>CM062282.1:29549939-30240137 GCA_031216635.1 Dissostichus eleginoides
TGGGGCAGATGAGGTGCGTGTCAGCAGCAGAGTGAGCGGTGTAAAAGCATCGTAGTTAACCGAAAGAAGTTTTAATGTGTTTGTTCACTGCAATAATACCAGGTTCCGGTGCCCATCCCATTTCGGTGCAAGAAATAGTTGCGTCTTCCTCGTCAGATTCCATTGTCATCAGGTGCTGACACTCACGCTAAGCCTTTACTTGGTGGTACAAGTACAATATTCTAATTATACTTGTGTGTTTCTCTGTTATAGACCACACACACTAAACCTGCTCCATGGCTGTATTACTGTGCTGTTGTGTTGATATTAATAAGTTAAGGAAATCAACCGCTACCAAGAATCTTGTGTGTTCTTACCGACACCCCAAAGTGTAAGTCACTCCGAGTGAAACCTTCCCCTATACAGTCCTACCTGAATCCCTATTCAATAGGACTCCTTGAAAACAATTCCTTTTTCCAAATAACTGAATTGGTTTTCTTTTGTTGTCGACAAAGGGCCCTCTTTCCGTCATTTTCATTGAGCTGAAGTAAACATACCACCGATTGGCTAAGAGTGAGTTTGGGCTTTTAGGGAGGAGCCAAAGCACACCACTGCAAAGGAAAGGGGTACGCTGAATTTACAACCCAAGACAAAACGAGAGCATAATGCGAAACAGAATGCAGCACAATAATCTTTTTATCTCGATTATCTTGTATTGTCAGGAGCACTTATCGTGTGTCAGAAATGTGCACAATCCTCTACTCTGTGGCTTAAGATGGAATGACTTAATAATTACAATTCAAGTCTTACCTCTGCAAGAACTCCAGGGTAGCTCCCAGTTCTGAGCGATAACTGATAAGTAATATGCTGCAAACATCAGCATCAGGGCGTCGACAACATTCAGGACACTGCCACTGACGATGGTCTGGTCCTCTGCTATCATATATGTAGTCCAGCTGTCAGGGGAGAACTCCCTTAAGGTACACAACAAAGGAAAAAGTCACAAAAAATTATAAATCCAAAAAATATTTAGTGCAGCTTGTTTTTTTTTTTTTACTGGTGATCATATGCCCAATTGTATTTTAGGAATGATCAGCTCCTGCAGCTTTCTTTTCTTTCTTAAGTGTTTCCTAATGTTAACAGTGTAGAAAATGTCACATCATAAAGGGATAGTTTGGGTGTTTAAAGTGGGGTTGTATAAGGTACTTATCCATAGTCAGTGTATTACCTAGAGTAGATGATGGCCGACAGGGGCGGACTGGGAAACGGTGGACCTCTGTCGCCTGTCAGCGCAACTTCAATGATGCCGTTAGAAAACAGCGAACCGACCCGGCCGTTCGGTGATTCTACAGATGGCCAGCCCGCCCCTGCCGGTACCGAAGTGGGCCGAGTGATCGGAGTGGGCCGACCGGCCCATCGGGATTCGTCCCGAACGTCCCGATGGCCAGTCCGCCACTGATGGCCGGTATGCCCCGAGCTTGGAGATGCAGACAGGAGCAACCACCTAGAAGCAAAGCAATGTACTGGGTCAGCAGAAAAACATATTTTAGCCACCTCTTGATGATTTCCATATCCTTTCACTGTTTGATGAAATTGATGAAACTTGTAATATGGCAAGAAATCTTACTTGAGGATCTCTGGCTGCTGTTTATTCTTGGTAGGTTGCAATTGCTGGTACTGCAGCTAACAGCTGAGGGAAAAAAAGAGACACAAGTTTGCACATGCTTTAGCAAAAATAACTTAAATGACACAGCAGCAGCTTTAAGTACAGTAATATCACTTCAAGTATAAGACCTGAGTACTTCTACTCTTATTCAAGTACAAGATCTGAGAACTTCTCCCACCTCTGTTTATAGCCTCAACATAGGATCTAAAAGATATGGATAATGTGCATTGTGTGTAACATTATGCCCACGAAAAAATCGATTATAAAACTAAGGATTGAGCTAACATTAGGAGTTAGTGACAATGTATGCTAGTTAGCTAGCTAAACTATTTATTAAATAATATTGCAAAAAAGTAACTCTGAAACATTCACTGCACATCACGCTCAGCTACTCGAGCACGCATCTTGCGCACCATTACAAAATAAAAAAATAACACCCTGCACGTAATGATGGCATAGAACAGCTCACTTTCAAAGCATGGTAGCTAGCTGCTACCGTAGCTATGCTAGCTAGCTACGGTAAGGTTAGCTAACATTACTTTGTTTTCGGTCGTTAAACAAAATGTATACCATAGCTAGGACTTTGACGTTTGCAATGTTTTAAGTCTTGAGTTTTTTGAATCCGTTGATAAATAGTTTTTACCGTTACCTCTCAAAGTGCTGATTCCTCTCCTCTGGGCGCGCCGCGTGCCGTGCTCTTCACCTCCTGCGTGCTAACTGCCTGGCCTCTGTAGTATCAGTGCCTTTGCGCATGCGCTCTGTCTGCCTCACCGCATGATGGGTGCTTGCAGCAGAAGTCTCGTCTCTGATTGGCTGCAAATCGATTGCCCTGAAAATCCTTTGATGAACATCCAAACACCACACCATAAAGATTAATTTAAAAGTAAGAAAATGGGGTGCAAACTATTTACATTGCAATTATAATTGTTTAATTCTTTGGATTTTATTTTCTTAATTTACAAAATGACAATGTAACTAGTTGATAAATAATAAAACAAACACTGAAGGCCTTCCAAAGACACAACAAAATATGTTACAAGACTTCTTTATTGTCAGTTTATTCTTTTAAATTGAGAATAGAGAACACTGATAACTAATTTTGGTGCACATTTATATAAGTTTGATTATGATCAGGAATATCCCATCTGTACTTTGCACTCCTGTCCCAAGTACAAGTTAAGTAGGTATTAATCAACGTGTACATATAGTTTACTATCATTTTTAGTCATGCATTGTAGCATTTCCCTCCGAATCATGGTCGTAGACTTTACTGATGAATTAGAATGTATTTAAACTCCAGACCCAACGTAAGAGCTTGATCCTCTTCGGGGTGCTAACATGTAAACATACAGTCCATTCTTCTCTTTCTCCGCCGTTACATAGAAGATATTACTTTCTCCGTCACGTTGTTTCTAATGCCAAAACAACTTCCTGTCAACCGCGTAAACTCGCCTTCAAAATAAAAGCATACAAATGAAACAGGAAGTTAACCTAAATTACATTTAAGATATATATAAAACTGCAATGAAAGCAACAAAAACAATGCAACATCCCCTTCAGTCTCACATAACACAAATTGGGTTATCTACACTCCCACCAAAATTATGAATGTTTCATTTTCAAAACATGAACTATGAAGAATTTTCACATTTAAGAATGTCAATGTCTCTTTGAAGTCATCAGCTTAAGAAGGTTCTAACAAAAGAACCAGCTTCTGCACTGGGCGCTCCAATATGGAAGGTTTAGCAAGGCGCTCACCCTTCTTGTTCAGTCTCTTATCTCCAACTGAGATTTTCACTCTCCTCACAAGTTCATCCTTACCGCTGACAGACTCTGAGACTCTTGCTAGTCTCCATTCACCTCTTGGTGACAGTTCATCCATGTCCATCACTATATCACCGACTAGTAGGTTTCTCTTTGGCGTGTGCCAGCGCTGTCTTGTGGTGATGTTGTGAAGATATTCCTGTTTCCAGCGACTCCAGAACTGCTCTGCCAGATACTGTACACAACGCCATCTTTTTGCTCCGTACAAGTCTTCTCTTGGGAACTCACCAGGTGGGGGCAGTGCTGTGCCGGATTTCATGTTGATCAAGTGATTTGGGGTGAGTGGTTCTAAGCTGTCGGGACTGTTTAAGTTATCCACAGTGAGGGGACGACTGTTGACTATGGCCATGGCTTCATAGAGTAGAGTCCGTAGTGAAGCGTCATTGAGTCTATCATGGGAAAGTGACAGAGTAGTGTTCAAAACACTCCTGACAGTCTTTATCTGACGCTCCCAGACGTGGTGCTCTTTAGGGATGACCTTTGTGTGCTTGAATGAGTCAGCGAGTGATGAATGGCGGAGTCTTCCTCCCACCTTGAGGATACCATCTGTGTCCAGAAAAACATCAAGGTTGTTTAATTTGTTGCAACACTGTAGTTGACTTCCTTTCTTTCACAGTCTTATTTCTTTCTCATATGTTTGACTTTGCAGATCTTGGATTATGACACGTTCAGCACTTTCCAGTTCGCTCACTGTAGCATGACCTCCTGACTTGATGTTTTTAGCTCGTCGCAGAAGGCGGGCCACAGCTTTCATGGCTCGGGACCATGACGAAAACTTTGACAGACGGACGACAAGACTCATCGTTTCTGTGGTCTTTGTTTGCAGCGCCTGTGCCCTTTTAGGGTGGTAGATGCCATGATGGGGAATGTATCATTTTTCACCATGAGTTCCGTTTTCGTTTACTTCTTCGACATCATCTCTCTCAATGATTTCTTTCATGAATGTTGTGTAGTTTTTTTTGTATTTCTCATCTCTGCAGAACTTTCGTCGTAGATGACAGAGCCTGATTTCAGCAAGTTTTTTGTTATCAGGTAATTGTGGCCGGTGTTTGAAGGGCAGAGGCATCTCATAATGCCCTTTGTCATTTTTCCTTATGCCGTCTTTGAGTTTTCCAAGGAAAACAAGATCCTCTTGCGAGACAGTTTTGTCATCTCCTTTTGTGTCCTTAAAGTCTGACTCCAGGGCGCTTATCACATCCATTGGCGTAACTGGAGGGAGTTCCTTTACCGTAACTCTGTGACACAGGCTGGATTCTGATTTCTCATGAGACGGTGTTGAGCAGCCTACAATACTCCACCCCAAATCTGTAAAGATAGCAAAGGGCTCGTTGGCTTTGCCTGTTAACACCTGTCTGGGTGTCAGTGCTCTGGGACAGTTGTACCCAATTAGGAGTCCGACATCACAGCTGAGGAGAGGTGGCATGTTATCTTTGATTGCTGTTAAGTGAGACCATTGCTTTGCTGTGTCATGAGTGGGAATATGATCACGATTCGCAGGAATACAGTCTCTTGTGTAACCATGAGGAAGGTCGATGTGCAAGCAGGAATTAAAGCCTCGCACACGGAGTCCAGACACACTTTCACTCGTCGTAATCATGTTCTTTCCAAACATGGTGGTAAGTTTCAGTTTCACAGGATAGGTGTCGGCTTGTAGTTCATTGCTTACCTCTTGGTCTATGAAGGTGCTGTCGCTTTGAGTATCTAATAATGCATAGACCAGCTGTTCTTTGGATGGGTTTTTAGCTGAGGACACCCACACAGGAACGATCATGGAAGTGCTGCCTGTCTGACCGCCTCCAGTGACGTTGAGTGCCGTAGCTGCTTTGGTTTCATTTTCACTATTAAGAGCTGTGTTCACAGTGAAAACAGATCTTTCTTGATTTTCACGTCTTCTGAAGTTCTCATGGTGGAGACAGGTAGGGTGCCTTCTCTGACATACATCACAAGTGTGGCGGTGACGACATTCCTTTGCACCGTGACCTGGCTTCATGCAGCCGTAACACAGCTTATTATCTTTTACATACGTTTGTCGATCTTCCAGGGACTTTTCCACGAAGGTTGTACACTTGGGCAGTTGATGCTTGTCATCTTTGCACCACATGCAGGGGGGCCTTGGTTTTTCACTGTTTATGGCGGTTTGCGTGCTGAAGACATTTGCTTTATTTCCCCTTGTTTCCTTAATGCCTCTTTTGTCATATGAGTTGGATGAGTAGAGAGCATGTAGAGAAGTGACTGGGTTGCATGCTATCTCTAGACTGTGGGTTGTATAGGAGACATTTGTCTATGCCATGATACATCTAAACTAGCTCATAGCTGTCAGCATTCACTGCAGGCAAACCTAATGTGACTATTCACTTGTGATTTCTAAGTAGAAGAAGAAGAAGAAGAAGATATACTGTATTCATCCCTCAGAGGGAAATGTCTTCCCCCACTCTGTTGTGTTTAAACACATTACACACACAGGGAGTTATATACTGTACATGCACAAACACACAGAGCATATACATGCACAAACACAACCACATGCGGACAGGAGAGGGGATCGCAGAGAGGCTGCCAGATAGCCGGCGCCAGGGAGCAGTTTTGGTGTTCGGTGCATTCACAACCCAAGTAACATTGACCTGCTGATCTCTTTCAACACAAGAAAAAGCTGTGCCAATTTCTGACATCATTTAGTTTTTCAGATGATCAGAGACGCGAAGCTACCGCAAAGTCACTTGTGCAGCTAACGGTGATTGGCGGACAGTATGCAAAAAACATATTGAGTTTCACTGTAAGCGAAAAATGAAAGGATCTAGAAGTTAAATAACATTAGCATCTTCCCCTAGGCCTTATCACACTAGCATAAGCCCATAACATTGAACATGCTAGCAAGCACTTACAGCCAGCCTACTCTGAATATCAAAGTAAAGTATCTAAATTCACTTGTTAATCCGTTTGCTATGGCTACAACTGCCTCGTGGAACAACAAAGATTTATTTTCTGTTTGTTTAATATAGGAATGCATCTTTGTCTATCACACTTTGCTTCTGTAGATCTCCCATCTGACTTTATTGTGAGCTTGTGTTTTCAAAAAGTAAATTGAGCATGTTTTATGAGACTGAACAGTCTCATAGGGTATTGGACCCTCTTAAAACCCAGGTAGGCGCAGAATAGGTTTCTCAGGAAGGCAGTACTATGCATGTAGATAACCCAATTTGTGTTATGTGAGACTGAAGGGGATGTTGCATTGTTTTTGTTGCTTTCATTGCAGTTTTATCCATCCATCCATCTTCTCCCGCTTATCCGTGGTCGGGTCGCGGGGGTAGCAGTTCCAGCAGAGAGCCCCAAACTTTCTTTTCCCTGGCCACATCAACCAGCTCTGACTGGGGGATCCCAAGGCGCTCCCAGGCCAGCGAAGAGATATAATCCCTCCACCTGGTCCTAGGTCTACCCCTTGGTCTCTTCCCAGCTGGACGTGCCTGGTAAACCTCCCTAGGGAGGCGCCCAGGTGGCATCCTTACTTACTTACTTGTTGCAGTTTTATATATATCTTAAATGTAATTTAGGTTAACTTCCTGTTTCATTTGTATGCTTTTATTTTGAAGGCGAGTTTACGCGGTTGACAGGAAGTTGTTGTGGCATTAGAAACAACGTGACGGAGAAAGTAATATCTTCTATGTAACGGCGGAGAAAGAGAAGAATGGACTGTATGTTAAATGTTAGCACCCCCCGAAGAGGCTCAAGCTCTTACGTTGGGTCTGGAGTTTAAATAAATTCAAATTCATCAGTAAAGTCTACGACCATGATTCGGAGGGAAATGCTACAGTAAGAGCTTCACCTTCACCAGCTACAAGCTACAAGCTACAAGCTACACCACGCTGCCTGTGGATTGAAGGAACGGCACTGCACACAGATCAGCGAGCTGCAGCATCTAGCGTGAACTAAGAAGGTAAAGAATACGGCTAAGCTCAAAATGGATTACATAAAGGAACAGATAATTAAGCTACAAACGGAAATAAAGGAAAAGATAGGTTTATTACATCAGGAAGATTGTGAAGGCATGTCAAGGCAGGAACTAACGGAGGAAATTGAATATAAAGAAAAACAACTAGCTGAGCTTCAACTCAAAATGGATGAAACTGATGGGTTAGCATTACCACGTCGTTCAGAACGCCCCACTGTGCAGACAGAGAAAATGCTTGCCTACCAACAGGAGGAAATGTGTAAAATGGAAAAAAGACTGCTTAGCCTGTATGAACAGTCGAAATACCAAGTCAGAAAAGCCAAAGAAATATTAAAGACTCACATATCAAAACGGGAATTAGCTGAAATGGCAGACGCAATTGAAGATGGAATGATTGGTGTGATGAGAGCTTACAGCGAAATAAGAGACCGAACCACACCATCCACTGAACTAAGACGCAGGATTGACGCATGTGAGGCTGTAACGAAAGACATTATGAAAATGATCAACGACCGCTTAACGGAAATAGATGGCGATTTTGATGCAGAGCGTGAAAGGCACTGTCTTCGCCAGCTATCAGCCCATGACTACGCATACTCCATTTATGGCACTGCCTCTCATTCAAGCGCCAGTCACCATTCTGAAGCCTCGTTCCTAACTGCAAAAAGGGCTGATGCAGCCGCAGAGCTTGCTGCAAAGGAGGCTCAATATAAAGTAATGGAAAAAGAAAGAAAGCAAAAGGAAGAAATAAGAATGATGGAGGAGAAACTACACATGCAGAAGTCTAAATTAGAAAGTCTACAAGCAGAAAGGGAAATGGACGCTGCTCGTGCCAGACTGGAGATCTATGACAGAGAAATCAGACAGGAAACTGATAGGCAGTCTACAAAGCAGAACATGAGACATATCCCTTTCAGCCCTTCTGTATATCCCTTTCTCTAATTGTCAAAACCCTCACATTACGGCACCAACACCCACTACTGATGTGTCCTGTTTTGCCCAAGCAATACAAGACAGCATAGCCATAAACAGACTCCCAATGCCAATGCCCACAGTCTTTAGTGGAGACCCACTCCTCTTCATTGAATGGAGAATGTCATTCATGTCACTAGTGGACCGAAAGGGCATTTCTTCAGCTGATAAACTTTGCCATCTAAAGAAACATGTCAGTGGCCCTGCTCACAAATGCCTTGAAGGAACATTCTATCGAAATGATGAACAGGCATACATAGATGCGTGGAATAAGCTCAATCAACGCTTTGGGCAGCCATTTGTGATCCAAAGAGCTCTCTGGGAGAAGCTGTCAAAATGGCAGAAAATACAACCCAAAGACGCTGAAGGGTTAAGAACATTCTCTGACTTCCTAAATGCCTGCCTGCAAAGCATGCCCCATGTGAAGGGTCTAGAAATTCTCAATGACTGCGAAGAAAACCAAAAGCTAATCCAGAAAATTCCTGATTGGTTAGCAGGATGTTGGAATCGCCAGGTTTGATCTTTGAGTTAACCGAGAAAAATGTACAAAAATGCCCGAGGAGGGCACAAGGGTTAAGGTTGAATAACAAAAACTATCCTTTTAACCATCGCTAAAGTGCAACAAACCAACATTAAAGGTCCCATGTCATGCTTTTCCGGTTATTACCCCTCCCCTTGTGTTATGTAGCTTTTTCTGCATGTAAACGGTCTGCAGAGTCACAAACCCTCAAAGTACACCCTGTAGTGAGTAAAAATCTAACACAGAAAAGACCTGTCTATGCTGCCCCAGAACGCCTCGTTGGAGATTTTTCTTTTTCCATTTTTATCTTCCTGAGTATGGTGACGTAACCATGCCCAGGTCCAAATGGACCAATCCCTCACATACACACACTCACTCAGCCTTATCTTTTTTTCAACCGCGGCTCTGCGGATTTCTCAGCCTGAACTCAGCAACCAGGAAACGACACCAGTAAGCCAGCTTACACTGTCCGCTCCTCGAGCCTCAAAGGGCGGAGCAGCGAGCGCAGCAGCGAGCGCAGCAGCGAGCGCAGCAGCGAGCCCCGCAATGTCCCGCCAACACGGCACCCAGACCCCACGCAGCGTCCCGTCAACACGGCACCCAGACCCCACGCAGCGTCCCGCCAACACGGCACCCAGACCCCACGCAGCATTCTCATCTGTTTGTCATTACTGGTGTCATTTTCTGGTTGCTAACGCCATTGTAACACATAATCACTGATGTTCCGCTGTAACGGTGGTGGACTCATCAGAACAGAGTGGGCGAGCTGACCAATCAGAGCACAGTGGGTTCATAGGGAGGGGGGGCAGGAGCTCCAACGAGGCGTTTAGGACAGAGAGTGAATACACATACTATACAGAGATGCTGTATGAGAAACAATGTAAATCTATTCTAGTAGACCTCAACAATGGAATTATGATCAGTAGAAATGGCCATGTCATGGGACCTTTAAGGGAACTTTCACTAAGGGGATATACTGTGTATGGAAGCAGGATTACCTCAGCCAGACAACCAACAACGTTTGATTCTCCTAAACGTTAATCACCATTAAATTAATTTTGGTATTAAATATTCCAGTTGGTATTAGAAAATACATTTTACACAAACAGCCAAATTCCTTGGTTATCTTGTTCCGTCTCATCCTGCTACCATACCCTCCAGATAAA
This sequence comes from Dissostichus eleginoides, assembly GCA_031216635.1. NCBI lineage: Eukaryota > Metazoa > Chordata > Actinopteri > Perciformes > Nototheniidae > Dissostichus > Dissostichus eleginoides. The sequence goes on from CM062282.1 coordinate 29,560,013, forward strand.
ACATTTGCCAACCTTAACATCTTCAAATCTGACTGCAACTACTCCACTTCCATAAAAGGTCATGAACATTATAAAAACTGATCAATGCTGCATGAGATGGCAATATGGAACTATAAAAAGGGAGGAATCTGTTGGTCTGTATGCCATTTGAACATCCACTGGTTTGAAGTAGAGCAGGTCTGGTTTGAAGTAGAGCAGGTCTTGAACATTAAACACCTTAAGTGTCTGGAATGGCTTAAACAAAATGTTGAATGCATGGTAATGTTCATCAAAACAAATGTTTTTTACATCCGAGCAAGTGAGTATAACTTGCTCATCTTTCACAATAATAGTCTTGATCTTACAAAACACTGGCATCTCATCAGTTACCTCAACACATACCATTAAGTCAGGGTGATATTCAGTGCCATAGGACTTTACCCACTTCACAGACATAACATTAGTAGATATTGCAGTCTTAAGTTTGGCAGCAATCTCAGGACCTTCTTTCAACTCTCTAAGCTGCGCCATCTTTCCTGGACCAATAGTTAATCTGCTCTGGCTGAAAGATTCCCAATACAAGGCCATGTATCTTTGGTGCTTTTTAGCCAATGTCTTTGTGATATTTTTGAAACTCTTCAGTTGAGTCTTGAAAAAGTTATGCTTTGCCTCGTAACGCATACACATGTGCAGTATCGGACCTATTTGCCTTATACATCGAGGATAACGCATCATGAAATGATGCTTAGGCAATAGATTTCTAGCAGGAAAGAGACGCTTGAAAAGCTTATGATGCTCAACAATAATGTGTTTGAGAAATATGGTCATACCATTTGTCAGGACTGGAGAAAACACAATATTTACTATCTGCAGAAGCTGCAGTAAAAGAGATGCCAGTACTCATTGCCTCTCTGAAACAGATCACCAAATATCAATGGCATGTTGCGCAATAAACACCAGGGGCCTCATTTATAACGCCTTGCGTAGGATTCACGTGGGAAGGTTGCTTACGTAGTACAAAGCAAAAAAATAGGTACAGACATTTTCCGACATTTTCCGATTCACAAAACATTGCGTACCGGCGAGGGAAGTGCGTACGGCACTTCCTACGCCTGTTTCCCTTTATAAATCCCAATCAACTCGAAATGCGGCGCAGCTTTTGCGGGCTTCCCGTCACACCCATATTTGCCCATAAATAGTCATTGATACGCCCATAATGAATATTCATCAAACCGATTTCAGGCAAAAACGAACATGGCAAAGACAGAAAAAAGAGGCAAGAAAAGAAACTTCAATAACTGTGAAGTTGAAATCCTTGTCGGAGAAGTAGAGACAAGGCAAAACATTTTGTTTGGTGGCCATAGTATTAAATGATAATTAATAATTGATATTTAATTTACATTGTTGTAGCCTACTACTGTTAAAAGTTATTATCGATAATTGATTTTAGACCATGCAAGCTTTTTTAATCACAGAAACGTATATAGTTGCACACCGAGGTGTGCCCGTCACCAGACGCACAGGATAGCCTAAGTCAGATGTAACGTAATGTTCTTCCCTTTTTAGAAATTATAGTAAACCGAGTGCAATTAAGCTGGGTTTGCACATGTATATACAAACAGTTGGGGCTTTGTTTACAAACGTGGTTTGTGTTCCAACTGCCGATCAGCTGTGCGCAGCGGCTCCACTGCACCATGTGTGTCTCAACGCCACCGCAACAACTCTACCCACCACTTAAATGAAATAAAACAAATGTGTTGTGTTAAATCAGCTGTACAATTATCCAAATATATGGTGTTCTTAGTTTCCATACCTCCTGTGTTTTACGAGCGACTTATCAAGTCTTGGCAAACGGCATAGTATATAAAGCCATGCTCGTATCTACAACCTATAGAAATGCAAAACGGCGTCAGTTTAGACGTAATTCTGTCCTTCTGCTTACCGCATCATTTATGAGAAAACATTTCATAACATTAACACAACATATTCGAGGTGGTTTTAAATAACATCCGTATTTATTTATTTCTCCAAGTTATGTTTTTGTGTGCACTGAGGAGTCGCAAACAGGCGTTTGTTTAATCATTTTAAGATTGGCTTTAATCAATGTTTGAAAATGAATTCTTCATATATGATAAATGAGAGGTAAAGTAACCTGTATATCCTATATAACCTGTTTTAATAATTATAACTTTGTCTGTGTAAAATGTATACTTATGAAACTAGACCAAGTGTTCTTATTTTCCTTTGTTTGCTGTGGTCAATTGTGTGTGCGTTGACTTAGGAATGTAGAGGATCCAGTCAACCCCCCGGGTTTTTAATGGGCCGGATAGGAGCATGGGGGGGTTGCAGGAGAAAGGTAATAAAACTGACACCATTGAGTCTATGCAGAGATTGTACTGAGAGAAAGATTGGGATGCGGAGTGGTACGGCCAGGTGCTGAGGATAAACGAAGATAAGGATTGGTACCTCACCCCCGTGCGACCCAGAATTGTTTATTTTATGGCTGCCATAAAAGATGACCTGGGACTGATCGGCGGCGCAGGAGATCCAAACTTCCCACACCTATGGCTGACTCACTCTGATTCGCTGTTTAGACCTCGTCAATGGCTGACTCACTCTGATTCACTGCCTAGGGCTCGCCCAGGAGTGAGTCCACCAATGGATGAACACCTAGGGAGGAGCAACCGACACAACTCCTCCCACACAACTCCTCTCCGTTTGTGGGAATAAATATTGTGAATTCTGTACACTCGCGGCCTCTGTTCGGTCTGACTGTCTGATACGTACATCGCACGGTGGAAGAGCTGAGGCCCGAAGTACTTCGTTATATAAGTACTTCGTTATATTGTACTGTTGTTTCTACCATTAAATCAGCTTATTGTTTAATCTCATATCTCTGTCTGAGTCCTTCCTTTTTACAGCAGACCACTCATCAAACGAAAGCGCGGAGCGGGCTCGAACCTTCAACAACTGAAGGGTGCTTAAATCCAACAATTTGGTGACCGACCGACGTGATGAGTAGGGTCTCATAGAAGGCACACCGGCAGCCAGCGGACGAACGGTCCAGGGAGACACCTCGAATACCTCTGACAACTAAACCAGGCGCCCCACAACAGAAAGGTGAGCAGATACCTGTTATTATCAAAATCTGTGATTGGCTATACAAACATTTTAGAGTTGTCAGCGGCATTTTCAGTGTTTTAGTCTTACGGTAGAAAGAACAGTACTACAGAATAACACTTTCCAGTCTCAAAGAGGAGCTGCAGTTGTGTTATATGTGGGGTATTTCAAGAGGAGAAACGCAACTTTCAAAATCAATTTGAAATGACCGGATCTCGCAAACTCTTGCTGTGGGGTTAATCTAGAAGACTAAACGTGACGATAAAGAGATTCTGTAGACTGGGTTTCGACTCCTTGCCAAAAGCCACATCGCCGAAAGGGGTGTAGAAGCGCTTCTGGAAGTCTCTCCATCTGTTGAAATATACATCGCACTATAAAAGTCAACTAGACTGTACGGGGAATATATTAACTGTGTAACGAGATTGCAGTGGTTATAAATTGTAAAGGAACCCCAGCTGCAATCGTCGTCCGAGATTTCAGTGGTTTTAAATTTGTAAAGGAAGTCCAGCTGAAATACTCTGAGAAATAAGGTGACACACACAGTAATTCTTAGACGAATTCTGGGGTTGGGGCTCATCGACTAAGTACACAGGCAATCCTTAGACGGATCTGGGGTTACGTTAGATTATTTATTTTGAGTGTGATTAAGTGTGGCTTGATATTGAGTAAGAAAAAGGTTGATAGGCGCTGTGAGAATGGGTCTGCAGAGAGAATTTCGCCTTGATGCCAACTGGCTGTTATCAGCCTGCAGCCAGGGAGGAGAAATCAGCAGAGCTGCCTGCACTGAGTGTGTGTGTGTGTGAGGAAGTCCGTGGATTGGTCAATTTGGACCAATCAGCGCGGGCTTAACGTAACGGCTAAGCGGTCCTACGACGCTGGTTATCAACTCGGTAAATCGAGCCAGGGTTTCTCTCTCCAGCTGAGAGCGCGTTCACGTGAAAGGGACAAGTGTACTAACAGCGCAGCGTCATACTTCATTAATGAAAAGTAAATTAATATTAGACAAATATGAACTTTAAACATCCATGACTTAAACATATAATAAAGGATACAAGCCACATAGTTGCACCTGCAAGGTGAATATAGAGCAACTGGTTAAAAAATAAATAAACTACCGAGTGTTTGAAAGCGTACAACAGTTTTATGTTATCACTGTTGCCCATCTAAGACACGAGTGGATCTGACTTTAATTACATTTGAGTTGAGTGTTTCGTCAACCTAATGTGTTGCTTAAAATAATACTTCTGCATACAGTATGTGACAATGTAAGTGTTGCACGGTCAGATACGGCTCGAGAAGCTGACTTAGACAAGGAAATATATGATATATTATGATATTATATGATCGATGATGTGATATGAATGATAAGTGCGACACGTCGGCGTCTTCTCTTCATACGGCAGTTTAAACTGTATTTCCTTTATCCTGTAATATGACTTGATAGATTTAAACTCCGCACGCTGAGCTCTGATCAGGCGCAGCTTTCACTGAGTTGATCTCTTTCTATAGACGCCGGAGGCAGGCAGCGTCAGGTAAAACAAGTTATTTAGCCTTCCCAAACCTGAGCCTTACGCGCCGCCTATAATACACCTCGCACCGAAAACTATCAGACTGTATACCTGTGGGAATAAAACTACAATAATTAGTAAATTATAGTACGCAGAGATATCTGGTATTTTTTATAAAAAACTAAAACCTTTAGGAGAAGCAGATACGAACGAAGTCAAAATGGAAGGAGAATTTGAACGTGAAGAGAGAGAATTAGGAGTCCCTGTTCCGGGGAGTTTAAGGGAACAGTGGGGACAAGCAGAGAGATTGATACTTAGCGGACTTAAGCCCGGAGATCATAAAAAGGCGAGCAGCGATCTCCGTTTCTTACACGATCAGATGATCGCAGAGAATAGAGTAGAGGGTGACGAGGCAATAAGTCTCCTAGCCACAGCACTCAATACATACGAGCGACAGTTGGTTCAGAAATTAGAAACTCTCAACAAGCAGAAGGCAGGTTTTATCAGGGCTTCTAAACTTAACAAAGAAAGGGAGCTAGTTGACAAGCTAAGGAGAATAGGCCATAACGCAGCCTTAGTTATGAATGGAGTGGCAGTAACCTGCTCTCTGAGCAAAACTCCCGCCAAAAATCTGCCCGCCATAGCAGCCCCACCCAGTCCTGCACCAGCCCCTCCCACAGAAGTGATAGAGCCAGTCAGGAAGGAGAAGCCATATGGTGGGCCCCTCCCAGACATCCCAGAGGGCGGTCCCCTCCTCTATCCAGATTTATACAACCCCTTTAAGACCCGACCCCCTCCCTATACGCTTCCCTCCACCTCTAACCCCCCCTCACCCAGTTCCCCTCATGACATTAAAGGAACACCTGTATCAACACATACACCTACAGATGAAGAAATACTTGACTTTGTTGCAAAACGCGTCAAATTTTTTAGGACTAAAAAAAAAAAAAGGATGAAACCTCTGCCTCTGACAGAGAAGACACGGCAAGTCAAGACGGCACAGGGGACTCCACCTTCCTCTGAAACAGGTTGATATAGCCGGTGTCGGACTTTGTTTATGAACACATTAACTGAGGGACAGGTTTCTCCCCATTTGAGCTGACCCACGGCCATCAGTTTCCGGGTCCTGGAGCATTAGCAGTAGGGAAAGAAGTAGAAGAGATGGATAGCAAACCATATACCAGCAACTTAAGGGCTTGGTATGAGATTTCTCCACCCAGGTGGCTGACGCCAAAGGGGGACCGGAGAAGCACGAGGCTAACACCGCAGAATTCATCTGGCTGAAGGTCATCCGTCCGAAGTGGCTCAACCCAAGGTTCACCGGCCCGCACAGAGTGACTCAGAGGACATCACATGCAGTTCGCCTCGAAGGAAAGGGGGAAACGTGGTATCATTGGAGCCAGTGCGCCGTTGGAAAACCTCCAGCAAGGACGTTAGACGACATCAGAAATGACATCGCTGCAGCAGGACGAGAGAGCGACACCTCTGACGACGACAGCCCAGCAGAAGCAACGACCCATACAACAGATGACAAGGACAAAGACACAGAGGTAACAACAGGCGATCTTGGAAAGGAGATTACGGCCGGCGAGGAGGCGGACACGAGTCTACGGGACCCCGACCCCTGAAACACACGACTCCATATAGGACCCGACTTTTTTACTCCCACCTTTAGGGGCACTTTCCAATAAGTAGCAGCATTTTTATGCCCACCTATAGGGCCTCTTTCTAATAAGAGTAGTAGGTTATATATAACGAGAGGTTATCCCTATAGTTAAAGGGCAGTGAAAGTCTCCCCACTCACCAGACCTTCTATTTAACAGGTTTTACTGAACCTTATATTTAACAGGTTCTGGGAGCACAGTATTTACCATTACAGGGTACTATTTTACACCCTAGTTTTAAAGAATCTCCTTAGGAGATTTTAGCATTGTGTTCAGAAGAACCTAATTACAAAACACGGACCACTGATTAAAGGTACTCAACAATGACAGACTGTGGATTACACTTCCTTATTGTTGTTGGTGTACTCTGCTAGTGGGAATCGTGGTTTACTTGGGACACTGTTTGTATCTTGAACACCATTCTTAGTTATATGGCCCATTAGAGAATAGCCTTATTATTTGATTGGGTGTTAATTCCTTGTGTCCTAGTAAATCTCCTATTATTAATGACAGAAATAATGTGTGTTCGCCCTTTCCTTTATTTTTGTTTTAATGATTCCATTGACCACCCAGACTCCATTCCCCCGCCAGAGGAGTCCGTAACTAGGGTCAAACGGGCCAAACATGAGGTAGTTGTTACCAAAATGTCTCCTAAACAAACCTTCACTTTCCAAGCAGGTAGTGATGGAATAATGTAGACAGGATCAACTATGTACATTACAATGTGCTCCGTTTAGCTAATCTCACTAGGGACGCTGTAGAAGGACTCTCTGAACAGCTGGGGCCGACTTCCCTTATGGCTGAAACAGAATAGAATGGCCCTTGACATGCTGTTAGCTGAGAAAGGAGGTGTGTGTTCAATGTTTGGTGATATGTGTTGTACTTTCATTCCAAACAATACGGCTCCGGACGGTTCCGTCACAAAGGCTTTAGAAGGCTTTCGCACACTATCCATAACTATGCATGAACAATCAGGGATACACAACCCCTTGGAGGAATGGTTTACAAACATGTTTGGTCAATGGAAAGGTTTAATAATGTCTCTTTTGATTTCTATAGCTACTTGTATTGCCATTTTAGTAACATGTGGTTGTTGTTGTGTGCCTTGTATCCGCTCATTGTGGGACAGACGCAGTAGAAAAGAATGACAGTGGTTATGTTTCGAATGCTTTGTGTGAATTGATCTCTTGAGGTGAGATCAAAAGGGGGATTAAAGTAACCTGTATATCCTATATAACCTGTTTCAAATATATAACCTGTTTTAATAATTATAACTTTGTCTGTGTAAAATGTATACTTATGAAACTAGACCAAGTGTTCTTATTTTCCTTTGTTATTAAAGTAACCTGTATATCCTATATAACCTGTTTTAATAATTATAACTTTGTCTGTGTAAAATGTATACTTATGAAACTAGACCAAGTGTTCTTATTTTCCTTTGTTTGCTGTGGTCAATTGTGTGTGCGTTGACTTAGGAATGTAGAGGATCCAGTCGCCCCCCCGGGTTTTTAATGGGCCGGATAGGAGCATGGGGGTGTTGCAGGAGAAAGGTAATAAAACTGACACCATTGAGTCTATGCAGAGATTGTACTGAGAGAAAGATTGGGATGCGGAGTGGTACGGCCAGGTGCTGAGGATAAACGAAGATAAGGATTGGTACCTCACCCCCGTTCAACCCAGAATTGTTTATTTTATGGCTGCCATAAAAGATGACCTGGGACTGATCGGCGGCGCAGGAGATCCAAACTTCCCACACCTATGGCTGACTCACTCTGATTTGCTGTTTAGACCTCGTCAATGGCTGACTCACTCTGATTCGCTGCCTAGGGCTCGCCCAGGAGTGAGTCCACCAGTGGATGAACACCTAGGGAGGAGCAACTGACACAACTCCTCCCACACAACTCCTCTCCGTTTGTGGGAATAAATATTGTGAATTCTGTACACTCGCGGCCTCTGTTCGGTCTGACTGTCTGATACATACATCGCACGGTAGAAGAGCTGAGGCCCGAAGTACTTCGTTATATAAGTACTTCATTATATAAGTACTTCGTTATATTGTACTGTTGTTTCTACCATTAAATCAGCTTATTGTTTAATCTCATATCTCTGTCTGAGTCCTTCCTTTTTATAGCAGACCACTCATCAAACGAACAGCGCGGAGCGGGCTCAAACCTTCAACAACTGAAGGGTGCTTAAACCTAACAGAGGTAACATTTTATTTATGGTATTATTTCCACATATTTCTCTCCATTCTTCCTTCTGCCAACGGTGTTGCAGTTTCTCGTCTCTCCCGTTTTTGTGCTTAGTGCGTACGCATGGGTTAGAGTTTGCGTGGAGGACCGCACATTTTCCCGTCAAGTTAGTATTTAATAAATCGCAAACATTGCGTAGAAACTGGCGTACGCCATTTTTTGAGCGTATATCCCTTTATAAATGAGGCCCCTGGACTGGATTGCATTCAGACCCAAATCGTTACTTCCATCAAATAACTTTACTGCAGGGGGACGATTTCGCCGTTCAGTGTACCCATAGTTAAATGCCTGTATTCTGCCAGCCAGTTCTTGGCAGTTAAGAAGTTCTCCTTTATATACTCCAACACTAGTTGTACCTCCAACTGCATGCATGATATCAACAGAAAAATTATCAGCTGTGTTGAAATACTGAAGAGTGTTCAATAAACATGAACGCTTCACACCATATACATGAGGTAGTTGTGGATTTTTTTGTATGGCATGGGAATGTTCTGCATGCATGTCTTTTGTTCGAAATATCACCCTTTCTTCGTCTTCACAAAACACAGCTTGAATATCCATTTTCTCTATGACACAAAAACGGCAGCAATTCCGTGCACTGAATGATTCCACAAACCCAAACAGTCCATGTATACCAAGATTGTCCCCGGTGACCTGCACAATGCTGCCATGAACAGGTTTTTTGAACATGGGAACTTGAATCCCATCAGTTTCAAGTACTTTGAGGTCACTGACAAATGACAATTGGCTCAAGTATGGTGTCAAAACCATAGGTTTTAATGTCCTGGGCATTAAAAAGTGCACACAGATATATATTGACTAAAGATGTATTTAAAGGGGACCTATCTTGCAAAATGCACTTTTTTATGTCTTTTATACATAAATATGTGTCCCCGGTGCGTCAGGGAACTCGCACAGCGTCAGAAAATAAAACCCTTTCTCTTTTCCTCCGTACCCACATCTTTTAAAAGATGGGTGCACGGGCGGATACAGATTTGCTGCCGATATTACGTAATTTCGGATTGTGGACCCACAGAGAGTTGCTATCAGAAACAATGCCTGATGTGTTTTGGACGTAATATGGTATTTTGTTACATTAGCAAGCATCGCTAACACTAACCTGTGAGCTAACCTGTACTGGAGAGCAAATGTGTTTAAAAAGCAGGAAATAAAAAAAGGAACTCACATTGTGGTAAACCCGCAAGAGAAAAAAAATTTGAGCTCCATACTGTTTCAGAAATAATCCTTTATGTGGTTTAGAACAGGATGGCGTTTTATCACAGCAGAATGTAACTTTATCTCCGGTAGAATTCTGATCAGGCATTAGCCAAAATCCGCGTTTCTCTAAACAGGGCTGGAATAGAGGGATATGACGGATGTCTAAAATGCATGATCTGCTTGTATTTTGAGAAAAACACATCACAGACATGTTTTTATATATATTTATATATCTGAGACCCATAATATATGCCTAAAAATAGCATGATAGGTGCACTTTAACTTTGGTGTAACATTTCTCAATGTAAATTATATTGCCCCCAATTTATGTACACCTTTTTTGGATGCCAAATGGATTAGCAGTCTCAGCGTCATCATAAAATAACTGAATTTGGAATGCATCGTTTTATTTCGAAAAAAGAGGATGTCTCTTCATATACAACCAAGCGGAAAACTCTGGGGCAGAGCCGGGATACCAATAAGGAAGTGCCACAAACTGCAGTTCATCTATTGGCCCTTAGGCGATGACTGCAGAAAGGATCCATTTCAATAGACCCCCATGTTAAAATGCCCAACTTTACAGCAGAAATAAACATGTTTCTACCCCTGGATGCAATAGAAATTATTCGGGATATAGTTAGATTCCACCTTAATGATTATTAATTGTTGAGTGAATTGTTTTATAACGCGACCCTTTTATTTATATTGCATCTTCCATGCATATACAATATTAGGTCTTAAAGTTTGCATAAATTAGGGCGTGGTCACTTTGATGGACAGGTACGTGCCTCACTGTCAGCTAACAGCAACTTGTCCACTCTGCTAGGCAACAACGTTAGCTAGTTGTAGTTACTGTACTTGACCCTTTAGCCGTGTTCGTGGTGATTGTGCCTTTTAGGGAATGTTGTTACAAATACCAGACAATTAAAATGTCGTGCTGTGCGGTTGAATGTACTAACAGAACTTCCAAGAAGTCTACTCTCAGCTTTTTTCGGTGAGTAAAATGATAATATTATACATGTTAACCCCGTTAGCAGGTGTTTGTGTGCTTGTTAGCTTAGCTTGTTATATAGCTTATTAGCCAGCTAAGGACGTAACCCTTTCTACATGTATATATATATATATTTATATAATGTAGTTTATGATTCAGCCTTGGGTAAGACTTTTATAGTCTATGGCTATGACGCCCATAATGCTAAACGGGAGCAAATGTTAAAAGGGGACCCAATTATCCCAGTGGTGGCCGCCGGAGTCCGCCGCCAGAGCTAACGGAGCCGGTGGAGTCCGGCGTTATAACTGGAGATCAAGGAATGCAGCGCAACGCGGACTTGTTAGTCTGCTGTAGTATTAGCTAAAGAAATGATGTTGAACAAGGCTTATTAAGCTGAACATCGCCACAATTGTTCTGCTATGTATCGGTACTTATTTAATTTTTTTAACGTGTGAATGACAAGCATTAAGAATAACAAAAAATAGCTAATTATCTTGCAGATTGTCTCGTTTGATTATGAATGTAACGTTTATATAGTGGAACTACACTGTTTTATCAAAACCAAAGTGCCACGCATTAACTTGGTATGCATGTATTTCAGCAGGAAATGTGCAACGTAGATGACATTTACCAACACAGACTATATAGAAATATTTGTATTTGTAAAAGTTGTTCACAACTTAACATATTAAGTGAATATGGCATTAAATCACCTATGCTTTTTGACTGTCACATTTTTACATTTCAGCATTGCATCACTAATTTAAGTTCTATGTTTTGCTTGTTAAGCAGTCTGTAACCCTACACACCTAACATATCACTTTTCATGTATTTTTGTATAAAGGTTTCCTTTAGGTGATCCAGACAGGCTGGGCCAGTGGGTGCTGAACATCCGGAGAAATACATGGACCCCCAAAGTTTCTTCTCGTCTGTGCAGTGAACACTTTGAGAGTCATCACTTCAGCACTGACTCATGGGTACAGATCCTCTTTTTTTTTTTTAATTACTTTTATGGTTCAATTTGTAGGTGTCAATTGTTGTTACTAATTAAATACATTTTATACATAATACAATGCTAAATAATTGTTATGGCACAGCTTGCACATCAGTGATGAGTAATGTTCTTTTGAATAAAGGCCAAATTAAGATTTTGCCAGTATAGAAACATAGAAATCGAATTTTTTTGCAAACCATCACATTTCTCTCAATTTATGCAAACACTCTTTATCATAGATAGAGAATTGCCATTTCCCCCCCACGTACTCTATGTTAAAAACTGCGAAATTAGCATGATTCTATTTTGGCAATAAGCTTTGAAAACATATGAATTATATTACCTTTTTTTACATTATTTTAATAGCAACATTCATTCATCTGTTGTCATCTTATAACTTATTTATCTTAATAGCTATCACTGTAAAAAAAAAAAGGATTTAATTTCATCTTACTATACAATATTTATCTTTACATTCTGTTCTTGCATATGTCTTATTCTATTTCCGTGTATATAGATTTCTGCCTGCACTCATTTATTATTCTTAATTTAATTTTGAATTTGTTTTATTGTTTTATGTCTTATATAACTATGTTGCATCGTTGGAGGAGCCCATTTTTTTTTATTTCACCAATGGCAAAGAACAACAGCCTAGAAGGAAAAGCAGGGTGAGTAACAATGACGAGGTAAGTGACACTCCTAGTTCTACTGTTAATAGCAATGAGGAGGTTGCAGATGTAGACCATGGTAGTGGTGAAAACAGTCTTGCTGCTGATCAGAGCAATATCATTATGATACAAGACACACCTGAAGAAGCCTTTGTTGTTCAAAATGTCGAGCATAATGACATTCCAACAGTCAATGCTTGTGGAAAACAGGCAGACTCCGCCTCTGTTCACTCTTACACCATGACAACACAGCTGGCTAGCTGCTCTCTGAGGGATCACAGCTACATTATTTCTGAGTCTCCAAAAACACTCAAGTTGAGGTTAAGCTATGCGCAGCTCGCAAAAAACTGAGGTTGAAAGGCCAGCAGACAAGGAGACTGAAGGCACAAGTTTCTTCCTTGGCAGGTGTAATAAAAGTACTTCAGAAGAAACTCCTTATTTCAACTGACTGTGCCTCTCTTCTTGATGGTCTTGATGAGGTTCCCCGAGAGGTCTTTGAGAGAATACAAAATAAAAAAAGTCAGTGTTTTCTGAAAACATGAAGCAATTTGCCACCACATTGCACTTCTACTCTCCAAAGGCCTATGACTATGTCAGAGAGAAGTTTCACTTTTCTTTGCCTCACCCTCAGACCATTCGAAAATGGTACAGTAGCATCTCGGCAGATCCTGGATTTACTGTTGCTGCATTCACAGCTTTAAAAAGTCATGTTGCTGAAAGTAAAGAAGCAGGGAAAGAAGCAGTTTGCTCATTAATGATGGATGAAATGTACATCCATAAGCAAACTGAGTTTGGGGGGGACCAAATTCATGGGTATGTTGACATTGGCTCTGGAGAAATTGAAAATGTGATTGCAACCCAAGCATTGGTCCTTATGGTTGTTGCAATCAACGAGTCTTGGAAGATCCCCATTGCTTACTTCCTCATAAACAGCATGATTGGAACCGAGAGAGCAAACCTCATCCGAGAGAGCCTTGTTAGGCTTCATGCAATTGGAGTAAGGGTTATCTCTTTGACATGCGATGGACCCTCCCAAAACGTTGCCATGATCAGGGAGCTTGGTGCCAAATTGTACATTTTTGACATGAGATCATTTTTTCTCCATCCTGAGGATCACACACAAAAGATCTATGTGATCCTGGATCCATGTCATATGCTCAAGCTTCTTCAAAATGTCTTCTCAACAGTTGAGGTTCTGGTTAGAGAAGATGGCCAGCAGATAATGTGGAAGTACATTGAGGAGCTCCACAAGCTGCAGGAGAAGGAGGGCTTGCGTCTTGGCAACAAGCTAAAAATGGCGCACATCCAGTGGAGAAATCAGAAAATGAAGGTCAATCTTGCAGCCCAACTATTTAGCAGCAGTGTGGCTGATGCCCTTGAATATTCCGAAAAGGAGCTTAAGTATCCTCAGTTTACTGGAAGTGCAGCCACAGTTCAGTTCCTGCTCACAATTGATGCAGCCTTTGACGTCTTTAACAGCCGAAACCCACTCGGAAGAGGACACAAAGCACCCATCAAGCCAGCAACTAAACACCGTGCCATGGGTATTCCAGAAGAAGCTTAATCCCTTCTCCGTGGGCTTAAAGTGAAGGGAAAGGACAACAAACTTGTTCCTTTACATGCCACACAGAAGAAAACACCCATCTGTGGTTTCGTTGCTTGTGGGAGAAGTGTTATTGGCATCTACGAAGACCTGGTAGAGCAGCCAGCTGCCCCCTGTCGATACCTTCTGACCTACAAGCTAAGTCAGGATCATTTTGAGCTTTTTTTCTCTGCAATCAGAGCGCGTGGAGGTTACAACAACAACCCCAATGTCAGGCAGTTCCGAGGGGCATATAAGCGTCTCCTTGTAATGCACCAGGTGAAAAAAGGCACAGGCAACTGTCTTCTTCGTGACAACACAACCATCCTTGACTCAACACCTGCAAATGTGAACATGGCACGCAGGTTGGGAATTGAACCGGTGGAAGAGATCGTGACTGAGGATGACACCCTTGCTAACCTAGCTAATTACTCTGTAGCTATGTTAGTTTGACAATAAAGAACCTTGAACCTTGAACCCTTGAACCTTCCTGATGTTGACCATCTATCTGACTACAAAGAAGCAGCGATCTCATACATCGCAGGCTTCATTGTCAAAAAGATAGAATAGAAGGTCACCTGCATGCCTTGCTCACATGCACTGACATCAGCTGACTCAGTGCATCCATTTGTAACTTTGAAGAACAGAGGTGGCCTACAGAAACCATCACCAGGCATCACTTCAGTGTGTCAAGTTACAGAAAGCTGTTTTCAGCGGCTTCTAAATACCAATGAAGGAAAGGCTTCTGTGTTTTGCAGGTGTACATTTATTATCTGTGTTTGTCCAAAATTGTATGCATATTAGTAAATATATGTATATTTCTATATCATATATATTAAGTTATTGGTTTGTGTTTTACGTGTCATGGCCAATTAATACCTTTTTTGTAATTTACGGACCTAGAACATTGTATATGTTGCTTGGAGCCCGCATGAAAGGGGCTTGAGTAACTTTCAATGTCTGCTGTTAAACAGTTACTGGTGTTGTCTCACATTTAATAAATATTTTGGGTATTTGTTTGCAGTGTTTATTGTGATTATCAGTTGGAGTCTGCGTGAACTGGGCCCAACTGTAAAATACTCTCAAAAATCATGGGAAGCCGGGATGCTGCTCAAAGACAAAACATTGGAATGTAACATACTAAATTGTGCAAAGAGCCTTAACATATTGCCTACTTCAACTGCTCAATATGTCTTAGAGTCTGCATGAACGGGGCCTAATCTCATATTGATTTGTTAAACATATGCTTATTCCAAAACATACAATACATATATAACCTCACATATTCATTTGTATGCTATGGTTTCTTGATGTGTTTGTCCAAGCTAAGGACCAGTTCAATGCAAATTTAATCTAACACAAAATTATCTATAAAATGTAAAACTTATAAAAAACATATTTCTTTCCTCGATTGCTGTTTTGACAAAGGCTAAGTAAATGTTACTGTTATACCTCTTTTGGCATGTGATATTATATATTTTCTGATATAGGTCGTTTATAACCGTAAAAACATACTTTTTGAATGTATCAGTGTTCTTTTGTTCATTGTTTACCTCTTTTTGATTGTTCATCAAATTCACGTTCCTATTGCATTTTTATTTTTTTATTTATTTTTATCTCAGCTCTATCTTTCAAGACTTTGACAACTGCCTTAACCTGTTTTTTCATCTTGACCCTTCTGCACATTACATTGTGCCACAGTTCACTGCTGCCCTCTTGATTCCATTGAACAATACTGTGATTATTTATTATTCTATTCTAACATCGACAACCCTTCGTTTTTACCATTGTGTGCAGACTTTGTTGTGTTTGTCTCATTTTATTTTTTGTTTGTCCATGTCCTGTGTCCATGCTTTTCAGTTTCTTTTGCATTTTTGTCCTGTCTTATATGTTCCCATTCCTTACCTGCACCTTGTCGTGGTGAGTGGGCTTTAAACTAAGACGGGTCATACTGAATAGTTTGTGCACACATTTTTACCATGTGATCTTTCTTTCATGTAGGACGCTTGAGGGAAGTTGCAACGCCTCGGCCAATGTGATGTCTTCTCCACGTGAAAGACATTGAAGGCATAACTTATAACTTGAGACAATTTTCCAAAAGTTATGACTTTTATTGGTTTAGATAGTAATGGATTACATCTAACACGAATCAAGATCGTATAGAAAAAAAGGAAAGTGTAATCCTTAGTTACATAGGAAAATATGTAATCGGATTAGTTTTACTTTTTTTTAATTATAGGGAAACTCAGGATTACAATCTTATTCAAAACCTAAAAAGAGCATATAGTGTTTGTTGTAAAAGGATCAAATGGTATTTCTTCTCTGGAAGCTGCACTGTTCTGTAGGCTAATACTTTAAGTGTGAATCTATACACCTACTGCCTGAATCAGCTTTGTTATTATATTATACATTTAAGTAAAGAAAATCATATTCATATTTCTTCTCTCCTGTGTTTATTTGCATTGCATTTGATATTGAGGTAATCCAAAAGAAAAATAAAGTTATCAGGTTACATTACTTTTATATCTTGATACTCACATTAAGTTACTGGTTGCGTTTTTTGGCAAGTAGCCCTCCCAACCCTGTACATAAGTTATATCATTTTAATTACTGATACAGTTGTTGCACATCTTTAATTTATTTTCTAGTGTACTTAAGTCATAAAATGATTCGAAACCTTTACTTTTCATAAAATGCAAGATGTAACTTTAAATGTGCCTTGTGTATTTATCACATTTTCAATGTGAAATAGATCTGATTAAATAAAGAGTAAAAGCACAATCTTAAATCTTGACATTTATCATTTTCCTATGCTTATTGTTAATGTAGTGGTGTTATAAACAAAATGTTGTCGTAAAGGAAATGAAGATGTTTTTTATTTGTTGACAAAAGATTTAAAGTTGATGCTCACATGTGGGAACATTTACTGAGAAAAATATTTCTATTGTAAAACAAATAATTATCTGCATACTGAACAATTCAGAAACTCTCTAAAAGGTATTATTTTTCTGTGATGTTACGACCCTGTAGGGCAGGGGTACTCAAACTTTTTTTATTAAAGGTCCACTTGTGAATTGTATACAAGGTCACTGGTCCGGATACATGCCAGTAAAGGCTTGAACTAGTGGGAGAAATGGCACTGTTTGTCTGTAGCCAATGCCTTGAACCTGGGCAAAAAAGGCATAGAAGCATTAGAAAGTCAAGGTAAACTTGCGGTTAACTTGCGGTCTGTAATGCGTGTCACGCTTGCGCACACAAGTAAATATATATGCACGTTCATTTTCACAACGCGTCAGACACAAGAAAAGATACATTAATTTACATCAGAATCAGAACGTTTTTATTTTGTATAATTTTTTTATTTTTATAATGGGACACAGGGTTCGGTCCGGATTGATATTGTAGTTCGGTCCGGAGTTTGAGAAGCCCTGCTGTAGGGCTTGTGGGTATTGCACTTCATAATTACATACTATGGTATGCTTATGACATAATATTGTATGCCACAATACATGGGATTAGGGGAGACCTTCTTGGTGTTTGCATTGTCACTGATAAATGACAGGGTAGTATTCATTGTCAAGATTTTTTGTGTTTTTAAACTTGGAACTCTTTTCAGACTGCTACGGCTTGGGAAAAGATTTGAGCCTTAATGTGTAATGTTTTCCGTATTGTATGGTTAGCTTATGCTTTCATTTGATAGTCAGATTTGGATGTGATAGCTAACATTTTCAGTAAGCAGTAGACAAAAGAAGAGAAAATATAAATGTAATTTATTTTCAATGAACAATTTATGAAACAAAAATACAGAAATAAAAAACACAATACAATACAGGATGATTCTTGGCCTGGAGAGCTACAGAGTCCATTGGGGGAAGAGGGGGGGGGTTAAAGATAAGGATGTGGGGAAGAGGAAGAGCAGCCATGTTAACAGTGTTATGGCTACAGATGTAGCCTACATGGACCCTCACTATTGCGGCAAGCGTGTTCTATTTCGTATATGGCTCCGCCCTCTAAGGCTATCGCTATTGGGTAATCCCCTGCGCGCCCGCGCAGCACTGAAACACTTGTAGTCCACGCCCACCTGCAAGGTGGGCCCCACCCTCGGGCTCCCTTCCGGTATAAATAGGAAGGAGGCCCGACAATCTGCTCCCTCTTTTTCTTCAGCACCCCGTAAAATACTGAAGCACAAGAGACACTTCGATTAGCAAACATGAGTACCAACTGTGTGAGAGATTGTCCCTCATGTGGCTTTGGTATATCATGAGCTACGACCAGCACACGTCATGCGAATCCTGCCTGGGGTCGGAGCACGCGTACGAGGCTCTCAGCCAGCAGGTCGCATGCACCCACTGTGCCCGTCTCCCCTCGGACGACAGGAAGCGCAGAGCGGACGCTCTCGCTGCTGCGGCCGAGGAGGACGATTGGCCCGTCCAGGCTTTCGAGCCTGTGGGCGGCAGCCTCATGTCCCTGGAGCCGAGTGCCGGGCAGGAGTCGGACGACTCCTACCCCACCTCCCTCCACGGTTCACCGTGCGGTTCTCCCCTCCCTCTTCTCCCCCGGACGGGGGAGACAGAGTCGGAGCAGGGTGCCGGCTTGACGGCCGAGCACGCGGCCCCCTTCTCCGTCATCACGCTGCCGGCGATAGGTGGCATCCTGGGGGAACTGCCGGAGATCATATGCAAGGCGGCCGCCTGCATAGGTCTCCCGTTCCCCTAGCTCAGGGGGTGCAGACGGTCAGGAGTGATCCGATCTGGCCACGCTTTCCCGCCATCAGGAGGTAAGTTGTCGCCCGCCAGGCCGACCGGGTGCACCAGTGTGCCTTTCAGGTGTCGGCGGCGGCGAACAACATCGCGCTGCTCTCCAACTCGGTGGTGACGCTGGTGGAGCGGTCCACCACCTTGGCCGCGGTGGAGATCAACAAGGCGGCCAGCACGGCACTCACACTGTGCGCGTCCGTTGCTGTCTCCCAGGCAAGGATCGCCGCGTGGGTGACGCAGATTCAGCGCCACCTCTGGCTGCAACAGGCGTCTGTTAAGGAGACGGCCAGGAAGGTGCTACTGGACGCTCCAATCAGCCCGGACGGGCTGTTCGGACCCCAGTTCCACGCCATGGTGGAGTCCATGAAGGCGGCTGCAGAACAGGCGGACGACATCCGCCAGGACGTTTGCTGGCTCCAGCCTGCGGGGCGGCCACAGCGGCACCAACGCCCGCAGCAGCCGCAGCAGCCGCAGCGTCCAACCCGGCCACAGCGGCAGGCGGAGAGACGCACACAGCAACCGCAGCCGCGGCGTCAGGCTCGCCCGTCGGCGGCGGCAGGGGCTCCGCCCCGCGTCTCCGCTCCCCCGCCACCCCAGAGACAGAGGGGTCTTCCGGCGGTGAGTCAACGGGGAGTGAGGCACTCCTGCTCCTGGTCTGCTCCACGAGAGCCTCCGAGGAAGCAAAGCCGCTTCTAAACTGCAGAGTTCGCTAACTAAGCCAGCTGCCACCAATCTGTTGATTAGTAGGCAGCAGGGATCGCTGCAGAAGTCTGCTGGTTTTAAACCTATCGGTTAATAAACCGCAGAGCTCGCGGCATTCCTCTGTCCGAGATACGCCTCCTACACACGGTCATAATAAGCCCATGAGAGCAGTTATGACGCCTCATGTGGACGTCACTGCACACACCTCCACTCATCCCCTGAGCGTGTACGCGCCTCATGATGAGAGCCGGAGTGAAACGCAGCCTGTGGAGGCTCCCTCACAGCCCTTTCGCTCCAGGCCCACCTTGGGTTGCCTCACGGGCAGCGGCGGCGAGGGCTCTGACGTGGCTCGTCACCATGACGACCACAACACATCTCGAGCACGTGCGCCCGCTCTCAGAGTGTTTCTCAGAGTGGCAGCGCGTGTGTCTGATGGACAGATGGATGAGCAGGTTGATCAGCAGAGGGTACACCCTGCAGTTCAACTCTCCCCCCCCAAAGTTCAATGGGATACAGGAAACACTCCTCGCACCTTTTCAAAGTGTGTAGAGACGGCGCTGCAGCCGCTACACAGAGGAGGGATGAGAGTTCTATTTTACCTGGACGACCTGCTGTTGCTGGCTCGCTCCAGGGAGGAAGTTGCTTTACAGACGGTACAGCTCGTATCACATCTGTCAAAGCTGGGTTTCATAATAAATTGGAAGAAGAGCCGCCCTCTTCCCTCCCAGAGTATTGTTTACCTGGGTGTGGAATTGAACTCAGCCCGCATGAGAGCGCGACTCTCACAGCAGAGAGTGGAGGCACGGACAGCTCTTCTCCGACGCGTCACACCTCGCAGCGTTGTGACAGCCCTCTCCGTGATGCAGCTGCTGGGCAGACTTAACCTATTGGAAAAGTCCCCACGTGCTGTCAGCGGGTGTGCCCCTGGGCAGAGTTACGTCACACATCTCGGTGTTCACAGACGCATCTCTCTCAGGGTGGGGAGGAACGTGTATGTCGCAGGCAGTGGGGGGACAGTGGCCGGCTCACATGTCCCTCCACATAAACGTGCTGGAATTGCTCTCCGTACGGAGAGTAATCCAGCATTTTGCCCCGTTGCTGCGGAATCAGCATGTGTTGATTCGCACAGACAACAAAGCCGCGGCAGCCTACATCAATCGCCAGGGCGGAGTACGCTCAGCGCAGCTTCTGAAAAACTGCAGAGTTCGCTAACTAAGCCAGCTGCCACCAATCTGTTGATTAGTAGGCAGCAGGGCTCGCTGCAGAAGTCTGCTGGTTTTAACCTATCGGTTAATAAACCGCAGAGCTCGCGGCATTCCTCTGTCCGAGATACGCCTCCTACACACGGTCATAGTAAGCCCATGAGAGCAGTTATGACGCCTCATGTGGACGTCACTGCACACACCTCCACTCATCCCCTGAGTGTGTACACACCTCATGATGAGAGCCGGAGTGAAACGCAGCGTGTGGAGGCTCCCTCACAGCCCTTTCGCTATAGGCCCACCTTGGGTTGCCTCACGGGCAGCGGCGGCGAGGGCTCTGACGTGGCTCGTCGCCATGACGACCACAACACATCTCGAGCATGTGCGCCCGCTCTCAGAGTGTTTCTCAGAGTGGCAGCGCGTGTGTCTGATGGACAGACGGATGAGCAGGCTGATCAGCAGAGGGTGCACCCTGCAGTTCGCCTCTCCCCCCCACAGTTCAAGGGGATACAGGAAACACTCCTGTCATCCCAGGAACAGTGTCTTGCGCTCCAGTCAGAGCTGCGGGAACTCCTGTTGAAGAGACTATTTCCAGGGTTCCTCAAGGGGAAGAAAATCAGGGGTATTACTCCCGCTATTTTCTTATCCCGAAAAAGACAGGGGGAGTGTGACCCATCCTCGATCGGTCAGTTTCAACAAGGCAATAATGTGGCCCCTGAACGTGAACATTTAGAGGGGCTGGGCCTCTCTCAAGATGTTGTACGTACCATTTAGGGAGCCAGGGCAGCGTCTACCAGAGCGTCCTATACACAGCCAAGTGGACAGCTTTCCAGCGTTGGTGTGTGGCGAAAAGCCTGGACCCCATTACGTGCCCCCTGCCTCACGTGCTGTCATTCCTCCAGCTGTTGCTGGACAGGAATTTGGCCTTCAACACAATCAAGGTATATGCCGCTGCCATATCATCTTGTCACGTAGGTTTCGGGGTCGGGACGGTGTTTAGTCACCCCCTGACGAAACGTTTTCTGCGAGGAGTACGGAGACTCAGACCTGTGTCACGCGCACTGGCGCCTCAGTGGGATTTGGCTTTAGTGTTACGCGCACTAAGCAAAGCCCCATTTGAACCGTTAGCTCAGGTTCCCCTTAAACTGTTATCAGCCAAAGTAGTACTACTTTTGGCTCTAACATCAGCGAAAAGGGTGAGTGATTTGTCTGCTCTCTCTGTGGCTCCGTCAAGGAGATGGCAGTTCAGCTGTTTTACGCCCTAACCCGGCTTTTATGCCAAAGGTCATCACAAGCTCTTTTAAGTCAAGAGTGATCACCCTGGATGGCTTCTTTCCCCCTCCTCACAAGTCGGAGGAAGAAGCCACGTCTCATCTCCTCTGTCCGGTGCGCGCGCTGGCCTGCTATGTGGCGCGCACGGCTGCCTCGCGCCGTTCTCAGCGCCTGTTTGTGCATTACAGAGAGCGCTCGATCGGGCAGCCTCTGTCTGCACAACGGCTGTCACACTGGCTGTGTGAGGCTGTGTCACAGGCATATGTCTCCTCTGGGGCGGATCCCCCGGAGAACATCAGTGCGCACTCCACCAGAGGAATTTCCTCCTCCACGGCTTTGCATGGAGGAATGTCAGTGGAAGACATTTGCACTGCTGCATCTTGGTCTTCCCCCTGTTCATTTATTCAATTTATTTGAGGGATGTCTCCCATTCCTCTCTGACACACCCTGTGCTGAGTGTCTGGTCAGAGTGAGTGACGTCAGGGATCCAGCTGTGCGCCTCTCTCCTGCCTCTCGGCACACGAAGAGCGGCCCTTTTCCCCTCTTATGAGAGGGATGTTTCCTTGTTTCCTCTGACACATTTTGTACGGAGTGTCTTGTCAGAGTGAGTGATGTCAGGGATCCAGCTGTGCGCTCTCCTGTCTGCACGCAGAGAGCTGCCCGTGTTCCCCCTCTTTTTGTCGCTGGGCAAAGTGTGACCTTCGTCTCTACTTATCACAGCGGCGGGTATGTATTGTTCCCAGCCTGCGTCCCCTCATGGTAAATATTCATATTATGCTATATTCCAGGGACTGTGATGCGCCATTCGCATGGCGCAATAGGCATGGGTTATTATCTGAGCGGGTGTGTCTGTGCTTCCAGTACCGGGGGGACCCAGTGGGGCGCAGACTACATCTTGCTTCGCCATTAACCCAATAGCGATAGCCTTAGAGGGCGGAGCCATATACGAAATAGAACTGAAGTTACCTACTGTAACTCCAGCTTCTATGAGTATTGGCGTAGCCCTCTAAGTTCTGGGCCCCACTGGCTCCACGAATAGCTGAAGAAAAGTTTTTTTGTGTGGGAGCAGATTGTCGGGCCTCCTTCCTATTTATACCGGAAGGGAGCCCGAGGGTGGGGCCCACCTTGCAGGTGGGCGTGGACTACAAGTGTTTCAGTGCTGCGCGGGCGCGCAGGGGATTACCCAATAGCGATAGCCTTAGAGGGCTACGCCAATACTCATAGAAGCTGGAGTTACAGTAGGTAACTTCAGTTGTCACTTCTGGTTGTTGTTGTCACCTCTGGGTATCCTGTGTGCCTGTTCTGCTGCTGATAGCTTATATTATCTTAACTTAATCGATCGTTTTACAATTCTTGATCACGGCAGCTACCTGACGTTGTAATCACACGTTACTACAGCTTAAGCACTCACAACTCTCCTTCTCTTAGCGACTGTAACTCCACAGTTGCTTACACTTCTTTCGGGTTTGCCAACGGTAGCTACTTTAGCTTGATAACTAGCCATGGCTCCTTCCCCACCCTCGGGTGCTATTTCCTGCTCTGTTTGTCTCATGTTTGGTTACTTCCCTACCTCCTTTATTGGTACCGATAGGCCTACATGTGTTAAATGTAGTACAGTTGCTAGGTTGGAGGCGGGAATCATAGCCATATGTGGCAGCGGCCGCAGAAGAAATGTATTGATTTAACAGTAGTTTGGTTAAACCACTAAGTCCGACAACGCCACCCCGGGAATTTCACCCGGGGAAATAGAACAAGTTTTAAGTCACTAGGACACACAGGTTCGGTTACTCATGGAACAAGAGACGTGTTTCAATTATCAAAAATAGAACAGTTTATTTTTGTACAATAGTAAAAATACAATTTAAAAACAGTCACACAGGGCTATATCCAAAAAGGGAAAACTAACAAGGGGGCTGAGGCTTACCAGTGGGGAAGAGGGTCAACGAATGAGTGGAGGGATCCCGCAAAACAAACCTAAGTCACCCCGGTCACACGTGTTCCACACTCACACAATCACACGGAGAAAAGATCCAAAAACCCGGGAGAACCACAGCACACGGAAAGGGAGAAGCCACCACCTCGGACACCAACACCACCACCTTCAGCTCTCAGTAACTAAAGCAGGAAAAAAGGGAAAACACAATAAGTGGGGGCAAAAGCACAGAATAACTCAAAATGAAATAAACCAAAATTTGCCGCAGCCATACGGGCAATCATGCGGCATAAACAAAACTATGCAAAAAGCAAAGAAAGAAAACCTAAACCAAAACAGTTTTCATCAATAAACAAATGAATTAACCAAAGATATATCGACACTAGATGTAAATAAGCCAAAAGTAAAGAAAGAAAATAACGAAAGAAAATAGGAACAAACAAAATAAACTATTAATGAAAAAGAACAAAGTAAACAAAATAGTTTAAATTGGTGAAGGAAAGAATAACTAAACAGAAGGAGTTAGCCCAGCAGTCCAGTCACTAAAATCCCACTAGGGGAGCGGACCTACAGAGTAGGCAACGCTAAACCGGCCCAACCACAGTAGCCAAAAGCGAACAATTGAGGTAGCGTTTAGCAGCACAGGATCAGTAGGACAGGTGATGATACTGCCGTAGGCAATGACAAACCGGCCCAGACACGATAGCCAGATGCAGACAATTGATTAGCACTTAGCAGCACACAGGATCAGCAGTACAGGTGATGACCCTGCCGTCAGAAACCCGTCTTTTTCGGTGCAGCAAAACAGCAACGGTTCTTTAAAGCCTTAGCTTGGCCCTAGATTAATAATAAACACACAAGTATAATATTAATGTTCAGAAAAGGTGTGGTGAATGGACTGAACAAATCGCCGTACATACCGATCAGGCAGAGAGGAGAGAGTTTCATGCTCTCTACGTTACGGCTACTTGACAGGCATCGCCAGGAAGACCCTCCGCTATACAAAACAAAACGTGATTACACGTAAATATGATGGAGAATTTGCGGAACTTACCTGAAGCCAGCTATTCTCCTACAACATACCTACGCCGGTGGCGGAAGCAAAACACGGCAAGAACGGAAGTGGGTAGGTCTGGGCACCAACGAACAAGAGACCGCCAGCTAGAAGCCTAGAAGAATAAATGTAAATACAGTAGGATTGTTATTCACGTCGGTGGTAATGATGTTCGTTTACACCAATCAGAATGCACTAAAGCTAATGTGGCGTAATTTTCTCTGGTCCCTTCCCCAATCTGATCAATGACGACATGTATAGCCGCATCACTGGCGGCACATATCAGACCCGGGCCGGGGGGCGGGGCCACATGACCGGGCCCTTTAAACCCAATAAAGCTTGACAAAAATATCGGGAGTCCGGGGTGGTAATCTGACGCTCGTGCGTAAAAAGTCACTCAGTCAGTAAGATTACAATTTAAAACAATGTTTGAAAGAAAAGTAACTAAAGAAAAGGTGCAATATTTAAAATTTCGTTTCTACAAAGGGTATAGAAACGAAATATATATCAGAGATAATGATGATATAACATGACATAAAGTCCAACAAACCACAAGGACAACGAAAACATAGCCTAATAAAATGACTACATTTCTGACACACCATTCACCATGGACAGCCAGCAGCCACCATGAGAGCAGAGCAGTGTAAAATTGGCACGGCGGCCCATACATTCACGTACAAGTATCCTACTGTACAAATTAAATTTGAAGTGTACTCACCACTACTTGAAGGGTACTCGGCGAGCCTTGCGCTCCGCGAACTCGTCCAAAATCCGCTGTATGTCCAATTTCTTGGCTCGTCACTTTCGATGGACAGCAAGGCCAGTCCACTCAGTCTCTCCTGTCCCATCGTGCTCCTCAAATAGTTTTTGATGAGTTTTAATTTGGAGAAAGAGCGCTCGGCGGTTGCCACGGTGACAGGAAGAGTCAGAAATAAGATGAAGGCTGTGCAAACCTCACTGAATGTAGATGTTACTGCTGGGTTGTAAACAATGAGCATTTTTACCAGATCCGCGACAGATTTTAGTTTTTGTATTTGGTCCCTGAAACAGGTTCTGAAAGAAAGCAGCTGGCCAGGGAAGCTGGCGGCGATGTCCCGACTGTAGTGCTCTATAAGCCGCTGGGCAGCTTGGTGTAAATCCTCATCCTTTGCTTGCAGTAGTGTGTTGGGGTGAATTGCCTCAAACATGTTCACAGTTGCATTTAAGCTGGTGAATCTTTGGGACAGTTGCTGGATGATTATATCGAGACATGCATTGAAAACGGTCACCCGAAAGTTGCTCTCTGCGTCAGTGAGGCGGCTGTCTTCAGAAAGTTCATCAAAGTGTCTCTTAACTTTCCTGGCCCTGGTTGTTTCAAACTGTGTTTGACTTCCCCATTTAGTAGCCAGGGCAAGAGTGGCGGACTTCGCCTCATCAAATTGTCCCCTATACTCCACCAAAACACTGATGGCATTTTGCAGTAGAGTAGATGCTTTGAGAATATCCGCGTCTTTTGCTTGCAGTAACTGTAAAGCACAATTTATGCTTTCCAAAATCTTGGTCTGCATGTTGACCAAAAATAGAAAGCGAAATTTGCTTATGGCATTCTTGAGTGCACTTGCTTCATTGCGCTCATCCTTTTTGTCACTGGTAAGGGATATTTTGACGAGGGCTTTTATAATGTCTCCATATCTGTGCCTTAACGCAACAAGCGCATCATGGCGAGATGACCAGCGAGTGGGACATAAGCGTTTTAATGTGGTAGTTAAAAAGTCTGGAAGTTTTTCCTTGTACGATGTGAGGGTCTAAGGACAGAGGGTGTCGTATTGTCTACTGATATTCTGTACAAACTGTGAAGTCCACTGAGACAAATGTAACATTTGTGATATTGGGCTATATAAATAAACATTGATTGATTGATTGATTGATTGATTGATTGATAGTTCTGCTCTCTGGCGTCATTAACTCACTGAGCAATGCCCATCGTTTGATACTGTGACCAAAAAGTTGTAGAGCGTCTCTACAGTGTCATAGAACTGCTTCACTCCAGGGACATTTTTAACAGAGTCGTTCGGGGATGAAACACGGCTGGCAGTGGCAACAACTTCAGGTTCATCTCTTCCGCAGGAGGAGGAGTAGGGCGAAAAAAATATCCATCTAGATTGGACAATTTGGGTTTTCCTTGGTCCTTTTTATCTTTTTCTTTGCGTTTTGTAGCTCCACCTTTATGTTTATGCTCATGCTTAGGCAGTGCTCTGTTGAATGACAAGTGATTGATGATGACGTTGACGTTCATTTACGTATGATGTTGATGGACGGCTGTTTATGACGAATTAACCAAAAATACATTTGGAGACAATAGAAGGGATTCACTTGCAATTTTTCATGTTTTAATGTTAAATGTGAGTGTGAAAATAGCAGCACAAGTTCAACTCATATTATAGGCTACAATGCTTTATACCTAATATGACCACGAACGTCAGTGCACTCAGTGGCGCGAGGCAGCAGGGCCCACCGGCGAATATCTCGGGGGCGGAGCCTGCTGCCTCGGCGACGGGCCCCCATTGGGTCCCGACCGTCCCGGGCCCGGGGAGCCCTGCCCCTACAGCCCCCCCTGAAGCTCCGCCCCTGAGCCGCATGTCATCATTTCAGCGCTGGTTGTCTTGGTGGTGCCCAGCAAACGATGTGGGCTTCGTAAATAATTGGACGGCCTTCTGGGGAAAACCTGATCTGATTAAGAGAGACGGCATTCATCCTACTTTGGAAGGTGCACATCTCATTTCAGCAAACATTTCAGAGCTTTGTGGACTTAATCCATGACAAACTGGAGTTGAGACCAGGAGGCGGAGTCGCAGTCTTACACGCTTCTCTGCGCTCTCTCCAATAAAATACCCAATATTAACGGTGTGTGTGTCTGCCCAAGGACAATTTAAAGTAAACCTAATAGAGGTGTCATACATAATAACCTAATAAAAGTAAATGTAACAACTACTACAGTGCAACAAAACAGGAAGATTAAATGTGGTCTCTTAAATATAAGATCTCTAGCATCTAAAGCAATATTGGTAAATGATTTAATATCAGATTATAATATTGATATATGCTGTCTCACTGAAACTTGGTTGAGACATGAAGAATATGTCAGCATAAATGAAGCCACTCCACCCAGCCATATCAATACTCATATTGCTCGAGGCACAGGCCGAGGAGGTGGAGTTGCAGCCATCTTTGACTCAAATTTACTTATCAATACTAAACCAAAATTAAATTATACCTCCTTTGAAAGTCTTGTTTTTAGTCTTACGCATCCGACCTGGAAAACTTTGCATCCAATCTTATTTGTTACAGTGTACCGTGCACCAGGTCCTTATTCAGAATTCTTAACAGAATTCTCTGAGTTTTTATCAACTTTGGTTCTTAAAACAGATAAAGTAATTATCGTAGGTGACTTTAATATTCATGTTGACGATGATAAAAATAGCCTTACTGTTGCATTTAACTCTATATTAGACTCTATTGGTTTCCGTCAGAGTGTAAATAAACCAACCCACTGTATAATCACACTCTCGACCTTGTTCTGACTTATGGTATTGAAATTGAGCAACTATTAGTCGAACCGCATAATCCTGCTTTATCCGACCATTTCTTAGTAACTTTTGAAGTACTGTTACTAGACTACAAACATTAGTCAAAAGTTCCTGCAGCAGAAACCTATCTGTTAGTGCTATAGCCAATTTAAGAAGAGATTCCACCAATACTTAACTCGATAGCATGTCTGCATGTAAGGGAGGAAACTTATACAAAATGTACACCACCCCAAATTGATCATGTTGTTGATAGTGCTACAGATGCCCTGCGAATAAAATTGGACTCTGTTGCTCCTTTGAAAAAGAAGAAAATAAAACAACATAGACTAGCTCCATGGCATAATGCCGAAACTCGCAAAATAAAGCAAAAGTCGAGACAACTTGAAAGGATATGGCGTTCCACTAAACTCGAAGAATCTCGTTTAATTTGGCATATTACTCTCAATGAATATAAGAAAGCACTGCGTAAAGCGAGAGCAGCTTACTACTCTTCATTAATAGATGAGAATAAGAATAAGATTTCTTTTCAGCACTGTAGCCAGGCTGACAGAGAGCCACAGCTCTACTGAGCCTTCTATTCCCATAGCACTCAGTAGGAATGATTTTATGTGCTTTTTTAACGATAAAATTGTTACTCTTAGAAACAAAATTAATGACCTCTTGCCTTCGACCAGTATAGTGTTATCAACAGCTCCCGGAAACGTAAGTTCTAATATTACACTAGATAGTAAACTAGAATGCTTTTCAGCCATAAACCTTGAACAATTGAATTCAATGATTCTTTCTTCTAAACCATCAACGTGTATCTTAGACCCGATTCCAACTAAGCTGTTAAAGGAAGTTTTTCCATTAATTAGCACTTTTTATTAATATTATGAATATGTCTTTATTATCGGCTATGTTCCACAATCATTTAAAGTAGCAGTGATAAAACCTCTTCGTAAAAAGCACAACCTCGATCCAGAGGTTTCAGCCAATTATAGACCTATTTCTAATCTTCCGTTCCTCTCAAAAATTCTTGAAAAAAACAGATGTGTGATTACTTAAAAAACAATGATTTATTTGAAGATTTTCAGTCTGGCTTTAGAACACATCATAGCACAGACACAGCTCTGGTTAAAGTCACAAATGACCTTCTAATAGCCTCAGACAAAGGACTTGTCTCTATTCTTGTCTTGCTCGATCTCAGTGCTGCATTTGATACTATCGACCATGATATCCTATTGCAAAGACTAGAGCACTTAGTTGGCATAAAGGGAACTGCCTTAGGCTGGTTTAGGTCCTATCTATCTGACTGCAGCTCCTCTTTGAGACTGGAAAGTGTTATTCTGTAGTACTGTTCTTTCTACCGTAAGACTAAAACACTGAAAATGCCGCTGACAACTCTAAAATTTTGTAGTATAGCCAATCACAGATTTTGATAATAACAGGTATCTGCTCACCTTTCTGTTGTGGGGTACCCTGGTTTAGTTGTCAGAGGTATTCGAGGTGTCATCCCTGGACCGTTCGTCCGCTGGCTGCCGGTGTGCCTTCTATGAGACCCTACTCATCACGTCGGTCGGTCACCAAATTGTTGGGTTTAAGCACCCTTCAGTTGTTGAAGGTTCGAGCCCGCTCCGCGCTGTTCGTTTGATGAGTGGTCTGCTGTAAAAAGGAACGGCTCAGATAGAGATATGAGATTAAACAATAAGCTGATTTAATGGTAGAAACAACAGTACAATATAACGAAGTACTTATATAACGAAGTACTTCGGGCCTCAGCTCTTCCACCGTGCGATGTACGTATCAGACAGTCAGACCGAACAGAGGCCGCGAGTGTACAGAATTCACAATATTTATTCCCACAAACGGAGAGGAGTTGTATGGGAGGAGTTGTGTCGGTTGCTCCTCCCTAGGTGTTCATCCATTGGTGGACTCACTCCTGGGCGAGCCCTAGGCAGTGAATCAGAGTGAGTCAGCCATTGACGAGGTCTAAACAGCGAATCAGAGTGAGTCAGCCATAGGTGTGGGAAGTTTGGATCTCCTGCGCCGCCGATCAGTCCCAGGTCATCTTTTATGGCAGCCATAAAATAAACAATTCTGGGTCGCACGGGGGTGAGGTACCAATCCTTATCTTCGTTTATCCTCAGCACCTGGCCGTACCACTCCGCATCCCAATCTTTCTCTCAGTACAATCTCTGCATAGACTCAATGGTGTCAGTTTTATTACCTTTCTCCTACAACCCCCCCATGCTCCTATCCGGCCCATTAAAAACCCGGGGGGGGGGCGACTGGATCCTCTACATTCCTAAGTCAACGCACACACAATTGACCACAGCAAACAAAGGAAAAATAAGAACACTTGGTCTAGTTTCATAAGTATACATTTTACATAGACAAAGTTATAATTATTAAAACAGGTTATAATTATTGAAACAGGTTATATAGGATATACAGGTTACTTTAACGCTCTCAGTTTGTGTGTGTCAACGATGAATCTTCCATGCAAACCAAAGTGAGCCATGGAGTGCCACAGGGCTCGGTGCTTGGACCTATTTTGTTCACATTATATATGCTTCCGTTAGGCAATATTATAAGGAATCATTCTGTACTAGGGGTGTAACGGTTCACATAATTCACGGCTCGGTATGTACCTCGGTTTGGGGGTCACGGTTCGGTACGGGTTCGGTACAATAAGAAAAAGCTAAAAAAAAGTCCCAAATGCATAATTCCAGGTTTGTTGTTATTTATTTTTGAACAGTAGTGCAAGTTTCAGTTTACAAATAAGGAACTCTTAACATTTTGAATAATTAACTGTATTACACAGATAAAAACAAACCACAAACAGTACCACACACACTCAGATGGCCATATTATCTATAATGGCTGATGTCAAACAAAAAGGTTTCATCAAGCTGTAAAACTAAAAAGAATGTCTTGAAAATATTACAAAATAAATAATAAGAGTGTTTCAAGGGCGCATTGCCGTTGAAAAACATATGCCAATAGCTTCCATTATTTATTTTGGTCTCTCGGCTTTCATGTCTATTGGCTTCTTAAAAACAGCGGGGATAAGCTGTTGAACTGCTGTTGTCTTTTGCCGGGCTCCGGTGACTGGCAAATCTGGCTGATGCCTTCTGATATGATTTAGCATGTTTGGCGTGTGTTACCATTAGCATACCGCACCGCTGTCGAACAACGCCAACACACCGTCCTCCCGATCCACCACTCGCAGTCCATCATTGTTGTAGTCCACAGGGAACCCGAAATGTTCCCACACAGCTGATTTAAAAGAAGCAGGTGGGTCTTCTAGCTCCTGTGTGTTATCTGAAATCGCCATACTAGCTTCTCTTCTTCTTGTATTTTGTTCGTTTTGTTGTGTTTTCTTCTTGTTCTTCATTTGTTGTTTAAGGGGACCTATCATGCTATATTTAAATAATATATAAGGTATATATATATATATAAGGTATATTAATACGTTTTAATTTTCAAAATACGAAACAGATCATGCATTTTAGCCATGCCTCATTTTGCCTCACTCCAGCTCTGTCTTTGCAAGGTCTGATTCAACTGACCACGCCC
Organism: Dissostichus eleginoides; assembly: GCA_031216635.1. NCBI lineage: Eukaryota > Metazoa > Chordata > Actinopteri > Perciformes > Nototheniidae > Dissostichus > Dissostichus eleginoides. The sequence continues at coordinate 29,592,039 of CM062282.1, forward strand.
CCATGCGGAAGAGGGGGGCGTGACACGGCACCGGCACGAGCGTCATGTTATCATGCTTGCTGGACGAGTGGAGAGTCAACATGGCCCAACCTCTCATTCCCCTGATTGGTGGAGAGTTGACCAATCAGGCGGAGTGCACCTACATTACGTCAAAAAGGTGCAAATAAAAAATCCACCCGTATCAAATCCGTTGCAGCCCCGTTTTTAGAGATTTGGGTATGGAGGAAAAGAGAGAGGGTTGTGTTTTCTGACACTTTGTGAGTTCCCTGGAACACCGGGGACACATATGTATGTATAAAAGACATCACAAAGTGCATAAACAGCTTTTAGGCGCAATACCGCCCCCTGGATTATATATGGTGTAATGGATACTGCCCTGAGTGACAGACTTTTTTCTCTTCATAAAAAAAGGCGTATTCGTCGTGTGACTGCATGTGCCGAACCGTGACGTCCGAACCGTGACGGTTCGGGACAAATACGGATACCGTTACACCCCTATTCTGTACATTTCCATTGTTATGCGGATGATACTCAACTATATTTATCCATCAAGCCTGATGAATCCAATCATCTAAATACAATTCAAGACTGCCTCAAGGACTTAAAAACGTGGATGACCTTACATTTTTTTATGTTAAACTGAAGTTATTGTACTCGGCCCGAAGACTCTACGAAACAAACTATCTAAAGATATATTAACTATGGATGGCATTCATTTGGCCTCCAGTGAGACTGTAAGGAATCTTGGTGTTATATTTGATCAGGATTTATCTTTTAACGCCCACATAAAATCAATCTCAAGGACCGCCTTCTTTCATCTACGTAACATTGCAAAAATCAGGCATATCTTGCCTCAAAACGATGCAGAGAAACTAGTCCATGCATTTGTTACTTCAAGGCTGGATTATTGTAACTCTTTATTATCAGGGTGTACCAAGAAGTCAGTTAAGATGCTTCAGCTGATTCAAAATGCTGCAGCACGTGTACTAACCAGAGTTAGGAAAAGGGACCACATTACTCCTGTTCTGGCTGCATTACACTGGCTCCCTATAGAACACAGGATAGAATTGAAAATTCTTCTTCTCGCCTACAAAGCCCTTAATGGGCAGGCGCCATCTTACCTTAAAGAACTCATTATACCCTACTGTCCTACTAGGGCATTGCGTTCCAAGAATGCAGGGTTGTTGGTTGTTCCTAGAGTCTCTGAAAGTACAATGGGAAGTAGTATTAAGAACACAGTATGTGTCCGATTTAGATTAAGTACCTGATAAGGAATGATTTATGACCCTAAAACCGGAAGTCCCGCCCCTAAAACCGGAAGTCCCGGCCCCCAAAACCGGAAGTCCCGCCTCCCCAACCGGAAGTCCCGCCTCCAAACACCGGAAATCCCGCCTCCAAAATCCCTTTGAAGTGGCACCTGTCACTCTGAAATCAGACCTTGGACCCTCTTATCTTTCCTGACCTTTGAACCCCTTATCTTTTATGACTTGTTGTTGCAGATGTTACCCAATAGCGGCTGATAGCCCCTTTGATGTGAACCCGTCAGTATCTTAGTAGGTCATTACTGGTCAATGATAAACCAGATATAGCCCTGATAAGGATATGACACAACAGGGGATGATAAGACTTGATCAGCCCTTTGATGTGAACCCTGTTAATATCTTACTAGGTCATGATCGGTCAATGATCCACCAGATATAGCCCCTGATAAGGATATGGCACAATAGGGGGGTCGATCAGCCCTTTTGATGTGAAATCTGTGAATAATCTTACTAGGTCATGATCGGTCAATGATAAACCAAATAGTGTAGCCTTCTATAAGATAGCCTGCTATAAGATAGTGTTCTTTAATAATATGACATAGTGACTCTTTTTACGATAATATCAGATCATATGACATTTAAGTAGATCTTTTTGAAGTTGTAGAGGTAGGTAAGCATATATGAACCCTGGAGTGTTCATAGGGATTAAAAGGGTAATCTTTGCTAGTTTATTTCAATTAAATTAAATTAAAAAAATCATTTCACCCCCCTTTCTTTTTTTCTTCCTCCACCCCTGCTTGCTGTCCCTCCCACCCTCTCTCTCACACACACACACACACACACACACACACACACACACACACACACACACACACACAACCCCTCACACACACCTCTCTCCCACCCTGCTGACCCTAGAGAGGGCCTTTGAGTTCACACACACACACCTCTGAAAGATGTCCACAGGTTTTGTTTTTCAAAATAAGTTATCTTTAGCGTAATCTAGATCTCACGCTAAGGATAAGAATAATTGACAGCAGAGACAGGGTCTATGAGTTTTTACCTGCAATCTCTGAAAGATAACCACCGTTTTTGTTTTTCAAAAAAATCAAGTTATCATCTAGATCTCACACTAGGGATAAGAATAATTGACAGAGGAGTGTAAAAAATACCCATAATTATTGAGATAACAGGGTGTTTTTGTGTTTTTTTGTTGTCTCCATCCTTAGACCTCAAGGTTGTTCAAACAGTCTTACACAAGACTAGGGCTTGTTTCCAAGTTTAACTTAGCTAGGACTATAGGAAACATTTTTCCTATCAATAAAAACTGATAAGAATCTGTAGCAATGAAGTGTAAGGGAAGGTTTCCCTTAAAAACTATAGCAGACAGACAGAGGAAGAATCTATTTCGTACAGACCCGAAACATGACAGAGGATAACGGTAAGGAGGAATCTTATTTTATTTGAAGAAAAACATATCATTTTGTTTTTAAAAAACAGTTTTTATAAATAACATGTCTTTTTCTTGCACACTATTATTCAGAGATCATCAGTTATGATTCGTATCAAGATGAGACTAACCTCGGTATATCAATTATCTCATTTTATAAGACTTTTTAAATCTTTCTGAATTCTTTTTGTATTTAACCAATATTAAATGTGTTACAGCTCAACGTGTAATAACAGGAATACTCATTGCGAGCCCCTCTTCATCCCGACGCATCTGTGGGTATTTTCTTATTAATCTATTTTATATTGTATAATTATAGGTTAATGTTTATTTGTCTGTTTTCTGCAGTAGAAGACATTCAGGTGTCGGTAGAGAGCACACTCGGAGAACTCTTTTTCCCGGAAGGTCTGCTGATCAACCCTCTACTGAATGTAAGTAGGTTTAAACCATCAAAAACCAACATATATCAAAGTTAAATGGTAGATTAATTTAACGTATTTATGTCTACAGTGAGGGAAGGTGACTACGATTTGCCCGAGATAGATCAACCACCCGAGGAAACAGACTCTACCAGATACCTGGAGTGGTTTGAGGTAGGTGGACAGCCCTTATCTCCACCCCGGTCAAGCAGAGCAGAGCAGAGCAGAGCAGAGCAGCGCAGCGCAGCGCAGCGCAGCGCAGCGCAGCGCAGCGCAGCGCGTCGAGCTCAGTCCCCGGCCAGAGGACGCATTAGTTCTACCGTTTGTTAACCAGCCACGGATCTCTTCAGAGGAGAGCAGGGAGGAAACTCCGGCTACAAGGATTGACTCAGAAGCCATCGAGTGGGGAAGGAACCGAGTACATCGGAGGCCTCTAAACAGACCGACAGCACGGGTGACGGGGATACAGCGGGACAGCGCCCCGAGGACACGGGCGGCCTCCCCTGCTAGAAACAACGGTGAAAAAATATTTAATAACATTAGGGTAATAATATACAGAACTTGTATGTTTTTTTATGACATTTTTAAAAAAAAAGTCAGAGTCTAAACCCCTCTTCATCTCACCCTTTTTTTTTTTTTTTTTTTTTTAAGGTCGATGCCCGATCTGTAGAGGTATGAAGGCTATAGACTCTATGACCATTTTTTTTTTTTTTTAAAAGTCACAGTCTGAACCCCTCTTCATCTCACCCTTTTTTTTTTTAAGGTCGATGCCCGACCTGTAGAGGTATGAAGGCTACACTGACCAGTATGGGGGTAGCTATGACTTCGACAGCTGGAATCATGGTGGAAATGGCTGAAATTATTCCTGATTCAATGTAAATGAGACTTTGTCAAATGTTCAAGGTATTACATGGTAACGTTTGTTTTTCTTTTCTTTTTTGTGGTGATTCTATAAAAATAATCTATATACTATAACTTTCGATTTTATTGTTTTATCTTTTTTGTTGTATTTGGTTTTTAAAAACATGGATGAAATAACCGACAGAGAAGCTTCGTTCTTGGAGTTATTAAATGAAATAGAAGATCAGGAACTCGGTGTTAACCCCCCAAATGAAGAGAATGTTGTAAATGAGCCATTCAGTAACTCTGAAACCCCTCAAACAGAGTCAGACAATGCGTTAGACTGGGTAACGGATTTATATGAAAATGTTGACACATACCCCGGGTTGGCCTTTTTAAATCAGTTAGCAGATCAAGTAGGCCTACTGCAAAACAACAATGAGTTAAATAACGTTACTGAATCTTCAAACAGCACTGAAACACCAGACCCAGCATTACAACAAGGTGGAAATGCGGATCAAAATACTACGCCACCCCGTGTAATATACAGAACTAATTTCAATACCACCGAAATAAGTCAGAGTTTAAGCCTCTTTCCTCCACCTTCTCAGGGTGAAGCCGACTACACCGCGTATCATAGAGGCTTGATATCAAATGTACACAGCGTTTTAGATCAGGCCTTCTCCCATGCGCAAAGGGATGACGTGGTACAAATTGAAATGCGAGGGGAGCAATTGCAGAGTAATGTATCAGCAATCTTACATGCCGACGATGAGGAAGATCTGGGTGATTTTGAGGAGGCCCTTTTGGCAGCACTGCAATCAAACAGGGTTTTTATGGCAGACGGCGATTTAGAAATGGTAGTGCAGGTCGTGCATAACCCCCGCGGAGGAGGAGGTGGCGTTAAAAGATTGCACAGTAAAATGTTAGATAATGAGATTGTCAGCAAAAAGAGACGTTTTTTACACATTGTCTACAACACTTCCAATCAGCTTTGTTTTGCTAATAAATTAGCTCATTTGCTACAATCCCATCTCACTGACACAGAAAGTAATGCTCGTGGAAGCAAGATTCAGAGAGGAGTGGGTTTAACAGATCAGACACCCGTGACATTTAAAGACATTGCTAAATTTGAACAGAGTTTAAATTGCAAAATTCTAGTGTTTTATAGAGGTGAAGAAGACAGAACCCTCTGTAAATTCCAAACCGACTGTCCCAAACGAGAAAAAACAGTGTATCTGTTCATTTTCCAGAATCACTACTATGGTATCAAAAATTTGAGAGGGTTTTTAGGCACCACATTTCTCTGCGATCAATGTTACACGGGTTATAACTCGAAATGGAGTCACAAATGCAAAGGTCACTGCTGTGTGTGTCTCGACCCCCGCTGCAGTCAGGAAGAGGTTAAAAGCATTCTCTGTACCGACTGTAGTAAAATATGTCAATCGCCCCTCTGTTACTCTAGACACAAAGAAAAGACACAGAGAAAACTAGGCCTGGCCAGTAACTGCGATTTGTATAAAAAGTGCGTTAAATGCAAAAGATTCTACTACATTGCCATGAGCAAGGAAAAGCAAACACACGAGTGCGAGTTAAAGAAATGCCACACCTGCGGTGAAAAATTACCCCCTGATCCTCTAGGCGAGAGTGACATGCACAAATGTTACATACAAGTCACGCCCGCAGATAAAGAGCCCAATGAAAATATAGTGTTTTATGATTTTGAAACGCTAGCGGATCAAAAAGGGATGCATTTGCCATTCCTAGTGTGTACTCAAACTCTGACAGGGGTTAAATGGATGGCTCAAGGGGTAGATTGTGCTACTCAGTTTCTGGCACATTTCAGACAACCCAAGTACAAAAATGCCATATTCATTGCGCATAATGCTAAGGGTTTTGACGGCTATATCATTATTAATGCCATGGTAGAGCAAGGGTTAAAACCCTCGCTCATTATGCAAGGCTCAAAAGTGATCAGTTTTACGGATGGAGATTTCAAGCAAAAGTACATTGATTCCTTGTCTTTTCTCTCTATGCGTTTAGCCGCCATGCCAAAAGCTCTCAGTTTTGAAGACAAAAGCAAAGGGTTTTTTCCGCACGGATTCAGCTCCAAAGCCCATTTGAGTTATATTGGCCCCTATCCTCCTCCCGAAACCTTTGGCCTGGAGCGCATGACAGCCTGTGAAAAGAGTGACTTTTACACATGGTACGAGACAGTACGGGGGGAGGCCTTTGATTTTCAAAAGCAGGCCTTACATTACTGTGAAAACGACGTTGAGATTCTCAAACAGGGCTCTGTTTTGTTTCGAAAAGGCTTCATGGATGAGCAGGCGTCGACCCCTTCAGTAGGGCGACCATCGCTTCAGCTTGCATGAAAGTATTTACGACAAAGTTTTTACCTGAAAAAAGCCTAGCGATTCCTCCACCCGACGACTATAGACGTGAAAACAAATCATACTCTAGCGCAGGTATTCAGTGGTTAGAGTGGGTGTCACGCAGTGAAGGGGTGTTTATCCAACATGCGTTAAATGCAGGCGAAAAACGGCTGGGGAATTTTGTTGTAGACGGCTATGCCGAAAAGGAGGGGGTAAAGTTTGTGTGGGAGTTTCTGGGGTGTTTTTACCACGGCTGCCCCTCCTGCTTTCAACCTCACGACAAAAATCCCCTGACAGGCGACTCGTTTGAACACCTGCACACTGTTAGCGAGGACAAGCTGCACACTTTGCAGGATGTGCATGGTGTCAAATTGATAGTCATGCGAGAGCATACGTGGGTAGAGATGAAAAAAAACCATCAGGGTTTAAAATCATTACTGCAGGACTATAAGGACCCAGAACCTCTGTGCCCCCGAGATGCGCTGTACGGTGGTAGGACTTGTGCGGTGAAACTCAGACATTCCGCAGCTCCGGATGAATCTGTGCATTATTGCGATTTCACCTCACTTTACCTGTACGTAAATTGTAATTTCCTCTATCCTTTGGGCCACCCCGAAATAATCTTTAGAGATTTTAAAGATCCTCGGAGCTATTTTGGGTTAATCAGAGCCACCGTTGAACCCCCGCAGGGATTGTATTTCCCTGTTTTCCGTACAGAACAGCCGCCGGTAAATTAGTGTTCACCCTCTGTCGTACTTGTGCCGAACTTAACAATCAACAGGGCTCTTGCACACACGACCAAGAGGACAGAGCGCTGACAGGTGTATGGGTTACTGCGGAGTTTAACAAGGCTCTAGAGGTCGGTTACCGGGTATCCAAAATCACAGAGGTGTGGCAATTTGACAGACAGAGTGACAACATATTTGTTGAATACATGCACACATTTCTGAAGGGTAAACAGGAAGCCTCAGGCTACGCCCCAGAGGCCACAGATGAGGAGAGCAAACAAAAGTACGTGGCAGACTATCAGGCTAATCAAGGCAATTTGCTGGACACAGGTCAAATCAAATCCAACCCTGCTAAACGACAAGTGTCAAAATTGTGTCTCAACAGTTTCTGGGGAAAATTTGCTCAACGAAGCAATCTAACTCAAACCAAGTTAGTGACCAAACCTGAAGAATTCCTTTATCTTATGTTTTCAGATCAATATAAGATAAAGTATTTCTCTTTCCTCAGTGACAAGACCGCCATGGTTCAATGGTGCTTTGGTGACAATTGTGTCGCACCTCCCAACAAGGTAGATAACATCTTTATTGCCGCCTTCACCACCACCTACGGCCGTCTAAAACTCTACAGTCAATTGGAAAAACTGCAAGAGAGAGTTTTATACTATGACACAGACAGTATCATTTATGTCACGAGAGAAGACCAGGCTCCACTTAAACTGGGCTTATTCCTGGGAGATCTGACCGATGAGCTGGGTGGAGACACTATACAAGAGTTTGTTTCAGCAGGTTCTAAAAGCTACGCGTATCAAACCCGCAATCAGAAAAAAGTGGTGATGCGTGTAAAGGGCATTACACAGACACAGGAATGCTGGGAACAGGTCAACTTTGACAGCCTCAAAGACCTGGTGGAAGGCTATGTACACAACGCTGATAGAGGGGGGGTTATTCAGGCTCCGCAGCACACGATTGTCCGTCATAAAGGGGGTTTCCATTTGAGAAATTCTTCATTTACTAAACGGTTCAGAGTGGTATACGACAAGAGACGTCTTTTAGCGCAGGGAAATACTTTGCCTTTTGGTTACTGAAAAAAAAATCAATGTTTTCACCCGACCATATTGATTTTGACCCCCGACTGCGAGTGCCTTTTTCTTCTTTAATTGTGGGCCCCAGTGGCTGTGGAAAAACTTTTTTTGTCAAAAATGTTGTGGAAAATTGTGAACATTGTATGGACGTACCGCCGTCGAATATTGTATGGATTTATACTTCTTTCCAACCCATGTATGCTGAACTGCAGAAAAAGAATACAAAAATGACCTTTGTGAAAGGCATTCCTGATTCATTTGAAGATGAGACACTCTTTCCTGCTGATCAAAGTCATTTGATAATATTGGATGATGTCATATTTCAAGCCTCTGACCACCCTGAAGTAGTCAAACTGTTTACCCAATACCGGCATCACAGAAATATGAGCGTTATGATGCTTACGCAAAATGTTTTTCATCAAGGCAAACACAGTCGAACCATAAGTCTAAACAGTAATTACATGGTTCTGTTTAAAAACCCCCGAGACAGATTACAGGTAAATATACTGGCTCAACAGATGTTCCCCGGGAATAAATCATTTTTCCTACAAAGTTTTGAAGATGCAACTAGAGATCCTCATGGTTATTTAATCCTAGACATGACCCCCACCTGTCCAGAATCGTACAGATTAAGAACGGGAGTACTACCAAATCAGTGGCCTGTGGTCTACCTGCCTAAACCAAAAAAGTTTAAAAAGGAACGCCCCCATGCTGAGGCTTTTATGTCACACTACACCACGGAAACGTCAAGATATACTAAACAATTGCTCATCTGATTTTCTTCAGTCACTCTGCGAGCCCCCTTTAAATCTTTTAAAAGGAAATATTCCCCTGTCTGGTACTCAGTATAAAAAGCTGAAAGGTCAAAAGAAAATTATCAAACTCTTGGCCAACAAAAAGACCACCCTTAAAACTAAACACAAGGCTCTAAGGAAACAGTCTGGAGGATTTCTTTTACCTCTGCTGGGTGCTGTTATCCCCATGTTAGGTCAACTTTTAGGGGGGCTCATTAAACCGAGGTGAATCGTGAGTCAAAAGATGTTTTTACTGTCACCTCAGCAGTTTAATCGTCTCAGTCAGGCTGCTGTGTCTAACCCCCATGGCGGAGAAGCCATGAGACGAACGGCCGAAGATGTTTTGGATGAAAAAATTAGAGAAATACTAAACGAACCTGGAATAGACCCTCATCTCAACACCTTACTGCAGAGATATCTCACCTTACTCAAGCAATAGGGCCAGGAGGAACAACCTACTACTTTAACTAAAGATTTGGCAGTGCAAGAAGAGAAAGAAATTTCCCCCAGCGGAGCAGCAGACGAATTAAAGAAGGAAGTTATAAATAATCTTCCCTCACGTTATCGTAAGAATGCAGAGTACATTATGAGTAAATAAGTCAAGAGCACAGATGGATGGACACCTGCGGGGGAATTTGTAGAAAAGGGTACAGCTGTAAAAGGTTCACACATGCTAGATTTATTTAAGCATCTATCCTACTCGTATAAAACAAATGTTCAGGAACCTAAAGGCTGGCCAGGTTTTTTTAAATAGTATGAATGAGCTCAACATTCCTTTATCAGCTTTTCAAAACCTAGAAGCCCGTGAACAATATCGTCTAATCAAAGAGGGCGAACTAAATGGAGAAAAAATAACCAAAAGAAGAAGAAGAAATAATAAATCATCTCCTACAACCCTCAACTGGGAGGTGTCAGGAAACCCACAACCCACAGAGGAGGAGGAAGACCCTCCGAGTGCCCCGCTTAAGAAGAGAATAAGGAAAGTTAGAACATTAAGTCCAACTTGGTTACATTTTACCCCCTAATGTTAAGAAGAAGAAGAAGAGAATAACTAAAGTTGTACAAAATATATTAGAATTTGTTTTCCTTATAAAAATAAAATCACAAATGAATCAATCTCTCTATGCTTTTTTTATTTATGTTTTTTTCACATATTGTAACTATCTTCAAACATTTGTAAAGAACATACACCATGTTTTAAACTACTATCCTTATGACGTCTTACACAGTGCTGATATTTTTTCACAAAATTGATAACTTGTAGATCATTTTTCATCACATCATCTTGATACAAAGATAACACATTTTCATAAGATAACCCACAGGCCCTTTTACACAAATAATAAACACAATGCTGACCGCAGGCCGTAGACAATGTATCTTGGAGCTGCCGGTCATGATATATGATATTTTTACATCGTTTTTTTTTTAAATTGTACGATGCTTTCAGGATAATGACTAAAATGTGGAGGGAAACCAAAAGAGTCGAAAAGACTCCCCTCTCCGTCTTCTTCTAGTGTTAGAGCCAGCCAGTGTTCTCCAGGCAGATGTCCGGGGTGCGTGTTGACAATCATGCAGGCAGGGAGCCTAAAGGCCTGCTGGAGTTGAGGCAGTTGATCCGAAGCCCACACACCGCAAAACGAATCACCCACGAGATGACGAAGCAATCCTTCTATTTCGTGGTTATTCATTCTTTTTTTGCAGTAATAATCTACCAGAAACTCCGTTCAAACATCAAAACGTTCAGCTCGGTCGGGAATCGATTGCTATTACTTTTCTTATTCATAACTTTCATAATTCCAGAGATACATCCCATAATTCATAAATTTTTTAACATGGAAGTCAATGGAGAAACTCTTCAGACTTGAACAATCTTCATGCAACTTCAACTGCTAACTGCTCCTTCTTACTTTCACTCAGAAACCTCCTTCCAACTTTAAAATGTTACACATCTTTCTGACATTATTCGTGTAACACAACTTTTAAATCTGATTCATACTTTTTTTTTTACCCTCTGGAATGCACTTCCTGCCATGATCCGGAACGCTGCCTCACTGGACATCTTCAAATCCTCTCTGAAAACACACCTGTTCACCACGGCCTTCGGACCCTAGTCCTTTCCTGGTGCCCCAGCTTCCTTTATTTTATTTTATTTTATTTTTTTTTTTTGTTTTGTTTTTGTTTTGTTTGCTCCTCATTGTCTGTTTTGATTGTCTGTCCACCTTGTACAGCGACCTTGGGTTCCTTGAAAGGCGCTTTATAAATTCCATTTATTATTATTATTATTTTACAGATATTAAACACTGTTCAGACCTTGGTAAAGAGGCCTTCTTCAGATTTAGAGTGCGTGATGTCACAGCTAGAGTGGAGGACAGATTGAAATTCGCCTTCATCTTTTTTTAAACCTGCCATAATTCCCAAACCCTACATTCCTGAGACATCATTTTTCATGAGAAACGTAGGAAAACATCTCGTAGCTTGAAAAATACAAAAATTAAGCAAAGAAATTAAACAAAATGCCTCTTGAGGGCATGAAGTGACAAAAACTTTCAACATGTCTCCATTAAAGCCCATTGTAACATCAGACTCATCTTTCCCCCCCACAGCAGCCGCACACCTTTAGTTAAAGGTGGGGTAGGTAATTTTGGAGAAACCAGATCGAGTGCGCTAGAATTTGAAAATACACAGCCGGAAAAAATCTGCCACTTCCTTACAGAGCCCCTCCTCCAACACACACGAACGCGCACATGACCAATGAGGGCACGAGATAAGTTTGTGCACAGATGGAAGGCTGACAGGCAGGTAGGCCATCCAATTATTTTAGCCGGCCCGGCTAAAATGATTGGTCGTGCTTTTTACAGTACTACGGCTTCCACAGATGACATTTTTTTATGGATTTTTTGTCAAAGCACTTCAGATATTCATTGCTATCGGGATGTTAAGAGCATTCCATGGAATATAACAAAAAGTGTATCTCGAGCCGGTTTCTCAAACTTACCTACCCCACCTTTAATCTGCCAAAAAGGCCACATTATTAACCCGAAAGTACACAAAAAGCACACTTCAGATGCTCAAGGTCCTTGAGATGCTTCATGCTTTGAAATGTCACCGATATCTGTTACGGTTCTTCAACAAAACGTTCACATGTAAGAGGTTTATCTCTCATTCAGAACAATGGAAACCTTTGATCTCTGGACACCTCGTTAGCTCAAATATAAACACCTGTGTCATGGAACACGATGATGTCATAACTCCAACTGACATGCTCAGAGCAGCAGACTTCAGATAATGGTTAACACAGCTCTACATCAAATCTGATGTTACGTAATGTGGTGTTACTATGGCAACGCATCCCTCGCCATAAAACAGCAGCAGACTTCAGATAATGGTTAATGGTCCTGTCCTCAACAGCTCTACGTCAATTATGGAAATGCATCCCTCGCCATAAAACACGATGTCGCTGTAACTCCAATGGTCCGATCATCCCCCAAACTTCGCTTGTATATCACCGATCCATGCCTCAATAGCTTTACGCCAAATCTGAGATCTCACCATAGGCTGTTGCCATGGAAACGCATCCCTCGCCATAAAACACGATGTCGCTGTAGCTCCAATGGACACGGTCCGGTCGTCCCACAATCTTCACCTGTATATCACCTCTCCATGCCTCAACAGCTCTACGTCAAATCTGACATCTCACCATATGCCGTTTCCATGGAAACTCATCCCTCGCCATAAAACACGATGTTGTCGTAACGCCTATGAAAAGGGTCAAAACAGCACCAGACTTCAGATAATGGTTAACGGTCCAGCCTTCAAGAGCTCTACGTCAATTATGGGGTGTTATCATATGCCGTTTCCATAAAAGACGATGTCGCTATAACTCCTATGAACATGTTCAAAAAGTGCTCAAACTTCACATGTGTGCTAACAGTCCAGCCGTGAAGACATCTACGGGACAGTTTTGAGATTTCTTCAATTGCCGTTGCCATGGCAACACAATGCTCACCATGAAACACGGTTTTCTCATAACTTCAGTGAAAATGCTCCAAACGGCCCAAAACTTCACAGGTTTGGTAACGATGCAGCCATCAACGCATCTAAGCGTATTATGGGATGTCATCAAATGCCGTTGGCATGGCGACAGATCATTCGCCATCAAGTTAGTTCAAAAGTTTGCAGTTCAAATATTCTGCTGCTTTTCCAAGCCTTTTTACTTTCTTTTCTTCTCTCATCACACATTCAAGCCCCCAGTGTTCATGTACAGGGGCGGACTGGCCATCGGGACGTTCGGGACGAATCCCGATGGGCCAATGAAGCGCCTGAAATCAGAAAAATACTAAGATCAGAGTCTGAATGGAAAACTATGAGGAACACTTTGTTGTCTTAAAGGCGTAGTTTGGGTTTTATTCCATAAGGTGATATGAGTTACTAACCGGTACTGACATAATGGGGTATTTAGTGTAATTGCGCTGCTTGATCAGACCCTTCAATATCTTGGAACTATTTCATTTGTTGAAAATTGCCAGTGTATTACTACGCAGTTCACATATTACGCCTCTATTCAAGCTTATTGGCGGCTTGATATTGGAATCGGCTCCACTGAATAGTAATACACATAATTAACAAAGAAAATATTTTCAAGATATACAGAGTTCGGACAAGAGCATCAAGCAGCAGAATTACTCAATATATGTTGTATTCTCGTGTGAATGGTTCATGGTTTTTTTGTTGTTGTTAACTGACCCCATGTTCTGCTATTCATTTTTGCCTAACAATTGACCAGCTGGCAGGGAAATGTTTGACTGCCTGCCTGAGTTAATGTCTGTGTCAATACCGGTAAGTAACTAATACCATCTTATGTTAAAAAAATCCAAACTATCCCTTTAAGTGTGAAAAGTAATGATTTGTGGTTATTCAGGTTTCAAAGATTTTAATTGTAAATAAAAAAACATAATGATTACAAGGAAAATTCCAGAGTACAGGCTGCCTCTTCCTGATACTGAAGGCAGCGGCGCCGGATTCATTTCAGAAGTGGGGGGGCCAAAAAGTGCGTGTGTATGTGACATACTTGCCAACCCTCCCGAGTTTCGCGGGAGACTCCCGATTTCCTCCCGGTCCCGGGGTCATATTTATCCCGAATTTCTCCCGATTTCTGACTAAATCTGATTTGTGAGTCACGACCTGTTTCATTCTAACATAACGCTCCAAATGTTACTGTTTCCACTCGGACTTCAATACAGCTACAACATTGTTTGGTTTCCATGGCAACGCGTCTCTTTAGTAGCGCGCGCAACTGAAAGTCTGAGAGGGTGTTCAGCATGGGGAGGAAGATAGTCACAGAAAACAGAACAAGAATGGACAACTCTACCCTCTGCTCACTCCTTTCCTGTAAATTAGACTATACAGGTCCAGCCCACACATATGACAGCGCAGTTGCTCCATCATTCCATCTCTCCTTTTTTCCTGCTCAATACGCTCTTGTTTGACAAGCTGAATGTTGACTGATGTTTGACTGAAGTAAGCGCACTTTTTTTGAACACACTCTGTGAAAAGTTCCAGTTATTAACTCCGTATTTACAAAGCTGTCATCTCCACATTTGGATTTGATGGATATCCATCGATCTGATTGATTATTATCGGAGCAAATGATCAAAGTAGTAACGGAGGGAAAATATTTTCGTTTGGATTACTGGTCTGGGGCCGAGCTCGCGAGTGTGTGTGTGTGTGTATATACGTGTGTGTGTTTGTGTATTTTTGCCTTTGTGTGTATTGTGTTTGTTTCCCGGGGAAAACACTCACGAGAAACACCGGCTGTTGTTGTGCCTGCTGTGACGTCAAGTTACTCCGTTCTCCGCTTGTAATTATGCCGAAGCTTCAACGTTGTATTTATCATCTGAATTTGCCGAAACAAGTTTAATATTCTAAAAGCCAAGACTTTATTTATTTGAAATCAGATGAAAACGAACTGTAACGGACCCTGCCGTGTTATCTATGATTACTATACGCCTTACATTCATAATTTCAGCGGAGGGAGGGGGAGCGGCGCTGTGGAAGAGCAGAGTGGCGAGTGAGAGCTGTCATCTTCTCTTTACAAGCTTCACAAATGCCTGTAGCTAATGATTGAATATAACAATCAAAAATAACAAACATATACACAGCTAGATACACAGCTAGATCAGATGGCGTTCTTTTTAGATGCGACTTTAGAGTAGAGGGGAATTATTGAAACGGGATGTGTACAGTGTTCCGCGGCATCCGCTGCTGCGAGAATGTGGGGCAGGGCTGTAAAGTGGGGGGGCCAATGGCCCCCTGGCCCCCCTGCTTCCGGCGCCCTTGACTGAAGGTTGAATACATAGAAGATCGCAAAGACAGCAGTTAGTCCCGTCAAAAAGGTTGGTGTGATGCCCTCAAATATGACACGGCCCTCAAGGGTGATCATCCATCGCCGTCCAGTAGTGACTTGCCCGGTTCTACCTGAAAGTTAAAGTAATAGCAACATCAGAATGCATCTCACCTTGCGTAAACATCTGTAAACTCAAATAACAATGGCCAATCTGATATATAATATGTCTATCAATGAAATGCATACCAAGCAGTATCAGACGAGGACTTGCAGGTAGAGTGAGGGTTGTCTCAACGTCAGCTGCGGTGGCAGACACCTGTAGAGAACAGACAAAGACGGGAGACATAATGTGTTTTTTAAGGAGGAAAATAAACAAACATGTCAATATACCGCAAACACAAGGTGACAGTAACCTAGAGGCAAAAGAAGTGGGGTTCTGAATTATCCTCAGTCAACCTGCTGTAAATAGATAGATATGGCATTCCAAATGTAAAACACAGGGCAAGAAAGATAATATAAACTTACATTTGTAAGAAGGACAATCCCTGTTAGGTCCTCTCCAAAGTGTGCCATGAGCAGCTGAACAACACGAAGTGCCATCTCATTATCTTCACAATTAGAGAGGACATCCTTGACATTTCTGTTGGTAGGTTTTGCCCTGAAGTATTCTGTGATGGCTCTCCCACATTCCGCCATGCTGAGTTCCAAGCTACGAAGCACATTGATGTCTGTGAGTAACTCAAAATGTGCATATATGCACCTTGGTGTGAAAAGAAAAGGCCATTTGCTTCTCATATTTTCAATATCAGGGGGTGGAAGTTCATTTATATGACGACGTTGTAGGCAGAATGTGAGCTCCATTAGATTTTTGACCTCTGCTCTTTCAACTCCACCTGCACCCTCCTGTCTGTAAATCTCCACCAGTCTTTGGCGGTTCTGCTCCACAGTCTCATTAGTTTCTTCTGGAGGGAGTTTTGGCAGAAATTTTGTACATCCATAAGTGTCGGTTGGCCCCCTCTTGTATGTAGAACTGGATCTAGAGGCTCGGTGGTGTGCATAGACTCCGCCACGGTTCACATTTTCAATGCGGTTTTTCACTTGAATCAGAAGTGATGTATAACCGCAACCCAAAAGTGACCCGTCTGCGGTCATATCAGCAAAAGTCTTTGGGTACTGCCTGATGATTTTTCGAATCACAGTGAGGCACTGTGAGCGAGTGGGGTTAGCCTCATACCTCCTCATTTCATCTACGAGTACTTGTACCTTCTGGCGTCGCTCCATTGGTTCCATCGACTTCTCAAGTCAAAAGATACCTATCCTTATCATAATAATCACTGCTACATGGGGCACTGGGAAAGTCTGATGATGTCAGTCTGCATAACAATTAGCCATGTGCTGAATAATAATTAGCCACATGCTTCTGGTAACTAGAGCCTATAGCCTATCTGTATCACCTAGAATGACGCACACACATATACATGCCCTAAAGCTGACGCACCGGACTGCTAACCATGCTAAGCCGTTAGCCCCTAATTAGCCGTTAGCCCCGTTAGCACGTTTCGCTAAGTGGTGATTTAGGGCTTGGTGTTGGAATTCTGTTTCGTTTAGGTAAAAATTGTTAATATTGTCAGTTAGCCGAGTTTCTTCCCGTTAACTGGGTATTACACATTCATAGTTTGTTAAATGTTAAGAAGCCCTCAGACACTGTTTCTTGTAAGATGTTGCATCTGCACCGCCGCGGCGGGGGCAATCGGGCTTAACAGGTTTTAAGGGTAGCCTACTGGTATCATAATTCTGTTAAACGATACCCACACTTCTAATCCTGTTATTTACAGATAAAATACATACTCACCACAGAACTTGAGCCACAGCGGAGGCACTACGGTCGTCTGATGGCAATCTGCAGCAGCAAAAACAGCATTGACATTAAAAAGCATGGCCGTTTTTCCCTTGCTAACATTTAGGATAACTTTGGAGCGTGGCTTGGTTAAAACGTGAGCGCCCCAGCCTCTTAAAGACAGTAATGTAAACTCGTACTGCTCGTTGACCAATGCTTTCGTTTGAAAGCTAATGTTAATCCTAATGCGACGTTAGCTAACAATGGCTAAATTAACAGATAGCATTAAGTAGCTACGAACCAACACATCTTGCGGCGGGCCACACCCGACTGACTGACGTTACTGTTGGGGCGGACATTTTCACAGAGTAAACGTAGCACATGGTAATTCAACAGCACGAGAGCAAATAACTTTGTGACAGTTCATTAACTTATGTTGGTGACTTTCAATGCAGTATACTACATATGGTTACGCATGAACTAATATTCCAATGTATTCCAGCCATCCATACTTACCGATCCGAGCTGAGTGACAGAGTGACAGAGCTGCCTTCCTTGTGGCTGTGTTCTTCCAAAAAGAAATGCATTGCGCGCGATTTCAATTACGGCCAATTTCCCAAAAATACTGTTTTGTACTGTAATTGAAAACATTAGCATACTGTTTAGGGTCCATGTGCTGCTGCTTCACATTGGCCAGCCCACAATGCATTGCTAACTACAGTAAAAAACCGTATTACATATTAAATACAGTAGATTAATGTTGAAAATTTGCTGTAAATTAACAGCAATTGCTTACAGTGTAGGGATGGGTATCGTTAGGATTTAATCGATACCGATACTGATACTGCTTATCGATACCGGTATTTTTCGATACTCTTATCGATACTTTTCAATAATTTGGTGCTCAAAATTATAGACATGATTACAAGATGTGAAGATTAAACAACAGTCATTTTATTGTAATTTATTATTTAATGTAACTCTTTCAATGTCATACCAAGCAGGTCTGACTGAGTGTGTTTGACAGTGTGTCTCTGGAGGGGGCGGTAATTAGGGGCAGTTCATAAATCCATGTAAACATGACCATTATTCAGTTAAAACGAGACGCTGTGTGCGCACCTCCTAAACCGGAAGCTCCGGTCGGCTAACCATTATATTGCGTTTATTATTTATAATTGTAATGATGGATTATCAGTAATCATTTTAAAGTTACACAGAGACATTGGATTAACTGTTTTTATGCCCTTAAACACAACTTTTGATCACAAAACAGTAAAGGTAAGACATAACTATCATCATGGCTACGTAAAGTGAAGCTGCTTTCTTGCTCTTTCCTGGCTGCTAGTTCAGTGAGTTTTGGTCGTACAGTGATGAGACTTACACCAATGGAATCAGCTTTCATGTGATATGTTGTTTGTGCAGATAAAATGACGTAGAAAAGATCGCTTTGGCCAGTTATGTGCTAAAGTAGCCGTTAGCCCTGTTAGCCCTGTTAGCCCCGTTAGCCCCGTTAGCCCGTTTTGCTAAGTGTTGATTTAGACTCTTGGTGTTGGACTTCTGTTCCGTGTAGGTCAAATGGTTAATATCGTCTGTTAGCTGAGTTTCTTCCCGTTAAGTGGGTATGCATCATTAATAGGTTGTTAAATGTTAAGAAGCCTTGAGACACTGTTTCTAGCAAGATGTTGCGTCTGCCCCTATGGTCTGCCCCTGGGAGTCTCACAATAATAACAGCGCTGTTAGGAGAGATGACGAGTGGCATTCACAGTGGCCAATCAGTGGTACTCAAGCCGGATACGTCACACGGGATGAGGGTTCCCAACCAACCAGAATTGTTTAAACTAAGGAAGTAGCGTAATTCATATACCGATAGAAGCACCGTTTGTCCAGCGGCTTAACGGTATACCAATACCGTCCAATAAGGTACCGGTACTGACTTAGTACCGGTTCTCGATACCCATCCCTACTCATCACACATTCAAGCCCCCAGTGTTCATGTATCATTTCAATCTAAATTCTTCACTTTCTTCTTACAAATTACATTTCAGCATAGCAGTTTAGCGTCAGCTTTTCAGCATAAAGCATTCCCACTAGCAATTTCTTCAGGAATTGCATTCTCTAGTTGTCAATAATGTTGTGCTTTATGTATTTAAAGTGGGTTGTTTTAATGATGTCTTTAAAGTGTTGAGTATCTTAAAACGCTATACAAATAATATGTATTATTTTATATATAAAATATATTATATACACTGACAAATAAGCATTTTACACTGAATTCTCTATTGACATTTTTCCTCCACCTTTTCTTATAGCCAAGACCCCTGTATTGCAGGATGGATCTCACCGTCCCTGTCCTGGACAGATATTTCAATAACCAGGACACACGGCAAGATTTTCGGCTGAGCAGGGAGTCCCTGAACGTGCTGCTGGACCTCCTGGGTCAGGAACGGAGACACGGCTGGGGTGCCACCATTGAGACCCTGGTGTTCCTGTTCTGGCTGGCAAGTGGGGCATCCTACAGGGTGGTCTCCAGAGCTTTTGGGATGCCTTGATCCACTGTCCACCGGATTGTCCACAGGGTCACTGAGGAGGTGGTGGCCGTTCACCACCAGGTCATCCACCTCCCCAGGACAGCAGAAGACCTGGAGGCTGTGTCGCGTGGGTTTGCAGGGCTGGCCAGACACAGATCTTTCAGGGAAGCTGCTGGAGCAATCGACGGCTGCCATGTCCGCATCGTGCCACCAAGCGGCCCTGATGGTCACTGTTATAGAAATAGGAAACTGTTTAGTTCTATTATTCTGCAGGCTTTATGTGACCATCAGAGCCGCTTCATTGACACGTATGTGGGCTGGCCTGGGTCTGTCCACGATTCTAGAGTGCTCCGCCACAGTCCACTGTACCGGCGGGCACTCTACCCTCCTCCAGGGCAGTAAATCCTCGCAGACGGGGGGTACCACTGCCTCCAAAATCCACTCCCCCTCATCACTCCCTACAAATGGCTGCTGCAAGGTGTGGGATCCCAGCGCTTTAACAGCCATCACTTCCGGGCACGCTCCATCATCGAGCGTGCCTTCGGGATGATGAAGACACGTTTTAGGAGCATCTTCCTTAAAGCGCTGGAGGTGCACCACACCTTCATTCCTCAAGTAAGTAATCACTCAACAGGATTTTTGTCACGGTCTGCTTTCTCACTCACCTATTTTCTGCTTTAACATTCCTTAGTCACCTTGTAGTCACACCCCCTCTCTCTCTCACACTCTTTTACACCCATCAGCTCCAGTAGTATATAGGCCCCCTTCACTTTCACCTCAATGCCAGATCGTACTTTGCAGCATGCCAGTCTTTCCCGCATTACCTTCCAGATTGCTCTCCCGGTTTCGACCCTGCCTGTCCCTGACCAGCCTGCCTCGCCTGTTTCCTGACCCTGCCTGTACCCGGACTATTCTGCCTCGCCTGTTCCCTGACCCGGTCTGTACCTGCGACTCCCGTCTTGCTTACTCCTGGAACCCTCGCCTGTCCCCGACCAGCCCATTGCCTACTATCTGCCGTTTTGTTTCCTACCAGACAATTGCCTTTAATAAAGCTGGTTACTGACTATCCCTGGTTTCCCGTGTGTTGCATTTTGGTTCTCAGCTCGTTTGTGACAATTTTGTATAATACTGAAGAAGAGTTGGATGACATAACATGACTTATTTTTCGGGGTTATAACATATTGCCACTTTTGCAATTTCAGGTCATTACAGCATGTGCTGTAATGCACAATATCTATCAGATTTTGTTGAGGACGTGGATGAGGGGGAGAATGGGTTGGAGGCAGTGAGTGTTGCCCCTTGGCGGGACCAACTGTCTGCAGAGGTGTCTGCCCTGGAGGAGGTTCCCGTGGACTATCAATATCTATGAAAGGTATGTAAAACAATTGTAGAGCAGAGACATTTGTTATGGTGAAAATCATTTAGCAAATGTTTCTTTATTCATCTTTTGTTATTCTCTGTTTCTGAAAACATCTCAGTGACATGGCAGCCGTCGATTGCGTCCGCCCTGTAAACCCACGCAATGGACAGTTCGGTGGACATTGGAGAGTTGAATTGGGACAGCCTTCTTTTGGCGGAAGTGACGCAAGCGGTCTACCAATGCAGCCTTCGAAGGATGCAGCCCCTGAATTGAGACACGGCCAGAGTAATTCAACTACCAGAGGCAAGCGTGTCATCATTCATGTCCTCTTCATTTGAGGTACCTTCCGCACAATGGATGAGATCTTCAATTTCGCTTGAAGTAGGGAGAGCCTTGCTGTGTTGGATTATCTTTGGCTTGAAGTTAGTGGACCGCCTTGATAGAGAAATACTTTATTAATCCATCATGGAGAAATTCAAACACCAATAGTTTAAATAAGAAATTAAAGAAATAAGGCCTGCATCTGTGAATCTAGCACTTTAAATGTAATTTATGCCCGTACAAAAGACTAGTCGAATACTCACCTGAATTAACATAGTGGTC
This sequence comes from Dissostichus eleginoides, assembly GCA_031216635.1. Lineage (NCBI taxonomy): Eukaryota > Metazoa > Chordata > Actinopteri > Perciformes > Nototheniidae > Dissostichus > Dissostichus eleginoides. Next base: position 29,613,663 of record CM062282.1, read on the forward strand.
AACTAGAAAAATCCTCAGTCGAGGGCAGCCCTAAAGAAAAGTTTTGTTTGAAAAATAAAATAATTACCCATGAGTTTCAGTCATCTCAGCAGCGAGGATGTTAACCATCTGTCGCTGTGTGGAGTCAGTCAGACCTTTCGTCCGGTTGTATTCTTTGATAATACGATCACCACCTGGTTTCTTGGTTAGTGCAGATTGAACCAGCTGTGAAAGGACAGAGTAAAAGACAAGACGATTTTCACCAAAAAATAAACAACGTTGAACAATTGACAGTAAATACACCAAAAAATACACATCAAAAAATGTATGCAATCCCCAAAGGAAGCTGTCAAAACAAACACATTTTCCACCATCATCCTGGACCCGAAGAAAACAAGGACCACAGGATTAAATGACTACAGACCCGTCGCCCTGACCTCTGTGGTTATGAAGTCCTTTGAGCGCCTTGTCCTTTCCCACATAAAATCCATCACAGACCCCCTACTGGACCCCCTGCAGTTCGCCTACAGAGCCAACAGGTCTGTAGATCATGCTGTCAACATGGCCCTTCACTTCCTCCTCCAGCACCTGGACACACATGGCCCTTCACTTCCTCCTCCAGCACCTGGACACACATGGCCCTTCACTTCCTCCTCCAGCACCTGGACACACATGGCCCTTCACTTCCTCCTCCAGCACCTGGACACACATGGCCCTTCACTTCCTCCTTCAGTACCTGGACACACATGGCCCTTCACTTCCTCCTCCAGCACCTGGACACACATGGCCCTTCACTTCCTCCTCCAGCACCTGGACACACATGGCCCTTCACTTCCTCCTCCAGCACCTGGACACAGCAAGAACCTATGCCAGGATCCTGTTTGTGGACTTCAGCTTTAATACGATCGTCCCGGTTCTGTTGCAGGACAAGCTCTCCCAGCTGCACGTGCCCGACTCCACCTGTCTGGATCACAGACTTCCTGTCTGACAGGAAGCAGCACATGAGGCTGGGGAAACACGTCTCTGACCCCCGGACCGTCAGCACCGGTTCCCCTCAAGGCTGCGTTCTTTCCCCCCTGCTCTTCTCCCTGTACACCAACAGCTGCACCTCCAGTCACCAGTCTGTCAAGCTCCTGAAGTTCGCAGACGACACCACCCTCGTCGGACTCATCTCTGGTGGGGGAGTCTGCCTACAGGTGGGAGATGGACCATCTGGTGACCTGGTGCAGGGACAACCACTTGGAGCTTAATGCTCTCAAGACAGTGGAGACAGTTTCTTCCCCTCTGCTACCGGCCTCATCAACAAGGCCCGTGACCCCCACTGACTTTTTATCCACCCCACAAACGTTGTGCATTACATTAGTGCACATCATGTGAACAACATCTTGTCATATTTTCATTGTCTTTAGTGTTTTAGTTTTTCAGCTTTTAAGGTTCTTTGTATATTGAAATGTAAATTCGGTATAAATACTTGTCTTTAGTATTCTTTATTTTAATGCTAAATTGTTTCTTAAAATATGTATTTTGTATTATCCTTATACATTTCTTTTTTTACCTATTATTGCAACTTATTTTCTTAGATTGTTTATGTTCTCACCACCAGATACCAAAGCAGATTCCTTGTATATGTAAACGTACCTGGCAATAAACTTGATTCTGATTCTCATTTTTCCCCTCCTCGACTCCTATCCTCGTGTCTTAGTCCCGTCCACAGGAGATGCGAGCGGAGGAGTCGAGGAGGGGAACCGAGGAGAGAGGAGGGGAAGCAGCAGGCGGTTAGAGAAATGAGAACTCCTCTCCTCTGAGCGGTCATTTTAAAGAGACGTCCATTATGATGACAGGAGGCACAGCAGCCCTCTGTCTGATGGACAGATGTGTTCATGATGACAGGAGGCTCAGCAGCCCTCTGTCTGATGGACAGATGTGTTCATGATGACAGGAGGCTCAGCAGCCCTCTGTCTGATGGACAGATGTGTTCATGACGACTTATATATTTACTTTGAATTCATTGACAGTGCGGTATAATGAGACAATAACAGGCTGGATGGTTTGTCTGAGGGGGAAATATTTGTCATAAGATGAAATGAACGGATTTAAATATGCACTTTCATGATAACGTAAAGCAATCAGACTGGATATACACACAGCTACACACTGTACAACAGTTTGAAATATCTGCTCTTTGTTTGTAGATATCTACTAAAGCGTACAAATAAAGAGTGTTTTTTAAGCCCGTTATATATTACTGAGTGATATATATTATACACACTGCTTTGCTTTCTGCACAAACCTCAGCCGCTGTTCTCACTGTAAACATCGCGTCACCATTAAATAAAATAAACAAAGTAGCCTAATATCCAGGGGAGATGTGATTAGTGAGTAAACAAACGGTAAAGGGCAGAAAGTCTGAGGCACATTTGATCCTCTTAAATAACTTATAATCACAACGGGAACAGTTTGCAGAGCTGTCATTGGTTGAGATCAGTCCAGCCGTGCGTCATACATCTCCGGAGGATACATCAGTGTATCCTCGGTTATAGAGAGAGCCTCCTCCATGCTCCATCCAGAACCGGGGTTAGGAGAGCCTAGTGAAATAAAATTGTCTTGGCCCTCCAAACACCGGCAGTTCAGTGAGGAATACATCTCTCATGGAGTCACATGTTCATCTGATGATCCAACAAAGCCACAGTGTTCTTTTAGCGGCGAAGTCCTGGCAGCAGAGCACCAAACACGCCCGGAGTGTCGGTAAAAAATTGGGTTGAATACAATAATTACAAAGGGTTTAATACAAGACAAAATGTAGGCGAATCATCACAGATGAGTGAGGGGGTTCTTATAGAACTGAGACCAGCTCAAGGGGGACACCAGACAAAAAGGTTGGGAACCACTGGTCTAACGGAATTAATGTGATATTTGGACCGGTAAGCAATATAGAAGAATTAACAATGAAAAAACAAAGAAGAAGAGAGGAGAAAGTTTAACCCCCACCCAGCAGACACATGCTTAAAGTTCATTTGTTCCTGATCTTTGGATGAAGATGGACCATAAGGTCATCCTTCTCTTCACTTTTAAACTCCAGATATGATGCTGAGTTTGGACTTCAAACACATCCATTATTCTTCCAGAGCGTCTCGTGGCTAGCTTCCTCTTTCCAATTTTAAGTCATGATACCCTTGTTATCTAAAATATTTTTTAGATAAACAACTTTCACAGGAACATAGACAGACACACAATGTTTCTGCAATGTTTTTATGTGAGGAAAAAATAAAACACAGAAAGAAGTAAATCATAGAAAAGTATTACAAATGAACCGTTTGTTACACTCCTTTTTAGGAGGAATTCCTCAAAAAAACAAATAGGATAGAAATGAAAGTCACAATTCTTGTTTTTTCAGGGGGAGTACCATGGTGGACTATTTCTTGAAGAATCCAAGTTTATTCAAATTCGGTTTTAGGTTTAATTGTGTGTAAATTAGGTGTATTGACCATACATTTAAAAAAGAAGAATAAAACGTAAAAAGTAGATATGAAGTTGCCTTAAAAGGTGTAACATAGATTTGGGTGATATTTATACGCTATATGCTATGTAAATAGTAGTCAATGGGACAACAATTAAAAAGGAAGCCAACACAAGGGTTAAAGCCATTTCAGTGCAGCCCTAACACGAAGAATATGTAAGTAGTTGTTGTACCGACCAATTCCGAGTTTCCTGCTTCCTGCATTCTTACTGAGCCCTTCCTGTCTGGACTCAGGGCTGCGCTGCCGGCTAGGAAGATCTGCGACTGTCTCCTGCTGCTGACAGTTTTATCTGCCTCTCATTTTGACCACATCTCCTTTTCATTAGTTCATGGTTACTTGATGCCTTTGAGTGTGTGGTAGATGTGTTTGGGTAGAATCACGTATCCCTCTCCGAAGGTTGCAGGCGGCTTGCGGCCGGTCCTCGGCGTCTCGCACGCTGCCTTCAGCATCTTCAACTGTCTCTCCTGTCGTCGGCATTTCTGCTGAGTCGTCTTCAGCTTCTTCCTCAGACTCCCCAGCTGCTCCTCCAGCTGCTCAATGCGCTTTTTCTGCCGAGCGGAGTCCTCTGCTGTGTAGTTGTGGTCACAGGAAACTGCCACCTTGTCACACCAGATCTCAGGCAGGCTCCTCCCGGGCTCCCCCTCCTCTTCCTCTTCCACTGCTGGGTCTGAGGTCAGAGGCAGAGAGAGAGGGAAGTGGATATCCGAGGGGAAGGGATCCTCCAGAGACTCCGACTGTCAGAAAACACACCAGAATTCAGATTTTAATTAGAGGTCAACAAATTTCACAGAAAAGCTTCCAAATATGAGCGGGGAGAAACCTTGAGGATTTGGCAGCATTATCACAAAACCTCACAGCCACTGGAGAAACGATCGAGCAATCAGAGTTAAGTACGTGGGACTATGGCTGCTTCTCCACCGCTAAGCTAAAGGTGGCTAATGTTGGGCTATAAAGGAACTACAGCACGGTCACATGACTTCACGTCACCACCGCTAAGCTAAAGGCGGCAAATGCTGGGAGTGATGACGTTTAGTCGTCTCATTTAGACACTTGTTAGCAAAATCCACCAGTAGGCTATTAACTGACGTATTTGATACATAATTCAATACAAAATACAAATCTCTTCAGCTTGTGTTAACCAAAGACCTTATTTCAGACTTTGAGACAAGGGAATTGAACTGCATAAAGGCTAACTCATTTCCGTATTTTAAGACTCATTCCTGCACCACTGTCTGCCTGTGCTAGCAGCTGGGTCTGGCTGCTGGCTGAACTGCTGTGTCTTTGTGTGGTCACACACAGGGGTGTAACTTTGGCTTGAGAAGTGGGGGGACACACAAAACAGGGGGTCTGGGGGCTCTCCGCAATAAAACATTTCTCGATATGAATTCCATTTCCTGCATTTCTACAAACATTTAGGGACTATGGTGATAAAAAATACTGTAGTTGGCCATAAAGATAAATTCTGCCAGAAAGAAAAATACTAAAATATGTATAAGGGAAAGCTGTCTTACTTTCTTAATTGTTTAATATAGGGGCCGATAGCCAACACTGGAGATAATCATTTCATAAAGTCAAACATTTTCAGAATTTCAGTTTGTGTGATTAAAATTAAAATAATGTGAGATTCAATTTCCACTTTGTTTTTTCTTCTTCTTTTATTTATGGTCATATAACAAATGATTCAAAATATGACCAGACGAACCAAAAACAGGTAAAAAGAAATAGAAAAATGTAATATAATGGCTTAGGTCGAAGGTTTAAGACAAACAACAGATAATCAAACTTTTAATATAAAGAAAAATGTTTCATCGTCCTCAATCTATCCCTTCAATCCCATCTCTCCATGTATCCTTTACTGTCCTCTCTGCTCCTCTCAGCTAAAAGAACCAAACACATGCTTCCTGTACTCATTCGCAAGGATAAACTCCTGGCAAATCTTTTCCCTGCTGACTTTACCCAGCAATTCCTTGTGAATGTGACAGACTGCTACATTGTTAATGCGAATTTGCATCATTGTACTTCTCAGCCAGGTCTTCAACCTCCTCAGAGCACTGAAGCTCCTCTCTGCTTCAGCAGAGGCTGCAGGAACAACCATAAGAAGCCGTGTAAGGGCTTCTACTTGGTCGAAAAGGCCACGGACTTCAGGCAACTGACTCCTCAGAATAGCTGCAGCCTCTGAAGTGGAATGGGAGTTGAATGGGTACTGGAGCTTAAACATGTTGCATCTTCAGTGACCTTTGGTTTAATTCAGGGTACTGGTCCACCACTGCGGTGTCCAGCTCCCCAGTTAGGAGGACTTCCTCCAGTTTTGCCAATATTGTCAGACCACTCTGATGAAACCTCTCCTTCAGCTGCATCTCCACAGTATCCAACACCTTGAAGAAGTCAGCTCTGTAGTGTTCTTCTGGGGTTGTGGGTGTGTGTGCAGTAGTGTCGTTGCCAATAAAGCGTTTTGGTGGATTGCGGATGTGTGGCATGCTTATGGGCTCAATATTAACATGCGGATCTTCTCTGTCGCTTGGCTGTAAATCTCCTGGAACTTATCCTCATCTGCTGCAGATAGCATACCAGACACGGTTTCTGTCTACTTCTGCAGTGTGCAATTAAGGCACTCCAACTCCTGAATTACTTCAGTGGCTAGCATGAGTCCTAACACTGGTACCATACCTTTTCCGAATCTCTCCAGCAGCCTTCTTGCAGTCACACCAGCGTTTGAGGCATCTGTTTGGGCCATGTCCTCTAAGCTTAGTAGCACTGACTCGTACTGACGTAGCACAGACCAGATTGCTGGAGTCCTGGTGGTCCATCTTGTTTGACACAAGGGCCGCAGATTGCTAACTGTCCCTGATCCTGCTGTTGCAATGTTCACACATTTTGCTTTGTATTTGCCAGACAACTTGTACAGACATCCAAGCTTGTGGAGCCAATCCAGAGCATCAGATGTTAGGGAAGAAGCCTTACAAGCAGCCTGGGTGACAAGATTTACACAGTGGGCACCACAGTGTACATACAAAGCCAGTGGCTGCATCTCCCTTATCCTGGCCTGTGCTCCTTTTCTGTCGCCTGACATGTTTGCTGCCCCATCATATGTTTGTCCACGCAGACCAGACAGCGGAAGATTCAAGCGCAGCAACACATCTGTGGCAACCTTTGCTAAGTTTTCCCCAGTTGTGCTTGAGACTTCGTAAAAACCCAAGAAGGCCTCCTGGGGGACCAAATCATGGTCTACATACCTCACACAAATGGCTTCCTGTGCAGTCCCGTCTATGTCCTGTGTTCCATCAATAATAATGGAATACTGGAGGAGAGGCAGCTTGTAAATTGAGCTAATTATTTCCCTAATTATGGTGTTTGCAAATAGATTTAACATTTCATTCTGGATTTGGGGGGGATGTGAAATCATGTTTTCTTGTTGACAGCCATCTCTCTAAGCCAGGGTCATCTTCAGATCTTACTTTGAGAAACTGGCTTAAGTTTCCCTCTTCAGCTGCATGGCCCCTAAGAGCAGCTCCCTGGCGTGCTAAGAGCTGTACAGAGCTCACAATTTTTAATAGACACCGTCTTGATTCCTGTTGCTGTGCAGCTTTGGCTGAAGAAAGCTGGACATCGACTGGTTTAATTTGTTGGCAGTGGGTAGTGACAGCAACTTTGTGTGCATTGCCTTGGACATGTTCTGCACATTTTTTGTTGCCTTTTTCCAGTTTCGGAAACCAGTGTTGCAAAAGGTTCGATCTGCATTCTTGGCCAAATTTGATCTTCCGTGCCCAAAAGCTTGAGCACAGAAAAACACAAGATTCCATTGACTCCTGGACTGTAGTGGAGCCACGGAAATTCACGGTACCACTTTTCTTGGAATCGTAACGTTTTGTTGATAAGCTGCTGCACTACAATGAGCTTTGGGTCAGCATGGTTTGGTTCAGCTTTCTGCTTGCCTGCCTGCGCTTCTCTCCTTATGTCTGTCTCCTCAGGTCTCTCCTATAAAATATGACCATATGCTAGCCTGTTGCTGACATGAGACATCATTGAAAATACCAAATAACCTGGCCCTTTATACAGCACTTACCTGCAACTCTAAACTGCTTCTTCCTGTCTCACCCTCCCTGTCTTGAAGCCCCTCCAGCTCATCTGATTTTCTGATATGAAAGCATGACACAAAAATATATAGAACAATGCTGGGAAATCATGTTGGTTGTATTATTACTAGTAGTGCACTCAGTCTTGTGAGCAACTAAGTATTTGTTCTGCTTTACATTACAACACTTTAAATGTTATTCATACTGTATTCACTTCTTATACACTTCTTCCTCTCATCTCAAATTGAAATCACCTGACTACAGCACTTAACATACCTGCTGCAACTCTGTGCTGCTGCTGCTTCTATCTGCCTCACCCTCTGTGTCTTGATGCAGCTCCACCTCATCTGATCTCTGCTATGAAAGCAATGGTGTTATAATCATATTGAGCCATTGGTATTGTTGTAATCAAGACCACCTTAACTAAGACCAAGACAAGACCAAGACCGGCAAGACCAAGACTTTAAGAGGTCACGACCGTGGTCTCGGTCTCGCCCACTGCCGTGCAGGGCGAGACCGAGTCAAGACCGGAGCCAGACTAGTGTGAATCCAACACTATTCAAAAAGTGACCATTTTAATTTATAAAACAGTACATTTACAAATTAGTGACATTTGTGTGGTTTGTGTAGCCAAATGTAATTAATTAATCATTAATAAAAGTGTATAAAAATCGGATGGGGCAAGTTATTTCATGAGAGGGGCATGAAAATTGTGTAAAATAAACATAAAATACAGTAATTGCTATTGGTTTTTTGTAAAGGTATTTGTTTTTAGTAAATTTAAGTTACAGCCCTTTGTTTCAGTAGTTTTTTTTCAGTTGGAGTATTTGTTTTAGTAACTTTAAGTGACAATTTAATTAAAAAACATAAACAGTATTTGCTTTTATATAAGGTAATGAACAGTTTAATCTCCACTGTACATCCTGGTCTCTGATTTGATTTAGTTCCACTAAATCGTAATATTGTAACCATTTTTTGGAGGGGGGCACTGGCCCCTGTTGGCCCCCCCTAGAACCGCCCCTGCTCCTCCGAGTCTGTCCCACAGCCTGAGTCCGGGGATGTGAGGACAGCGTGAGAACACTGACAGAGAGGCTTGTTTTCTTCATGGCAAATGGCGGTCAATATTAACAACAAAGGAGCTAAAACGCTTAATAACCTTCATTAATTGTTGGAGAAAGAACATAAGATAGGTTGATAAAGATGAAGCTGTTTAACGGGCAGCGGAGCCGCTGTGTGTAGAGAGTAACTGCCGGTAAATGCCGGTAGCATCAAGCTAGCAAATCCAGCATTAGCCTAACATCAACAGGTGTAGACAGAAAATATGATTATCCTGAGCTAATTTACTGAATCAACCAACTTACATCTCCTTTCTTTCTTTTCACCCAAGCACTAATCTGCTGCTGCTGTTTCATTGTTTTTTTCTGTCACAACCGCAGTACTAGATCATCATTCATTGGGCTATTTATAGTTTATGCACGCAACGTTCCTAGTCGTGTGCGCGCGCAGCCACAGAGGCAGGCTGTCAGTGTCCAGCTCCTCCGTGGCGATGACGGGCCGCCTGCGGTTAAAAAATAATAATAAATTAATTTGAAAGTGGGGGGGACACATACAGGATTTGAAAAAGTGGGGGGGACATGTCCCTCCTGTCCCCAGTGGAAATTACGCCCATGGTCACACAGACTGCTGCGCTGCTACACTGTTCTTTATTCATCTATAGAACTGTGCAACTCCATCTGTCGTTTTTCCAACCCCGTTTAGATTTAACCATGCCTACTTCCGCTTTAACGTAGCTCTGCGTGACTGCGCCGTAGACGTATAAAGAGAACGTCCCATGTTAACAACGGCGAAGTAATATCACGTCTACTATTGGAAAAAAACGACATGGGTTCTTAATGTCTGCACCTTAAATGTATATGTTCAAGGTTCAAGGCTTTTATTAGTCATACGTACATAGCTACAGTCAGGGGTTAAATTGGGCCGGGGCTGTCCGGGGCTCAGCCCCGGCACATAGGACGATGCTCTGACGTCATCACCCTCGCACATTTGTAAAACAAACTATATATACACGTTAAAACTTTTCGTTCTTAATATAGACTATATTTAAGGTTCGATAAGTGTTGACTTTACTTTAAAATAGCAGATCTCTGTGACCGGATATAGTTTTTCGGCTTAGTGAACGTGTGTCTCAAGGTCTCTACACACCAACCTGAGACCAAAGAACGCGTACCGAAGGCGTCCCGACTTTTACGTCAGCTACGTCGGGCTTCGTTGGCTTCGTCGGATAAAGCCGCCCGCCTACGAACACACCGCAAATACTTCAGCCGACGAGTGGCAATAACTCTCCTTACCAGCAGGCGGCGGTAGTGTGTATTCGTCATTCAAAAGAGGCAACAACCGGAAGACAGACTGCGTTTTATACACCGAGAGAAGAAGAACAGACTTAGTAATATAAGCAGTTGATCAGTTGGTCTTCACTTTCTTCATTCCATGCCGTCATGATAAAAAAGAAACTCTTGCCTCCGGATGAGATGAAAATGAGGAAGATTAGCTGTCTGTGTGTGCCTTCTTATCGTTTGTTTTGGTCCCTCACTTCCGCTTCACTTCTGATGCACTGATTCGCTAAGCTGAACAGCCAATCAGAGTGATTGATTTGTCCCGACGTTCTTTGGCCTCCCGCGGCCGATTCGGCGGCGGGAGGAGGCGGGAGGGTTGAAAATGTGCCGTAAAGAGACGACACACCAACCTGAGTAGTGCGACGCGATTGCCCGACTGCCTCTGACGGCTTCGGACGGCCTCTGACTCCCAAAGTTGGGCCGGTGTGTAGAGGCCTTCAGACTGCTCCGATCAGGAGCTGCAGCACCGCCCGGGCTCCGCCGCGGCTCCTCCGTGCAGAGTCTACAGCGGTTCAGCCAAACCCCCCGACCCGTCCTGTAACACGGAGCCGTTTCTTAAACCATGCAAAATGTATGTGTGTGCATAAAGCTGAGTTATGATCGTTCATAATATCACCATATTTGGTGATGATTAAATTAATAGTTTACAGTGAGATTTACTCACATACTTTTGGTCATACTCGCGCAGCCCTATGAACTGAGATTTCCACACAAAGTTTCTTTAGCAAATGTGCAGAGCATTGTGGATTTAAAAAAGCAATTTGAAGGTTGGATATTTGTAAACCTTTTTTTGTGTATATATTAATAATTTAAGATGTCAATTAATTCTAGTTTATATGTAATACTTTATATTTTTATTGTGTCCTTTGGTGGCATCAATGTGTGCATTTGATACAGATAATGGAGCAGTTACTTTAGGGCCTCATATACAGTATAGCCCTTAAGGTCAAATCATGACATCCTCGGCTAACAAGCGACCAACAGAAAGGTTAATGTTAATGTTGTTGCATGTGCCCGGCTACCACCACAAGTATATTTCAGATCTGTGGGAAACACTGTTAGGGGGCGGTGCAGCTGCCGTACCAGGCCGTGATGCAGCCAGTCAGGATACTCTCTATGGTGCACCTGTAGAAGTTGCAGAGTATCCTGGAGTCCATGTTGAACCTCCTCAGCCTGCGGAGGAAGAAGAGCCGCTGTCAAGCTTTTTTGGTGATGGTGGTAGTGTGAAGAGTCCATGTCAGGTCCTCAGAGATGAGTCCATGTCAGGTCCTCAGTGATGAGTCAGGTCCTCAGTGATGAGTCCATGTCAGGTCCTCAGTGATGAGTCCATGTCAGGTCCGCAGTGATGTGGACACCGAGGAACCTTAAGCTGCTGACACTCTCCACCGCAGTCCCATTTATGGCGATGGGGGCGTCTCCCTCTCTCTGCTGCTTCCTGTAATCCACAATCAGCTCCTTGGTTTTGCTGACGTTGAGATGGAGGTTGTTATCCTGGCACCAAGATGTCAGTTTTCCGACCTCCTCTCTGTACGCCGTCTCGTCGCCGTCTGTGATCTGGCCGATGACGGTCGTGTCGTCAGCAAACTTCACGATGGTGTTGGAGCTGTGTGTGGCCACGCAGTCGTGAGTGAACAGGGAGTAGAGGAGAGGGCTGAGCACGTAGCCTTGAGGGGCTCCAGTGTTGAGGATCAGGGTGGAGGATGTGATGTTTCCCACCCGCACTGCCTGGAGTCTGCCCGTCAGGAAGTTCAGGAGCCAATCACAGAGGCCGCTGTTGAGCCCGAGGTCTCTGAGCTTGATGACCAGCTTGGAGGGCACAAAGTGTTGAAAGCTGAACTGTAGTCAATGAACAGCATTCTCACATATGTGTTCCTGTTCCTCTGGTCCAGGTGTGAGAGGGCAGTGTGGATGGTGAGGGCTATGGCGTCGTCTGTGGACCTGTTTGCTCTGTAGGCAAACTGCAGGGGGTCCAGAGAGTCAGGGAGGGAGGAGGTAATGAAGGTTTTGACTAACCGCTCATGGTGGAGTGTTTGAAACATGTGGGGACTACAGACTGCAGCAGGCACCTGTTGAAGATGTCTGTGAACACCTCTGCCAGCTGAACTGCACACACCCTGAGAACACGGCCAGGGATGCCATCAGGTCCAGGAGCCTTGTGTGGGTTAACCCTTTTAAAGGATTTGCACACATCTGCCCTGTTTTAAACAAAAGGGCAGGGCTCCTGGTCCTTCTGTGTGAGAGATGCGCATGCAGACACTCCCGCAGCACCCCCGCTGCTCCTTTGTAATCTGTCATTGTTCTTAGTCCCACCCACATTTTCCGGGTGTTACAGCCTCTGAAGTCAGACTCCACTTTGTCTCTACAGGTGCATCTCAATAAATTTGAATATCGTGGAAAAGTTAATTTATTTCATTAATTAAATTCAAAAAGTGAAACTCATATTATAAGGATTCATTACACACAAAGTGAAATATTTCAAGCCTTTATTTGTTTTAATCTTGATGATTACGGCTTACAGCTAATGAAAACCGCAAAATCAGTATCTCAGAAAATTTGAATATTACATTAGAACAATAAAAAAAGGATTTCTAATACAGAGATGTCGGCCTTCTGAAAAGTATGTTCATGTGTATGCACTCAGTACTTGGTTGGGCATCCTTTTGCATGAATTACTGCATTAATGCTAATTAACACCATTTATGCTAATTGCGCAAATTGCACAACATATGCAGGTTAGCATTCACGATTTCTATGTGCTGGGAACCCTACTATACATTTCTAACATAAAACTTTGGGGCACTCAACATTTCCGGGTTCACAATAGGACTTTACCATTTATAGTTTTAAATACTCATACAATAATCACAAATAAATGCAGAGGAAACCGTTTATGAAGCTCTGATGCAACTGAACTAAACCTAACTAAAAACAATCAGTCTTGTGTATAATATTTAGCTCAGTGCGGATCAAATGTGTGTCTTCAGTGGGAATGCACTGCGCTGTTCACCTTGATGTTGAGGTTGCAGGCGAAGAGCGACGGCACAGCGTTCTCGTTCAGAACTCGGTTGTTGCACTCTCTCTTGAAGCAGTCTTTGGTGAAGTGCTGTGAGCAAATGTTGCTGTACTTCGTCGGCTTGAAGTTGTTCCTCCTCATAGCCGCCACCCATTTACCACAAACATCTGGGCGAGCCAAAGGAAACCTGGCAAAATAAATAGAAATGTACTTTGACCCACTCACGATTTGTTCCTTCCCTAGAATTCATTTTAACATAAGCAAAGGGATATTTCTCAATTCAAAGTCTGATTATAGATGATCCATTTTCGTAGTAAACACTATGTCAAAGCCACAGCAAGGGGTCAGAAATCCTTCCCTGGTCAAACTTCCACAGGACATCTAGTCCTCTACTACAGGGCCTCGCGAGATGATTAAAAAAATATATTTTTAAAATGATTATTATTATCCAGTGTTTCCCACAGAATTTGATTCTATTTGTAGGCGCACCGCACCCCCCATGCAAATGAGCCATAATCTCTTTAAATATGCGCATATTGTAATACATTTCAGGAACACAATTCTGAACATTGGATAAAGTCAGGTTCGAAATTCTTGTTTCATTTTGTAGTCATATTATAATCTAAAGTTTTTACAGAAGGGATTTTGGATATCTCTTTTTATCACTCCATAAATCAGAAAATACTGTCAACAGCCCTAAAATATCAATTTTCGCCATGTTTTTAGGTATAAAATGTTATATAATTCAGGCTATGAATGATATATGAAGAAACCCTTCTGTAAAAGCCTTCATAATATTGATAGGAATATAACTGGAAGGGTTGGTGTATGTACGTGCTACTGAAGTGGACATTTCTCACTCAGAGTAGGAGAAAAAACTCATTTTGAGAAAACGACCTTTAAAGATCGCTGTGTGGCGCTAGCTAAACCCTGCTGTTCTGGATGACAGCTTGCGCCTCGACGCACTCCGTGAAGGTATTTCATATTCAGGATCATTTGTCTTTTGTCTAACATTGCTTCGTGCAAGTGACAATTGTTGTCGTCTTCTCTGTAAAAAAATGTTCGCTGTTCTTTTGCCATTTTAAGATTTAAATTTCCAGCGAAAGCTAAACCAGGAAGTGTTTTAGCACACCACGTGACGCATCTGAACGAATCACGTTGTCAGAAATTGACACCAGCAAATGAGATTTAGTTTTTTGGTTTAAGAACCCTTTGTACTTTCACGATTGGTTGCTGATACAAAGGAAATGAACATATTTGGATCCGATGAGATTGTGCTAGTGATGTGTTGGTCGCGAACACAAGACAGAATGATATGATGATCTCCACGCTACGGGTGCTCCGCCCTTGCATGCAGTGACATGTAATATCCAAGGATTAGAGACTGTTGGATGCTGCTGTTTTGAGCATTGCAATATATTTATTTTCATTAGCCTATGTTATTTATGATTATTTTTAGGCTCAGCAAAGGTTTGTTGTCAGTTTGTATAGGTGTTGCTATCTGCTTTTTTTTTTACGTGGTTCTACAATCAGAGTTACAAGGGTCTGTAAATGCAATGCAAACAATTGGCCACAGCAAATCATTTATATTAAAAATGTCATTTTTACTTTTTAATACAAAGATGTATTGAATAGGCCTAATTTAAGTGATATGTGTACACATATAAATCATTAGTCAAAACGGGCTACATTTGATTGAATTATAAAAGGTATATTTCGCAGATAAACCTAGTCACCCCGCCCCCTTAAAAAAAAACGGCTCTTTTGAACGGCTCTCACAAAGGAACGGAGCTATAAGATCTGGCTCCCTTCAAAGAGCCTTAATTCCCATCAGTAGATTGTGCAGGAGAGACGGAGCTTTCCAACGATACCTCTGATTACATGGTGCAAACAGCGGTCGCGGTACTTTATGTTACGTTAGAATGCTAACTTTTGGTGAATTTAGGAGAAATCTACAGACGCAAATAGACAAACTATAGTAAAATAAACACCTAAATGTGTATTTTGTACGTTTTCCTTCCAAAAGCCTGAAAGAAAACATGTTATGGAATCAAAATAGCACAAATCTCAAAATTGACCAGTGCATGAAAAACGATGTTTTTGCCTGCCGTGTCTCGGCTTAATGAGTGAGACACACCGGAGTTGAGGATCTGTGGGGTTAGTATGTCGATGTATGGGAAACACTGTTATTTGTATTCAGTGATGCAAACACAGGTATGGTGAAAAAAGAGAGAACTATTCGAAGCAGAAAAAAAACAGCGTAATATACCATCTGACAAAGGCCTGTGCTATAATGCTTCAATTAACTGGCTATTCTTTATAATATACTCAGATCAAGAGGAGACAGATGTTAAGTTATAAATCAAGGGTTTTTATTATTATTTACAGGTAGATATTATACACTTTTGACTTTAAAGACCCAGTGAAGTGTGCGCCGGTGCATGATCTGTTATGCTAATACGTATAGTAATGACCAAAATTGTCCATTGGAACCCATATCAAAGATGTTGGAATAGCAACGAATTTGACGAGTTGGAATTTTCCGCTGGGAAAGCCGCAGTCGACCTCCGCCTTCGTGGGCGTGGCTTGCGATCTACTGCGTGACTTCAGAAGATGGGCTCAGCCGAAGTGTTTACATTCACCACCGTTCATTTTGTCTCTGTTTCAAAGTGGAATTTACCAACGTTTTTGAGCGAGTATTTTATTGGAAAGTGTTTCGCAGTCGACTGGAAGTGATTGCCAATCGAGGAAACCTGACAATGGAGGCGACAGTGAAGAAAAAGGGAGGAAAAACACACGGGAAGCGATGCATTGCCGCTGGCTGTGGTAATGTCAATTCTGCCGAAGTGGCGATGTTTCTGTTCCAAAAGATGAAGGTGAGTGGCTGGTGTCATTGTTTCGTAGATTCGTAGATTGTTTATGAAAAATAAAGGCCACTGTGTTTGTGTTTACTAACAAGACTATCATGGCGGCGGCAGAGCTCAAGTCGAGTTTCTCCGCCTGGAGATATTCTCACTATTTCACTTTTGTCGAGCACAAAGAAAAGAACGTTTTAGTTAAATGTAAGTTGTGTCTTGGCGGGTCAAAGATCCTATCGACTGCCCAAAACAGCAATTAAAATCTGTTGAAACATCTGCAGAAACAACATGCTGGGACGAAGCTAGTAGCTAAGACCACAGACCCAGACTCATCCGACGCCACTCCACCTAAGCAACAGCGGCTGGATTGGCACTTTGAAACATATCTTTGTGTTTGTGTTTGTATAGACCACATTGCTTAGCAGAGTTCAGTGATGCAAATGCATGTCAAGTTGATCAACAGGTTGTATTATTCTCCGATGCAATAACAGTACTGAAATGAAGGCTACAGTATAAGGGCATTAATGGGTGCCCTTTTTTAAGTAACTAAAAAGTTACTTTTCACAGTAACGCATTACTTTTTGGTGTAAGTAGTGAAGT
Organism: Dissostichus eleginoides; assembly: GCA_031216635.1. Taxonomy (NCBI): domain Eukaryota; kingdom Metazoa; phylum Chordata; class Actinopteri; order Perciformes; family Nototheniidae; genus Dissostichus; species Dissostichus eleginoides. The sequence continues at coordinate 29,630,097 of CM062282.1, forward strand.
AACTAGTAATTGTAACTAGTTACTGGTTTTCAGTAACTAGCACAACACTGCATGTGAACATGAATGTTGCATCATGCTATGAACAGATGAATGTATGATCAGGTGATGGCCAATCCTGTGTGTAGATCTACTCTAGATCTATGACAAAATATTGTCCTCAACTAAATTGACTTCCATGGCCACTTTCCTCATCTATCCTGTCCGAAAAGCTGTCAAAATCACTCATTTCTCTCGCACCAGTATCACTTTCCGAAGTCTCCGCCATGATTACAATCACAACTGGGCCCATCTTGTGACGTCACAGCCGCTATCGTCTGCAGCAGCGGTAGGCTCAGACGGCCGTTCACGGGATGAAAAATTTGCGATGTTTATCTCGTCCCTCGCACTTCCTAAAAAATTATTTTAGCCATGAACAGGTACAATTATATGTAAGAAATGAAACTGCCATTTCATTTTGGCGCAAAAAAATGCACTTCACTGGCACTTTAAGGGCTTCAGTTTTTCTTCTTCTTCTTTGCTTGCGAAAGTCTTTCTACTGCTTTACGTCTGCTTTACTAACTGCTTTATAGTGATGTGTCGGTCGCGAACGAGCCGATTCTTTTGAACGGCTCTTTGGTACGAACGAGGGGAACCGAGTCGTACGTGGTGAGAGCCGTTCTTGTTATCGTTCAATCGTTGGTCCGCACTCACTGCCTGCCAAAATCCACTCGCCTTTTAAAAAGCTTGATTTTGTTCCCCAAACATATTCTGTGAAGACCCTCCCCTACTCTGATTGGTTGGTTTCAGCACGAGGAGTGAGGTGGGGTGGGTCTTAACGGAATACGCGAGAGAGAGAAGTCATAACAAGTGGTACAGGACAGGTAGAAGACGTGTTTTTTGGATGGAAAATGAGCCAAACGCGAAAACGCAGCAGCCTTTGGATGCACTTCAACCAAAACCCAGGCAGTGATAAAGCGCACCATTTGTAAAGGCAAAATATCCTTTAAAGCAGGGTCAACAAATAATCTCCATCGCCACTTAAAAACACAGTATCTAATATTAAGAGTTGCGTGAATTTCATTCAAGGCAAGGCAACTTTATTTACTTAACACATACAGAGGGTAAATTCAAAGTAGTACATTCACTGACATGAATGACATGGATATGGCGCCACCTTGTGTCATGTCAATGCAGATTATTGACATTAGGTCTGGCAATACAGTCAATCATTATCCTGGTGATTATTTTGCAGATAAACCTAGTAACCCCGCCCCCTTTAAAAAACACGGCTCTTTTGAACAGCTCTTTGAAAGGAACGGAGCCATAAGATCCGGCTCCCTTCAAAGAGCCATCATTCCCATCACTACTGCTTTACGCAACCGACTGGTGCTGCTGCGTCATGACGTCACCGGTGCTTATCAGGCTCTAGCCCCGAACCGGCCCTGGAACCGCGTTGGTGTCAAAGGGGCATTAGTTCGCCGGACCCTCGCAGCGGGGTTACAGCGCAGAAGTGCACGCATTTGCGCATGACTGATGTGCAACAACATGTGACTCCTCTGTTTGTCTTCTGTTGGTCGCTTGTTAGCAGACCCTTCACGCGATAGCAGAGCAAACAGGTACAGGAGGCGTAGAGCGAGGGATCATCCACTAGTCGTGCTCGCGGATGGAAACAAAAATATACTTTGGCGGCCGTTAATAGGCTATACGTGGGCGGCCCGCCCAAGTAAAGTATATGTTTTGAAGTGAGAGGTTGTCCGCCAGTCGGACCCCCCCCCCAAAACGAAAACTCGGTTCTACACGAATTACATAAGTCACCCAAATCAGCGTTAAAAAAGCGGAGGCGCCGAAAAGCGACTAATTTGCATCACTGTGTATTACTATTAATAATAACGTGTGCAGAGACATTTTTCAGGGGCGGACTGGCCATCTGTAGAATGTCCCCGCAGCGAGGCTCCCCCCGGTTGACAATTCACTTTGAATAATTAGTGTTTGGTATGTTTTCTATCTACAACTTCTCCCATTCAAAAATCAGAAATCAAATCATAAAATCAAAAAATCTATTAATATGTAACAAATATATTCAATTTCAGAGCAGAAGAAACTCTGCACATAAATCATAAAGCAGTGCACAGTGAAGCTCAAGCATTCAACTGTACGAACAAGCAATACTTTGAAATGCAAAAGTCTCAGTGTGTGTGTACGAGAGTCTCTTTAATAAATGTAAAGGTCCCATGTCATGCTTTTCCGGTTATTACCCGTCCCCTTGTGTTATGAAGGTTTTTCTGCATGTAAACGGTCTGCAAAGTCACAAACCCTCAAAGTACACCCTGTAGCGAGTAAAACTCTAACATAGAAAAGACCTGTCTATGCTGCCCCAGAACACCTCGTTGGAGATTTCCTTTTTTCTTCCTGGGTACAGTGACGTGCCCATACCCAAATGGACCCATTGGTCCAAATGGACCAATACGTGGAGCCGTTACGTAAAGTCCGTGGATTGGTCCAAATTGACCAATCCATGGACTTCTTAACACATACACACTCAATCTTTTCTCAGCTGCAGCTTCGCCGATTTCTCCTCCCTGAGACGGCGGGACGCGGCGAGGCTGTGAGTCGGTGTGTGAGCACACACACAAACTCCCAGCCAGGCTGCGGGTGTGTGTGTGTTCGGGCTGGGTTTCGCTGTCGGCCACTGAGCTCATAGCAGGGAGGGGGTGGGGCAGGAGCTCCAACAAACCGTTTAGGACAGAGAGTGAATACACATACTATACAGAGATGCTGTATGAGAAACCAATGTGATTTTGGAAAATTGAACAGTATAAATCTATTCTAGTATACCTCAACAATGGAATTATGATCAGTAGAAATGGCCATGACATGGGACCTTTAACATTTATTATGTATAATTATTTTTTTTTTTATTGGTTTTTCAATTGAATTATACTTAATGTTCAGGGTAATCAACTGTTAAAAACATACCGTTCAAATTATTATTATTTGTTTTAAAGTTCAATAAATGGATGTTTTCAAAGTCAATGAATAATCGTATTTAATAATCGTGATATCAATATTGACCAAAGATAATCGTGATTATGATTTTTGCCATAATCGAGCAGCCCTAATCAGCGGTGAGGATCTCAGCCTGCTGTCACTGACGTTGAATCAGAAAACCAAAACATCAGCTGTTAGCTGTTAGCACACAGAGCTCACAGCTCCTCATATCTGTTCAGAAACTGGACAAAAGTTATACATGAACAAAACACCTACTGTCTGTGTCATGGCGAATACAGTCGCTGTTGTATCTGTGTCTGTATCATGTTGTTGTGAGTTTGGACGGAGCAGATACAACGTTAGCTTAGCCTGATCGATCTGATCTCCATTCAGAAAAACACGCATTTTAAAAGGTTTTTCACCTGCCGTCTTGTCTGCACACTTGTCAAAGCATTAATTCATGTTTTTTACTAACCGTTATCAGTATGTTGTTACATCTGCATCATTTTCAAACATGTATTACAATTAAATCACGGTCAAATATGCTCATTTTGTTGTAGTTTCTACCACAGTACTTACATGGATATAAGCCCCGCCCCCTCTCCAGCGCATCTCTCCAGCGCGTCCTGTTTGAATGACAGGAGTAAACACAGCTGACAGCCGCGGTGAAACTTGAGCGATTAGAGCAATGTGAATATTCGCATCGCGATCGGTGTGAACGCAGCATAATGCAGTTCAGAGACCAGACCACTGTTCTGACTCCTTTAAAGCAACTTCAAGATTTTAACAGTATCAGGGCCTCAAAGGCCATGGGGTCGTTAGGACAATTATTTTCGGGGCATCACAGCCAGACCGAGGGGCAACGACGGCCATGGCCGCCGTGAAATTCTTACCGTGACTCATATGTATTACTATTTAATTGATGCTTTTTATTATAATCTGTTTCATCGTCTCCCACATGTCCAAACCCTAAAGCTCCTCCATGTCTACCTGTTCCAGCAGAGGAGGCCAACAATACAAAGAGAATGGAATGGAGGCATTATCCTGCCACAACTCTACAAACAAAAAATGTTTTACAAATGCCCTATGAGTAACTACAGACAGTGTGGTTTGCAAATACAAAACACCATCTACAAACTAATGCATTTTGTTTTGCAAATAAAAAACGTACCTATAAAACAAAACATCATTTTTTCAGAAACAAATACAGCATACAACAAGACAACAAAATGTCCTAAGTTATTCTCCACAGCAGCAGGGGGTGCTACTGAGTCCATTTAAACAGAGGGGGGTTGAGCAGAGCAAGTAACAGCCAGTCTGATGACAGCGGTGTTTCTAGCGATCGATACCAGACTACATTAACAATGTCAAATATCTCTCATTGTCTGGCCTGAGAGAACTTAACCTATGCTTTAAAGGGAAAGTCTGATACCTTTTATAAAATATGGGGGAAATTCTTACTGTTTTTGGAAAGGAATTAGATCTGTATATTTTTGTATTTTATTAATTTAAGTACTAGTTTTTTATTGTAGTTTTGTTGTGTTTATTTTTATTTCTTCATTGGGGGATTATGTGTTTGTGTAATGTCTTTTTCTGGAAAAGAATGCCAACTGCTGCATATCATCCTACTCATAACATTAGACTTTTCACCAGAAACAACAACAACCTGTTGTCCGCTCAGAGTGTTCATAGGAGCCCTTTCTCAATTATCTAATTTCCGCCTCCTCGACTCTTCGGTCCTCCGGTAGTGACCCGGAAATCGATGCTAGTGCACCATGTTGAAGGACATCTAATTTCTCTAAATGCACATCGAGGATCGAGGATGGAGCATCGAGGAGGCTCTCTGGAGGATCTATAACGCAGGATACACTGATGTAGAGGAGAGAGGAGGCTCTCTGGAGGAGCTATAACGCAGGATACACTGATGTAGAGGAGAGAGGAGGCTCTCTGGAGGAGCTATAACTGAGGATACACTGATGTAGAGGAGAGAGGAGGCTCTCTGGAGGATCTATAACCGAGGATACACTGATGTAGAGGAGAGAGGAGGCTCTCTGGAGGAGCTATAACTGAGGATACACTGATGTAGAGGAGAGAGGAGGCTCTCTGGAGGATCTATAACGAGGATACACTGATGTAGAGGAGAGAGGAGGCTCTCTGGAGGAGCTATAACTGAGGATACACTGATGTAGAGGAGAGAGGAGGCTCTCTGGAGGATCTATAACGCAGGATACACTGATGTAGAGGAGAGAGGAGGCTCTCTGGAGGAGCTATAATCAGGATACACTGATGTAGAGGAGGAGGAGGCTCTCTGGAGGAGCTATAACCAAGGATACACTGATGTAGAGAGAGGAGTCTCTCTGGAGGAGCTATAACGAGGATACACTGATGTAGAGGAGAGAGGAGGCTCTCTGGAGGAGCTATAACCAAGGATACACTGATGTAGAGGAGAGAGGAGTCTCTCTGGAGGAGCTATAACCGAGGATACACTGATGTAGAGGAGAGAGGAGGCTCTCTGGAGGAGCTATAACCAAGGATACACTGATGTAGAGGAGAGAGGAGGCTCTCTGGAGGAGCTATAACCGAGGATACACTGATGTAGAGGAGAGAGGAGGCTCTCTGGAGGAGCTATAACCAAGGATACACTGATGTAGAGGAGAGAGGAGTCTCTCTGGAGGAGCTATAATGCAGGATACACTGATGTAGAGGAGAGAGGAGGCTCTCTGGAGGAGCTATAACCGAGGATACACTGATGTAGAGGAGAGGAGGCTCTCTGGAGGAGCTATAACTGAGGATACACTGATGTAGAGGAGAAGGAGGCTCTCTGGAGGAGCTATAACGCAGGATACACTGATGTAGAGGAGAGAGGAGGCTCTCTGGAGGAGCTATAACTCAGGATACACTGATGTAGAGGAGAGAGGAGGCTCTCTGGAGGAGCTATAACCGAGGATACACTGATGTAGAGAGAGGAGGCTCTCTGGAGGAGCTATAACCGAGGATACACTGATGTAGAGGAGAGAGGAGTCTCTCTGGAGGAGCTATAATGCAGGATACACTGATGTAGAGGAGAGAGGAGGCTCTCTGGAGGAGCTATAACCGAGGATACACTGATGTAGAGGAGAGAGGAGGCTCTCTGGAGGAGCTATAACGCAGGATACACTGATGTAGAGGAGAGAGGAGTCTCTCTGGAGGAGCTATAACGCAGGATACACTGATGTAGAGGAGAGAGGAGTCTCTCTGGAGGAGCTATAACTGAGGATACACTGATGTATCCTCGGGGGATGTATTTCCGGCAACAGTGATGTTTAAAAGAGGCGTGACACACGGCCGGACTTATATCAACCAATGACAGCTCTGCATGCTGCATCCCCTGGATATTGGGCTACCTACTTTATTGTATTAACTGCTTTAATGGTGACGCGATGTTTACAGTGAGAACAGCTGCTGAGGTCAGTGCAGAAAGCAGAGCAGTGTGTATAATATATATCACTCAGTAATATATATATATATATATATATATATATATATATATATATATAACAGGCCTACATGACAATCTTTATTTGTAGGCTTTAGTAGAAAACTACAAATAAAGAGTAAATCCATATAAACACGTTACAAGGGAAGCTTTAGTTGCCCTGTCTTTATTCTCCGGTCTCTAGTGTACAGTCAACTTTTACTAACCTCGTCAAGCCGGAACCTCTTAGCTACTTCCGGTTTCCGGATAAGGGGTTACCAAAATAAGAGTACTGCGTGTAGCAGTATAATTAAACATTACAGGTTACGAGTGACATTAGTTATCATATTTATTTAAGTTTAGTAGTTTGTTGATCTTCTTTATTGGTATTTATTATTTTGATATTATTTATTTAAATGTAGATATAAATGTATAATTTATTTTGTATTGGTTTTTCAGTTGAATTAGACTTAAAGTATCAACTGTTAAAAACAACCTATTCAAAACAAATTTAAAACATTTTAAAGTTCAATAAATGGATGTTTTCGAAGTCAATGAATGATCGTATTTAATAATCGTGATATCAATATTGACCAAAAGAATCGTGATTATGATTTTTGCCATAATCGAGCAGCCCTAGTGTTTAGGTGTGTGTTGTACAGTGTCTAGATGCGTGTGTGTGTGTGTAGATGCGGCAGACAGACAGGTCTCAGTTGGTCTGGTTTCCTTTGCTTACTTTTAATAATTGTAAATAAATCTTTTGGCTCGAAATTTAATTTCCCCTTTGTAGCAATCAGAGAGGGGGGGGGGGATATATCCAGTCTCTGAAAGCATTACGTTATTAAGAGAGTGCTCTGATACTTGTTTGATTCTGAAATGGTATTATATATATCGTATTCATCTATGTGTGTATGTCCGCATATGTAGCCTGTTATTGTCTCATCATAGCACACTGTGAATTAATTCAAGTAAATATATAAATTGTCATGAACACAGCTCTGCCCATCAGAGTGCTGCTGTGCCTCCTGTCATCATTAATGGACGTCTCTTTAAAGCAGCGTTTCTCAAAGTGTGGGGCGCGCCCCACTGGTGGGGCGCAGAGATGTGATAGGTGGGTCGCGAATGGACATGATGAACGGGAGATTATTATTATTTTTTTTATAAATGTTTTGGACCTCAGGCCGGAATCGAACCTGGGTCCTCGTGGGCGGTAGTGGAGTGTTACAGCCGGAGACCCGCAACGGCGGTGGACTTTCACAGCGCCGCTGCAACGGACCCGCCGGAGCCTCGCAACGGTGGGTGTTTGCGGCGGTGGATGCGGCGGTGGATGCGGCGGCGGATGCGGTACCGGCGCAGCGGCTCTGTGAAAGTCCACGGCCCACCTATGCCAGAGCCAGCGGCCCACCTATGGCAGCAGCCCATCAACGGCAGCGGCCCACCGGGAAAAGTCCCGAATCTCCCGATGGCCAATCCGAGCCTGCTCTCACACACACACACAACTGAAACCAAAATCATTTACAGACATATGTGTCTCACACACACACACACACACACACACACACACACACACACACACACACACACACACACACACACACACACACACACACACACACACACACACACACACACACACACACACACACACACACACACACACACACACACACACACACACACACACACACACACACACACACACACACACACACACGCGGCACCTCACCACTTCATAAGGAGTTTAACCGTGACACTTTTCAAAATCCCGTTTGCGTCCCCCCACTTTACAAATAGGCCTATGTTTATTATTATTTTTTAACGCAAGCCGTCATCGCCACGGAGGAGCACACAGCCTCTGTGAGCGAGCGAGACAGAGAGAGAGAGAGAGAGCACACCTTTATCTATTTAATATAGCCTAGTTGTAAAAAATAAAGTAAGAAGTCATTCCAGTGTGTACTATAGGACAGTAAAAAAACCAAAAACTGTTTAAAAGGGGAGTGATTAGTAAACTCTGCATAAATAAAAAGAAAGAATGCTAACTAGGTAACATAAGATAAGAATAAACAAGTTTAAATGATTTGTTATTGGTTGTGATCATATTCTAAAGATGTTTGGATCATTGAAAAGTATACAGCTCTCTTCCATCTGTGTGTTGAGAGCTGTATCCATCAATTCATGTGTGCTCAAAGTGCACCAGATTGATGCATTTCACTTCAACATTTAAAAACAAATCTTCCCGGGGGTGCATGCCCCCGGACCCCCTAGAGGAGGTTAGGTCCACCCCCAAATAAAGCAGGTTAAAATAATTAAATTGAATACATGTTCTTTTAGTAAACACTGCAAACGGGTCCCACAGACCCAAACAGCACACAAAGGTTAAAGGTCAGCATATCATAATGTTCAAATGTGCTAAATATATACACTGCAAAAAACAAAAAAAAGAGGAGTAAAAGTAGCTCACGACTTGTTTTATTTTTTGAAAGTAGCTCTCATCCTCAGTGTTTCCCCTACCATTGTCTTGGAGGGGCGCTGCGCCCCGCCAACGGAGCCCCGCGCCCCCCCTGAAATTCAAGGTGTTTAAAAAAAAAGAAGAAATTATAATTTTTTCAAAATATTTATATATATATATATATATATATATATATATATATATATATATATATAAAGCACCAAATCGCAACTAATCTATATCTACTGTCACTTTTCACATTGAACATGTGCTCTTTTATTAAATAAACTAAACGCTTTCATTTGAAGTTGTGAGTTTAGTGTTTTTGACCCTAAGAAACACTGATGCATTAATCAATGACAATAATCCACAGCTCCTCTCTCTGCTCCAGAGGATTTAAAAAATGTATATCCCAATGCCACCCCCCCACCCCCGCTCCGGCAGCACCCCCCCAAAGCTGTAAACCTAGGGGAAACACTGCATCCTAAAATACATTTGACAATTTTAAGCTTGGCCTAACATTTTATTGGAGCGAAGAGGAACAGTTCAAAGTGGGGAATGACAGAAAAAGTTTGAGAACCACTGCTTTAAAGTGACCGCTCAGAAGAGAGGATTTCTTATAGAGAGGCGAAGTCGCTCCCCTTCCGGGGAGCTCCATGGGACCTTATTTCGGAAAAAGTATGTATTGAAGTCAATGGAGAGAGAAAACTTATCTATCGATCCCGTTTGAATTGTGCCACGAATTACACATATGTTTGTCAATCTTGAAAAATCATTTCCATGTCAAAAAAGTCACAATTTGTCGTAAAACTGTTCAAATATAAGACTATGAAAAATACGCAACTAAAAAGACTACAAATCCCAGAATCCCGGTCCCGCATGCTGGCTCTCACGGAACCGACTAACTCCCCTTGTGTGTATACAGCTCTCAACATGCCCAGACTTGTAGTGATTTTCACCTCTTTTAATACTTTTCGCCTCATTCTGAAAGAAAGAAGTGAAATCTGCCAACGTGACGGCCGTCTTGGTGTTGGTGCGAGACAGGAGATGTAGTTCATTGAGCGGTTTCACACAAAAAAAAAAGTGTTACTTCACAGTTTTACGACACATTTTTATTTTTTTTTTACTTGCAAAATTATCTTTTAAAATTGACAAACATCATATGTGTAATTCGTGGCACAATTCAAACGGGATCGAAAGATAATCTTTCTCTCCCCATTGACTTCAATACATACTTTTTCCAAAATAAGGTCCCATGGAGGTCCCCCGGAAAGGGAGGGACTTCGGCTCTCTATTTCTCTAAACGCCTGCTGCTTCCACTCCTCGGTTCCCCTCCTCGACTCCTCCGCTCGCATCTTCTGTGGGCGGGACTAAGACGAGGAGAGGAGTCAAGGAGAGGAGTCAATGAGAGGAAAAATAGAATTGAGAAAGGGCTCTAGTCAGACTGGCAGGGGCCGTTACTTGCTGTGCTCAACTTGCAGGGCCCCCTGCTGCTGTGAGAAAATCCTCAGCACAACCACAGCGGAATATTCCTGCCTAAAGTCACCTAATATTTTTTTTTCTATGTAGGATTTTTTTTTGTACTCGTAGAACATATTTCTGTGTACTTGTAAAACCTTTGCTGTATGTGTCTGAAACATGATTTATTAGAACAATGTAATGTGTTTGTTTGATAGATACGTTTTTTATTTGCAAAACAAAACGCATTAGTTTGTAGATGTTTTGTATTTGCAAACCACACTGTGTTTGTTAGTGAATCATAGGGCATTTGTAAAACATGTTTAGTTTGTTTGTAGAGTTATGGCAGGATAATACCTCCATAGGACGGTAATCAAACTAATCACAATTCTTGGAATTGTATTTCTTAATTATTAAAATATGTTGGAGTTTATGACAGTGTTTTTACAAACACGTGTTAGGTCTTGGTAAAATGCCGTAGCCTATATAGAAAAGGTGAACCAGAATTGAAGGTACGTTTTAATATGATCACCAGCGTAAACACTGTAGGTTCACTTGCTGTTAAAGTGGGGGAGTGGGCAACTCGCGGGCAAACTTGATACAAGACTTTAAATTTATGAGAGCAGAATGGTGCTTTGTGAAATGTCAGTCACCCGATTTTACCGGTAAAATCTACCGACACAAGGCAGCTCTTGCTTCAACTTCTCCTCACTGATGCTGTTCAAGACGGCTGACTGAGTTTCAATCAGGCAGAGTGGTAAACGAATGCTGTTGAACTATCTCTCTATAGTCCTCACAGGACACACAGTGCATATCCGTCATATTTGGCCAGGTAACAACTTACTTGTGAAAAGAAATGTCTTTGTCTTTATGGTAGCGGTTCTTACAGCCGTACGCTGAGCACGTCTGAACCATGGCTGCCGCCGGGCTACACACACCGAGGCCTGGTAAGAAACTGCACGACGGTCCGCTGGCGCTCCTCCTGCATCTCCGCACGGGCTTCACTGCCACTAACAAACATGGCGGCGGAGAAGAGGTCACGACAAGTGTTGTCGGATCTGATTGGCCGAAGTCGCTTCCATACCTCCCTGTAATGTATCTCACTAACCACCAGAGGGAGACAACGATTCATTATTAACGGCTCTCACTTGATACATTGATTTATGTTTGCGAATTGATTTATTTAATGGTTGAAATGTTTTTTTATTGATAAGTAGAGGGATATATGTCTGGACCGTAAACTTAATACTTAAACTGAAAAAGCTGCTATTACATTATCTTAAAGTGTCTTGCTCTTTTAGCTACTTAGCATGAGCAATCATGATAAAGAGAAGGTTTGAATGTTCAGACTATAAGAAATAGACATTTAACAAATATAGTTTTAAAGGGGCCACCCACATACATTCTTAACACAGTAAACACTGTACTTTTTGTATTGTTATTATAAAAAAATCTTTTTTTTTCTGGAAAAGAAAAAAGGGAAACGGCAATGCATTTTCTGCATTTGAGAGACATTTCCAGAATATCTGATGATGTCTACAACAAACACTTGTAGTTGTTTTCATTTGATTCTTTTTTTATAGTTCTGTCCAATTTTTTAGTCAGCTATGATAACATTTTAATGGAAAATATCAAATTCATTGTAAAAGGTTTTGGGGTCAGTCTGAACTCTTTGATCATCTTTCAGCCGTTGGTAAATGAAACTTTAACTCTAGAGTGACATGCAGTGGAAACCCCACAATAAGCCAGTAAGTTGTCTTTATTATATGCTGTTCTGAAACAAAAACGAACATCTGTGCTCACTGTCAAGGTTTATCAGAGCCCGAACACTCAGTGTTTTTAGACAGTTTGGGTGTTCACAAAGGCCTGCAACCAAAGATTATTCTCATTATTAATTTGTTGGTAAATTATTATATCAATTAATTGTCTTTCTTTTTTTTAAATATCAGGAAATACAAAAAATGTAAAGGACACATTCCCAATGTGACTTCTTATAATGTCTTCCTCCTTCAAACCAACAGTTTAAAACCCAATAATATTTAGTTTACAACAAAATAGAAGAGAAAGAAATCAGCAAATCCAACCATTACAGAATCTTCTATCAGCCAGTAGCTGCTAACTCAAATGTCTAGAACTCCTGGAGGAGGTGGACACAACTACCAACAAAAGCAAACATTGCCTTTAAAGTGTAACACTTAAAAGGCTCCTGTACAATCAACTGTACAGTGTTTCATTGTGTGTCTGAAATCATGTAGTCTACATCAACTGCTGACTTAGGCAAGGAGCCTGAACTGACATCACAAGTTCTATATTTTGAAAAAAAACAGTTTGCATTCATTTGAACTATAAAGTAATGAAAGAGGAGGAGGTGCAACAAAGACGAATAATGAGTACTCTTGACTGGACATATTGAATATCTCTGAATACTACAGTACCCAGAAGCCTCAGCTGCCATTCTTCTTCCAGACCTGTGAAATCCATTAATTCATATTGAGAGCGCTGTGTCATGGCGGTCAGGAACTCAACAACTTCAAGCCTTCTTATTCGATGTCTCTGACAGCAGTTTCCCCTGGGACTCGTAGTTGACTTCTCTCCCACAGTTTTTGCCTTTGACTTTTAACAATAATGAAACAGTTTATAAGTTCAGTGTCCTCAGTGTTTATCTCAGCCAGGTGAGATTCACGTCCAAATGAGAGTCAGCGTCTGTAGACCGTAGAGCCTCTGGAGCTTCTGCAGTTCTTAATGCTGTGACAGTGTTGCTTACTGGTGTGCTGCTGATCTGCTGCCTGTTACCAACAGCTTGTCACTCCTTTGGGCGAGAGAGCTCATTCTTGTCTTTGAGAAATGAGTGTGAACAAAAATGTGTCACCTTTTTGTTGTTCTCATGATTTTGCATAATTAGCATTTCATTGCATTATAGTCTATATGGAAACAAATTGCTTGCCCAATTGATCAATGTTGGAGTGGTTCTGGGGGATATTGAGGATGCAGATCCATTTCTGACATTTTCTGTATAACAAAATGGCAGTTTTAACCAGAAAAGTGGCCATCTTTCTACTGTTGGTCAGCTGTTTTTGACTACCATGAGTAGTGTCACAACCATTGGATATAGGGAGCACAAGATGAAAAGGAGTCCCCTAGATCTTCCAAATAGACCCAAAATGAATCAAAATCAGCCCATCGAGAGTACAAATACTGGGATTTTCTGGTTAAAACTACTGCCATTTTTGATCTTCAGAAATTGATTCAGCATCCTCAATAGCCCCCAAAACCAATTCACATAGGCTATATTGCTAATTATTGGTAATTAACGCAACTTATGCTAATTGTGCAAATTGCCCAAAATATGCAGGTTAGCAACCGACAGGTTCTATGTGCTGGGGACCCTACTATACATTTCTAACATAAAACTTTGGATTACTCAATGTTCACTATAGGACTCTATGAGCTGGCAACTAGACTATACCCTATCCATATGGGGATAATACATAGCTATGGCTAGCTCCAACACCTTATAGAGTTTACTTTATCAGCAGCTGTACAACTGCTGTGTATTGTGGTGACTATGGAATGGAACATAGGTGTCTGACGTCTATCTGGGATCAACAACTTGTTTTGGGATATATAAATAAAAGGATTTGACATGACAAATGACCAGCACGGAGGATCAGATGATACTGATCATCATCATGTGATACTGAACCAGGAGCGACAATGTCCCATTGAAGCTCTCTAAATCATCTGCACATCTTTTTGTTACATGCCACCAATGTCTGTTTCTATAGCAACAAGATAAGACAGTGAAAAAAACATGTACAAACCGACAGTAATGAGTAATTTTCATATGGTTTAGGTATTTTGTTTTTCACATTCAAACCCCTTTTCTGTTTTTCCTCATGGAGTGAATCTACTTCTTCCCCTTGTCCTTCTCCTCTTCTTCTTCTTCTTCTTCTTTCTCTTCTTCTGTGGTTTTCTCCTCCTCTCTGCCTCCTGCAGCCTGTTTATTGTTGCTGTTATCTCTTACACCTCCTTCTTCATCACCTCCAGCTTCATCTTCTTTGGACTCTTCCCCATCGCCTGCACTCTGAAAAACACATTTCATCAACCTGTCAAAGAAACCTTAGCAATGAAGATTAAACTGAGGGTTAGTTGCTTTATTTACCAAGGGTGATATCCCTCTATAATTACAATACATTCTTATTCTGTGTGACTGGCAAAGCTACATGTTGTGAAGAGTTCACACAAATGAACAAAATTCATAATGTGCGGAATGATCGGGATTGGGGGTTCTATGTTTAACCAATTTGCCTTTAGTTGTTTTCACAAAAATCCGATCACTTTGCCATTAGGACGGAATGAGCAGAGGTCCAAAGCACACAACCTACGGCTCACATTGACCTAAAAAACAAGTTCAAAGTTTCTCTAGATTTGGGACTTTTTCAGATTAAATATAGGTGGCATGGTTTTCACGAAATAGCAGTTTATGTTTTGGGAATTTTTCAGACCGTTAGCTATAGTGGATTATTAAAAGATACATCTTTATAACATCATAACAGCACAGCTAGAGTGGAGGAGCTTTAAAATCTTTCAAAAATAAATATTTTAAACCTGCTGTCAATCCCATAATAATATTTTTTACCTTTCATACGTAATTTTTAATTTGATAAAGTAGGTTGTTTTGTTGCTGTCTCATATAGACGTGTTTATGATATCAAGCAGACTAACGATCTGGCCCCAGAGTGCCCCCCAAGTGACAAAACTCCAACTGCCTCTCACATAGACCTCCGCCAAAGCGGTTCCAGGGCTGGTTCTGAACCATTGGCCAATTGCGAATCAGTTTCTCATGTTTCCAATGTAGCTCGGCCCCGGGAACTGGTTCAGCTCAGGCACCAACAACTAGTTGGCCGACGACAACAGCTGCTTACTTCAACTATTAACCTGAGCAACAACAGTTGATGGTGAGAGTAGGAGGTTGTTGCAGAATTAGAAGAGCCAATATAAAACCAATGGCTTACTTTTCTTACTTTATTTTTTACAACTAGGCTATATTAAATAGATAAAGGTGTGCTCTCTCTCTCTCTGTCTCGCTCGCTCACAGAGGCTGTGTGCTCCTCCGCGGCGATGACGGCTTGCGTTAAAAAATAATAATAAACATAGGCCTATTTGTAAAGTGGGGGGACGCAAACGGGATTTCAAAAAGTGTCACGGTTAAACTCCTGAAAGTGGTGAGGTGCCGCTCCACATTGCTTTTCTTCCCGACTGCAACGCTGTGTGTGTGTGTGGGTGTGTGTGGGTGTGTGTGGGTGTGTGTGTGTGTGTGTGTGGTGTGTGTGTGTGTGTGTGTGTGTGTGTGTGTGTGTGTGTGTGTGTGTGTGTGTGCGTTTCACATGTGTGTATGAGAGATGTTTACATATGTCTGTAAATGATTTTGGTTTCAGTTGTGTGTGTGAGCAGGCTCGGATTGGCCATCAGGAGATTCGGGACTTTTCTGCCGTTGGTGGGCTGCTGCCTTCGGTGGGCCACTGGCTCTGGCATAGGTAGGCCGTGGACTTTCACAGCGCCGCTGCGCCGGTACCGCATCCATCCGCCGCATCCGCCGCCGCAAACACCCACCGTTGCAAGGCTCCGGCAGGTCCGGCAGGTCCGGCGCAGCGGCGCTGTGAAAGTCCACCGCCGTTGCGAGTCTCCGGCTGTAAGAGTCCACTACCGCCCACGAGGACCCAGGTTCGATTCCGGCCTGAGGTCCAAAAACGTATTAAAAAAAATAATATAATAATCTCACGTTCATCACGTCCATTCGCGACCCACCTATCACATCTCTGCGCCCCACCAGTGGGGCGCGCCCCACACCTTGAGAAACGCTGCACCAATGTATCGGTACATCCCTATTTATTTCCAATTTAAAAGTGATCACCCATTTGCTATTTCGTGATATTGGCCGTTATGAACAGCGGAAACAACAGTCAGACAGTGAATGACTCCGTCAGGATACGGTAGGCCAGGGCTATTCAATTAGTTTGGAATGGGGGCCGGTTGATGACAATTATCCAAAGCAAGGGGCCGGGAAAAGAATTGCTTGAAATATGAGCAATCATATTAAGAGCTTCAGATACAGTAAATACTACAACAGCATAGTGGAGTGCATATATTTTGTTTAATTAAATCAAACATAGCCCCAAGGCCTTTATAAATGGCAAGTTCAGAACTCAGTACATGTGAAGCTAATATAACCATCAACATCATTAGATTTAGATTAAATGATCTAATCATTCACACAAAATAGCAATTTAGGGCCATACACAAACAACAGTGCATATTATGGTATAATAACAATAAAGACATGTGAGCCATACCACATCAATTGCTTAATTAAAAGCAAAAACAATTATCAAAAGACTTGTATTAATTACCAAACCACAACACACAGCCTTTTAAAACGCAAACCTTTTTGATTAACATAGTGATAACTGACATACAGTATGCAACCAACTTGGCAGATATGTGCCATCTAATGAGAGAAATGGCATTTTTTCGATTTAGCAAGGGCAGGGAAGTCGGGAGTATACGTTGTCATGGCAATACGCATACAGTGATGCAGATGCTGGTCAGTGAGGGATGCGCGATTATTAGTTTTTATGGCATTCATGTGTGAGAATGCCGATTCGCACGTGTAAGTCGAGCCAAACATTGTGAGGACAAAAAGTGCAAGACCCCTTGAATGAGGGAATTTCTCGTGGCTGACTTCATGAGTCCAGAACTTTTCAGAACCTGCCAGCTGAAATGACTGTCGCAGGTCATCTGATGACTGAATGTCAATGAGTTCGAGTTGTAAAGACGCCTCATTTAATGTCACAATCAGCTCCTTTGCTTTCAGTGCAAACTCCCCCTCTACATTCACAGAGAAAGGGTCCTTCACAAATCTCATCACTTCAGTCGGGAGACTGAAATGTTCAAACCTCGCGGCAAAGTTGGTTTTCAATGCGTCCATAAATCCAGTCATCACCTCGGTGATTTGTAAACCTGCAGTGCGCAGTGTTGGAAAATGGAGCATTTTGCCTGGACATAAATCCGTAGAAAAAAGTGTGAGCTTTTTTTGAAACGCATGGAGTCTCTCCACAAGTTGTGTGACCATTTTATCTCTGCCCTGCAGCTCCAAATTGAGTTGGTTCAGATGTTGGAAAATGTCGCTCAAAAAGCAAACGGCAGCGTAAAACTCATCATTCTCTATCAGACACAGAAAGGCGTTGGCTTTTTTATGTTTTGAATTGCGGAGAAACGCCATGATCTCCTCCTTAAGTTCACAAAATCGTTTCAAGACGTTTCCTTTGCTTAGCCATCTAATGTCACTGTGCATGAGCAAATCATTATATTGAGCTGACATGTCTGACAACATCTGGCGGAAAAGGCGGTGCTGTAAACTGGAGTTACAACGAATAAAGTTAATAATCGCCATGACAGAGTCCATTGTGTTTTTTAACTCACCACTTAGTTTTGCGCACAGGAGGCTTTGGTGGATGAGGCAATGAAGCGATCTCAGCTGTGGAGCCACATCTGCCAGCCTAGCGGACAGTCCCTGTGTTCGGCCCGACATCGCAGGTGCCCCATCCGTTACAAGCATGTTAATACGATCCAATCCCAACTTGTGCTCCTTGAAAAACGAAACCACTTTGTGGAACATCACCTCACCGGTCGTGTGTCCATCCAAAGGAATTAATCCAAGTAGATCCTCCCGAAAGCACTCACCATCAAAAAATCTAACATAGAGGCACAGCTGTGCAACATCGCTGCTGTCAGTGGATTCATCAATAGCTAGCGACATAACCTCCGCCTTTCTCAGTTTGTCCAAGAGAATCTCAAAAACGTCCGATGCAAGGGTCTCCACTCTCCTTGATGTTGACGTGTCAGAAATCGGAATGTTCTTAATTGAGTCAATAACGCTTTTTCGGATTTTCTCATCTGCAACCACTTCCTCAATTGATGCAAGCATACACTCTTTGACTGTCTCTGCGTCCGTAAAAGGCCTTTTATTTTTGCCTAATATCCAGGCCACTCGTAGGGATGCTGCGGTAGCTCTCTCTTGGTCAGTGCAAGCCCGAAACAGGGAGCTACGTCTTTGGTCATAGCACGAAGTTAGCCCCAAAATCTTCTGGCGGCGAGCATCAGAGCCCGCTGGAAAAGTGACGTCAAAGTTGGCGTGAGCTGTCTTAAAATGCCTTCTCAAGTTGTACTCTTTACACACCGATAAACACTCATTGCAGATTAAACACACGGGCCTCCCACTGACATTTACAAACAAGTACTTCTCTTTCCACTCGCTGTTGCATTGCCGGTTTTCGGTGTCAACCTTTCGTTTTTTTAACGTAGAAAGAGACATTTTGATATCCAACTATGCTGACCAGGTTTGATGAATCGTACCATTGGCGCGAAACCGTCGAAGGTGCGCGAGCTTGTAGTGAAGGGCAGCGCGAGCCGCGAGGACGCGCGCAGAGACGCAATAAATGACAGGAGTTGTCACTACAGTAGCTAGTAGGTGGGTTTGAAACCCGAGCCCGCCAAAGTTTTCAGGCAATGTCTTCCCCTCTATCTCTCAATTTAACACCCTCCCTGGAATAAAGGCACTCTGGCCCAAAAAAAGAAACATTTAAAAAGAATTAAAAAAAAATTAAACTTTTTTAAAAAATTAAACTTTTTAACATTATACTCAAAGGGCCAGTAAATATCGCCCGCGGGCCGCCAATTGAATAGCCCTGCGGTAGGCAATACGCTGGTGGAGCGTGAGCAGCATACCACTCCAGAGGGATAACCATCGTGGCATACTACACTGTGTGCACATTTATTAGGCAAGTGAGTATTTTGACCATATCATAAT
This sequence comes from Dissostichus eleginoides, assembly GCA_031216635.1. Classification (NCBI taxonomy): domain Eukaryota; kingdom Metazoa; phylum Chordata; class Actinopteri; order Perciformes; family Nototheniidae; genus Dissostichus; species Dissostichus eleginoides. The sequence continues at coordinate 29,649,294 of CM062282.1, forward strand.
TTGTATGCATATTTCCAACTCCAAGCTGAATAAACTTGAATGCGTCTTGGATTTAAGCATATCAGGTGATGTGTATTTGTGTAATGAGTGAGGGTGCCTAACGAGATCAACACCCTACATGAAGGTGTGCAGAATTATTATGCAGCTCCTTTTCCTCAGGCAAAATGGGCCAAAAAAGAGATTTAACTGACTCTGAAAAGTCAAACATTTAAAAAGGTATTTCAGAGGGATGCAGCACTCTTGAAATTACTAAGCTACTGGGGCGTGATCACAGAACCAAACGTTTTGTTGCTAAAAGTCAACAGGTTGGCAAGAAACTTTGAGACATAAAGACGCAAATTAAGAATCATACGTGAAGCTACCAGGAAGCCATTATGCTCCAGTGCTGCCGTATTCCAGAACTGTGACCTACATGGAGGGCCCAGAAGTACCAGGTGTTCAGAGACATGGCCAACATTACAGCCTTTGTTACCATCACAGGGGATTTTCATCATGCAAAACTTGACAAATCTCTACCTACATTCACTCAGTATGTTAAATGCCCCACTAGAGACAACTACACTCTTTTATATGCTAATAATAAGGATGCATACTGTGCCACAGCACTCCCCCCTTGGCAGATCAGGGGCCTCATTTATAAACGGTGCGTACGCTCAAAAGATGGCGTACGCCAGTTTCTACGCAATGTTTGCGATTTATAAAAAACAAACTTGACGGGAAAATGTGCGGTCCTCCACGCAAACTCTGACCTATGCGTACGCACTAAGCACAAAAACGGAAGGGACGAGAAACTGCGACACCGTTGGCAGAAGGAAGAATGGAGAGAAATATGTGGAAACTAGAAAATGCATTTCCTGCAGAAAATGCGTGTGAATGCTGTAAACTGTGAACATTTGTGGCTGAATTTAGCTGAAAATGCAGAAAAAGCTGAATATGTTATTAGCTGAATGGTAGCTGCTTTTAGCTACAGAAACCAAGTAAGTGTGTTGCTGAGCTTAGCGGAGAAATGCAGGAAAGTGAAATTATTTGAATCAAATTGTTACAGCTCAAATGCATTGCAATGACTTCCATGTTAAAAAAAGACTTTAAAAAGCTGAATATTTTAAAAAGTATAACATATTTTGAAAAAGTAGAAAGTTTCCCATCATGCGCTGAAAAGGCTGAATAGTTTGATATTTGATGGTTTCTGCAGCTGAAAGTAGGCTGAGGGAGTTAAATAAAGATATGAAATGTAAGTAGTAGTGAAGGAATGTTTACAAACACCTGTGTGTGTAAGCCCAGAGATCAAAGGTTACCATGGTGACGACGTTATCAAAATACCTGTTTGCGTCCGTCTGTCGTCTGTCTGTCTGTCTGTCTGTCTGTCTGATTAGATGCTGCTTTTAGCTACAGAAACCAAGTCAGTGTGTTGCTGAACTTAGCAGAGAAATGCAGAAAAGTGAAATGATTTGAATGAAATTGTTACAGCTCAAATGCATTGCAATGACTTTGTTGAAAACTTGAAAGTGAAATGTTAAACTGGAAGAGTAGGAAAAATAGTGAAGAAGCTTAATATTTAAAAGAAAAGGTTTAAAAAAGGTGTGTGTGTGTGTGTGTGATAGAGATGTTCAGTGTGTGTGTGTGTGTGTCTGTCTGTCTGTCTGTCTGTTAGTGTGTGTTGTGTGTGTGTGTGTGTGTGTGTGTGTGTGAGTGAGTGATAGATGTTCAGTGTGTGTGTGTGTGTGTGTGGTAGAGATGTTGTGTGTGTGTCTGTCTGTCTGTCTGTCTGTCTGTGTGTGGTAGAGATGTTCAGTGTGTGTGTGTGTGTGTGTGTGTGGTAGAGATGTTCAGTGTGTGTGTGTTTGTCTGTCTGTCTGTATGTCTGTGTGTGTGTGTGTGTGTGTGTGTGTGGGTGGTGTGTGTCTGTATGTGTGTTTGTGTGAGTGTGTGAGAGAGAGAGAGAGTGAGTGTGTGGTTGTGTTGTGTGTGTGTGTGTAGTAGAGATGTTCAGTGTGTGTGTGTGTGTGGTAGAGATGTTCAGTTTGTCTGTCTGTCTGCGTGTGTGTGTGTGTGTGTGTGTGGTAGAGATGTTCAGTGTGTCTGTCTGTCTGTGTGTGTGTCTGTGTGTGTGTGTGTGTGTGTGGTAGAGATGTTCAGTGTGTGTGTGTGTGTGTGGTAGAGATGTTCAGTGTGTCTGTGTGTGTGTGTGGTAGAGATGTTCAGTGTCTGTCTGTCTGTCTGTGTGTCTGTCTGTGTGTGTGTGTGTGTGTACCAGTCTGTCTGTGGGCATGTCTGCTCTGATTAGATGATGTCACTCAGCTGTTCAGGGCCACAGTGTGATGGTTTGGTGGCGTTCTGAGCTCGTCAGTTGGAGTTATGACATCATCACACAGGTGTTTGTGTTTGAGCTAACGAGGTCTTATCATAACAACTGCCCTGAGTCCAGAGATCAAAGGTTTCCATGGTGATGTGCAGTAATCAGTCAGAGGGGAGCTTTTCCATTGATCTGAATGAGAGATAAAGCTCTTACATGTCAACGTTTTGTTGAAGAACCGTAGCAGATATCGGTGAAATTTCACTGCTCCGTCTCAGGACCGTGCGGAGTGTCTATGTGTGTTTTTTTTGTACTTTTGGGTCAATAATGTGGCATTTTTGGCAGATTCAGTAAAGGTGTGCGGCTGGTGCTGTGAGGAAAGAGCAGGCTGTATTTACAATAGGTATTAATGGAGACATGTTGAAAGTTTTTGTCACTTCATGCCCTCAAGAGGCATTTTGTTTAATTTCTTTTCTTAATTTTTATTTTATTTTATTTTCCAACCTAGGAGAGGTTTTCCTACGTTTTTCATGAAAGATTATGTCTGAGGAGTGTAGGGTTTGGGAATTATGGCAGATTTAAAAATTTTTTAGGGGAGAATTTCAAGCACTCCTCCACTCTGTTTTGAGATCAAAGCACTCTAGACTTAACGAGCTGCTCCATCCACACTAATGTTAACATCTGAATGCTATAAATAGCATTCACACTAATAAGACCATGAATAAAATGTTACCTCTCATTTATCATATATGAAGAATTAATTTTCACAAATGGATTAAAGCCAATCTTAAAATGATTTAACAAACGCCTGTTTGAGACTCCTCAGTGCACACAAAAACATAACTTGAGAAATAAATAAATACGGAAATGTTATTGATCACCCCTCGATTATGTTCTCTTGTTAAGAAATGTATTCTCATAAATGATGCGGTAAACAGAAGGACAGAATTACTTTAACCTGACGCCGTTTTGCTTTTCTCTAGGTTGTATAGATACGAGCATGGTTTTATATTCTATCATGTTTAATCATGTTTTATGCCATTCGCCAAAACTTGATAAGTCGCTCGTAAAACACAGGAGGTATGGAAACTAAGAACACCATATGTGGTAAACTGTACAGCTGATATAACACAACACATTAGTTCTATTTCCTTTAACTGGTGGATTATGGATATATAGTTGCTGATCGAAAGCTGGAACACAAACCACCAAATACAAACAAATAATTCAGATCCAGTCGTCATGACTCCACTCCGGAGGGATCCCCCGATCATTTCTTACAGTTTCTCACCAAGGGGGGTCTCCTGTCCCCGGTACAAACACACTGCCTGAGGAAGGCTATGTGTATTTTTTTTGTCATTAACCTTTTTCGGACCACTTATTTATTTATGTTGGTGACGATCCGACCTCCATGCTGCTACTCTGGTTCAAACTGCATCCACCAAACAATGTGATTTATCTCCACCTCCCCAAAAGAACCAAAATCTGACACGGTGTGAGATGTCTTTTTTAGCTGTTCTGTCGTCATGTCCTGCGATCTTCTTCATGCAGTCAGTCTGAATGAATGAATGAAAGGGCGTTTCTTTGACTATTTATAGGCAAATATGGGCGTTACGTGAAGCCCACAAAAGCTGCGCCGCATTTCGAGTTGATTGTGATTTATGAGGGTAGGATGTGCCGTACGCAAGTCCTGCGCCGGTACGCAGTGTTTTATAAGTCGGAAAATGTCTGTGCCTATTTATTTGCTTTGTCCTACGTAAGCAACCTTCCCACGCTCCTAAGGCTTTATAAATGAGGCCCCAGATCACAACCTCGTCTTTCTGGCACCAAAATATGTCCCGCCTGTATCCACAAGAACTATCAGGAAGTGGACTCCGGAGGCCAATGCGGCTCTACAGGACTGCTTCGAGAGCACAGACTGGGACATGCTTTGTGTGCCACATGGAGAGGACATCAACATGACACTCTGCATCACAGAATACATCAACTTCTGTGAGCAAACAACATTACCGGCTAAAACTGTCAACTGTTTCCCGAACAATAAACCCTGGATTACAAGTGACCTGAAAACACTTTTAAACAAGAAGAAGGAAGCTTTCAAGTCTGGGGACAAATCACTGCTGAGGAGTATCCAGCACGAGTTGATGGACAAGCTGAGGCGGAGCAGGGATTCCTACAGGAAGAAGCTGGAGGCCAAGCAGCAGAACAACAGCAAGGATGTTTGGACTGGGATGAAGGCCATCACTGGGTTCAAGGGGAGAGACAGACTGACGGTGGGCACCCTGGAGAGAGCTAACAAACTTAACACCTTTGCATCAGAGCCGGTGACACCAGCAGACTCAATAAACTGATCAGGAAAGCTGGCTCTGCCATCGGCATCAAACTGGACCCCTTTGAGGTGCTGTTTACACGAGAACGCAAACGGTTGTATCTGCTACTTTTCTCTTTCGTATAGCCCGTTCGTCCACACGAGGCCGTAACGGAAACGCGGAAACGGACCCCGCAAACGATAACGGGTCCCACGGTGGATAGATCTGCAAATGGAACGCTCTGGGGGGCCAAACGGCTCCGTGTGTACGCCCTATACGATCATTTCCTGATAACGATGAAGCCATAGCCCCACCTCTCCCCACCTCTGCTGCTCACTGCTGTAGCATGGTCAGTAGCTACTGCTACTGACCATGCTACAGATGTTAGTACAAAATCTACAGCTCCTCTACCACAACCATCAGCAACAAGTGGACATGGAGAACTACAGTACATGAATTACATGTTGCTAAATCCACTGTGGGGCATAAACAGAAGGGCAACCATGGCAACCATGCTCGGGGGTCTTCTTCGCTGCTTTTGGTGTATTTTGTGGCGGGAGTACAGCGCCACTTACAGGCCCGGCATATGTAATACAGCGTCTCTAGCGCTCCCAAGCGGTCTCGTGTGAACGGAAGACTTTTTTGATATCGTATTCGGTTCGTTTCGTATGCGTGTAAATGGGGTCTGAAGCTGTGGTGGAGAGGAGGACCCCACCCATCCTCTCCACCTGCAGCTGGACAGACAGATAACCCCACCCATCCTCTCCACCTGCAGCTGGACAGACAGATAACCCCACCCATCCTCTCCACCTGCAGCTGGACAGACAGATAACCCCACCCATCCTCTCCACCTGCAGCTGGACAGACAGATAACCCCACCCATCCTCTCCACCTGCAGCTGGACAGACAGATAACCCCACCCATCCTCTCCACCTGCAGCTGGACAGACAGATAACACCACCCATCCTCTCCACCTGCAGCTGGACAGACAGATAACCCCACCCATCCTCTCCACCTGCAGCTGGACAGACAGATAACCCCACCCATCCTCTCCACCTGCAGCTGGACAGACAGATAACCCCACCCATCCTCTCCACCTGCAGCTGGACAGACAGATAACACCACCCATCCTCTCCACCTGCAGCTGGACAGACAGATAACACCACCCATCCTCTCCACCTGCAGCTGGACAGACAGATAACCCCACCCATCCTCTCCACCTGCAGCTGGACAGACAGATAACCACCCATCCTCTCCACCTGCAGCTGGACAGACAGATAACCCCACCCATCCTCTCCACCTGCAGCTGGACAGACAGGAGCTCCTTCTCTACAGACTGCTGTAGGTCCGCTGTCACACAGACAGGTACAGGAAAACATTATACAATAACTCACCTCTGGCTGGCAGAGAACTCTCTGCTCCATAGATTCTCTTGGACAACTGGACTTAAAATCACACTGTACATTTTACATTTATATTCAATCTAATATTTAATACCTATGTATATATAATATCCTGCTTTATATTTTGTTACTGTACATTTGTAATTCAACATGTATATTTCCTTTTTTTAAATGCTATTTTATTTCTAGTGAGATGTTTACATTTTGGAATGTTTATTTCTTTCAATTTGTATTGTACAATGCCATGTCTTTTTATGCTGCTGCAACGCAAACATTTCCCAAACTGGGATCAATAAAGTACTTCTTCTTCTTCTTATCTTATCCTCACCTGACCTAAACCTAATTGAGAACATGTGGGCCCTTCTAAAAACGGGAGATTTACTGTGAAGGAAACTCCTCTCTGAACAGAGTCTGGGAGGCTGTGGTTAATCGTCAACAGATCCAGAAACTGACAGACTCCATCAATGGAAGGCTCGTGACTGAAGAGAAGGGTGGCTATATTGATATCTGGTCTTTTTTTTTTTATGTTAGAAATGTTTATTTGTAAATTTTGAGTTGTTTGTTTATTATTCTCCCTTTAACAGGTGAGATGGGAACATTTTCGTTTTTCCTTTAGTTGCCTAATCATTTTGCACACTAACAGTTGCCCAATAATTGTGCACACATAAATGTTCTCCTAAGAAAGCCAAAACTTCAATTTCACTCTCTTATATATTCAGGTTAGAGGTTTATTCACATTTTGGATTGACCGGGAGCCCTGTTGTTCAATAATTAATTCAACCTCAAAAATACAACCTGCCTAATAATTGTGCACACGGTGTATTAGCCACCTCACTGGGAATTCAGGAGGCCAAAGGACCTTTTCCTATGGAATAACCTCTCTATGGACATTTCACTTTCCCCCACCCACTTCCCCCAACACTTCTAAATAAAAATGGTATCTTGACAGGTGCCTCAGCAAAAAGTTTTAAAGAAATTGAAACCCTAGAAAGTACCTGTATCCTTAAAGTAGGCTCAGGATGACACTATTATGTTTTCAAAGTAAAAGCAACTACTCTCATTGTAGTTAAAAGGACTACTTTTAACAAAATGCATCTCTAAAAATGTTACTAGCGGACTAACTCTTTAAGAAAAGAAAATAATAATAATAATTTAAATATCTTACAAAAAGTCTATACAATGCTTCACATATAAAGCAATTTTTTCTGCCCAATGATGAATTTTACTTTCTATACTTTGAAGCTTACCTATTATGCTATATTTGAACAATACATTATAGGGCCATATCTATACAAAACATGTCTCTGAAGTGTTTTGCTCAAAATACCAAACAGATCACCCATTGTAGCATGCCTCATATTACTTCCAAAACACGTCGCTCATTGTTTCTGATACAGCGACGTTTCTGATAGTCCCGGGCGTAAAGCCAGCCCACATTTTTAGTAATGTCGTCATGACCGCAGCAAATCTGGATCAGCTCCGTTGTACCCCCGTTTTTAGAGATTTGGGTAAGGAGGAAAAGAGAGAGGGTTGTATTTCCTGACACACCGGGGACACATTTATGTATAAAAGACATAAAAAAGTGCATTTTGCATGATAGGTGACCTTTAAGTACATTTTGCTGATAATACTTTTGTACTTAAACTTCAGTAAGACTTTGAATGAAGGACTATTAGTTGTAAATAAGTATTTCGACAGTAATGTATCTATAGTTTTACTCCAGTAAAGCATGGTCTGAATACTTCTTCCTAGTTACCTGTGATAGCTTTATCAAGTCCCACTCACTGCACGTTAAAACTGACCCAGGATAGACAAGCATTATTATGCGCACATTTTACCTGAACCGGGTTTTACTCAGAACTGCAGTCAGACCCTGGGTGTGAAGGGGGTCCAGGAGGTAGCCTACCTGCGAGAGACGGATCCTCCTCCGGCTCGGGACCCGGGCCTTCATCCTCCGGGACAGCGCCAGCAGCTTGTTGTGTCTCTGCCTCCTCTTCAGCTTCTCCGCCTCCTCTCTCTGCTTCTCCTCCACACAGTCCGAGTCGGACTCTTCCTGTCGCTTCAGCCGGATCCGCTTCCTGGGCTGCGACATCCTCTTCGGCTGGCTCGTGTCCCCCTCTTCATCATTAGTTGTGTCCTCCTCTCCGGGGCTGGAAGAAGAGGAGCTGTTGTCCCCTCCCAGAAAGGAGCGCTTTCTGCGGGTCACGGAGCGGCTGTCATCGCTGGAAGTCGCCCCGGAGCCGCTTCGGCCCCGCTCCTCCTGCTCGCTATCCTCCTCCGGGGAGCTCAGGAAGTCGGACTGGGATCCGGAGGAGGAGGATGTGAAGGAGCCTTCGTCACTGTCGTCCAGGATCGAGGCAGGCAGGCCGATCTGCTTTTTCTTCGATGCGTCCACCTTGGTTTTCCGCATGGAAGCGAACATTTTGCGCTTGTACAAACTCTCCATGTCTGCGCGTTAGCAGGGAGCAGTGACATTAAACAGAAACACAGAGCGGGAAGAGAGCAGCTAGCGGGACAGCTAGGTATCGCGTCACAACCACGAAGGCATGCTATTGCTGTGAAGAACACAACATGCCGCGGAGCTCACCTCCATGAAGAGTTCTGCTTACAACACTCACGGACACCTTCTGCTTATATGTGTTCTAATGTGAATTTTGAGCTAAATACGGGGTATTTCGTAGTTGTTTTTCCGAGAGCAGCTAGTTGTGTGTTATTGTTTTTGCTCATGCGTCTTCTTCGCTGTGAGGAATTACAGCACAGACGGTTAGCCCGCCCCCTGCGGCGTGGAGCGGACACTACCCTTTCTTCTTCGTTGGTTTTAGCAGAATAGCGCAAGCCCCCAGGAAGTGCGCCGGACTCTGATGAAAATGCTGCACCCTTCGGAGTACGCAGCCTACGCGGTCCACGGAGGACCCAGCCCACGTAGACCGGGTAGGCTGGACTGAGCGGCCTACGAAATGAGACTGTCTAGCCTATGGAGCGCTTCGTATTTACGTCACGTGATACGCGCTGTTCGGTTGCGCTGCTCCAGCAGCTTGCTAGCAAATTAGCTTACAAGCTAACTCAGCTGAAAAGGATCCAAAAAATTTACTTTTACTTTTTTACTTTAACCATTTTTTGGAGATCACCGTCGGCGATGAAATAAAGAGGACCATGGCCAGGTAAATAAGATTAAGCTGTTCCTTTAGCCCCCAGTAATGTTACATTAGTAAGTTAACAAGTACATTATATATAGCTGATGTAATTTAATCATATTATTTCATATTTAAAATAAGTCTTAATTTTTCTGTACTAATAAAACAATGTTTTTTAAAATGAACAAAAGCATGTTGTATAGATTGATTCTTAACAATATTAGTGTTCTAATCTTAATAGCTGTGATTATAACAGTTTATATTCTCCTTCTTCCCCTAAACCAGCCCAGATGATGTCCCACTGACTCCAGATCAGCACCTCCAGGTCCAGCAGCACCGTGCCCCCCCGCTCTGCTGAAATAAACAATTAAACATTTTCTATGACCTATTTTTTGTATTAATAAAATTAAACTGAACTGAAGATAGTTGAATGACCTAGAGATATCCTATTATTCCACTGCTTATGTACACATGTTGGAAATAATGGTTAAAACCTCAGTAAATGAAATAAACAATGTGTTTAACAATTACTATTTTAATTTAATTTTGTATTTTCATCTTATCACAAAGTAGAGGTAAGAATATATCCATCCTCTCTCTGCAGCTTCATGTCTTCTATTATTATAACTTCCATCATTGAGACAGAGGAAATCAATAATGTACTTTAACATCACCAGCAGTAACACACATATCAGCAAAAGTGTGTTTATCGAGTTGTTTATTTGTATTATATGTACAGCAAGTATATCGAAGCAGCTGTTTGGGGAATCAGACAGACTCAAGCTATAATCGTTACATATCTATTAAAAGAAAGGATACATACAAAATCAAATTCTGAAACTAAGACACAAGTCTGTGAGTGCAGTAAGCAGAGGTCTGGGTGGAGGATGTTCCTGATCGCCGTTTTGCTTTCTCCAGCACCTCGGGGGGTCCAGGTGGATGGCAGCTCTGTCCTGATGATCCGCTGGGGTTAGGGGTCGTTCTCCAGCACCTCGGGGTGTCCAGGTGGATGGAGGCTCTGTCCTGATGATCCGCTGGGGTTAGGGGTCGTTCTCCAGCACCTCGGGGGGTCCAGGTGGATGGAGGCTCTGTCCTGATGATCCGCTGTGCACTTTTCAGATTAGGGGTCCTTCTCCAGCAGACCCATTTCTCCAGAATTTTCCTAATTACAGAGAAAAACAAGAGATAAAGAAAAAAGTGAATTAATCCTATTAAACACAGGGTTGCAAAAGTATTATTGCAAAATGTAACTCTAAGCATTTCAGACAAACAATCCTTAAAGGATCATTTAAAATGATGTACTGTTTTGGTTTTTAACTAAAGAGATGAAGTGACAGTCACACGTGCATCCCTTTGACAGCACGGCACAAACTAACATCAAGCTAAATAAACTACCCAGTATGAACTGTTGTATAGCCCTTATTATAATCATTAGGTCCTTAAAGTTGTAAAATGCACTAAAAGCCGAATCTAGATTTATTTTCTGTCTCCATTCATTCTACTGAGCCGAGAGCATGGATGTATAATAAGAACTGGATACAGCGTAGGAGGCGGGGTCTCGTTCTTTCCTATGAGAGCTGCTCATTGGCGCATGAGGACATAATGGCCCAACTTTTGAGAGAGTGAAACGTCACAGATTACCCGTCCAGTGGCGGTTCTACGGGGTGGCACGGGGTGGCAGCTGCCACCTCAGAAAAATGCCTTGCCACCCCAGCTGCCACCCCAGTTGGCAGCTTTGTTTTGAAAGAAAAGTTGAGGCTCATCGGACATTTATGAGAGAAAATCTCTAATGTCCGAGTGCAAGTGAATGCAGCACAAGACGCGAGCCTTGTAACCCCTCCCCCGGCCCTGGCGCGAGCGTGGAAATATGATTGGCGGCCATTTCATTTGAACGGGACGGCGCCAAACGAGAAGCATTCGGATCCAAGTAGACGGAAGGAATGAGGTATTTGTGGTCTACATTGACAGAGAAGAGACAAGTTTGGCTGTACTCAGCATTGTATCAAAACGCACTAAAGCTTTAGATCTTAATAAGTTTGTGAGGCGATTTGCTGAACAAGATGGTAATCGCCGCATTCAGCTGTAATAGGCACGCCAACTTGATGCTCTGCTCACGGAGGACTCGATGAGCATAACAAACTGTTAAGATGATGACCTTGTATGTGTGTATAACATTTTTCTTCTTTGTGGGGGTCTGCCCCGAAAAAACAGTTTCAAGTCCTGAGAAAGTCAAATAATAAGACGTAAAACTTCACTGCCCAGCCAAAGAAAAGTAACCACTCTGATTGAACTAGGCCAGCAGGTAAGGGCTTTCCACTGGATAATTACTGCAGCAATGTATGTTTTAGCTGAATACACGTGTTTTAACCCTAACTGATGCAGTTAGTCACTTCTTTAATGTTTGTTCTTTCTGATGTAAAGTCAAGGTTGTAACCGTTTGCAGTAAAGTCGTGGGGCGCTGAACTGTTCTTTTGAATCTTTTGATATATGATAGTAATTACTTGTCTTTCAAATTTGAAGGAGGGTGAGCTCCTCCAAAAAATATAGTTTATTCAATAATAAATGAATATGTGAATCATAACAGTGATTGACAGCTGATAGGAATAATATGATTGTTAATATTATCATATTAATTCAGACAAACATTGACGAGACAGTTAATTCATGTACTTATTGCAGCAGTCTGCATAGATTTGGTACCCCTGCTGGTCTAAGAGTGAAACAAACTCATTCAGTTATTGTTCAGTTCAAATTCATTAAATGATGTCTGCCACCTTATATATTTATATGTAAGGCTTTACTGATGTGCCACAATAATGTCACCTAATGTTAATGAGTTAGAATATGAATATTGTGGCTTTCCAAGTTAACATTGATTGATATGACTGCAATTAAATCAGCATATACTTCTGCCAGGGGATGCCACCCATCAAATTCTCCTGCCACCCTCTTGCCTGGCTGTCAGAGCAGAAGTACCCGTATGTGCGCTCATAGAGCATGCGCAGTTGAGTTGCCCCTTAAGCCCCGCCCCCCGAGCTCCCACTCAGATGCACCTTCATAATGCCGAGGAAAATAACTCTCAGAATAACGTTATTAGCACATTTTACAACTTGAGGACCTACTGTTTTTAATAAGGGCTATACAAATGTTCATACTGGGTAGTTTATTTGGTTAAAAAAAAATTATCCAATGATTTACAGACCACTCTTTCCCAATGTTAGTCAATGGGAAAAAGTCTTTCTGGGCCCAGGGACATCACGGACTGATACGGAAGTTGCAGTACCGCCGTTTGGACACAACGAATATTTTCCTCAGAGTCCGGCGCACTTCCTGGGGGCTCGGCCGAGAGTGGGAGCTCGGGGGGCGGGGCTTAAGGGGCGCATGCTCTGTGAGCGTACATACGGGTTCTTCTGCTCTGACAGCTAGGCATGATGGGTAATCTGTGACGTTTCGCTCTCTCAAAAGTTGGGCCATTTTGTCCATAGACATATAAAGAGTAGACGCCGCATCGACCGCTACTGCCTATTGGCGCTGACGAGCCGTGGGGCCGCCATCTTGGACCGGTCACCCGCTCCACTCAGTGTAATCTGTCTGGCAGGCGCAATGAAGTGTCAGCGCATTTAATCAATCATAACTCGCTGAATACAAAACTGATTTTCACGGGGGGGTGCAAACGTCATATATGTAGGCATGATACCGGACACATGATTCGGCGTATTTTAATATTCATAGTAGGCTTAACAGCAATAGAATATTCTGGTATTTGATAGCCTATATGTTATGTATGATAGGTATTTTGCAAAAGACACACGATATATAATATAGGCTAATATATACACACACACACATATAAAAAAACACTAATGGTCTATGATAGAGAAGCAGAAGCAGATTGTGTAGGCCTACTACTCAGCTATTTTAATAAGTTGAAAAATGAAGAAACAATAATACATTATACATAGACAGAAGTTATATATCAGTAAAAATGAATATCTATATCTATGTCAGAAAAAATGAAAATCTACATCTATATAAAAAATGTAAATTTTCAAGTTAAACACAAGAACATGACACCACCCGGCCCCAAACCATATTTACACAAAGTTGCTCATGAAAGTTTAAATGAGCTAAAAGCCCTGAAAGAGGACTGTTTTGCAGAGCTTCTTTCTCGTGCTCCCTTTCTGCAGGTCAAGAGAGGTGAGTTTGGCAATGTGGTGTAGTCTTATTTTCAGAAACACAGACACAACCAATGACAACAAGTTGGAATAATGGTTGTCGATGCCAAACTGCCTCTCCTCAATGTGTTCCCCAAGCTGAAAAACATCCTCCGTTCCAATCTCCTCCCGGACGATGTAGGTGACTGTCGACACCTTTGGAGCTTGCCTTGTTGAAGCTTGGCGAATCACCCTCTCTGCAGCTCTCAGCACCTTCACTGTGCCTTTTGATGGAATCACTAGGCCACCGTTGTTTTTCAGGGCTAGAAGGTGGTAGCTCTCATCAAATGATGAAGGTACAGCATCTCTGACCAAGCTTGCACGGCACACATCACAGGACAGCTTTCGCAGAATCTGCCGGACTACAAATCCTGCGATGTAGACCAGCACATTTTCCACCAGACCACCAAACCGAGTGGGAAGATAGCTGTGGTCACTCACAACAGCCGAAATGTTGGCGAATGGAGATGGGTGCTCTTCAGCAGTTTCAGCAGAGGACATCTCTACCGCAGACAGGGACACAGTGTGATCTTGGGCTGCCACATTGCCTGTCTCACTAGGTGAAACACCACACCGAACCATCAGACGGCGGAAGATGGCCTGGAACTGGCGTGCAGATGGATTGTTATTCCAGCCACCTTGTATGGAAAACAGGCACACAATACATACATTACTCATAAGTCATTTTCAGAATTTATTGCAATTAAAAGAACATCAACCCTACCTGACGCTCTGATGGAATTAAATAGGAGCTCCAAGTGATCCTGGCTGAACCTGTAGGTGAGGACATACCGCTGAACTTGGAGCAGTTCAGGAATCATCAGCATCAACGTGTCGATGTTAATGACAAATCCGATGACTGACAAGTACCTGCAAAAGAAAAACATTTTATTACTCTGATCATGGCAAAACATATACAGTATACTTGTAGGACACTTAGCTAACTAGGAACAATGTAATTGCAGAACTGGGATAACTTGAGAACAAGAACACATGCAAGAACACATGCAATACATACCATTTTGACACCTACATGTGCTTGATGTTGTGTAATACGTACCATTAGAAGCATCTGGGACCTCAAAAACACTGAATACAAGATAATTCAAATAGAAACAAAACTGCAGATTGAAAAACATTGAAACAAGAGAACATCATTTCAACATACATACCCTCCTTCTGACACCTGCAAAACTTGATGTTGTGTAATACATACTATTTAGAAGCATCTGGGACCTCAAAAACAATGAATACAAGATCATTCCAACAAACAAAACTGAACACAGAAAAACATTGAAATAAAAGAGCATCATGTTAGCAGACAAAACTAAAGGAAAAAACATTGTAACAGTAGCATCCTATGAACCTGATGTAGAGAACAGAGCATCTTATGAACTCGATGCATAACGGAACAGAGTATCGTTGAACTCATGTCGTGAACTTTTCATGCATGAATAACAAGCACTATTTTAATAGACCTCTTAGATCGGTGAAGTGGTGTTCCATCTTTTGTCACCAAAGTGAGCAAGTACTCCCTGGCTCTTGACAAAAATGCTTTCTTCTCTATCCAATTCAAAGCACCCAAGGGAGATTTGAATCCTTTGGCACGAGGATTGCGTCCATTCATTGTGTCAAACAGCCTGTCAATAATCTATAAAGAATATCGGCATCTAAATCACTATCATTACAGTGTTTCATTAGGTATCAGATAGTTGTAATCAATACTCATCTAATCAAGATATAAAGAGAAGAGTACTTATTTCTAAACTGTATGTTCAACGTGCAACATGCAAACTTAGTATTTGCTTGACTTCCTTCTCTCCATAGGCCTGCTTTGTGCTACAGCAAATTTCACACAGAGCTTTACCACTCTAAAATGTGTGAAGGTATGTGTAAGGTTATATACAAACTGTTGTATTTATGAATTTGCAATATCACGGTTCATGAACATATTTGCATGTTGAACTTAGAGAATTATCAACAAATTGTTCCTGATGCTCAAATCACATTTTGATCAATTATTTAAAAAAAAAACACATACTTGGTTCTATAATCACTAACTGTTTACCTCAATGAATTCTGCCGTTGCCTCACAGTCTTTAAACTGAGAGTACCTAAGATCCCTCATTGTGCGGAGAGCACTGACACGGAGCGACTCAGTGTTTGTGCAGCCAGGGACCCCCATCTTGTGGTTCTCAAAGTAGACATGTTTGTCAGTGATTTTATTGGCAGCATGCAGTCCGTCTTTTTTTGCACATCATTGAGATGATTGATGAACCTCCACTTGATCTGTCCGGTGGTCGTTGCAATTGGACTGTATGCCTGCAGAGAAAGATTCAGTCACTGCTCAAACAAGTACAAACAGCAAAATGTTGATCATCACGTCCAGTCATAACTGCAAATGAACAGACAACAATATTTAGATACAACTTTTAGCAGCAGAGACATAACTTGTACAAATAGGTCTACAACAATCATCATTTACCTGCAACATATTACGTGCCAACTTCAGCATGTGGCATGCATCCATCATTACAAATACTTTGTCACCAGTCGAGGGATGCGGGAAACTGGTTTTAAGTGGCTCCTGTGGGTTTCCCTTCAGCTCACACCCAAGTTGGTTGCACATGCTGACGTTGGAGGCATGCCCATCCATCGTGACAGATACCACCCGAATGCCCGGTGCATGCAGCTCCTCCAAAGCATGACTGAGAAGGACCCTTTGTGTTTCAGGTGACAGAGACTTCGTCAGGTAATATGCAATGGGAGCCTTCCAATGTCCTTGTAGGCCAACCACCATGAACACAAGAGCCTCAGTAGCAACATCGGTCTCATTGTTTCCGTCACCCATGTCTACAAAACCAGACATTGACTGGTTATGTGGATTATATTGCACATGTTTTCTGATGGCCATGGCATCCAACATGAGTGCAACACATCCATATGTAGCCTGGTCTTCCTGGCATCTTCTCTCCAGCATATCCAGCATCATCTTGTTCAGGCCAGGCTTGCCATCCACCGAACACAGCCACCTGTAAAAAAATTGAGAATTAGCTATTTAACGTATTTGCAACCGTAATTTCCAAAAAGGAAATTGAACAACATTAAGACTACCTTTGTAATGTATGTGGATGAGGGAGGGGAACATTTTTAGTCTCTCTGAGGTATTTGTATGCCTTTGGACCATGTAGATGGAGTGTGAGGGCAAACTCTCTGTGGTCCTTTGAGTACTCATGGCCCTGCTTTGCCTTGAAGTCTATTTGAAGATCTGAAATTGTATGAGAAAAAATTAATAAGTCCCCTTCATATAATAACAAAGGAGTTTAATAAAGAGTGTAAGAGTAAGATGTACATGAATTTCAAAGTGCTAATTTCATCTTACCTGAGTAGAAATCAAGCCTCTCTTTGAGTTCTTCATTAATGAGGTTCTTTTCCCTCAAATCCCCCAAAAGACTCCTCACTGTGGTCTTTGCCCTCTTTTCTCTAGCCATGGCATTCTTCCTCTCTCGCTCGAGACTCTCCACTCTTGCTAAAGCTTCATTGAGTCTGGCCTTAAGAGCAGTAGGAGAAGCAGGCAAGACATAGCTATGATCCTAGTAGAAAGAGGGATGAACATGGTTTGAGTGATGTTTCACTTCACACACATCACTTTGACCAACTAGAGTATGGCCCACATTCTTTCTTATAGTCATCACCTGTCAAAGCCACTGCCAGCATCATGCGTGTGTGTGTGAGTGTGCCAGGAATGCATGTTCAACATGTCTTCAATTGTGTGTGTATGGGTTTATTTGTGAGTGTGTTTAATATGAGTGGCAGCAAACAAGAGAGATTTTACTTTGTCTAGGACCATTATGATATGATGTTGAAAATAGAAATACTCACATCATTAGGCTGAGGTTGTGAGTGTGAGGTTGAAGCTTCTGGGTCGTCCTGAGGGGCCACAGACAGGCTCTCTTCAGCTTTTCTGGAAGTAGACGTAGTCCTGCCCTTTTCCGGCTAAAATGAAGAAGCATAATACTTGAAAAGAATATATATATATATATATATATACACACACACGCACACACAGAGATAGGTATTTCACCCTGCCCTGTTATTGATAATAGAATATTTACATTTATGAATGGTAATAGCCTTATGATGATACACCTACTCTTTGGAGGTGAACCGGGAAGCTGAAGATGGAGGGAATAACACCATCTCTGAGTCGGACAATCTGTCCTGTCCTGTCAAACTCGTCCTGCTTAAAATGCTCACTGCAAATCACGGATGACTCGCTTGCAGTGAACCCTTCCCTCCTCAAAGCAACTTCCCACTTCTTCCTCATATCTTTGTCTTTGGGAAACCTTCAAAATAAAAACGGGAGATTTGAGAGTCAACACAAAAAAAATTTAAGGAGTGCAAGCTTATTTTCTTCCTTCTTCTTCCTAGATAGATTAGATTAGATTTTACTTTATTCATCCCACAACGGGGAAATTCACTTGTTACAGCAGCATATGATTTATAAAGTCTCAGTTGGCCATAAACATAATGTTTGCTGGCTACGATTTCGCTGGCGGACATCAATACAGTACAATAATATTCTATTTACAAAATACAACCAATAATAATGTTGAATCTTACTTGTGAAAAGTAATCCCCCGACCCCTGTTCGCAATCGTCCGCCGATTTGCACAGCAATACGCCGCACAGTGCTCTGGCATCTTGAAACCTCTGCTGTCTATGGGTAGAATGTCTGTACAATATGGGTAGGATGACCGGTCCAAGATGGCGGCCGTATTTCTTGCGCCCCAGCAGCCAATGCGGCGTCTACTCTTTATATGTCTATGATTTTGTCCTCATGCGCCAATAGAGTGCCGCAGTGACGCGTCCTAAAAACCCGGAAGTAAGCTTCTTCCAGTTCCTTCGACAAAAACCAATGCAATTTCTCCATAGGATTTTGGAAAATAGCTCGAAATAAGGTCTGTGGTTGACACAGATTTAAGAGACAGATCACGTTTTGTTCAGTCGGATAATCTCCATATGTCTACCCTACTTTTATAATTTTCTATTCATAAATCTATCGATCATAAATCCATCGATTAGATTTATGATTAGAAAATTGGTGTGGTTCCACCCCGTCCGGTGAGGGGGGAACGAGGCGGACATGGCCAGCAATACCGACTGGCAGGGCTGCTCTCTGCTCCACGTGTGCACCCAGTCGAACTGCAAGACCATGATTATTTGTAGAACTTGGGGACACGAAGGCCTTGGGCACCACACTGTGAGAAAAGCTGTGTGCCTTCATTCCATGGACGCGGGAAGGGGGGCTGCTGAGGGGGCTGCAGCACCCCCATCTGCGAGGCTACACTAGCACCCGCAACCCCCCCGCACCCCCAAACGCGGCACACCTACAGTGTAAGCGCGCCACAGTTTCGCCGCTGCGAGGCTCCACTAGTCGAGAAAAACTATTTTGACAAACAGAAAGTGTATGAAAATGGAACAACAAAAACGTTGCAAAAACTTATAAACAAAATCATTTATTTACATATTTCTCAAATAAATCTAAAAACGTTTTGGTGTTGCCTGAGTGGCCTCAAACGTTCCTGCTCTCGTTTGGCCTCCTCTTTTAGAAAGTCTAGAAGGGCCCCCCTACTTGCCCTGTTCTTCTTGGCAGGCGGGGGACTGAGAGAGGTGGATGGCTCTTCATCCAGTGTAGTGGTGCTGCTACTTGTGCCAGGCTGCCCAGGATCCTCCTATTCCTCAATTGCCTGGCCACAAGGAGCGGCCCCAGCTCCACTGGATGAAGAGCCAATCCCACTGGGGGCCACGTCAGCCGTAGGCTCATTTTCCCTGACGCATGAGTCCATCAGGACTGGAGGCTCCATGGAGGGCCAACTCCCGATGGCCTCATGCATCAGGGAAAACCACGACCATGTGGCTGCCGTGGCCTCCCCCTCATCTGTCCCCGTCCCTGTAGGGGGGGTTTTCAGCTCCTGGGGGAGAACAAGGGATGTATCAGTCAGATGAAGACACAATAGAAATAGCTGCATTGTATGTATCTAGAAATACAATATCTCACCTTATATTTTCCTTTTAGTTTGTCCCACTTTTTTGAGACTTGGGTGGGAGTGAGCAACTCCTCCAACCCCATCTTCCTCAGAACCTCTCTGTGGAGTAAACAATATGTAAACTTATAGCATCCCGGCATGCAAAGTGTGATTACTCCTGACAATATGCTTCATAAATAATAATTCCATGACACACTCAGGTTCACTGTGGTTCATTCACAGTAGTGGTTAGATTGATTATCATACCATGCAGCAAAACAGTATTGTCGTAAAACTGTAGGGCGGGGGGGCGGGGTGCTAGTGACTTCTCCGACCGGCCCACCTCGGTGCCGCAAGTAAATACCGCTAGTAAATTGTCGGGAGGGGGGGGGGGGGTGCTAGTGACTTATCCGACCGGCCCACATCGTCCGACCGGCCCACTTCAGTACCGGCCCATCGGGATTCGTCCCGAACGTCCCGATGGCCAGTCCGCCCCTGTACATGAACACTGGGGGCTTGAATGTGTGATGAGAGAAGAAAAGAAAGTAAAAAGGCTTGGAAAAGCAGCAGAATATTTGAACTGCAAACTTTTGAACTAAGTTGATGGTGAATGATCTGTCGCCATGCCAACGGCATTTGATGACATCCCATAATAGGCTTAGATGAGTTGATGGCTGCATCGTTACCAAACCTGTGAAGTTTTGGGCCATTTGGAGCATTTTCACTGAAGTTATGAGAAAACCGTGTTTCATGGCGGGCATTGTGTTGCCATGGCAACGGCATGTCCCGTAGATGTCTTCACGGCTGGACTGTTAGCACACGTGAAGTTTGAGCACTTTTTGAACATTTTCATAGGAGTTATAGCGACATCGTGTTTTATGGCGAGGGATGCGTTTCCATGGAAACGGCATATGTTGAGATCTCAGATTAGGCGTAGAGCTGTTGAGGCATGGACTGGTGATATACAAGTGAAGATTGGGGGACTATTGGACCGTGTCCATTGGACTTACAGCGACATCGTGTTTCATGGCGAGTGGTCTGTCGCCATGGCAACGGCATTTGATGACACCCCAAAATACGCGTAGATGCGTTGATGGCTGCATCGTTACCAAACCTGTGAAGTTTTGGGCCGTTTGGAGCATTTTCACTGAAGTTATGAGAAAACCGTGTTTCATGGCGAGCATTGTGTTGCCATGGCAACGGCATTTGAAGAAATCTCAAAACTGTCCTGTAGATGTCTTCATGGCTGGACTGTTAGCACACATGTGAAGTTTGAGCACTTTTTGAACATTTTCATAGGAGTTAATGTATAGCGACATCGTCTTTTATGGCGAGGGATGCGTTTCCATGGAAACGGCATATGATGACACCCCATAATTGACGTAGAGCTGTTGAGGGCAGGACCATTAAGCATTATCTGAAGTCTGCTGCTCTGAGCATGTCAGTTGGAGTTATGACATCATCGTGTTCCATGACACAGGTGTTTATATTTGAGCTAACGAGGTGTCCAGAGATCAAAGGTTTCCATTGTTCTGAATGAGAGATAAACCTGTTACATGTGAACGTTTTGTTGAAGAACCGTAACAGATATCGGTGAAATTTCAAAGCGTGAAGCATGTCAAGGACCTTGAGCGTCTGAGGTGTGCTTTTTGTGTACTTTCGGGTCAATAATGTGGCCTTTTTGGCAGATTAACTAAAGATGTGCGGCTGCTGCTGTGAGGAAATATCAGCCTGAAATTACAATGGGCTTTAATGGAGACATGTTGAAAGTTTTTGTCACTTCATGCCCTCAAGAGGCATTTTGTTTAATTATTTTTTGCTTAATTATTTGTCATTTTTCAAGTTACGAGATGTTTTCCTACGTTTGTCATGACAAATTATGTCTCAGGAATGTAGGGTTTGGGAATTATGGCAGTTTTTAAAAAATATATGAAGGCAAATTTCAAGCTGTCCTAGCTGTGACATCACGCACTCTAGTTAATGTTCAAATCTGAAGAAGGCCGCTGTACCAAGGTCTGAACAATGTTTAATATCTCTAAAAGTAAGAATCAGATTTAAAAGTTGTGTTACACGAATAATGTCAGAAAGATGTGTAACATTTTAAAGTTGGAATGAGGTTTCTGAGTGAAAGTATGAAGGAACAGTTAGCAGTTGAAGTCGCATGAAGATTGTTCAAGTCTGAAGATTTTCTCCATTGACTTCAATGGTTAAAAATGTGATGAATTATGGGATATATCTCGGGAATTATGAAAGTTATGAATGAGAAAAGTAATAGCAATCGATTCCCGACCGAACTGAACGTTTTGATGTTTGAACGGAGTTTCTGCGATGTGGAATGTGGGAGAAGAAGACCGGCAAAATAACGGGCGGAATAAAATTAAAGAATTTCGTGCGTAGAAGAACAGATAGTTGGAATGCTGTTAACAGCATTCCCACTAAATTAAGTAAAGATGACACCCTTTTCACCCCGGTTACATTTTCCATTTGCCCTGTACGATGGGCGCTGTAAGTGATGAAAGTGGGGGATGTTGGCTTATCAGGCGCCCGCAGCTAGTAGTTAACTTTTAACTCCCGTGGCGAAAAAGCGAGAGGGTCCACACGAGGCCGACCAGACATGATCGAACCTCCTCTCAGGCACCAGGGAAAAGCTCAAAAGGGTCGTCCTGTCCACGATCAAAAACAGGTGGACGAAATTATGAGAGGATCCACACGAGGCCAACCAGACTTGGTCGAACCTCCTCTCCGGCACCACAAAACAAAAAGGGGTCAACAGTCGGATGTCCACCAATGGATGTCGTTAGCCGTTAGCAGCTAGTCGGTAGCTCACGTCGTCAGCCGTTAGCCGTTAGTCGTTGTCGTCGGCCCCGGAGCCTCTGCTAGGCGGTGTGCCTCTACCAGGGAAGGCGCCGCTGCGAGTCGCGGCCAGCACCCCAGGGAAAAATCTCCGGCAGTTTGCGAAAAACGGCGTTTCTAGCCATGTTCGTCCAGTCTCGGAAACTTCAGCGAGACTTATGTCAGGGTCATAAAGTAACCTGTATAACCTGTTTCAATAACTATAACCTTGGCCCGACATATCTTAGGCGCCAATAGTCTGTGTAAAATGTATGCTTATGAAACTGCTTATGAAACTAGGGCAATATCCTTATTGTTGTATTATTTGCTTGCTGTGCTCATTGTGTGTGCCGTGACTTGGGAATGGATGGACCCAGTCGCCCCCCGTTTTAATGGGGTGGACAGGAGCGTCCGGAGGGGTTGCATGGGAAAGTGTTTAAACTTACAACATTGAAAGTAGCAAGGTCATGTGCAGAGACGGTGCAGAGACTGTGCAGAGACTTAGAGTATACAAAGAGAGTACTGCCAGGTGCGAAGATAAAGATTGTCATGATCACCCCATGTTGACCCCATGAATTGTTTACCCCATGGCTGCCATGAAGATGGCATGGGACTTATCAGCGGGTGCAGTAGATCCAAACCTCCCACGCTCTGTACGGAGTGGAAGACGGTCTCCAGGGCAGCAATGGCTGACTCACTCTGATTCGCTGCCTAGGGCTCGCCCAGGAGTGAATCCACCAGTAGATAACACCTAGGGAGGAGCAACCGACACAACTCCTCTCCGTTTGTGTGTATAAATATTGTAACTTCTTTATACTCGGGGCCCCTGTTCTGTCTGACTGTCTGATACGTATATCGCACGGTAGTAGAACCAGGGCCCGAAGTACTTCGTTATATTGTACTGTTGCTTTTACCATTAAATCAGCTTATTGTTAACCTCATATCTCTGTGTCTGAGTCCTTCCTCTTATAGCAGACCACTCATCAACGAACGGCGCGGAGCGGGCTCGAACCTTCAACCACTCCAAAGGGTGGCCCTCCAACAATTTGGTGACCAACCGACGTGATGAGTAGGGTCTCATAGAAGGAACACCGGCAGCCAGCGGACGAACGGTCCAGGGAAGACACCTCGAATACCTCTGACCACTAAACCAGGGCCCTACAACTGAAAGGTGAGCAGATACCTGTTATTATCAAAATCTGTGATTGGCTATACTACAACATTTTAGAGTTGTCAGCGGCATTTTCAGTGTTTTAGTCTTACGGTAGAAAGAACAGTACTACAGAATAACACTTTCCAGTCTCAAAGAGGAGCTGCAGTTGTGTTATATGTGGGGTATTTCAAGAGGAGAAACGCAACTTTCAAAATCAATTTGAAACGACCGGATCTCGCAAACTCTTGCTGTGGGGTTAATCTAGAAGACTAAACGTTACGATAAAGAGATTCTGTAGACTGGGTTTCGACTCCTTGCTAAAAGCCACATCGCCGAAAGGGGGTGTTGAAGCACTTTTGGAAGTCTCTCCATCTGTTGAAATAAACATCGCACTATAAAAGTCAACTAGACTGTACGGGGAATATAAAAACTGTGTTTGTAGATTTCAGTGGTTTTAAATTGGTAAAGGAAGTCCAGCTGCAATCATCGTCCGAGATTTCAGTGGTTATAAATTGGTAAAGGAAGTCCAGCTGCAATCATCCTCCGAGATTTCAGTGGTTATAAATTGGTAAAGGAATCCCAGCTGCAAATACTCAGAGAAATAAGATGACACACACAGTAATTCTTAGACGAATTCTGGGGTTGGGGCTCATCGACTAACGTACACAGGCAACCCTTAGACGGATCTGAGGCTACGTTAGGTATATTTATTTTGAGTGTGATTAACTGTGGTTGTATATTATAATATTTTCAACATCAATTTGAAAGGACCGTCCCTGAAAGTATTGTAGAATCTTATTTGTATCTGATAGCATATACATGACGATCAAAGGTTATTGTAGACTGGGTTTCGACTCCGTGCCTTGGGCCGCATCCTCGTAAGAGGGTGTCGAAGCGCTCTTGGAAGTCTCAGTAACTGGTTGAAATAGACCTCGCACCGAAAACTATCAGACTGTATACCTGTGGGAATAAAACTGCAATAGTTAGTAAATTATAGTACGCAGAAGTACCTGGTATTTTTTTATAAAAACTAAAACCTTTAGGAGAAGCAGATACGAACAAAGTCAAAATGGAAGGAGAATTTGAATGTGAAGAGAGAGAATTAGGAGTCCCTGTTCCGGGTAGTTTAAGGGAACAGTTGGGACAGGCGGAGAGATTGATCCTTAGTGGGATCAAACCAGGAGACCGGAAGAAGGCCTGTGCCGACCTCCGTTTCCTACGCAATAAAATTATAGCAGAAGACAGAGTAGGGGGCGACGAGACATTTGGGAATCTAGCTTTAGCCCTAAATATTTATGAACGACAGCTTGTAAAGAAACTCGGAGACCTAAACAAACAAAAGCCCGGATTATTAGGCCATAATAAACTGAACAAAGAGAAAGAGGCAGTAGACAAATTACGGAGGATTTGTCATAATGCGGCACTCGCCATGAACGGAGTAGCTATTACTCCCGTCTGTTACGGTTACGGAAAAGGTAGGACCCAAATGCAGAATACAAAAAAGGTAAAAAGGTCTATGAACCAAAAGCGAGCTTTATTAATCCAAAGCTGGAGAACAAAACATGGCATGAAAACTCACAGGTAACACAAGGTAGCATGGAGGGAGACAGGAAAGACAAACAATGTACCGACAGGGGAACACAGGGAAAGACAAGACTAAATACAGGAAGGGGTAATCACGAGACGAGAAACAGCCGGGCAGGGGAGGAGAAACACAAGGGCAACAGGTGAACACAATCAGACAATCAGACACACCAGGGAAACTAACGACAGGGAGGAAAACACAGGGAGAAGGACCAGACAAGAGACAGGGAGGAAAACACAGGGAGAAGAACCAGACAAGAGACAGGGAGGAAAACACAGGGAGAAGGACCAGACAAGAGACAGGGAGGAAAACACAGGGAGAAGGACCAGACAAGAGACAGGGAGAACAGAACAGCAAAATAAACCCCAAAACCTAACACACAAAACCCAAATCATGACATAACCCCCCCCTCAAGAGACGGATTCCAGACGTCCCTACACAAAGTCCAATATTTCCAAAAGGGTGGGTGGAGGGGGTCCGGAGGACGGGTTTGGGCTGACAGCCCGGAGGCACGGCAGAGGACCAGGAAGGGGTCTCGGGCGGACGACCCGGGGGCAAGGCAGAGGAACAGGAGGTGGTCTCGGGCGGACGGCCCGGGGGCAAGGCAGAGGAACAGGAGGTGGTCTCGGGCGGACGGCCCGGGGGCAAGGCAGAGGACCAGGAGGTGGTCTCGGGCGGACGGCCCGTGGGCAAGGCAGAGGACCAGGAAAGAGTCTCGGGCGGACGGCCCGGTGGCAAAGCAGAGGCAGAGAAGCGGCTAAGGCCGCGGCGGGCATAGTCAGGGAGCCGGGCACAAGGAAGGACCGGGTTCGTGGCCGACTGGACCACTGGCGGAATAGGAACCAGCGTTGTCCGGGCAGGACCCCTGGACGGGACATGAGCTGGTGTCAGTGGGACCCCGGATGGAGCAAGAGCTGGTGTCGACGGGACCTCCAACATGACAGGACATGGTGTTGGCAGGAACGCCGGCGGAGCAGGTGTCGGCGGGACCCCCAACAGGACAGGATCAGGTGTTGGCAGGAAATCCGGTGGAACCCCCAACGAAACAGGACATGGAGTTGGCAGGACCCTCAGCGGAACCCCCAACGACACAGGACAAGGAGTTGGCAGGACCCCCAACGATACTGGACGTGGAGTCGGCAGGACCCTCAGCGGAACCCCCGACGCCACAGGACATGGAGTTGGCAGGACCCCCGGCAGAACAGTAGTCGGCGGGACCTCCAACGGCACAGGACATAGGGTTGGCAGGACCCCCGGCAGAAGAGTAGTCGGCGGGACCCCCAACGGGACAGGACATGGAGTTGGCAGGACCCCCGGCAGAACAGTAGTCGGTGGGACCCCCAACGGGACAGGACATGGAGTTGGCAGGACCCCCGGCAGAAGAGTAGTCGGCGGGACCTCCAACGGCACAGGACATAGGGTTGGCAGGACCCCCGGCAGAAGAGTAGTCGGCGGGACCCCCAACGGGACAGGACATGGAGTTGTCAGGACCCCCGGCAGAACAGTAGTCAGCGGGACCCCCAACATAACAGGACATGGAGTTGGCAGGACCTCCGACGAAACAGGTGTCGGCTGGACCCCCAACGGCACAGGACATAGGGTTGGCAGGACCCCCGGCAGAAGAGTAGTCGGCGGGGCCCCCAACGGGACAGGACATGGAGTTGGCAGGACCCCCAGCGGAACCTCCAACGGACCAGGACATTGGGTAGGGACTTGAGAGGGGACTCGAGAGGTGACTTGAAAGGGGACTTGACACGGAACTCGAGAGGAAACTCGAGAGGGAACTCGAGAGGTGACTTGAGAGGTGACTTAAGAGGGAACTCGAGAGGTGACTTGAAAGGGGACTCGAGAGGGAACTTGAGAGGTGACTTGAGAGGGGACTCGAGAAGGGACTCGAGAACGGACTTGGAAAGGGACTCGAGAGGGGACTTGAGAGGAGACTTGAGAAGGGACTTGAGAGGGAACTTGAGAGGGAACTCGAGAGGTGACTTGAAAGGGGACTCGAGAGGGAACTTGAGAGGTGACTTGAGAGGGGACTCGAGAAGGGACTTGAGAAGGGACTTGGAAAGGGACTCGAGAGGGGACTCGAGAGAGGGTTTGAGAGGGGACTCGAGAGGGAACTTGAGAGGGAACTCGAGAGGTGACTCGAGAGGGAACTTGAGAGGTGACTGGAGAAGGGACTTGGAAAGGGACTCGAGAGGGGACTTGAGAGGAGGCTCGAGAAGGGACTTGGAAAGGGACTCGAGAGGGGACTTGAGAGAGGGCTTGAGAGGGGACTCGAGAGGGGACTTGAGTCGGCCGGTATGCCGACAGGACACGAGGGGTTGGCGTCGGCCGGAGAGCCAACAGGAGACGAGGAGCTGGAGTCGGCCGGTACGCCGACAGGAGACGAGGTGCTGGAGTCGGCCGGTACGCCGACAGGACACGGGGAGCTGGCGTCGGCCGGAGAGCCAACAGGTGACGAGGAGCCGGAACTGGGGCCGGAACCATGGCTGGGTGGGCCGGTTCTGGAGCCGGAACCATGGCCGCTGGGGCCGAAACTGGGGCCGGAACCATGGCTGCTGGGGCCGGAACAGAGGCCTGGATCATGGCTGTGTGGACCGGTTCTGGAGCCGGAACCATGGCTGCTGGGGCCGAAACTGGAGTCGGAACCATGGCTGCTGGGGCTGGTACTGGATCCGGAACCGCTGGAGCACGGGCTGGAATCCTGGCCTTGCATCTTCCAGAAACCTTCCGGAGGATCCGCGGACCTCCCAAGACCAGGCCATACCCCAGGAAAGGGTTAGAGGCTTGAGACAAGTTTTCAGGACTACTCGTAAAAAGTTGTAGCCACTCAGGCAACCAGCTCCTGAGCCAGGGCTTGCAAGCAACCTCCTGGCGTGCCTCCTTCAACGCAGCCTCCCTACCCCGTCTAGATGAGGCGTCATACCAGGTATAAAAAAATGTACTCCAGAGAGTACCCAAGACGTTCCGCCTGTAGAGCCAACCAATCAGAATCTGCTGGGTCCAAATTTGGTCGGTTCATTCTGTTACGGTTACGGAAAAGGTAGGACCCAAATGCAGAATACAAAAAAGGTAAAAAGTGAGCTTTATTCCAAAAGCTGGAGAACAAAACATGGCATGACACACACAGGTAACACAAGGTAGCATGGAGGGAGACAGGAAAGACAAACAATGAACCGACAGGGGAACACAGGGAAAGACAAGACTAAATACAGGAAGGGGTAATCACGAGACGAGAAACAGCCGGGCAGGGGAGGAGAAACACAAGGGCAACAGGTGAACACAATCAGACAATCAGACACACCAGGGAAACTAACGACAGGGAGGAAAACACAGGGAGAAGGACCAGACAAGAGACAGGGAGGAACACACAGGGAGAAGGACCAGACAAGAGACAGGGAGGAAAACACAGGGAGAAGGACCAGACAAGAGACAGGGAGGAAAACACAGGGAGAAGGATCAGACAAGAGACAGGGAGGAAAACACAGGGAGAAGGACCAGACAAGAGACAGGGAGGAAAACACAGGGAGAAGGACCAGACAAGAGACAGGGAGAACAGAACAATCAAAATAAACCCCAAAACCTAACACACAAAACCCAAATCATGACACCGTCCCAGCCAAGAATCTCCCAGCCATGGTCGCGGTTCAAACCCCGACCCGTGGAGGGGAGTTTCAACACTCTAGTTACGTTGGCACTCTCCTGTCCCCTCATGACATTAAAAGAACACCTGTATCAACACATACACCTACAGATGAAGAAATACTTGACTTTGTTGCAAAACGCGTCAAATTTTTTAGGACTATAAAAGGATGAAACCTCTGCCTCTGACAGAGAAGACACGGCAAGTCAAGACGGCACAGGGGACTCCACCTTCCTCTGAAACAGGTTGATATAGCCGGTGTCGGACTTTGTTTATGAACACATTAACTGAGGGACAGGTTTCTCCCCATTTGAGCTGACCCACGGCCATCAGTTTCCGGGTCCTGGGGCATTAGCAGTAGGGAAAGAAGTAGAGGAAATTAGCTCAAAACCATATTACCAGCAACTTAAGGACTTGGTATCAGACTTCTCCACACAGGTTGCCGACGCCAAAGGGGGACCGGAGAAGCACGAGGCTAACACCGCAGAATTCATCTGGCTGAAGGTCATCCGTCCGAAGTGGCTCAACCCAAGGTTCACCGGCCCGCACAGAGTGACTCAGAGGACATCACATGCAGTTCGCCTCGAAGGAAAGGGGGAAACGTGGTATCATTGGAGCCAGTGCGCCGTTGGAAAACCTCCAGCAAGGACGTTAGACGACATCAGAACTGACATCGCTGCAGCAGGACGAGAGAACGACACATCTGACGACGACAGCCCAGCAGAAGCAACGACCCACACAACAGATGACAAGGACTTTTATGCCCACCTATAGGGCCTCTTTCTAATAAGAGAGTAGGTTATATATAACGAGAGGTTAGCCCTATAGTTAAAGGGCAGTGAAAGTCTCCCCACTCACCAGACCTTCTATTTAACAGGTTTTACTGAACCTTATATTTAACAGGTTCTGGGAGCACAGTATTTACCATTACAGGGTACTATTTTACACCCTAGTTTTAAAGAATCTCCTTAGGACATTTTAGCATTGTGTTCAGAGGAACCTAATTACAATAACACGGAGCACTGATTAAAGGTACTCAATAATGACAGACTGTGGATTACACTTCCTTATTGTTTGTTGGTGTACTCTGCTAGTGGGAATCGTGGTTTACTTGGGACACTGTTTGTATCTTGAACACCATTCTTATTATATGGCCCATTAGCGAATAGCCTTATTATTTGATTGGGTGTTAATTCCTTGCGTCCTAGTAAATCTCCTATTATTAATAACAGAAATAACCCTTGTTGTGTTACATTGAAAATAACAACCTAACCATGTATGGGAGTTGGAGATGGTTGCCAGGGCTAGCCCTGGTCACGATCGTCACCCTTGCCTTTGTTTTTGTTTTAAGTGATTCCATTGACCACCCAGACTCCATTCCCCCACCAGAGGAGTCCGTAACTAGGGTCAAACGGGCCAAATATGAGGTAGTAGTTACCAAAATGTCTCCTAAACAAACCTTCACTTTCCAAGCAGGTAGTGATGGAATAATGTAGACAGGATCAACTATGTACATTACAATGTGCTCCGTTTAGCTAATCTCACTAGGGACGCTGTAGAAGGACTCGCTGAACAGCTGGGGCCGACTTCCCTTATGGCTGAAACAGAATAGAATGGCCCTTGACATGCTGTTAGCTGAGAAAGGGGGTGTGTGTTCAATGTTTGGTGATATGTGTTGTACTTTCATTCCAAACAATACGGCTCCAGACGGTTCCGTCACAAAGGCTTTAGAAGGCCTTCGCACACTATCCAAAACTATGCATGAACAATCAGGGATACACAACCCCTTGGAGGAATGGTTTAAAAACATGTTTGGTCAATGGAAGGGTTTAATAATGTCTCTTTTGATTTCTATAGCTACTTTTATTGCCATTTTAGTAACATGTGGTTGTTGTTGTGTGCCTTGTATCCGCTCATTGTGTGTTAGATTCATCAGTTCCACCATTGAAGGAAAAGCTGCCCCTCCCCCTCGTACCAAATGCCCTTGTTGGCTTATGCGTCGGAGGGAGAGGACAGTATGATGACTCAGCAGACAAGGACGCAGTTTTAACATACTTTGGTCTCCCTCCACTGTCATAAGAGGTTGTTATGGTGGGCTGTTCCCGAAGGTTTAAAGTACTCTAAATCCCAGCTTCTGATGGATTTATAGACCCTTTTACAGCCGACGTCATCAAAAAGTTGCGCGCGCATGTGGGCAACAGAAGTGGTGTTGTTTTCCAGCAGTTCTGAATGACAAAGACGAGGTAGCAACTGGTTAGCAAGCATTTACAAACTGTACCCAGCATCAACATGTCTGGTTGTTGCGTATACGGTTGTACGAATCGCTATTCCACCGGCGGACTAAAGTTTTATAGGATTCCGAGAGGACCACGACCATTTCAGAGCAACCGGCGGCGTCTGTGGCTGCAGGCGATTAAACGTCTGGACTGGAATGAGGACATAATCAAAAATGCTCGCGTCTGCAGCGCCCACTTTATATCAGGTAATGAGGTTATCTAGCCTACTCTTTGATTTTACGGGAAAGCCTTGTTTACATTAGTGATTGTCTGTATGATGTAGAATAATAATCAAATGCAGCTAAAGTTTGATAAGCTGGCGTTAGATTTGCCTAGTAGCTTGCTAGGCTAAACAAATGTGTTTGTGTTTTATTTTTGCAGGCGAGGCATCATTGGACTCTAGTAGTCCTGATTTTGTGCCATCTGTGTTCATGTACACAAAACAAAGCCAGAACCCAAATGCAAAGATGGACAGGTAAGATTAGAGTTGCCCTCCTCTCAGTCGTTTTGTTTTCCTCTCTTGCATAAGCTTTGGTGCCTACAGCTGCTGTTTTGAGATATGGATTAGTCTAACTATACATTTCTGCTGTTACTGTAGGTACCATAGGAAAAGGAGGAGAGCTGACACTGCAGCAAATCAACGTGTTACTTCTGAAACTCCAGAACAAGAATGCAGCATGGATCCAGAACAAGAACGCAGCATGGATCATTGTCCTGGTATGAATATATTTATGAATATATCATCTTACAATTAACTGATTGATTGTCAGGGTTCCCACCCTCACTGAAAGAGTCAGTGTGCTCCTAGTGTGTGTGTGCTCCTGCCAGGCCCACTGCTCCAATTGCTATGTATGTCTGTGTGTGACGTGTACACTGGCCCCTGGATGGGTCAAATGCAGAGGAAAAATCTCCCCCTGGGATCAATAATGTATCTTCTCTTCTGTCATGGAAAAGTTTTGAAAATTCATTGGTAAAAATGTGTGAGAACCCCTGAATTCTGAACTTGTTTGCATTGGTTGCAGCACATGCTAATTTTTCACTTTTCTATATTAAAGCTGAAGAGGATATCCCAGTTCCAAAGAGAGAGTACAATGATCTGAACCTGAGATACAGTCAACTTCAGGAGGAATATGTACACCTGCGACAGGAGTTTGACACACTACGAGCAGAAAATGTAAAGCTGAAAGAGGAGCTGCAAAAATCTACATTCTCCTACACCACTGTTAAGTGCAACATTGGACAATTGAATTTTCTCACAGGACTGACCTCTGTGGTCTTTGCGTGGCTGATTACAAAAATGATGGGCAGCTTAGAAAGAATTCACAACAAACTTACAGTAGAGGACCACCTATTGATTATATTGATGAAATTAAGGTTGGGCCTATGTAATACTGACTTGGCTTATAGATTTCAGGTATCAAAAACCACCATATCAAATATTTTGCGGAGCGGGGTCCCTGCTATGGCCTTGGTCCTCAAGCCACTCATTAAATGGCCAAGTAAGGGTGCAGTAATTAAAAATGTGCCAAAAATATTCAAGCGCAACTTTAGAAGATGCCGGTCCATAATAGATTGCACAGAAATGTTCATAGCTAGACCCAGTAATCTGACTTCCAGGGCCCAGACATGGTCAAACTATAAACACAACAACACCATTAAATATTTGATCGGCATCACTCCAGCTGGTGCAATTTCATTTCTGTCTCCTGGGTGGGGTGGACGGGTTTCAGACAAGCAGATCACTAAGGAGTCAGGTTTCCTCAAACTTTTGGAGCCTAGGGATGAGGTTTTAGCAGACAGAGGATTTCTCATCAGAGACGAGCTTGCGGCCTATGGTGCAACCCTTCGTATCCCTCATTTCACAAAAGGAAAGAAGCAGCTTTCTGCACAGGAAGTGGACACATCTAGACAACTTTCTCGTGTGAGGATCCATGTAGAGCGAGTTATTGGTCGGTGGAAAAACTTTAAGATTTTACAAACAGTTATTCCTTTGTCGCAGGTTGACATACTAGATGATGTTGTTATTGTATGTGGTGCCCTCACAAACCTCTGTAAGAGTGTTGTTCCCAAATGAGTTACACATAACCATGTATGACTTATAAAGTGATTTTACATTTGTAAAACATGTATATAGGCCTACTGTACTTAAAACTTAATGCATTTTAATAAACCTCCCCACATTGGCTGCCACTGGTGTGTCTAATGGTCCTTTCCCCCCCAGATTATCTCAACAATTCAGAGTGCAGTATCACATTTATTTGTAATGTTGTTACTAACAGAGTTTCATTCCATTCAGGTGCCATTAAAGTGCCACTAAACATTAACAACATGGAAAGTAGGAGTATGTACAATATATTAGAATCAAACTGGTTCTGTATGTTGTAAACAGTAAATAATAATTTTAGGTCTCAAATTATCTCTATGGATACATATATAGCATTACAGAATAAAACTTAAAATATCTTGTTGCACTGAAGTGCATCTAGACACAGCTGTCAATAACAACATCAAATGTAAAGAAAAGGCTGATGATGAATTCATTGTTTCAACTGTAATGCAACTTTAACAACCAGGGAAAGACAATCCATAACCGACATCTAACACCATATCTGGTCTCCTATCACAATACAATACATTATATTGCCCACTCCTACATGAAGGCATTCAAGCCTCAACTCTCAGACATTTCCTACATAACCATGTTGCTGGCTTCCTTCCTTACATCGTTGTCTTGTGTCCTTGTCTTTGACTAGGGAGAATTTCTGATCTCAAAATACAAAACTCTGAGTCTATGTCATGGTATTTGACGTTCTGTACATGACCACAGACAACGTATTCGTAAGCATCCAGTGACTTATAGGCTCGTAATTTCTCTCTGGTGTACACACTCGGTTTCTCAATTAAATAGGTATATATATCTGGCCACTGTATATTCGGCCACTTGCTAACGTCTTCAACCCACTCATCAATAGAACACGGATCTGGAAGTCGGACACCATTTGTCAAAGTCAACTTGTTAAGGTAACATTCACGATCTTTAGTTGATAATCCCCTTGCGTAGCTTGACAAGCTGTTTATCTCTGCCATCCTTCTGTTGCCACTATGCGCGTGCATACGTTCTACGTCACCATTGTGTACAAACACAAAAAGGGTCTATATAATGTTGGGGGACAGACGCAGTAGAAAAGAATGACAGTGGTTATGTTTCAAATGCTTTGTGTAAGTTGATCTCTTGAGGTGAGATCAAAAGGGGAATTAAAGTAACCTGTATAACCTGTTTCAATAACTATAACCTTGGCCCGACATATCTTAGGCGCCAATAGTCTGTGTAAAATGTATGCTTATGAAACTGCTTATGAAACTAGGGCAATATCCTTATTGTTGTATTATTTGCTTGCTGTGCTCATTGTGTGTGCCGTGACTTGGGAATGGATGGACCCAGTCGCCCCCCCGGGTTTTAATGGGGTGGACAGGAGCGTGGGGAGGGGTTGCATGGGAAAGTGTTTAAACTTACAACATTGAAAGTAGCAAGGTCATGTGCAGAGACTGTGCAGAGACTGTGCGGAGACTTAGAGTATACAAAGAGGGTACTGCCAGGTGCAAAGATAAAGATTGTTATGTTCACCCCATGTTGACCCCATGAATTGTTTACCCCATGGCTGCCATGAAGATGGCCTGGGACTTATCAGCGGGCACAGTAGATCCAAACCTCCCACGCTCTGTACGGAGTGGAAGACGGTCTCCAGGGCAGCAATGGCTGACTCACTCTGATTCGCTGCCTAGGGCTCGCCCAGGAGTGAATCCACCAGTCGATAACACCTAGGGAGGAGCAACCGACACAACTCCTCCCACACAACTCCTCCCCGTTTGTGTGTATAAATATTGTAACTTCCTTATACTCGGGGCCCCTGTTCTGTCTGACTGTCTGATACGTATTTCGCACGGTAGTAGAGCCAGGGCCCGAAGTACTTCGTTATATTGTACTGTTGCTTTTACCATTAAATCAGCTTATTGTTAACCTCATATCTCGGTGTCTGAGTCCTTCCTCTTATAGCAGACCACTCATCAACGAACGGCGCGGAGCGGGCTCGAACCTTCAACCACTCCAAAGGGTGGCCCTCCAACAGTGCTTAGGGTCGTTGTCCTGTTGAAAGGTGAACCTTCGCCCCAGTCTGAGGTCTAGAGCGCTCTGGAGCAGGTTTTCATCAAGGATCTCTCTGTACATTGCTGCATTCATCTTTCCCTTGATCCTGACTAGTCTCCCAGTTCCTGCCGCTGAAGAACATCCCCACAGCATGATGCTGCCACCACCATGCTTCACTGTAGGGATGGTATTGGCCAGGTCTGGTTTCCTCCAGACATGATGCTTGGCATTCAGGCCAAAGAGATCCATTTTTGTTTCATCAAACCAGACAATTTGGTTTCTCATGGTCTGAGAGTCCTCTAGGTGCTCCATGGGGGCTTTCATGTGCCTTTTGCTGAGGAGTGGCTTCCTTCTGGCCACTCTACCATAAAGGCCTGATTGGTGGAGTGCTGCACAGTTGGTTGTCCTTCTAGAACAGGGGTAGCCAACACGGTGCCCGCGGGCACTTAGTCGCCCGCAGGGGCAACGTGAGTCGCCCGCCGAGCATGTTCTAAAAAGCAAATCCAAAATGTATAAAATACACAAAACAAAAAAGGAAATGTAATTAAAAGAATCAACCCTATAAACGAAACCTAAATCATAGCGAACTCTATCTACTTACTACAACTCTATATCTATCTAACACCCCTCCTCCCCCCACCCCCAATGAATATCGACCAATCACGTTCTTGCTTGATTTGCCGGACCAGCGTTGCAGTCAGGAAGAAAAGCAATGTGGCACCTCCCCGCTTCATAAGGATTGTGACCGTGATTTTCCTTCTGGCAGATTCTACAACACATCAGCCCCATTGAACAGCCTAGTCGTGCAGCCTATACAGCACATGAGGGGCAGAGTTTTACTCTGTGTGTGTTGCAACTTGCTTATATATGTATTGCACTTGACGCACACACACGCATGGCGTAATTTCCACAGGGGACACGGGGGACGTGTCCCCCCCACTTTACAAATTTGTGTTTATTATTATTTTTTAACGCAAGCCGTCATCGCCACGGAGGAGCACACAGCCTCTGTGAGCGAGCGAGACAGAGAGAGAGAGAGGGAGAGCGAGAGAGGAGAGAGAGAGAGAGAGAGAGAGAGAGGAGAGAGAGAGAGGAGAGAGAGAGAGCGAGATAGAGGGAGAGAGAGAGAGAGAGAGAGAGAGAGAGGGAGAGGGAGAGAGAGAGGGAGAGAGAGCGAGATAGAGGGAGAGAGAGAGAGAGCGAGAGAGAGGGAGAGAGAGAGAGGGAGAGAGCGAGAGAGAGGGAGAGAGAGAGAGCGAGAGGGAGAGAGAGAGAGAGACAGAGGGAGAGAGAGAGAGCGAGAGAGGAAGAGAGAGAGAGACAGAGAGAGAGAGAGAGAGAGAGAGCGAGAGAGAGGGAGAGAGAGAGAGCAAGAGAGAGAGAGCGAGAGAGAGCACACCTTTATCTATTTAATATAGATAAAGTAAGAAGTCATACCAGTGTGTACTATAGTACAGTAACAAAAACAAAAAACAGTTTAAAAGGGGAGTGATTAGTAAACTCTGCATAAATAAAAAGAAAGAATGCTAACTAGGTAACATAAGATAAGAATAAACAAGTTTAAATGATTTGTTATTGGTTGTGATCATATTCTAAAGATGTTTGGATTATTGAAAAGTATACAGCTCCCTTTCATCTGAGTGTTGAGAGCTGTATCCATTAATTCATGTTGTGCTCAAAGTGCACCAGATTGATGCATTTCACTTCAACATTTAAAAACAAATCTTCCCAGGGGTGCATGCCCCCGGACCCCCTAGAGTATGTGAGGTCCCCCCTGGAGGAGGTGAGGTCTCCCCTGGAGGAGGTGTGATCCCCCCTAGAGGAGGTGAGGTCCACCCCCAAATAAAGCAGGTTAAAATAATTAAATTGAATACATTTTCTTTTAGTAAACACTGAAAACGGGTCCCACAGACCCAAACAGCACACAAAGGTTAAAGGTCAGCATATAATAATGTTCAAATGTGCTAAATATATACACTGCAAAAAACAAAAAAAAGAGGAGTAAAAGTAGCTCACGACTTGTTTTATTTTTTGAAAGTAGCCCTCATCCTAAAAAAGGTTGGTGACCCCTGTTCTAGAAGGTTCTCCCATCTCCACAGAGGAACACTGGAGCTCTGTCAGAGTGATCATCGGGTTCTTGGTTACCTCTCTGACTAAGGTCCTTCTCCCCCGATGTTCAGTTTGGTCTGGGCAGCAAGCTCTAGGAAGAGCCCTGGTGGTTTCAAACATCTTCCATTTGCAAA
Source organism: Dissostichus eleginoides (assembly GCA_031216635.1). Taxonomy (NCBI): domain Eukaryota; kingdom Metazoa; phylum Chordata; class Actinopteri; order Perciformes; family Nototheniidae; genus Dissostichus; species Dissostichus eleginoides. Next base: position 29,686,555 of record CM062282.1, read on the forward strand.
TAATTGAGACCGCTGTGCTCGTTGGGACGTTCAATGCTGCAGACATTTTTCTGTACCCTTCCCCAGATCTGTGCCTTGATACAATCCTGTCTCTGAGGTCTATACTTAATTCCTTGGAACTCATGACTTGGTTTGTGCTCTGATGTGCACTGTCAACTGTGGGACCTCATATAAACAGGTGTGTTCCTTTCCAAGTCATGTCAAATCAATGTAATTTACCACAGGTGGACTACAATGAAGTTATAGAAACATTTCAAGGATGATCAGTGGAAACGGGATGCACTTGAGGTCAATTTTCAGTGTCAAAGCAAAGGGTGTGAATACTTATGTACATGTGATATTTCATTTAATTATTTTTAACACGTTTGCAAAAAATTCTTTAAAAGCGTTTTCGCTTTGTCATTATGGGGTATTGTGTGTGGGATATTGAGAACAAAAATGAATTTAATCTATTTAGAAATAAGGCTGTAACATAACAAAATGTGAAAAAAGTGAAGGGGTATGAATACTTTCCGGATGCACTGTATGCAGCCGAACCAAATAGGATGCTGTTGCAGTAATGATGTAATGAATGGATCAGAGTCTCAGCAGCGACCCATGTCATCGGTTGCATGGTTCTTGGCTCTATAGATCTCCGTCCTTGCTGCAGCAAGGTCCCCTGACACGCTGTCCTCATCAGGATCCTGAAATAGAAAAACATTGTATATTTAAACTGATCAGCCAAGAAAAGGTGCTAAATATCGCTGAAAAGTAATTTCTCAAATTGCTTTTAATTAGGAATGCACATGTCAAATTATCTGCCAATATCGCTGTTTAAAGTGGACCTATCATGCTATATTTGAATAATATATTGTAGGGCCATACCTATATAAACATGTATGTGAAGTTTTTTTTTCAAAATACCAAACAGATCATGCATTTTAGCCATGCCTCATTTCGCTCTATTTGCTCTTTTTTAGCCCTGTTTTTGCGAGGGCTGATTCTGAGAAGTCTTCTTCGCTGCTTTTGTGGCAGACTACAGCGCCACCTACAGGCCTGGCATATGTACTACAGCGTCTCCAGCGGCTGTCTCCTCCTGATAGGTGGAGAGTTGCCCATATAGGCGGAGCTCCCCGTTTCTGACGTCAGAACAATTTCAAATCTGTATCAGTCTGTATCAGCTCCGTTGCAGCCCCGTTTTTAGAGATTTGGGTACGGAGGAAAAGAGAGAGGGTTGTGTTTTCTGACACTTGGTGAGTTCCCTGACACACCGGGGACACATATTCATGTATAAAAGACGTACAAAAGTGCATTTTGCATGATAGGTCCCCTTTAAATTAACAATTTTGCAGATTCCGATGTTTTGTTGTTTGTTTTGGTTGTTATTTATTCTCCTTTTGTGCCAGCAAAAGAAATAAACTAATTGTATTAAAACAATATCGACTGTTTTTCAGCCTTCATAACACCATCTTTGAATGAGCACAATCCTGAAAATACTTTTCACAAAATCTCACTACTACTACCTACTCATTAAGGAGTCCAGGTTCCCACAGACAGTGGTTTTGTTTGATCCTATTTTTCCATTATAATCCATTAATACAAATCATTGTTGTATGATAGTACATTTACTAAATATATATTTATATTAATAGCATACCATTTATATTCATTCAATTGAATTGTTTGGTTTATTTAGGTTATTAAGTTAATCAGAGACTGTCAACACATGCAATCGACTACATTACATTACATTACATGTCACTTGTTAGACGCTTTTCTCCAAAGCGACTTACATACTCAATACTGTGGACAATCCACACAGGAGCAATGTGGGGTGAAGTGTCTCAGGGACACAACGACATGCTGACTGCAGTGGGGTTTGAACCTGTGACCCCCTGATTCAAAGTTCAGCACACTAAGTTCAGCGCACTATTCCACTGAGCCACAGCCTCCCCACGTGTGTGAAAAATAAGAGATTAACTACTTGCAAAAGCACACCTTTCTGCAAAGTAAGTTAAAAAGTATGTGGTCCTGCTCTCTTCAGTTTTCGGACGAAGTAGAGGCGCTGCTGGGCTTTCTTGGTGATTGAGGTGGTGTTGTTACTCCAGGAGAGGTCCTCTGTGATGTGCACCCCCAGGAATTTGGTGCAGCTCACCTGCTCCACAGCAGTACCACCAATGGTCAGTGGGTGGGGGTGTTGGGTGTCGTTTCTCCTGAAGTCGACAACAATCTCCTTTTTTTTCTCCCCATTGACAAAGAGGTTGTTATCTATGCACCACGTGGCCAGCTGGTTCACCTCCCTCCTGTAGTGTCATCCGCAAACTTAATGATGTGGTTGGAGCTGTGGGTCGGTGTGCAGTCGTGGGTCAGCAGGGTGAAGAGCAGGGGGCTGAACACATATCCTTGGGGGGCCCCCGTACTCAGTGTGATGGTGCCTGATGTGTTGTTGCCGACCTGAATGACCCGATGAAGAGGGTTGTTGCATAATACGTGTTTTTTTTGTCTTTCTTCTGGTACAGTGGATCTGTGGCTTCTTCCTGGTTTCCTGCGTGCGATTTGTTTGCATGCCCACCCTACAATTGTTTTATTCATGTTTCTACTAGCCTCTTATGCTGGACTGGAATCAACAGTCATTTGTTGTGAGCCCATTTTGGGGGACTGTGCCCCATGGTACTGGACTAATTGCTGTGAACATATTAATGTAATGTATTGCCTCTGGTCACCTATATGTTGTTTGTTATGTTTTTGTTGTATGGAAGCCCATTTCCGCCACTTAAAAAAAATAAAATCCTCATAAAAAGTCATAATTATGAGATAAGAAAGTCGAAATAATGAGATAAGAAGTGTGCATGCGCTGCAGTGGCGCTGTCTTCAAAGGTCCCTTCATCACCTTGCTGCTCTCCACCATGCAAACGGCATCTAGTCCTAAATAAGGTAACTATTACAGGTGACTTTTGTAAATGTTAGATGTTACATTGAGTGAGGTACTCAGATGAGTACCAGGAGTCAGTGTTTGGTACTCCATCTTCTGGCTCCACGTAAAGTTATGTGATGAAGCCCTCTGTGGCGCGAACGCCGCCGCCGCCAAATTAATATTCATTAATTTGTAATGAATTGAGTTTCTTAAAGAATCAAACTCTAAATGGAAAGTTTGTGATTTTAACACTGTTTCGATGAAACAATGCAGTTTTGATAACTTGACTAACATTACTTTTTTTTAAATATATGTTTTTAGATGCTTTACTTTGATTTCTTTCATGTTATTTTAACACAACATTACTTTTTTCATATTTTTCAACATACTGTGATATTTGTTTTTCTCTCCTTTTTCCATTATATTTTTGAAAAACTACACAGTGATTTTTTTCAAAATACAACATGCAACTAATACATTATACAATATTAGGACTTTTTGCGATAATTTCAACACAATATACTTGTACCTTTTTTTGTAGGGCTTCAAGATATTTGGCATGTCATGCATAAAACCGGTGTCATCTTTCTTGAAACTGACGTGCTGTCCGTTTTACACACAAGTTATTTTTCTGCTTCTTCATCCTCTGCTTCTTCCTCGCCCGTCCCTCTTCCTTCAGCCATCACAACAACAATCAAGTCAGATCTGTCAAATGAAACACCTCTTCCCAAAGCGTGACTTCCCTATTGAGGGCGTGCGTCAGGGCAGTAGTGCCTAACCCGATTGGCCAAATATACTAACATGCAGAACGTATGGTATGTTTGAAAAAGACTAACCATTTATCCAGTTCAAGCTGTCTTTAAGATGTGACATCGCGATAACAATAGGTTTTAAATATATTATGCAGCCCTACTTTTTGACTAACTGTATTATGCTTTCTTTTTTTTTTGATTTTCAACGTACACAATGACTTTTCCATATATGTTTTTCTGAAAAACTATACTTTGACTTTTTCCGTAAATTCGTGACAAACTATTACTTATTCTTACATTTGACCTCTTGCTGCTTGGTTGAAAATGATAGATGAGAAAGCTACAAAGCTTAAAGAACTTTTCAAAAAGAGTCAAACAGCGAGGGACATTATACTGGAGAAAAAAACTCTCAATTCTACAGATGAGTCCCCCCCCCCCCACTCAACGCAATAAGTCCCACCCCACTCAGCAAGTCATCTAAAACTAAGGACCCCACTAAGACGACCGTTGAAAACTAGCCATGGATCTGAGAAAAACCAAGTCTCCCCCCGCCAAGGGCGCCGGAAGCAGAGGGGCCAGGGGGCCATTGGCCCCCCCACTTTACAGCCCTGCCCCACATTTCGCTGCAGCGGATGCCGCGGAACACTGTACACATCCCGTTTCAATAATTCCCCTCTACTCTAAAGTCGCATCTAAAAAGAACGAGATCTGATCTAGCTGTATATTTTGTTATTTTTGATTGTTATATTCAATCTCATTAGCTACAGGCATTTTTGAAGCTTGTAAAGGGAAGATGACAGCTCTCACTCGCCACTCTGCTCTTCCACAGCGCCGCTCCCCCTCCCTCCGCTGAAATTATGAATGTAAGGCGTATAGTAATCATAGATAACACGGCAGGGTCCGTTACAGTTTGTTTTAATCTGATTTCAAATAAACAAAGTCTTGGCTTTTAGAATATTAAACTTGTTTCGGCAAATTCAGATGATAAATACAAATTTGAAGCTTGTAACGGCATAATTACAAGCGGAGAACGGAGTAACTTGATGTCACAGCAGGCATAACAACAGCCGGTGTTTCTCATGAGTGTTTTCCCCGGAAACAAACACAATACACACAAACACAAAAATACACAAACACACACACGTATACACACACACACTCGCGAGCTCCCCCCAGACCAGCAATCCAAACGAAAATATTTTCCCTCCGTTACTACTTTGATCATTTGCTCCGCTAATAATCAATCAGATCGATCCAGAGAAGAGGAAACTATAAAGGCCTTTTTCTCAAAAGGATGACTCGGTGACAGTCATTATAATGTTATGCTTAATATTTGGAGTACAAAAACAATCCTGATATCATTAGAAAGCTAGGAATCTCCTCTTTCCAACATTGTATACAACTCAAAATGTGTCTTCGGGTCAATGCGACTGATTTCGATGGAGCAGGTCCAGAGGTCGCGTTAACTGAATATTTTCCGTCTATGACGGATTTTTTTTAACAATGACGGAAAAATCTGAAAGCAGTCCGTCATTTTGACAGATTAGAACAAACTCTGAACAGCGCCAAAGTTTCCCCGCAGCGAGGCTCCGGTGTTATGCCGTGTTATGCATGCCCGCCAAAAAGGAAATGATACCGTTTCCAAACCTAACTTTGCCGTACAAATCATTGAAATGTCTGTGAGTTTTGGCTTTACGCTGTGAGTGATCCCGCGAAGTGCAGTGGGCATGCATAACACGGCGCTAACAGTTCACTTCACCCCACCCCCGTTGACAGTTCACGAGCATGCTCTCCCCCCCCCCCCCCCGGTTGACAGTTCACGAGCGTGCCCTCTCTCTCCTCCCCTCATCAGAGTTGTGTAAAGGCCGACGGGTAGTAGCCTACTGGATTTTGACGGAAATGTTTCGATCCTGTCCGTCAAAATGACGAATAAAAGCTTATTTGGGCAAAGATGAAGGTACTTCAATGCAGAATGGTACAAAAACAGAGAGTGGTTAATTCTTTGCAAAACCACTAAACGAGCCTTCTGTGAAATATGCAGATTTGCTGCTGTTAAACGGCTTGTAACTTTCTCCAAATGTGGAGATGACAGCTTTGTAAATACTGGAGTTAATAACTGGAGCTTTTCACAGAGTGTGTTCAAAAAAAGTGCGCTTACTTCAGTCAAACACCAGTCAACATTCAGCTTGTCAAACAAGAGCGTATTGAGCAGGAAAAAAGAAGAGATGGAATGATGGAGCAGCTGCGCTGTCATATGTGTGGGCTGGACCTGTATAGTTTAATTTACAGGAAAGGAGTGAGCAGAGGGTAGAGTGGTCCATTCTTGTTCTGTTTTCTGTGACTATCTTCCTCATGCTGAACACCCTCTCAGACTTTCAGTTGCGCGCGCTACTAAAGAGACGCGTTACCATGGAAACCAAACAATGGTGTAGCTGTATTGAAGTCCGAGTGGAAACAGTAACATTTGGAGCGTTATGTTAGAATGAAACAGGTCGGACTCACAAATCAGATTTAGTCAGAAATCGGGAGAAATGCGGGATAAATATGACCCCGGGAGGGAATCGGGAGTTCCCCTCCCGCGAAAATTGGGAGGGTTGGCAAGTATGTCACATACACACACACTTTTTGGCCCCCCCACTTCTGAAATGAATCCGGCGCCGCTGCCCCCCGCGAGTTGCAGCCAGGAACAAACTCCTGGACTACCATCATCACCACCATTTTGGACACCCGAATCTTGCAGTGCTACTGCTGCTGATGTTACTCCTTGGTGGGATTTTTTATCAACCACCATCTACTCCACCAGAGTCACCAGAGTCACTATGGATTTCACCCGGGTCCTCTCCTTGCCCCTCGCTCCCCGGTTCTCCGGACCTTCCAGAGGACACAACGGTTGATGTGACGGACGGCGAATTGACGGCGCCGTTTCTTCACAATCTCAAGACCTCAAGACGCCTCAAGGAGAGACTTGAAAAGCTTAGTGCTGAGCTGGGTGAAGAAGAAGACGACACCCAATAACAAGATGTTGAATGAAGCAAATTATTTTTTCGATAGGACTTTCTTTAAAGTAAAAAATAAATAAATGGGGAACTACTATGCAAAACGCTCTATTGATCAGAATGTAGTCAGTACCCTTTTAATAAGTGTGGTGATGAGGACGATTGAAAACAGAATGAGTAGTGATCCCCGTGTAAACAGAATGGCTTAAGTTTGTAAACTAGAAGACATTTTGGATATCGTTCGTTCTGGCAGTACTCTTCCGGGTCATTGGGAAACGAATGTAAACAAAACATTTAAAATGGTCCTGGAATCTTCATTTTCGGAAACATTCTGTAACATTACCGAAGAAATGAAACAAACACCAAAAGTGTACCATGTGCTCTCATTGTATGCTCTGTTTGTAGATGTGATGCATCTTTGTGCCAAAAACAGCATTCACATGAATACTTTGACTGAAGTGAAACAACTCCATCATGATATTTCCCATAAACTGGGGAATTCTAAGCTGGAGACGGTCCTGGGGATGTTACAATCAGTATAACTATTGATTTTGTGTGTGAAAAAATAAAAATGTATATGGGAAATAAAAAAAGAAATAAAAAAAGTGTTTTTTACATTTAAAAACTGTTGTCTTCATTATAGCAAGGGGAGCGTGTCTGATACATGTGTATTACAGTCCTTCACATGCACTGTTGTCTTCATTATAGCAAGGGGAGCGTGTCTGATACATGTGTATTACAGTCCTTCACATGCACTGTTGTCTTCATTATAGCAAGGGGAGCGTGTCTGATACATGTGTATTACAGTCCTTCACATGCACTGTTGTCTTCATTATAACAAGGGGAGGGTAACAGGGAAGATGTCTGATAAATGTGTATTGAAACGTGCGTATTATAACCCCCCGCTTCCTGGTAGTTTAGGAGGAGTAGAGCGACTACGTAGAGAGGTGTATAATGAAGAGGGTAAACAAATGACTGTGTCTGCAGTTAAAGATCTCTTCAAGCCTCAAAGGGCGGACTCCTGAGGTCCGTAATGTCCCCCTACATGGCACTTAGACTATTTACATCATCTAGGGAAACACACCAGTAAATCTTCCTTATAGTTAATAAAGTAATTAAACAATAAAAAAGACAAGATCAAGGGGTCATTGAAACCTCTTTATCCCCACGAACCCGCCGAAGGGGCCGAAATCACAACATCTGCAAGCAAAAGTGTCTGAGGGCTTCTTAAGATTTAATAAACTATGAATGTTTCATATCTATGTAACGGGAAGAAACTCAGCTAGCTGATCTTTTTTTTTTTTTTTTTTTTTTAAAAACCCTCAAAGCTAACGCTGAGCCGGGCAAAAAAATCTTAAGGCCGTTAGCACAGAACTCTAGCTATACCGATCGATATACTTATTGGATCTGCACAAACAAGTTAGCTAACATCCTGAGATTCCACAGATTATAGAAATATAAGGATCATCACTGAGCGATCAGAACTCGTGACAGGGGAAGCAAATACAGACAATACACCACGTAGCTTTAGGTAGCAAAACACGGAGATATGCTGTTATTCTGATCAAAAGTCGTGTTCAATGGCATTAAAACGAGAAAAAACGCGGCTGAAGGTTAATCCATAGGTTAATCTAATGTATCTGTCACTTTGAAAAAATTATTGATGATCCATAATTCCATTTTTATGCAAAAAACGGAGAATAAAAATGAGCTACTAATGGTAGCCACCAGAGGCTAGCGCAGCTTCCGGTTTTTCTACGCGTCACTATCACTCCTTATTTGGTAACCTGTGTGTGTATGTGGAACTTTCCCTCGATTCCATTGGCTCTGACGGTTACAAAGAGATGTCAATCATCAAAATCGACCAAGGGGGGCCAGAGATATGGAAAATCCACCCAAATGACCCCAGAAGTGTTTTTTTTTTGCTAAATCTCTCTAGAAAGGTCAAATGTCACTTGTTTCGCATCAATCTTGATACAGGGTACTTATTATATGTTGTACTTTGGATTCCTAAAGCTTTTAGTCTACTAACCCATCATCCAAGGGTAGTTTTCACTATAAGTAAAACATTTTTTTCGGACGGACACTATAATTTACAGTTTTTTACCATGTTCAATCTGAATTTTCTTTAAAATAAAAAACATCTATATTGATTCTGACTCTTCTACATCCAACTCACAGGTTTATCATTACTTTGAGAAAAAAGATTATTAATTTACCCCTCTTAGAAGTGTAGTTATGGTCATTTGTTCTGGAAATGTCATTTTCGAGCCTGAAATCTGAAAAACAGGCTTGGGGTCTAACAGGTTTTAAGATCTTTAAATTATTATTACCCTCTTCAAAGAGACTTCCTTGTAGTTAATAAAGTAATTAAACATTAGTTCACAAGCCATACAACTTAAGAGAACATCCAGTTCACAAGCCATACAATTTCAAAAGAAAATCCTTAACAACAACTTCATAGGGGCTTCTTTAAAGCTGTGTGAAGTAATTAAACATTAAAAATACAAGATCAGGGGGGTCATTAAGATATTTTAAATTATTATTACCCTCTCCAAAAAGAGACTTCCTTATAGTTAATAAAGTAATTAAACATTAGTTCGCAAGCCATACAACTTAAAAAGAACATCCTTAGTTAACACAAATCATATTAAAAACTAATCTAATTTAGAGAGGACAATAAAAGTTTTAGGTGACTTTTTATTTAGTTTGAGCGTATTTCTTTTTAAACTAACTCCACACCCCTATCTTCTGGCATAGGATAACAGCAGAATCAGGGGTGACAGGAAGTGGGGAGAGGAAGGGGGGAGAGGAAGGGGTGACAGGAAGGGGGGAGAGGAAGGGGGGAGAGGAAGGGGTGACAGGAAGGGGGGAGAGGAAGGGGGGAGAGGAAGGGGGGAGAGGAAGGGGTGCGAGGGGGACGGGGGGAGACAGTCTCACACAACTTCAAAGAGACTGCCTTAATTAACACTAATCATATTAAAACTAATCTAATTTAGACAGGACAATAACGGACATCAAAGGTTAATTAGATTAGATTGACAACAAAGGGTCTATTAGAGGGGATAATATCACACCTACATGTTATAACACCTCACATCGAAGGATATCACACCTATATGTGATATCACACATGTGATAACACCTCGAACAAAGGGGTCATTAGCATACCAAAGGGGGTCATTAGCATAAGTAGGGAAAGGTGTGACCTGTCATAGCACCTGTCACTTTTTATGCATACTAATGTGACAAAAGTAGCATGAATATCACTACTGATGTGGTCTTGTTACATGTGCCAAGTGCAAGGACTGTTCAAAAAGAATTGAAACTGAGCAATTTGGTTCCACTGCATGTTTTTAAAGCCTACTTTTATAATTTTCTAATCATAAATCTATCGATAACATTTATGATTCGAAAATTAAGTAGGGTAGACATGTGGATATTATCCGGCTGAACAAAACGTGATCTGTCTCTTCAATTTGTGTCAACCACAGACCTTATTTCGAGCTATTTTCCAAAATCCTACGGAGAAATTGCATTGGTTTTTGTCGAAGGAATCGGAAGTGGTAAAATGCTAACTTACTTCCGGGTTTTAGGACGCGTCACTGTGGCACTCTATGTGGAGCGGCACCTCACCCAAGCCCCCAGGAAGTGCGCCGGACTCTGATGAAAATATTCGTTGTGTCCAAACGGCGGTACTACAATTTCCGTATCAGTCCGTGACGTCACTGGGCCCAGAAAGACTTTTCCCCATTGACTAACATGGGGAAAGAGACGTCTGTAAATCAGCGGATAATTTTTTTTAAACTAAATAAACTACCCAGTATTAACTATTTTAAAGCCCTTATTATAATCATTAGGTCTTTGAAGTTCTAAAATGCACTAAAAGCCGAATCTAGATGTATTTTCTGTCTCCATTCATTCTACTGAGCCGAGAGTGGGAGCTTAAAGAGCCTGTGACACGGATTTCCCCCATCGTCCAAACCCATTAATTTGTGTAAATATTGTCCCCTTGAAACCGTTACTGAAGTGATTTGGGAAATTTGTACTTTGATAACCATTAATCTGCCCTTCAATGTTGACCATATTCTGGATCTTCTCGGCGATTCTTTAAATCCCGCCAAATGATGTGTGACGTCATTGCGGGCAAAGCGCTCCAGCTGCACCGTCCCGGATCCCAGCATCTGCATGCAAACGCACGATGGCGCACACAGCAGCAAGCGATGACAGCGATGACAGCTTAATATTGAACGTGTCTGAGAGCTCATATGAGGCTGAAGGATCGGAAAGTGATAATCATGACATCGTAGTAGACGATATTGGCTATATGCCCTATAGATTCGAACCATATGCCTCTGAATCGGATGTAACTAACTCAGAGTCGGACAGTGGAGACAGCAACCCGCCCGACGATCGTGAGATACTGTAGATCCGTGTTGGTTCTCTCGCGTCCAGGAAGAAGTTTAAAAATAAGAGACAATGGAGTCTCTGAAAAGGGTCAAATTGGTTACTTTAATTAAGTAGCGTGGTAATGAAACAAACAGAGGCGTAGTGGGACAACAGCAGCTGATGTTGTCTCGAAGTTGCAGCGATGGAAAGAGAGCGAAAAAAACCCTCTCCCGTTAGCTATATCTCCTCCGTGACTCCTCCTCGCATGGCTCCCGTGGCGTCGGGGGTCCTCCCACCGCTTTCTTCTTGTGTCCGATATCGCGTAAAACAGAGGATTTAGACGTAGTGTCTTCATTGTATAACTCCACACGCCTTTTCTCCTCATACTCTCTTTCATGACTTTTTATTTAATGCATTTTAACGGCTGTAATCGTTGTTAACGTGAAACCGGAAGTGGTCATTGTTGTCAACGACCTCGTCTTTCAATACAGCTTTTCAAAATAAACTTTAAACGGATCTGTTTTCAGAATAAAACAGTTTTAAGCTTACTGTGTGTTTAAGCTAAATTACGTCATTCAATATTGATTTTAATTTCTTACAATACCTCTCGATCTACAACGTTTGAACAATGTGGAATGGTTTGTAAACTATTTTATCAACGGAGTTTGACTAAATAACGATTCTGTTTTAAAATAATGGCGGAGTAGCAGTAAACACTGAAGTAGCTTGGTCACACACACACACACACACACACACACACACACACACACACACTCCTAAAAAATCACGTTTAAAGGTTGTTGTTTTTTTACCTGAGTTTTCTCTCGTTTCTCGAAGTAGGCACTTCTGTGGCGTTTTGCTGGGGGGGTGGCGGTGGCGAAGTCTTTGGTGCCTTGACGGATTTGCGACGGCGTGGGAAAGAGAGTAGGCACTGCTGACGGCTTCAGAATCCGTTTTCGCGTTACATCTATCCCACTTCCAACCATCAACGTAGGCCTTTCCTCGAAATTCTCTGGCAGAAAGTGGGCGCTGCATATGTAGGTCGTTCGGGGGTTCTTCACAGACCATTCGGCCCTTGTGTTCTGCACGTTTTTCTCCCATGTGCGCTGACGCTTGACATCTGTGGGAAAGCTATGGACGCTGATGTTTAGTTCGTCATTTGCTGTATTGGAACACCCAGACACAACGCATCGTCGAACCATTTCTACGGATGACAACACACTTTGTCCGTGTTTCGCTCGCTCGCAGCACAGTGAAGCGTTCCCGCATTGACGTCACTTCCGGCTTACGCCAAAACTTCAGAATGAGTCGAAGGAATTTCCCCGCGATGTTCGAAATTATTAATATTTATCGGAACGGTATCGCACCTTCTTTTTTAAGCTGACGGTTCGAGATTACTAGTAGCCCAATATTTCATTGCACAACAGTTGTTGGGATGCTGTCACAGGCTCTTTAAGGGGCGCATGCTCTGTGAGCGCACATACGGGTTCTTCTGCTCTGACAGCTGGCATGACGGGTAATCTGTGACGTTTCGCTCTCTCAAAAGTTGGGCCATTTTGTCCTCATGCACCAATGAGCAGCTCTCATTAGAGATTGGTGAGTCCTGATTCATCCGGATCATTAACCCGGATCCTAGTAATGAGCTGGTCGTGACGAGTCTCCCCTCTCGATTAACCCGAGTCCTTTGAGTCCTACACCTGGCGTCACTCGTTACTCTCCTTATAACATGTAAAATCACATTACAACGTACCCCAGTCCATCTGCCTAGCCTTTAGCAAGTAGGATAGCTGCCAGAAGTTATCGTTTGGCTCAGGGGAGTGGACGCGGATCAGTGAAACTTCCTGCAGACTCGTGCGGACTCAGAGCCGTAACCGTAGCAGATCCAGAGATCCAGAGATCCAGGCAGACTCATCATGCACGAGTCAACAGCAGACTCAGATTCGCAAATCCTGACTCACTGAATCATGGGAACTTCCTTCACTTCCTGCAGACTCATGGGGACTCAGAGCCGTAACCGTTTAGCAGATCCAGAGATCCAGACTCGTCATGCACGAGCATAGCCGCGGGAACTGGGAAGTCATTTTACTTAGGGGGTGCGGACAAAAGTGAGGAGAGATTTCAACAACAGTAACAAGAAGTTTTTCAAATGTACACCACTCGCAGCCCCGCCTCCAGCTCCCCTACTTCCCGCGGCTATTGTGCACGAGTCAGCAGCAGACTCAGAGATTCGCAAATCCTGACTCACTGTGCAAAACATACAGACTCGTGCGGACTCAGAGCCGTAACCGTATAGCAGCAGATCCAGAGATCCAGCAGACTCGTCGTCATGCACGAGTCAACAGCAGACTAAAGTAACCTGTATATCCTATATAACCTGTTTCAATAATTATAACCTGTTTCAATAATTATAAATTTGTCTGTGTAAAATGTATACTTATGAAACTAGACCAAGTGTTCTTATTTTCCTTTGTTTGCTGTGGTCAAATGTGTGTGCGTTGACTTAGGAATGTAGAGGATCCAGTCGCCCCCCCCCGGGTTTTTAATGGGCCGGATAGGAGCATGGGGGGGTTGCAGGAGAAAGGTAATAAAACTGACACCATTGAGTCTATGCAGAGATTGTACTGAGAGAAAGATTGGGATGCGGAGTGGTACGGCCAGGTGCTGAGGATAAACGAAGATAAGGATTGGTACCTCACCCCCGTTCAACCCAGAATTGTTTATTTTATGGCTGCCATAAAAGATGACCTGGGACTGATCGGCGGCGCAGGAGATCCAAAGTTCCCACACCTATGGCTGACTCACTCTGATTCGCTGTTTAGACCTCGTCAATGGCTGACTCACTCTGATTCACTGCCTAGGGCTCGCCCAGGAGTGAGTCCACCAATGGATGAACACCTAGGGAGGAGCAACCGACAAACTCCCACACAACTCCTCTCCGTTTGTGGGAATAAATATTGTGAATTCTGTACACTCGCGGCCTCTGTTCGGTCTGACTGTCTGATACGTACATCGCACGGTGGAAGAGCTGAGGCCCGAAGTACTTCGTTATATAAGTACTTCGTTATATTGTACTGTTGTTTCTACCATTAAATCAGCTTATTGTTTAATCTCATATCTCTGTCTGAGCCGTTCCTTTTTACAGCAGACCACTCATCAAACGAACAGCGCGGAGCGGGCTCGAACCTTCAACAACTGAAGGGTGCTTAAATCCAACAAGACTCAGATTCGTCAAATCGCAAAATAACCCTTTTTTTTTGTGATCAACATTTTTTATTAAAGCAAAAGACACCGTGTAGCGGAGGTTAATGTAACGTTAGTTTAATATGCTCGTGAAATGCAACAACTTTTCGGTTTCACCGGTAGGATTTCTACGCTCTTGGTGATGCTGACTCATATGACTCAAAGGACTCGTATGATCCGGATCTCTTCAATGAATGACTCCGAAGACTCCGAGTACGTAAAAAGATCCGGATTTGCCATCTCTAGCTCTCATAGGAAAGAACGAGACCCCGCCTCCGACGATGTATCCAGTTCTTATTATACATCCATGACCTCACCACTTCATAAGGAGTTTGACCGTGATTTTCCTTCTGGCAGAATCTACACAACACATCAGCCCCATTGAACAGCCTACTCGTGCCAGCCTATACAGCACATGAGGGGCAGAGTTTTACTGTGTGTGTGTTGCAACTTGAATATATATTCATTGCACTTGACGCACACATACGCATGGCGTCATTTCCACTGGGGACATGGGGGGACATGCATAGCATACCCCCTAAGTAATTTTACTTAGGGGGTGCGGCCAAAAGTGGGGAGATTGTCAAAGGGGGGGGGTGGGGGGGGGGGGGGGGGTGCCGACCGTCAGCGATACGAGCTGCGGCCCGCTGACATCCGGCCGTTCTGTGATTCTCCAGAATACACAAGTGCACACCGGGATAAGTCCCGATTCTCCAAACCACATTGACAGTGGCATTTCAATTGGTGCACTAAATGTACATATTTATAAAGAAAAATCTGTTTTTCAAATTTACACCATTCGCCAACAGGGGGTGCTGCAGCACCTCCAGCACCCCTACTTCCCGCGGCTATGGGGACATGTCCCCCCCACTTTTCGAAATCCCGTTTGTGTCCCCCCCAGTGGCGGCGCCAGATATTTTATTTTGGGGGTGCTGTGGGGTAGCTTGACATTTCATAGAGGGTGCTCAAACATTTAGGGTTTCCCATTCATGTACCGGGCGCTACAGTTGAGTTTTCTAATGCAACACTCCCCACACCAACAAGTCCTCCAACTCATACGACCAAATAGGTCGATTGTTCAGCAGCTTATTACGACCTAGTCACGTTTTAAAGTGTAGCATCTCTAGTGGTCGTGTAAGAAACAACAATTTGCAGCAATTGCAAACGCTCCGGAGGGTCGTATATTCAAAAATAACCCTCTCTGGAAAATTCTAAATTGTAGAATAGTTTGGCCATTAAAATGCTTTTTGATTAGATTTCTAGCGAGAAGTGTATATTGTACTTTTAGAATCCACGTCCAGTGGATGTGTAGGATCTATAGTTTGATAGATATTACGAAGATTATTTGAGGTCTCGACACTGTTGCCAGGAGAACGTATATGTCTTTCCCCCTATGTAAAGTTAGCGTCAACCCTCACAGTAAACAGTATTTCCGGTCTCGAAGTTTTCATAATGAAACCGTATTCCCCTCACTGTCAAATGATTTCACAGTGATATCTGCCGTACTCATCCACTAAAACACATCAGTTTATCCTTGTTAATTACACAACTTTAATTGGTTTAAATTGTGTACAATGCTTTTGTGTTTTTCCCATAGATATTTCCCTTTCGATTCTGAGAGACACATTTCTTTTTTCAGAGGTTTTGATAGGCTAAAACATCGAACTACCCATAATCCTCAGCTATCGTTGAAGCTCGGTGATTGGATGTTTTAGCCGCAATGTGTGTTGGGATATGGTGTTTATGCGATGTGAAATCCGAAAACATAAAAAAAAAAAAAAAATAATACTTTATTCCGAGTGTGCTTGCTTTTCTCTTTGGAAGTCATCACATAACGGCATTGTAATACACGGTTCGGCTGCATTACATATTACACATCTGCCGTAGTTCTTTATTTATAGAGCCCTGATGAGAAGACTTCTGGACAAACTGGAAGAACTGCCACCGAAACTGAATATAAATATATCAGCAATTAAACAACATCTTCCATTTCTCTTCACACAATACGTCTCCTTGCAGTATCAACACTAATTCGGCTGACTTTTATATTTGATCCAATTGGTAGATAGGTTATATTTACACCATAACGGTGCACAGCTGATAGAAAAGGACTTGTAGTTTTTAAAGATATTACTGATTTTCTTTGAATTAAAGAATGTAAATACTGAGTTGAGAGAATAGTCAGGGGTTTTGGGTGATGGGAGACACATCTATGGAATATCCTGTAAATTATGTGAAAACATGAATAAAACTACACATCTTCAGAGACTACACTAATAATTTTTTTTATTATATTTTTTATTATATCATAACTTAGTACTTTTTTTTTTTTTAACATATATAACATTAAGCTGTCTCTGGCTCTTTCCTGCTGTAACGATGCAAATTTCCCCTCTTCGGGACTAATAAAAGTATTCTGATTCTGAATACAAAGTTATTATGGCATTGTATGCTGTGTGTTATTTGTAACATCTTCATAAAGTATAAGTTATTGTGTTAACACTGTAAACTTGAGTTTTTTAACCTGCACCGCCTAGTGGTTAAAGCACGTTATTGAATGTTTTTATTGAATATGTTATATTTGATGAAAACATTTAAATATTAAGAGTAGCCTACATACAAAATAGGGGGAAAGTAGAAGGTCAATGATAAAAAATATAGAATAGAAAATATCAAGGAGATACTGTAGTGATCTCTACAATAAAACAGTTTAGTGCAGGACGTCCAAAGATATTAATAGGAGGATGTGCAAAACAGACAAACTAATAAGGCTTTATTTAAACATTAAAGAATACTTTAAGTTAAGGTCTTCTTTTGAATAAGAAAAAAACGTTGGGGGTATCTAGAGATAAATATTAAGCCTGACAAAGTACTTAACGTCTAATATATTGCATAGTTTATTTTGGCACTTGACAATCACCTTCCCTGAATTTGACTCAGGTGTAACTAAAGTCTGATTTAAGGGTTGTTTATATTTCACATCATTAATCAGAATCTGCAAAGTAACTAAAATAAATGTAGTGGAGTAAAAATACCAGGTTAACCTCTGAATTGTAGTGGAGTAGAACAAAGTAGTACATGCTGCTGTAACAAAAACATTTCCCAACTTGGATCAATAAAGTATATCTTATCTTATCTTAAGATGATCGAGGCTACTGCCATATTTGCAAAATGTGCCTCTGAACCTTGACAAGTGCATGTTTCAGGCTTATCAATGAACAACAGGAGGGGTCACAGACATAAGACCAGCTGTTAAATAAAGCTCTTCTGACCTTAGCTGTCATGTGGGTATACTAATGCTGGCCATTATGGACACAAGCAATTTTCACCCATTTATTAATTCTATGTTTTAAATTTGAGTGTTTCCTATCCCCTAAACCTCCAGGGGTGTACACAGTTTAATACTGGCAACTTCTAATTATGGGAAATACGTCTTTTAAAACTACAATTCCCAGTAGAGACGTTTCATAGAACATGTTGCGAAACACAATTAGCCAGCATGTGTAGTTCTGGGGGGTGGGGCTGGACCCGTACGAATCCAGTTTTGGATAGTCTGCCGTGGTTTAATTCCATTTCAAAGAGTTGTTTGAAGCTCGGCGTAACCTTGGTGCACTGCCAATCAAGAAGCCTTCACATTTAGTCTATTGTATTTTCAGAGGTTAAAGGTCACCTATTATGCAAAATGCACTTTTTTATGTCTTTTATACATAAATATGTGTCCCTGGTGTGTAAGGAGACTCACAAAGTGTCAGAAAATACAACCCTCTCTCTTTTCCTCATTACACACATCTCTAAAAACGGGGGTACAACGGAGCTGATCCAGATTTGCTGCGGTCATGACGACATTACTAAAATGTGGGCAGGCTTTACGTTGAACTCCTGGCAATGTCCTGCCCACGTCCCGAGAGGGGTCTGCCTGCAGGCCTCCACTCTCAGGACAGTTCCGGCGCAGGCGCCAATCTCAGGACACCTCCACTCTCAGTACAGGAAGTGAAGAACAAGTTTTTTTTTTCGCCCCCCGAAGGACCGTAGTATAGTCGTCTTTATTTTTACGTTATTATTATATTATTATTATAAGATAAATAAGGAAGTGTGTTTTATATGAGGAGGTTTTAGCTCCGATTATTAAATCAAAGAGGCTTAATGTTTTCTTTTATATTATTTGACTGTAGCTATGTGGACGGTGTCAAGGTCCAATGTTGACCAAATTAATCAATAGCGGGTGTAACTAAAATACAAGATGTCCTTATTTTTATTTATATATATTTATATATATATATATATATAAAATAATAATAATAATAATAATATAAAAGATTGTATTTGCGTGCATTTCCTGTTCGGAAAGTGGCGCTGTACTGAGAGTGGCAATTTTATTTTGTAATAATATAATAATTGTAATAATGGTGCGTTCACACCGGACGCAATGCGAATAATCGCTTGAGTTTCACCGCGGCTGTCAGCTGTGTTTACTCGCCTCATTCATCTGAGTCAGTTTCTCGAGCCGTATCTGGCCGTGCAACACTTACATTGTCACATACTGTATGCCGAAGTGTTATTTTAAACAACACATTAAGTTGACGAAACACTCGAGTCAAATGTAATTAAAGTCAGATCCAATCATGTCTTAGACGGGGCAGTGATATCATAAACCTGTTAATGTACGCATTCAAACACCTTCTCTTCACAGAGCTCACTGTTGCATGCGGACGCTCCAAAGGGGCGTGGACAGCAGCAGCTCCAAAGGGGCGTGGCCAGCAGCAGCTCGGTTACATTTAAAGGGCCAGACCCAGAATCAGCACTTTAGTAACAGGGCTGAAATAGAGGTGTATGAGGCCTGCTACAATGGGTGATCTGTTTGGTATTTTGAGCAAAACACTTCAGAGACATGTCAAAATATTGATAATATCAGTGCCTTCCACTTGCACCGACATGTAAAGAAACAAATATGATATATAGACATAAAATAAACAGAGGTTTTTAATGCTTCAAGGTCCTCATTTAAGTAGCAAAAATTAAATTGTTTAACAGTCTGTTGTTGCACAGCCCCTCTATCTTACCGTATTATCCATCTGGCAACTGCAGGGATGTGAACAAGAACATCCTGCTCACAGTCCGTTGATACCTCACTCCAGTGACGAGCCGTGACTTTTATACTTAGGCCCTCTGACCCCCCCTTCCTTCGAAAAAATCTAAAAAGAATATCATTGTAACTCAATCTTGAAAATGACTCGGTTAATAATTTCGCAACGATGTCATCACTATCACTGACGTGAGCCATCATGAACGAACTTATGCTAATTAGCTACTTTCCCCTAGCTTGACCCGTTGTTATAACACTTGCATAAACTTCACAGCGGGCGGAACTTGTCATAAAGTCCGCGAAAATAAAGCCCACCCATTTAGAGGGAAGATATGATTGGTCAATTGTACTGTCATTTGACATTACTCTCTCGTTGAGTTACTATAGCGGGCCCTCTGTGAATTTACAGCAGGACCATCAATCAGCTCCTCTCTTCACAGTAACTCGCAGAGACGGCCAAAGGAGCTTCTTTAATTTAACCCTTCACATTCCAACAGAAACTGAAAAGGCAGATTCGAAGGATTTATTTCTTTGCAAATGTTATTTTAAATACAATGAAATCAAGTTATTTTGGTAAAACTAATAAAACATATATTGTTTTAAATATAAGAAATAAAAAAAAGTTTTTCAGAGAGGGCCTAGAGGGCCCTGACAGCTCGCCACTGCCTGACGGCTCGCCACTGCCTCACTCTCAGTCTTCACTACTTGGAGTACTCGAGTCCTGGACTCGAGTGCCGATTTTCGGGACTCGTGACCCGTCTCGGTCTCGCGCAGTGATGGACTCGGACTTGGACTCGAACAAGTTTTGTCTCAAGTCCGGATGTACTCAGCCTGAGGCTTGTGCAGCTGCCAGGCGAGTTCCCGTACCGTGCCCCCTCTATTCTCAGTCTAAAGAAGTGCAGAACCCCCCCCGTAGTTTGGATGCTCACCGGCACGTTCTGAGGTGGCTCGTTGTCAGCTGGTCACCAGCTGTCCAGGCTATTATTGATCACGGAGAAAAGAGGTGGTTGTCCACAGTTAACAATAAACCGGACACTTCTCTTTCTAACTACTTTGTCTATCCCTTTTCTCTCTCTTTTACATGTGGGAGCTCTTTGAAGGCACTCTTGGAGCTGACCTGAACCTTAATAATTATACAAAAAATATTTATAATAAGCCTTATATTTTATAGCACCTTTCATAAAAGAATTGCAGCCTTAAGTGCTTCACAATGGTTTTATAGAGAGAATAAAATAAATAAAATATATTGATTGATAAGAACCAAACCAACAGCAAATATATCCACTCTCGGACTCTTCTTGTGTGACTAGGACTTGGACTCTGACTCGAAGAGTGGGGACTCAAGAGCGACTCGGACTGGAGATTTGGTTACTTGACTCCGTTCAGGGGTCTCTGCGTCAACGTTAGCCTCTTTGCTAGCTCTTTGCTCCATGCTATGTGCCCTGTAGTTAGTTCACTTCGCTTGCGTTGGTGTTTTCCCCCTTTCTTGTTTGTTTGTAGCCTTTATTTAACCAGGGGAAAGCCCCTTGAGATCAAAAGATCTTTTTCAAGGGTGACCTGCAAGAGTTTCTCTGTGTAATGGCAACTTTGTTGTTCCAATGTCCTACTCTTTTATTGCCATTACTTCACAGGAGATGGAGTGATCCAGACGCAGACACGAACAGATGATTTCCGGTCCTATGGTGCAGTTTAGAAGGATGTTTATTGAGCGTTTACATTACCAGGGTTTAATTATTCAGTCAATGGTTGTGGTATGAGCATCTGCCGGGCTGGTGGAATCGGTATGCTCTTTCTTCCTGTGTTCTCGCTCTTCCAATCACCTATGACCCCTTTTATACAACCGGTGCAGCTAAACCCCGCCACCAAGTGTTCAAAAATAGTATTGCACTATAAATATAAATTAAATAATCTGACATGCCAACAACACCCATAAAATGGCTCCTACACTCTGCTTGACTTTCCAAGATTTGGCATTGCTGCCTCGATACCGAAAGTTACCTACACCTTTTGGGAACAGTTCTGTAGTTTTGAATCAGGATTTGTCAAGGATTGTAGCAGAGCAGGTTTAAGTGTGGCTCACTCGCTTGCGGTCATACCGGAACGCCATTATATTTTCTATTGTTAATTTGTATATACTCGCCAATTTTTATCATATTTGTATCTTATTTTAAATATATATATCTTTAACTTGTGTAATGCTTGACACCACTGCTCTGTCTTTCTGTCGGACTCTGTCTGTCTGTCTGTCTGTCTGTCTGTCTGTCTGTCTGTCTGTCTGTCTTTTTGTCTGTCTGTCTGTCACTGAGAATAGAAACCCTGACAACATAACACGTATGTCAGGGCAGCGGTCAGAAAGAGCAACAAAGACACCTGCTGTCAGCTGGAACTCTCAGTGAGTTTTTAATTTTAATATGACTTAATAAAGGGTTGGTGAGTTTTTCATTGACGTGTGAGATACATTCATCAAACAAGCCAACTGAATCAGTTCATCATAGATTCTGATGACCTTCGACCCCAATCAGGAAGTCCTGACCGACCGGTCAGGACTTCTGAGCCAGGAGCGTGCTCAGTTTGATCTTCCCGTCCATGGAGGCTGTCAGGCAGGTGCCGCAGTCCACGGCCGAGCACCAATCAACTGTCACCACCGGCGCTTTGTGCCCGCCCAGTGAGAGCACACTCTCCAGAGCTGGCTCCCTATTGGTCAGCTGAAATGAGGATGGGGGGACATGTTACAAACTTAGAACATAAAACAAAATATTAATTTTGATCCAGCAAGGGGATCATAGAAACCCAGAAAAAAATACAAAACATATATACACATTTGAAAGAGCATTTCAAGAGGCGGATGTGTAACTGCACATATGATGATGAGCTGATCGCTAAGGGTATTTACTCTGTAGATGAGTCCTCCGCTGCTGGAGCAGGTCAGGATGTGTTGGCCTTCAGAGTCGAAGGCAAACAGCCGACCTCGAGGAACCTGCACCTGAACAATAGGACATTCACACATTCATACATCAACTGGTCATACATTCATTTTATTCAAAGAGACCTTAATTATAACACACCAATAAATATATGAAGCTGCTGTAGGGTGATGGCTGACCTGTTTGTATCCGCTGTAACCTGACAGGATGAAGGGACCCGTGGCGTCCTGAGCTAACGCCTGCTCCGACTGCTTCACCCCACATCGGTGGATGTTCCACTGGATGAACTGAAAACACATGTTCACTGTGTGCTATAGCAAACATGCTCTGATACATTGAGACATGTCTTTTAAAGTGACTTTAAGAAATACTAGACACCAAGTTAACCTGTACCTTGCCATCTTCTCCGATGCTGAAGACTGTGTTTTCATCGTAGCTGAACTCCACACTGTACACTTCTCCGTCGTGAGCTCTCCAGCTCATCGCACTCTCATACCGCTGCATATCTACAGCAAGGAATCCAGAGACATTTTCTATATTGCCCGATCAATATTCACACATTTAAGAAGTCTATGAGATTCAAACGTTACAGAAAGTACCCAAAAAAGTAGAACTATGTTTACATCAATTGCTCCTTGATCACCACTTTTTGTTGTAAAAAGTGTAAAAAATAAGAAATGATTATGGTTCTTAATGATAGTCAGACAATTGAGTCCGACTCACCGAACAGGCGGATGACTCCGTCAGCGGCTCCGGTCACCAGCAGGTTCCCGTTGTGGTTAAAGGCGGTGCAGTTCACGGCTACTGGGTCAGGTTCTAAAGAGAATTGGAGCTGAGGGACAGAAAGATAATACTCAGGCGTGGGCCCTATGCAGTATTCTGGTTTAAATATAATCATCAGGATAAAAAAAAGAAAATGTCCAATACAGTTAAAAAAAAAATACATTATCAGATTACTGTTCCATTTATACAAAAAAAAATGCATTAATAACTAGCAGGATGAGAATGTATCATATTTTAACGAACAATTTATTATGAAGCACATGTGCACATTGAAAGAAGTAACATGAAATGAGAAACCAAGATATTTATCTTGGTTTCTTCTTTTCTAAGGTAACATTGTTCTGTTGTTTTACAGAAAAATACCTTATTGATATGTAGTTTGTCTTGTATTTTCTTGCATTGGATTGATATTAAATAAATCAAAAAGCAATGGGTAGTTATCAGGTTACATTACTGTTATATTGTATTTAGGGATGCACCAATGCTAAATTTCTTGGCCGATGCCGATGTTAATTAAAACTATTTGGCCGATGCCGATGTTTTATGTTTTTTTTAATAATTTTTTCGCGCAAAATGGTTTCAGTTGCAGCTCTGCCCGCTGTGAGGGGACCGGTGAGCGGAGCAAAACACGCCTTTAGAGTTAGACCTATCACACTTAGCTATTTTATCTACCTCTGAATCTACCTAAACTAGTTATAAATATATTTATTCTTTACTGTCGGATCACTCATTACTGGATCAGCGAGCTGCATGAGACGGATACGGACGGGCTGTCAGGAGAGGGAGAAAGGAACACTTTTTGCAAACCGCAAATCGTGGATCTCTGGGTGAAACTGAAATAGTCCCAAACTGCCGACATGTTGTTTTTTGTTTTCTTTAGTTAATGTTTTTTTTTTTATATAAACGAACTACGGGTGCCGCAGATGGTATGACGGAACGCGAAAAAAAATAACAAAAGCATCGGCGGCTGCCATCGGTGAATGTCACCTCATTTGCCGATGTGCCGATAGCAGTAAATAGGGCGAACAGCATTCCACTATTGTTCTTCTTCTTCTTCTTATTATTATTATTATTATGAATGCTGTGCAACAGCATCCCACTATTGTTCTTCAACTCTTTATTCTTCAACTTCAAAAAACGTAGGAAAACCTCTCTTACGTTGAAAAATAAAAAAAAATTAAGCAAAATAATTAAACAAAATGCCTCTTGAGGGCATGAAGTGACAAAAACTTTCAACATGTCTCCATTAAGGCTCATCGTAAATTCAGACTCATCTTTCATCACAGCACCAGCTGCACACCTTTAGTTAATCTGCCAAAAAAGCCACATTATTGACCCGAAAGTACACAAAAAGCACACTGAGACGCTCCTCACGGTACTGACATGCTCCACACATTTTACCGATAGCTGCTACGGTTATTCAACAAAAGTTAGAAATGTAAGAGGTTTATCTCTCATTCAGATCAATGGAAAGGCTCTCCTTTCACTGATCACTACACATCTCCATGGAAACCTTTGATCTCTGGGCTCACACAGGTGTTATGATTAGGTGCTCAGCACAGAAAAAAAACCTGACAAACAGACTGGAGTTTAATAGACTGTCTCAGCCTATACTGTCTGATGGAAACTCCAAACACACTTCAACATCTTCCACATATTTTATACATTATTGGTGGTGACACATGGTTTTAGTTAAAATATTCTGCTGCTTTTCCAAGCCTTTTTACTTAATCCAAATATTCCTGCTTCTTCACTCTCTTCTTACACATTACATTTCAGCATAGCTGTTCAGCGTCAGCTTTTCAGCATAAAGCACTCCCGCTTGCAATGTCTTCAGGAATTGCATTCTCTAGTTGTTTTTCTCCCCCTCTCAACCACACACACCTTCAAAATAAAAGCCCAATAGTGTTCCTGGGAAAGCGCTGGAAGAGGGATGTTTTTCAAAATAAAAGCCCTAGAATATCACTGTATCCAAAAAAGAAGCTCAGGATGAGGATTTTTGCTAAATAAAATATAACAAAAAATACAACTACTACTACTACTACTAATACAACTACTACTATTACTATTACTACTATACAACTACTAATACTACTACTAATACAACTACTACTATTACTACTACTACTACTACAACTACTTATGTAACTACTACTACTCCTCCAACTACTACTACTTATACTACTAACATTACTACTACTCATACAACAACTACTATAACTACTACAACTACTTATACGATAGCTACTACTACTTCTACTACTACTACTACTAGTATAGCTACTACTTCTATTTCAGGACATTGAGGCTATACATTTGGTTGTTTATACCTTTTTTAAACCTTTTCTTTTAAATATTAAGCTTCTTCACTATTTTTCCTAATCTTCCAGTTTAACATTTCAAGTTTTCAACAAAGTCATTGCAATGCATTTGAGCTGTAACAATTTTGATTCAAATCATTTCACTTTTCTGCATTTCTCCGCTAAGTTCAGCAACACACTTACTTGGTTTCTGTAGCTAAAAGCAGCTACAGAGACCATTCAAATCATCATTAAAAACACACCTGTTCACCCTGGCCTTCGGGCCCTAGCCCTTTCTTGGTCCCCCGGCTTCCTTTATTTTTTGTTTGCCCTTTGATTGTCCACCATGTACAACGACCTTGGGTCCCTTGAAAGGCGCTATATAAATATAATTTATTATTATTATTATTATTCAACTAATAATATATTCATTTTTTTCTGCGTTTTCAGCTAAATTCAGCAACAAATGTACACACAGTTTACAGCATTCACACGCATTTTCAGCAGGAAATGCATTTTCTAGTTTTATTTATTGTTCTCATTGTTCATAAGTTTGTGTTATGACTGAAACATTTTTCCAGGTTTGAAATAAAGCACAATAATTACATTTAAGACGGGTTCCCCTTTTTTAAGAAAAGTATCGAAAAAGTATCGAAATCGCAATTCTTGACTTGGTATCGGTATCGAAACAAAAATGTTGGTATCGTGACAACACTAGTCAGCTCTACAGGGCCCTAAAGCCTGGGGCCCCAAGCCCTAGATTATTAGCTGAAAAACAGTTTCTAATGAGCTGGTTGTTACCTGTTGTTTGACCGTCTTTGTGTCCCAGAGCAGCAGCTGGCCAGGGACAGGGACAGGAAGTCGAGGAGCGGAGTCTCCACTGAGAGCTGCAGCAGAGCAGACGAACGACGAGCCGCTGGGACTGCAGGCTAGAGACAGGATGCTGAAGGACAGAGGACACATGCTTTATCACCATCAAACAGTTATATTATTGCTACATGAAAAAATGCAGTGTCTCACTTTTATTTGTTTTGCACAACCACTCCAGAATTATCAGTGCTCTGGTAAAACTTGACAAATCAAGTGGCTAAATGAGACTACCAAAGGTCATCACGCCGAAGAAGAGTTGGCCAGACCATCAAAACTCTGTTTACAATCCACACCTAAGTTTGCAAAATCTACAACGAAGTAGAGCCCCTTTTTTTGTTTGAATTAAATCTTGCATTATGCTTAGTGCCGAATAATTAAATATAAACACGACTTCAAAAACACGAGACATTTTAATGCTACCAGTGGTTTGTCTTTGGTCATGGTGTCACAGAAGTGAGATATGATGGTTACTGAGCTGAATGTCAGTGAACAGGGAACTGATGAAGGGACAGTTTACCGTGGGTGGGTTTCATCAATGTTCATCTCATAAAGATTCTTCTTGGCATCCGTGTCATACAGCCGCACTGTGCCAACTCCACTGCCTAGTAACAACTGAACACACACACACACACACACACACACACACACACACACACACACACACACACACACACACACACACACACACACACACACACACACACACACACACACACACACACACACACACACACACACACACACACACACACACACACACACACACACACACACACACACACGTTACCTTTGACATGCTTTGTGCTGTATTGAATGTGTCAGTCTTTGTTTTTCTTCTTTTTAGTTGTTTGTATTGTGTATATTTAGGAGTGTGTTGTGTGATTAATTAACAGCACTTTAGTGATCAGATTAATTCCTGAGCAGTTTATCAAAGACTGAACCCTGAGGATTGCTGGCTGTTCTACATCGTATAGGCTTTGCCCTCTAAGGCTATCGCTATTGGGTAATCCCCTGCGCATGTGCAGCACTGAAAGACTTGTAATCCACGCCCACCTATGACGTGGGCCCCACCTACGGACTCACTTCCGTATAAATAGGAAGTAGGCCCGACAATCTGCTCCCATTTTTCTTCAGCACTCTGTTGCAGAAGCACTGTCAGGCACACTAAAAAGAAAAGATTCCTCTTCTAAAAAGCTTTGTTCCAATTATTAAGGTAAGTCAGGGCTGTGTTCGGGTTTGCCCTTCATGCCAAACAGGATACATTATGAGTTACGACCGGCACTCACGGTGTGAATCCTGCCGGGGATTGGAGCACGCAAACGCAGCTCTCACTCCCCAGGTGTCGTGCACTCATTGTGTCCGTCTCCCTCTGGCCCACAGACAGCGGAGAGCGGACGCTCTCGCTGCTGCGGCCGAGGATGATTGGACAGTCCAGGAGTCTTACTCCGTGGACGAAGCCCTTGACTTATTGGGTCCGAGTGGCGGGCAGCAGTCAGGCGACTCCTTCCCCTCCATTTACGGATCACCATGTGGTTCCCCCATCCTCCCTCTCCTCCGGATGGAGGAGACAGGGTGGGGACCCGGTGTCAGCCCAGGTTCGGCTGCCGGGCTGACACCAGGTCATCGGGTCCCTCTCTCCGCCATCACGGCTCTGCCGTCGATAGGCGGTATTCTCCAGGAACTCCCGGAGATCATCGGAAAGGCAGCCGCCTGGAGAGATCTCCCCGTTCCCCCGGTTCAGGAGAGCTCTCCTCCGGATGACATAAAAAAAGCTGCATAAGCCGGCTGCCTCATAACCGGTCGGTTAATTAGACAGCACGGGTTTTTTCCTCTGTCCCAGATGTGCCTCCTACACACACCTCCGCTCATTCCTCAGCGGGTTTGAGCGTGAACGCGCCTCAATGTCCGGTTTACAAGCCTTCTCCTAAACGGCGACATGATGAGAGCTGCTGTGCAATACAGCGTGTGGAGGCCCCCTCGCAGCCTTTTCAGTCCGGGCCCCCCTTGGGTTGCTTCACGGGCAACGGCGGCGAGGGCTCTGGCGTGGCTCGTCACCATGACAGCCACAGCACATCCAGAGCATGTACACCCGCTATCAGAGTATTACTCAGAGTGGCGGCGCGTGTGGTCGTTGGACAGATGGATGATAATAAGCAGCAAGGCTCACCGGTTCAGCCGGCTGCCCCTAAACCTGTCGGTTAGTAGGCAGCATGGCTTGCTGCATAAACCGGCTGTCTTTAAAACCTATTGGTTATTAGGCAGCTCAGATTTTTCCTCTGTCCCAGACGTACGACACACGGTCGTAATGAGCCCACGACTGCCATTATTACACCTCGTGTGGACAGCACTGCACACACCTCCGCTCATCCCTCGGGGTATTGAGCGTGAACGCGCCTCAATGTCCGGTTTACGAGCCTTCTCCTAAACGACGACATAATGAGAGCCTGTGAAATGCAGCGTGTGGAGGGCTCTGGCGTGGTTTGTCATCATGACAACCACAGCACACCCAGAGCATGTACGCCCGCGATATATCAGAGTATTACTCAGAGTATTACTCAGAGTGGCGGTGCGTGTGTCTGATGGACAGATGGGTGAGCAGGCGGATCAGCAGAGGGTAGCCTACACTCTGCAGTTTGCCTCTCCCCCCCGCAGTTCAACGGGATACAGGAAACAATCCTGTCATCCCAGGAACAGTGTCTCGCGCTCCTTTCAGAGCTGCAGGAACTCCTGGAAAAAAGCCTTTTCCAGGGTTCCTCAAGGGGAAGAAAATCAGGGTTTTTTAAAGAGGCGGGGGGAATGAGACCCATCCTCGATCTGTCAGTGTCCAACAAGGAAATGGCATTTTCACATGCTGACGATCAAACAGGTGCTGGAGTGTGTTCACCAGGGAGACTGGTTCACTTCCATTGACCTTAACGATGCATACTTCTACGTAACCATCATCCCGAAACACAGCAAACACTTTTTCAAAGTGTGTGTAGACGGCTCTGGAGCCGCTACACAGAATGGGGATGAGAGTGTTATTTTACCTGGACGACCTGCTGTGGCTGGCTCGCTCCAGGGAGGAAGTCGCTTTACAGACGGTACAGCTCGTATCTCATCTGTCAAGCCTGGGTTTCATTTATAAACTGGAAGAAGAGCCGTCCTCTTCCCTCCCAGATTATCATTCATCTGGGAGTGGAATAAAACTCGGCCACCATGAGAGCGCGGCTCTCACGGCAGAGAGTGGAGAGCTCAGAGCTCACAGATCCTCATATCTGTTCAGAAACTAGACAAAAGTTAAACAAGTACAAACCACAGACTGTCTGTGTCATGGTGAATACAGTCGCTGGTTTATTTATGTCTGTAGGCCGTTGTTGTGAGTGTGGAGGGAGCATATACAACGTTAGCTTAGCCTGATCGATCCGATCTCCATTCAGAAAACACGCATTTTAAAAGGTTTTTCGCCTGCCGTCTTGTCTGCAGACCGGTATCAGTATGTTGTTACTTGGCATCATTTTGAAACGTGTATTACCATTAAATCAAGGTAAAATATGTTCATTTTGTTGTAGTTGTAGCCCCCTTGCCAGCGATTCTCTCTGACCATTCAGCAGTCGAGAGTGTTTACGTCACTAGTTTAGCATATTCAGCCCGGTTGTTGGCCCGGTAAGAACCTCGATTTTGGAGGGACAGAAAAAAGGTGAAAAGGTAGCCCTGAGCCGGAACTACCCCTAGTGGAAAAGCAAAAAAAAGCGTGCTACGTGCTGCAGTGGAAAAGTGCCATTAGAGGGGCTTGGCCTCTCTCAAGATATTGTACGTACCATCCAGGGAGCCAGGGCCGCGTCCACCAGGGCATTTTACACAGCCAAATGGACAGCGTTCCAGCGTTGGTGTGTAGGGAAAAGCCTGGACCCCGCTACGTGCCCCCTGCCTCACGTGCTGTCGTTCCTCCAGCTGTTGTTTGACAGGAATTTGGCTTATAGCACAGTCAAAACATATGCTGCTGCCATTTCATCTGGCCACGTAGGTTTCGGTGTCAGCACGGTGTTTAGTCACCCTCTGACAAAATGCTTTCTACGAGGAGTACAGAGACTCAGACCTGTGTCACGCCCTTTAGCGCCTCAATGGGATTTGGCTTTGGTGTTAAGCCCCATTTGAACCTTTAGATCAGGTTCCCCTGAAGTTTTTGTCAGCCAAGGTAGCTCTGCTCTTGGCTCTGACATCAGCTAAAAGGGTGAGTGATTGGTCTGCTCTCTCTCTGTGGCGCCGTCATGTCTCCGGATCCAAGGAGATGGCAGCTCAACTGTTTTGCGCCCTAACCCGGCTTTTATGACAAAGGTTATCACAAGCTTCTTTAGATCGAGAGTGATACATTTGGATGGCTTCTTTCCTCCTCCTCACACATCAGAGGAAGAAGCCACATCTCATCTCCTCTGCCCGTGCGCACGCTGTCCTGCTATATTGCACGCACGGCTGCTTTGCGCCGTTCCCAGCGCCTGTTTGTGCATTACAGAGAGCGCTCAATAGGGCAGCCTCTGTCTGCACAATGCCTGTCACACTGGCTGTGTGAGGCTGTGTCACAGGCGTATGTCTCCTCTGGGTTAGAGGAATTTCATCCTCTACGGCTTTGCACGGAGGAATGACAGTGGAAGACATTTGCACTGCTGCATCTTGGTCTTCCCCCTGTTCTCTTATGAGAGGGATGTTCCCTTTTTCCTCTCTGACACACTCTGTACTGAGTGTGTCAGATAAAGTGATGTCGGGCCCTCTCTCCTGCCTGTCGGCACGCAGAGAGCGGCCCTTTTTTTCCCCCCTCTTTTATCCTTTTAACAAAGTGTGACATTCGTCTCTACTTTTCACAACGACAGGTTTGTACCTTCGTCCCCTCATGGAGAATATTCATTTTTTTTTTACAGTTCATTACAGTGTAATGAGCATGGGTTATTAATTGAGTAGATGTGTTTTTGTGCTTATGGTAACGGACGGACCTGTGGGGCGTAAACTACATCCTGCTTCGCCCTTAACCCAATAGCGATAGCCTTAGAGGGCGAAGCCTATACGATGTAGAACTGGGGTTACGTACTGTAACCCAGATTCTATGAGTATAGGCGCAGCCCTCTAAGGTTCGGGCCCCACTGGCTCCGCGAATAGCTGAAGAAAAGCTGTTTGTGTGGGAGCAGATTGTCGAGCCTACTTCCTATCTATACGGAAGTGAGTCCGTAGGTGGGGCCCACGTCATAGGTGGGCGTGGATTACAAGTCTTTCAGTGCTGCGCATGCGCAGGGGATTACCCAATAGCGATAGCCTTAGAGGGCTGCGCCTACACTCATACCTCATTCACACCAACGGTGTTTCAGGGCCGGTTCGGAGCTGTTCGGGCTCTGAGCGGTGTGAAAAGAGCCGGAGCTAAACCGAAGAACCGGTTCTGAACCTGAAAAGCTCTAGCACGGAGCTTGAACCGGAGTTGCGTTGGTGTGAATGAGGTATCATAGAATCTGGGTTACAGTAAGTAACCCCAGTCCTCTGCTCTGCTCCTACCAGTCGGTCCGGCTTGGTGGCCCACTCCAGAGACAGCAGAGGAGACTTGGACATGATGGTGGCTTTGGTCTGCAAGATGGGGTTGAATGACCACACCTGGGGAAGAGGACAATGAAAACCTTATTATGGGCTCAATAAGTTATGAATGGTAATATGTGTTTTTATCTTTACTGGGTTTGCCAAATCCCAAAAGATAAAAGATTCACCTTTATGACTCCGTCTACATCCAAACTGGCAACCCGGCGACCAGAACAGTCAACCCTGGAAGATAGGAAGAGAAATACACGAAGGAGATAGCAACGAAAAATTTTGGTACAGTTTTTCTCTTCTATGTAACTTTAAAAGCTTTAAAAGCCAGTGATAGTCTAGTTGCCAGCAAAGTAAACCCGGAAATGTTGAGTACCCCAAAGTTTTATGTTAGAAATGTATTGTAGGGTCCCCAGCACATATAAAATGCCAGATGCTAACCTGGATATGTTGGGCAATTTGTACAATTAGCATAAGTTGCGTTAACTAGCATTAATTACCATTGTAGCTTATGTTGACAATAGTTAAGTTTGGAAAATTGTTGAGTTATTCTTTTCTTTTTTTTTGGAGGATTCTGAATCCATTTCTGACCTTTCCAGGAACCAAAACGGCAGTTTTAATCAGAAAATGCCAGTATTTGTACTCTCTGTGGACTGATTTTGATACATTTTGGGTCGATTTGGAAGATTTATCATTTGGATTGGAAAGATTGCCTATTTATTTGAAAAAAGAATTGTCCACAGTAGAGATAATCATTTTCATCTTGTGCTCCCTATATCCAATGGTTGCAACACTACTCATGGTAGTCAAAAACAGCCCACAGAGAGTACAAATATGGCCACTTTCTGGTCAAAAGTACAGTTTATGAGCCCAAAATATTTCAGAAATGGAATCATCATTCTCAATAACCCCCAAAACAACACCAATATTGTACAAATTGGCCAAGTAATTTTGTTTTACTATTGTCAGCATAGGCTATATTGCCATTCATTTCAATCATAAAACTTTGGGTACTTAACATTTCTGGGTTCCCTATGCTGGCAACTAGAGTATAACCTACAGTTAAAGCTGAATTTCCTGTGAGAGTTCCTTCTGTTATTCAGACACAGATTGAGGTGTGAGATACTGCGAGAGGAGGAGAGGGCCCACCTGCAGTGCATGATGGAGGAGTGGTGTTCTCCGTACTCCTCCTGGCTCAGTTTGATGAAAGGCTGCTCCGCTGAGAGACCCCCCCTCTCCCTTCCTGATTGGCAGCCCCTGCTGTCTGAGCAGGACTCGGGGGGGTCACTGGAGGTGTCGGGAGGAGGCTCTACCTCCCCCACCTCCCCTCTCTTCTCTGCTGTCTGAATGTATAAAAAGGAAGGAGGTGGTCAGTAGTGGCGGATGAAGTACTCAAATCTTGTAATATATATGATATGTTTTATAATGGTTGATCATTAAAGTGTTCTCAAAGCTGGTAAAGGTGCAGCTAGTTTGAATGACTTTGTATACTGCAGGGTAGCTTGTGAATTTACTCCAGGTGGAACTAAAGTCTGATTTAACACTTGGTTATATTTCACATCATTCATCCAGATCTGTAAAGTAACTAAGGGTACAAAATAAATGTAGTTGAAAAGTAAAAGTAGGCTACTCCAAGTATTTCAAAATTGTACTTAAATACAGTACCTGAGTAAATGTACTTAGGTACTTCCCACCTCTGTCCTACTGAGACACAACATTTTTATGTATGACCTCATGATAAAAGAAGTTCCTAGTGTTGCTGGTTGCTGGAGTGCTTCTCCTAGCACACTAGCTAGCTGCTAACATGCTAGCACTGCCGAGCCAAAACTTCCAGCAAAACTAGCTGGCTTAAAACCTCAAGCTAATAACCATTTTGCAAACTGGCTAGCTTAGAAACAATCCGACAAGAAGTTAAAACTTTTTTTTAAGGGTCACCTATTATGAAAAATCCACTTTTTCGTGTCTTCTAAACATAAATATGTGTCCCCTCTGTGTTACAGGGTTCATACACTTTCTCACCAATGATTTTCAATGACTTTTTCATGGAAATGGTCATTGTGTGTAGATATTTTTCCCTCCTCCTGTGAGTGTGTGAGTGTGTGTGTGTGTGTGTGAGTGAGCAAGCAGGTGGTGCCCGTTAGCTGATTAGCTACCTTCTGCATGCTGATTGGTCCACCTGAAGAAGAGGGGAGCATTTAAGCTGCAGCCATGCAGTCCCTCTTCCCTCTCTCTGACTCGACTTCTCCTACTCCCAACACTGTTGCGTATTTAGATCTGTACTGTTGTGCTGTGGGTGTACTTATACCGTACACCCGTCCTCTTGTATATTTTGAAACCTTAGAAAGATAAACTAATTTAACCTGTCTTGTAAGACACGCTTTGATTTTCCCAGGAGTGGGAAACCCTTTTCTTTTGTTTAATTCTCGTTTTCTCCTGTTTTCACGTCAGGGTAGGGAAGAAGCCTGTACGTTTGTTTTCTTATTTGTTAGGCAAGAGTTATGTGTGCCAAGATTTGTTTGTTTATGTGGGTTGTTTCGCCTCCTTGTTAAAAACTAGGTAATTAAAATGACCAACGGCATTCACTGTCTCAGTGTCCATGTTCTTGGGAGTGGGAAAAGTGGGGAGAGTGCAAACTTTATGCTGCGCCTAGGTTCCCCTAGATCTGGGCGTAACATAGTTATGCCATAATTGGCATGACCAAAAAAATTACTCTTTCTCAGCGGTACCACTGAAAATTGTTAATTTTAACATGGAACAGGAAAATAAGGTCTGCATATGAAACATACTAGAAAGGCTTACTAGCTATAGCGACAGCAGGAAACAAACAAAGTCGCTGAGGCCGGGCCTGTTTGATATTGTGTGACACGCTACAAAAAAGTACTGAGATCAAAACTCTGTTGCAAAATAATGTGGTTTAATGAAAACTGGGATAATCAACTTATTCTCCTTGGACATGTACATTGTTATATTAATCAAAGCAATCATTTCAACTTGCGGTCAACAAAAAGTACAACGACCTGTGTCACCCTCTCTTCCACACACCTCACGCAGGTGAACAGGATTATAATGAGTGCCGCCCATATCCATGTGACCCAAGCCAACCAATCAATAGTGTTCAAACAAATATCTTATATTAAAACAAAAACGCAATACTATACATGTTTCATGGCTCCTACACACCAGCCTCTAATTATTAGGTTAGTATACATAATAATTACTAACATTATTCAAATGGGAGACATGTGACAATTATAGCTTAGTAATCAAGTCCATACAGTTACAGTTCATGCGTGTAGTTTCCCTTCTTCTTTTCTTTATACGAGTCACAAGTCAGTTAGGCCAAAAGGTACCACCACCTAGGCTCAGTCAAAGATAATCCTTAGTGTCATCTAAGTCTGTCAGTCGAAAAGAGTCAATATTGTGGAAAAGATGTCACTGATGTCGGATGTTCTTCCGTCTCTTCCTGCCGTTTCTGCATCTTCTCCACGATATTCTCGCTTTGATCGCCCCACTCCTTCTTTAACGAGGAGCGCAGCATGTCCTCGTCGTCTTTGATTTTGAGTCCTTCGGCCTTGTAGAGCACGTTGGTCCACTTCATCTTGTTCTCCATCTCTTTGTTGGTAGTGGGGGGCCTTTCTGAGCAGCCGTTGAAGGAGAGGGCTTTTGTTGGGATTTGAGATGAGGCTTCTTCTCATCTTTAAACCTTTTCTTTTGAAATTTCTTCTTTGACTCTTGCTGAAAAAACACTTTCTTCGCAAACTTCTTAAACTTGAGATCCTCTCTTGACATTCCAGCGTGTTCCTCCAATCTGCATTCAGGGAAGTCTGTGCTGAACTGCTGTTGCCAAGGTTCATCTAAATTCATAACTGAGATTCTGTTCACAGATACTTCTGGTTTGTCCAAATCCATTGCATTCCCACTCACTCCTTTAAGTGGTCCATTCACTGTCCAGCCTAGGATTGTCCTGCTTGCATAGGGTCCGTCATCCACACTGCGTATGACTTCCAATGGTTCCAAGGCCTTAGGAACATTGGTTCCTATCAACAGTCCAATCCCTGCATTTATTTCAGGCAAATTAACATTTTTTAGATGAGGCCATCTCTGTAGGTCCGCTTGTCTAGGAATGTTCCCACTGCTGGCAGGCATGCACTCTTGGGTGTAGCTTTGTGGCAGTTCAAAGAAATTGTCATTTTTTAAGCCAGCCACTTCTAGTCCGAACACAATATGGCTATTTACGAGCCTCTCTTGGCCCATGGTTCGTAAAAGAATCTGCGCCTTCTTTCCAGTTAGGCCAAGCTCGTGCATCAGATCCTCTGTACAAAACACTGCTGTACTTCCTGGGTCCAAGAAAGCATAGGTGGTGACAATCTTGCTGCCCTTCGTTGACTTGACTTGCACTGGAACTATGGGAAGTTTACAATTGTCATCACCAGCCCCTGTAAGGCCACTTGAAACCAGTGTGCTGTCCACTGATAGCTCTGATTTATTCCTGGCTTGAGCAGGATTGTGTCTTGCTTCATTGGAAGGGATGTGAAGTATGGTTGGATGTTTGAAGCCACATTTTGAACAGGAAATTCGTTTATTGCAATTTCTGCTAATGTGCCCCACGCACAAACAGCCGAAACAGACACCTTTTTCCATCAAGAAGCCTATCTTCTCTTTGTGTGTTCCTTTTTCAAGCTGATGGCACGAGTCCAAGGTGTGACCTCCTCCGCAGCACAGACATGTCCTCCATCTTGTCAGAATGTGTTCCTTCCATTCAGTATCTGTCTGGGTTTCATTTTCTACAAGAGCTACAGTGGTGGCAAAGCTAGTTCCTACGAAATGTGAGCGAGGCTGTGATCTGTTTAAACCAGTATTTTGTGTTATGAAGGGAGCATCTTGAATGTTTCCAAATACTGGGTCGGTTAAGATTTTAACTTGTCTCTCAATGAAATATGTGATGTCAAAGAATGTTGCTCTGCGGCTGTTCCTCTCCTGCAGCTCACAGGCTAAAGTTCTCCACTTGTCTCTGAATTGGTAAGGTAACTTCCTTATTATGATCATCATATTTGCAGCCATGTTAACATCCTCGGTTCTTATAGGAGGCCATGAAAGAGCCTTTTGCAAATATGCAGATGCCACTTTCTGCTCATTTTCAAACTGCTCCCTGATTAAAGCTTTAGCCTTGACATATCCCCTCTCTGGATCCATATGCTGGCAACTTCGAACGAGTCCTTTGGGATGACCCTGAGTGTACTGCTCCAAAAAATAGAGTCGGTCACTGTAGCTGTTTGTGTTTTTCTCAACACCATTCTCAAAAGCCTTCATAAATGTATGATATTTTAACGGGTCGCCATCAAAAACTGGAATCTCTCTCTTTGGCAACGATGAAAGACATTGCTGTTGTATTAACAGTGTGGTTATTTCATTTTGTTTTCTCATAATGCCCAGAATGTTGTTTTGATCTTCACTTGCGTTCAAGCTATCTCCATAATTCATTTGTGTTTTCAAATTGGATTTTTTAAGGGATACTGGCTCTGAGGAAAGGAACCAAGGTGAAATGTTCTCATTAGGCCGTGATGTTGGATCCAAGAAGTCATTGCTAGTCTCCCTTTGGTTTAGCAACATGTGTGGAATATTTATATTGTCCTTGGCAGTGTAGAGGACTTGTGGTTTAATGTTTCTTTGTTCAATATAAGAGTTCATTCCATCCGAATGCTTTGTTTTTGAACTTTTCCCACTTAGGACGCTCCCTGTTTGTGACACATCTAATTTAGCCATGTGTGCTGCAATATCCTCCTCCATCTGAAGTTTGTTCCTAATTCGTTCCTCCTCCATCTGAAGTTTGCTCCTTTCTCCTCCTTATTCGTTCCTCCTCCATCTGAAGTTTGTTCCTAATTCGTTCCTCCTCCATCTGAAGTTTGTTCCTAATTCGTTCCTCCTCCATCTGAAGTTGCTCCTTTCTCCTCCTTATTCGTTCCTCCTCCATCTGAAGTTTGTTCCTAATTCGTTCCTCCTCCATCTGAAGTTTGCTCCTAATTCGTTCCTCCAGTTCATGTTTGTCCTTTAATAGTTTATTTCTTGCCATTAAAGCGGCCAAGTCAGCCTCTGTTTTAAGGCATGCAGACGAAGCAGTAGAAGTTGCAGACTTTTCCCCCAAAGCAGAATTCTGTGATCGGGTTGCTCTTCTTCTGATTTCCACATTTGACACACTGTCACTTGGTAGTACATCCTCTTGCATGTCATCTGTTGTTGGAATATCCAGCACAGCAGCAGTTATTGTGGCAACATCCTCTTGCATGTCATCTGTTGTTGGAATATCCAGCACAGCAGCAGTTATTGTGGCAACATCCTCTTGTGGCTCCTTTAACCACCGTTTAATGTCCCTCTGAAAGCTTTCACTGTATTCCAAGATACTGGCAAACCATTCCTTTTGTTTCTTTAGTTCATCCTCTGGGAGTAAAGGAATCAACATTTCATGTGAAATAATGGCTTTTTCACCCAGTTGAATTAAATTCTCTAAATGAGTGAGGCATTTCCCCTTTCTCTCATGTGTCCTTTTATTTCTGGTATGAGTGCTTTTATTTTGTTCACACTGGTTTTACGTTCCCGTTGAAGTTTTTCGATGTTATTTACCAATGCCTTCGCAGTGAGTTTGCTTTCTCTTTTCCCATAGTCCATTTCAACACTTTCCACGTCAACATTTATTTGACTCATTTTCTCCGTTAGATTATTCAAGCTTCTTCAGTGCATTCGTTTGATTGTAACACACTCAAAGATCGGAAGAAAATTCCTTCAAAGCATCACATTTCCACATTTCCACATCAACAGAGCCGCGCAACTTCCATGCGACAGAGCGGAGTTATACAGTGGAGATACACGGCGGTGAATATGTGCACATTCAGTGTAAGGCTTACCTGGCTGTGATCCGCGTTGAATGCGGCTTCCAAAACTGCAGTCTTTATTAACAGCCAGTGCTTACCTCCGTGAATTATTTCAAACAATTGCTTATCTCCTTTCTCCTTGAAAGATCCTCAATCCATGCGCTGTTTGATGATGGTTCTTCTTACGTCTTGTGTGCTTGTTGTTTTTTGTTGACAAATATATAGCGACGGCAGGAAACAAACAAAGTCGCTGAGAGGCTGAGGCCGGGCCTGTTTGATATTGTGTGACACGCTACAAAAAAGTACTTGCTGAGATCAAAACTCGGTTGCAAAATAATGTGGTTTAATGAAAACTGGGATGATCAACTTATTCTCCTTGGACATGTACATCGTTATATTGATCAGAGCAATAATTTCAACTTGCGGTCAACAAAAAGTACAACGACCTGTGTCACCCTCTCTTCCACACACACCTCACGCAGGTGAACAGGATTATAATGAGTGCCGCCCATATCCATGTGACCCAAGCCAACCAATCAATAGTGCTCAAACAAATATCTTATATTAAAACAAAAACGCAATACTATACATGTTTCATGGCTCCTACACTAGCTTCTGGCTAAAGCAACTGTAGACTAGAGGGCATGATTGTAAAATCTCTCACTAGCAAAATACCTTGACAATTAAATGCCATTCTACGTTTCATTACTATACGATACAGTATTTATTATCATTATTCATAAACTCAAGTACTATACTTGGGTACAATTTTGAGATACTTGTACTTTACTTAAGTATTTCAATGTTTTGCTACTTTGTACTTCTACTCCTCTACAATTCAGAGGTAAATGGTATTGAATACCTTTAGTTACTTCACAGATGTGGATGAATGATGTGAAATATAATCAAGTGTTAAATCAGACTTTAGTTCCACCTGGAGTAAATTCACAAGCTACCCTGCAGTATACAAAGTCATTCAAACTAGCTGCACCTTTACCAGCTTTGAGAACACTTTAATGATCAATCATTATAAATCTTATCATATATATTATTCTGACATGGACCAATCTGCACAATGACTACTTTTACTTTTGCCACTTTAACTATATTTTGATGTTAATACTTTTACTTGAGTAACATTTTGAATGCATAACTCTTACTGTAAAAGAGTATTCCTACACTCTGGTACTTCTACTTTAACTCTAGTACAAGAACTGAGTAATTTTACTTTTACTAAAGTACAAGATCTGAGTACTTCTACTCTAGTACAATATCTATACTTATGCGACCTCTGTTTATAGCCTATGAAAGAAACTATTAGAAAACTAAGGCTAAAGCTAACGTTAGCAGATAGTGACAATGTATGCTAGTTAGCTAGCTCAACGATTCCTTAAATAATATTGCGACAGAAAAACTTTTCAGTGCACATCACGCTCTGCCGCTCCGACAGGGAGCTCTGCTCTGAACACCTGAACTGTTCCAACAGCTGTTCACCAGCAGTCCAGTCTGTGCCACAGTGACTCCGCACAGTTACTGTTAACGAACGCACCGTAGGTAATGAACTAGCCAAGGTAACCCCCCCCACCTTATCACCTGAACCTCCTTCTAGAGCACCATTGTGTTCTTTTTAACCAAATATCTCGCAGAGGGGCGTGCCTCCTTATTTTCATCTAAAGTAACAAACAGAGAATCAGCACTTTTGAAACAGGGCTGAAACAGAGGGGTTTATGGGCTGCTACAATGGGTGATCTGTTTGGTATTTGGTGCCAAACACTTTAGAGACATGTTTTGTTATGTATATATCTGAGACCTATAATATATTGATTAAAAACAGTATAATAGGGGAGCTTAAATAAAGATTGACTGGACAGGGAAACTTTTGTAAAGACACCACATTGACCTTGGCTCTGAAGGTACCTGTGCTGGTGGCTTGGAGAAAAGCTCCCGTCTCTCCTTCTCGTGGTCCTGGACCCTCTTGTGTCGGGGATGTGAGGAGGGGTGTGTTGCCTGTTGGGGCTGTGAGCTTGCAGCTTCACTGGGGGAGGCCTGACTGGAAACTGGCTTTACCTCCTTAGCTTGGAAACCGTCCTTTGACTTTGCAGGCTGGAAACACAAACTCATTTTATACAGAGAAGATATCAGGTCAGAATTCTATCAGCCACTCACAATGTTTAAGACCTCCAATATGGCAGCCAGAGACGATAGACAATTCCCATAGCATGACTGAAACACCTGTGTAACCCATAAAAGGCACAAATGCCCCTTTCACACCAACGCGGTTCCAGGGCAGGTTCGGAGCTAGAGCCTGATAAGCATCGTTTTTTCCTGTTCACACCGCAGCGGAGCCGGCTCTTTTCCCCGAAAACCGGTTCTTACCAAGCTCGAAAATATTGTCTGTCTAGAAGCAAGAACCGCAGAAGTCACACTTACGTCGGAGGCGGGGGGCGGGATTAATCTGATCAACAACAACAAAATGCCGCAAATTCTGTTCAGCAACACACACAACTAAGAACCAGGATGGATGCCAGTAAATTGGGGCTTTCACACCAACGCGGTTCCAGGGCAGGTTCGGAGCTAGAGCCTGAAAAGCACCGTTTTTTCCTGTTCACACCGCAGCGGAGCCTCTAAGCTCCGGAATCCGGTTCGTTTCAAGCACCAAAAAATTGTCGGTCTAGAAGCAAGAACCGCATACGTCACGCTGACGTCGGAAGGGGGCGAGATTAACCTGAGCTAGCAGTTAAAGGTGAGTACGGCAAATGCAAGTTGTAACAAGCAGTAGCGCTGAGCAAGTGACTAGAACGCAACCACACACTTGTAAAAAAAAAAAACACACTTTATAAAGTCAGGCAACACTAACCAGGCTTCGTGTGATTCTGTTTATTTGTACCTTACTTTGACCATCCGTTCACTGTCATTGATCATTGTGGAGAGCAGGCAGACGTTTTGTTTTGTATTATAGCAGCTATTGGATGGAATCAATACATGGGCTGCACAGGTTGCCATGTCCGACTATCACAACTAGAATCATAATGAAAAATACGCCGGTAAAATGTGCCTGTAGAAAACGACTTATGCCACAATAGGATAGCAACAAGTAGTCAAAATAGTCAGTTTAGCTTCGGTTGCTATGCTAACATCACCCATTTTATACCAGAGAAGCGGTCGGTAAATGCCGCTGAAACCCATTAATAAACAATGAACCACGGCACTCTGGAGAAAAGTATAAGGTTGGAGAAGTCGTTATTTAATTTAATCTGGCTTCGTATGATTAAAAGCAACACGATCATCGACCCGACGCAGTCCCAGATTGTTGTTGTAGTGAGCGTCGTAACGCCGTTGGGGAGAAAATCAGCGACGTAAACGGTGACGTCATGACGCAGCCGCGGCCGCACCAGTCGGGCTCTGGGCGGTGTGAACAAAACGGGGGCTGAAAAGAAAAACCGGTTCCGAACCAGAAAAGCTCTAGCACAGAGCTAGAACGGGAAACGCGTTGGTGTGAAAGGGGCAAATGTGAGCAGCAGTGGACCGCTGAAGAAACAAATGACCTCCTCGGGCTTTGGTCAACGCAAGAGGTACAGAGGAAGTTGGACGGCACTATAAAGTTATTTCCCAGCAGCTGCAGCGGGAGTTGGCCCCGCTGGATACCACCGGACTCTGGAGCAAATAAGCAACAGGCTAAAAAAACTCAAGAAAGACTACCGGGATCATTTTTGTGATATGAGGGATTTCCGCGCGGTTTGGCCATTCTTATTATACATCCATGGGTTTGGCTTTAAGAAGCAGGCACGTTAACGGTTACGTCATGACGCAAACGATGACGCAATGATGCAGCACCACTCGGGCTCTGGGCGGTGTGAACAAAACGGGGGCTGAAAAGAAAAACCGGTTCCGAACCAGAAGAGCGCAAGCACGGAGCTAGAACAGGAGCTGCGTTGGTGTGAAAGGGGCATAAGAGATGGTTTACAGCAGGGGTGGGGAACCTTTTTCCTCTCAAGGGCCATTTCAGTTTTTTCAACATCCTCCGAGGGCCGTACAAATTATTGACCTCTGCTTAAAAATACTAAAATCACAGCCCATTCATTTGGCCTTTCTTTCATGCTGTGCAAAGAAAAAGCAACCTCTTAATCCAGATATCTCACCATGACTCGCGCATGCATGCACGTGCACGGTTGTGGCATGACCACCAAAACAGAAAGATATGGACACAAGATGTGTGCAAATGTATTTAGTTTTCTATCCATGTGGACTTGATTTAAGTGGGGGGGGGACCTAACCTCCTCTCGGGGGGTCCGGGGGCATGCTCCCCCGGGAAGATTTTTTTTTAAATGTTGAAGTTAAAAGCATCAATCTGGTGCACTTTGAGAGCAACATTAGGAGATCTATGGATACATCTCTCAACACCCATATGAAACAGAACTGTAAGCAGATTTTCTTTTTCTTTATGGATATTTTACAAATCACTCCCCTTTTAAACTGTAGTCTTGTTTATTAATAACAACTTTTTTTTACTGTCATATAGTATTTTATACCTGTTTACTTTATTCTCTTATTTTTTTATAACTATAATGATCATATAAAGATGTGCCTTTACCTCACTGGTTGGAGAAAAAGCTTCTTATATTCGTTAGCATAGCTAGCTAACAGATGCTAATAACAACAAAGTTATTGACTGTATGATCAGTGTGACAGATGAACAGATCGCCACTGGGCTTTCAGCTAAAGACACAGCCACGCAGAAACTGCGGCATGTGTACGGCTCCTTATGGGTACTGCAATTTTTGGAAGTGCCGGGGTTACGTTCTGGTGCTCTCCGTCAGAACTGCACCCCTGTCAGACGAGACATATACCACGTAATGACAGGTTAGGTTTGTGTTGTGTTCAAGGACCCTGAACTTGGCCAGGAAAAACAGGCACTCGCTTGTTTAATTTTTTTGCGGTCTAGATTTCTTTAATTTTTTTCTTTTTTGCGTGTGTTTATAAATTACCTTGAGGTCCGTACCAAATGGTCTCACTGGCCGTATACGGCCTGGGGGCCAGAGGTTCCCCACCCCTGGTTTAAAGCCTGGCGAGGGAGGGGGGTGGCCTTGTGGAAAGTGTGATGGACTGAGATGCTTGACAAACACAGATAGAGCTGGAAGTATGAATACTAACAAACAAGTATATGCCCTGTTCAGCTCTCTGTGACAGCGGCTTTTTCAATATTTTAGCTTACTGCTGGAAAAGTATCTTACTATATGCCAATAATTCAGAAATCATGTTATAATAAATGAAAAAAACCTCAGATTTCTCACGCCAGTATGTCGTGCATTTCCTAATTACAACACTACGCATTTGTTTTATCATTCAAATACTAGTGAATACCAGCATTTTACACTTCTGATTAATTGTCATTAATCACAAATGAATATTGTGATTGACGCAATTAAATGTATTAATTCACTAACACATGTCAGTGATCATTTGCCAATTTTCTCTATTGGTGGGAAATAACCTGTACAACTGCAGTTTTTGCCTCTTCTGCATTGGCTTCACTGTTTGGTCTCAATATCTGAAAACACATAGATTTTCAACAACGCAGATTTACAGTGAGCAGGAATTCAGCTGCAGCGCCTGCTCTGAAAGAAAATAAATGTTTAAACAATGAAACTTCTAGGTCTCTCTTACAGGGGGGTTGGTGGAGGGGTCCTTCCTTCCCACTGCTGCCTGGCTGGGCGAGGAACCGCTGGTCTGAGGCAGTTTCCCCGGGGTGCGCTTGCCCTGCGGCAGGAATGTCGAGAAGAAGTTTCTGGAGGGAGTGATGGCGGTGCTGACCGGGCGCTGGCTCGACACTAAGTCACTAAGGAGAGCGACAAAAAAGAACATAAGTAATACGTCGAAATAATGCCATCCTCACATTAATGCCCCTTGTCTTGAAACATTTAGAAAGTTGTTTTTCTTTTTAAATTGATTTAAGTTCTGCTTTTAATAATATTCATCCACATATCGTCCTCTAAAAAAAATCTATTGCAGGTGAATTTCATTTTTTATCAAG
This sequence comes from Dissostichus eleginoides, assembly GCA_031216635.1. NCBI lineage: Eukaryota > Metazoa > Chordata > Actinopteri > Perciformes > Nototheniidae > Dissostichus > Dissostichus eleginoides. Next base: position 29,731,226 of record CM062282.1, read on the forward strand.
TGGTATTATTCTTTTACATCAAACAGGCCACAACAAGTCAAAGTCAAGTCAGGATTCTGTGATACAGCTGTAGGCAACACGGGGGGGGGTCAGCCTAACCCCTCGATTCCACCAGGTCCGTCTGCGTCGCGTTACGGCTGCGCCGCGGTTTTGGTCCGGCCTCCTCCGGCGTCATACCCTACCAGGCGTGTTTCAGAAGCATTTCAGAAGCGGAGCGTCTTGCCTGCCGGCTCGCAGTTTTTGTTGATTTGGGCATATTTCCTGGACAGGCTACTTTGTACAGAAAAAGTTAATAATAATCATAATATTCCAGTTATAAACGACATGAATCAAAGATGTGTTGCTGTATTTTAGTGGTAAAAAAATGCATTCATCATCAGAATTATTCTATATATATAATTTACACAGTGCCTGTAAACCGGAGGAGAACGCTGGCATTTCTCCTCCTACTTGAAAGACTACGGAGGGATAGGGTCTGCAAAATTAGTTTATTTTGGGGATGGGCCGGATGCTCTGACCGGTCCACTTCCTGCCCGGCGCCTCTGCAACGCCTCGCGTCACGTCGAAAAATAGACTTGAATCCTATTTTGAGCGGAGCCCAGCGCCGAGACGCTTCTGGGACGCTTCTGAGCCGTAACGCGGCGCGTCTGGTAGAATAGCACCCATTGACTAGAGTGGCCGCGAGCCTTGCGAACGCCACGGCGCAGCCGTAACGCGACGCCGATGGACCCAGTGGAATCTAGGGGTAACACTGCAGGCTCAGTTTTCTCAGCTTCAGGTTTGTTGTACGGTCAGATGAGCATACTAGTACATAAATGTACGCAAAACTGCAGAAAGTGTGTTTGTTCCCAGATGAAGAGCAAATAATAGTTCTGTGGCCGTAGATGGTCAGGACATCACACACTAAAGATATTCAGGGTTCTCAGTGTTTTTACATAAACGTCAGCGCCTCCATTCAGTTACTGCTGCAAAGACTCAGAGCTTATTGTCATCTTAATATAGAGCAACCTAGAGTCTGTTTCAGGTTTTTTACCCGCTGGTTTTGTAAAGCTAAATGTTAAGTTTGAGGCCCAAATATTCAGAGAGGTTGAGATGGCCTTACACCCCTAGAAATGTTTAAACCGTCAGCTATTCAGCAGGCCAGCAGGACTCTATGTGACACCTCCCATGTGTTCTGAAACCCTCTTTAACGGTCACACATGCACAGCACAAACAGTGAAATGTGTTCTCTGCTTTTAACCCATACTAGGAGCAGTGGGCTGCCCACATTGTACCCGGGGAGCAATGTGGAGTGGGGGGGTGTCCAGTGCCTCGCTCAAGGGCACCATGGCAGGGCCCAGGAGGTGAACTGGTACCAGTCCACACTCCATATTTAGGTCTGTTCGGGGACTTGAACCGGCGACCCTACGGCTCCCAGTCCAAGCCTAAGCCCCTGCCGGACGGAAGGTGTGGAAGGTATGGAAGGTATGGAAGGTATGGTACTGTACCTCATGAGTCTAGGGACCATACCAGAATTGAGTTGTTGATAGGGATAACAGTTAAGTTCCACAACTCTCCATACCCCGTGTGACGAAGGTAACTTCGTCACTGTGGATTGACCACACCGGGTTATATTTGAATTCTCTGCCTCTGCCTCCTTGCTTGGTCGGGCCGCTCAACGGTCATTTTCACAATTGGTGTCAGAAGTGGGATTCCAAGTGAGGAGGTGAACATGACGGGAGAAAAAAAGAACGCCCAAAGAGAGGAGCCAGATGACGGTGTGGCTATGCCTGGAGCTAACCAGGGGTCCACGGCTGGTAAACCAGGGGGCAAGTTCGAGGAACTGAAGGAGATGATGAAGTCATTCCTGCAGTATGAGACAGCCAGATTCAAGCGGGAGGAGTGCCGTTTGAGCAACATGGAGCAGCCGTTTTCATGGATACAGGAACAGGTTTCCCTGATAAAAGAGAAAGACGACTCTAAAGGCTCGACGGGCACTAACTCTGATGCTGAGGCAGCACAGATCCTGGCGGAGAACCGGAGATTGATGCGAGAGCAGAAAGAGAAAGAGGAGCAGCTCAGATTGCCGAGGGAGGAAGAGGAGAAGCTGAGAAAGGAAGAGGAGATGCTCTTCTAGCGGAGGAGGAGCGGGTGAAAATGGTCGAGAAGGTCCGTCAGGAGAGAGAGCGCGTCATGCAGCAGAACCAGCAGGAGCGCCGGCAGAGGAAGAATCAGATCCCGAAGATGAAGAAAGGGAAGCTTCCTTCCGACTTCACGCCCCCCCCCTGAGGAAACCATGCTGCACAAGGGGAAGCAGAACCACCGGGCGGAGTGGAGACACATGGAGGAGAGCAAAATGGCCTAGATCAATAAAAGTCGCAGGAATGAGGTACTGTTCTCTTTCGGGAGAGGAAGGAGGAAATGTGACGAAGGTAACTTCGTCACTGTGGATTGACGGCTTCGGCCTTGTAATATTGCACATGTGGTTTAGTTTGAAACTGTTCCCCCTCCCGTTTTGTCTGTGGCTGGTGATTGTGTTCACCTGGTGCCCTGTGTTGTCTCCTCCCCCCTCACCTGTGTCTTATTGGCCTGATTAGTGTGTGTGTATTTAGGCTCTGTTTTCCCTGTCAGTAAACAGGTAGTGTGTGTGAGATCCTTGTGGCTGGTTACTGTGTTCACCTGGGCAGCAATATTGAGGCTGTGTCATGTACCACAGCGATGAATAAATGCCCACACCGGGTTATATTTGAATTCTCTGCCTCTGCCTCCTTGCACTTCAATGTTACTTCAAGTTAAGTCCTTTATTACCGTTTGAAAAGTGATTGTTTGGACACAGGTCACATTTCCCTCTAACATTTTTTTTTATAAAAACTTCTTGCCAAAACTACTCTTACCAGACTACATTTGAACACATGATAACCTCATAATTTATTTTACGCAAAAAATATTTTAACTGAATACAGCTTGAATAAAGGTCAACAGGAAGTTGTGAATCAGCGACAGGAAGCTGAATGAATGATCTGAGAAACATTCCCAGCACCCCGCCTCGAGTGATGCTGTCTGACAGCTGACAGACAAGAAGCTCAACCCAGCACTACACATATTGTTACAGCAGTAATAACTTTCTAGTTTCACAACAAGATGACAGCATGAAACAAAGAAAAGTAAAACAACTGCTGTTATGCAAAATCAACTTGTTCATGTCTTCTATTCATAAATATGTGTTCCCTCTGTGTTAAGAGACTCTGACAGTGTCAGGAACAAAGACCCCCCCTCGTTTTGTCCTGATCCATCTATATAAAAACTTGAATGAAAATGAGCTGATCAGATTTTGCCACTTTTGTGCAACCATTCGCAAATACCAAAGTAACACCCACACACCTATCACCTGAATCTCCTCATACAGCACCATTGTGTGTTTTTTTTTTTTATTAAACCAATCACTTCTCAGAGGGGCGTGGCTGCCAGGAGCCTTTTTTTTGCTGTCGACTCTGTTTGGTGGATTGGATGATTGAAGTCTGATAAATAAAGACATATTGGCAACAATTGATTTATTAACAATTGATTCATTTAACAAGCAGCCTCAGTAGCGTGTGGAAGAACCAAACACAGCCACAACAGCCTCTCCTCCTCATGCTGGTCACCAGCCTGCTCACACTCTGCTGTGGGATGGCATCCCATTCTTCAACCAGCATTTGTCCCAGGTCAGCCAACGTGGTTGTGTTGGTCACTCTGGCACGGACAGCAGGGCCAAGTTGATCCCAAAATGGGGTTTAGGTCAGGACTGCAGGCAGGCCATCCCATCCTCTCCACTCCCACTCTATCGGTGCAGCAATCAGCAAAGCGTTCTCTGCGTCTTCTCCATACTGGGACCCTACGATCCAAGTGCCGTAGACAGAATCTTGACTCATCGCTCAACATAATACTCCTCCACATGTTGAGGTTACAGTGCTCTGAACATAATGTTCCTCCACATGTTGAGGTTCCATTGCTCTGAATATAATGTTCCTCCACATGTTGAGGTTACAGTGCTCTGAACATAATGTTCCTCCACATGTTGAGGTTCCATTGCTCTGAACATAATGTTCCTCCACATGTTGAGGTTCCATTGCTCTGAACATAATGTTCCTCCACATGTTGAGGTTCCATTGCTCTGAACATAATGTTCCTCCACATGTTGAGGTTCCATTGCTCTGAATATAATGTTCCTCCACATGTTGAGGTTACAGTGCTCTGAACATAATGTTCCTCCACATGTTGAGGTTCCATTGCTCTGAACATAATGTTCCTCCACATGTTGAGGTTCCATTGCTCTGAACATAATGTTCCTCCACATGTTGAGGTTCCATTGCTCTGAACATAATGTTCCTCCACATGTTGAGGTTCCATTGCTCTGAACATAATGTTCCTCCACATGTTGAGGTTCCATTGCTCTGAACATAATGTTCCTCCACATGTTGAGGTTCCAATGCTCTGAACATAATGTTCCTCCACATGTTGAGGTTCCATTGCTCTGAACATAATGTTCCTTCACATGTTGAGGTTCCATTGCTCTGAATATAATGTTCCTCCACATCTTGAGGTTCCATTGCTCTGAACATAATGTTCCTCCACATGTTGAGGTTCCAATGCTCTGAACATAATGTTCCTCCACATGTTGAGGTTCCATTGCTCTGAACATAATGTTCCTCCACATGTTGAGGTTCCATTGCTCTGAACATAATGTTCCTCCACATGTTGAGGTTCCATTGCTCTGAACATAATGTTCCTCCACATGTTGAGGTTCCATTGCTCTGAATATAATGTTCCTCCACATGTTGAGGTTCCAATGCTCTGAATATAATGTTCCTCCACATGTTGAGGTTCCATTGCTCTGAACATAATGTTCCTCCACATGTTGAGGTTCCAATGCTCTGAACAGAATGTTCCTCCACATGTTGAGGTTCCATTGCTCTGAACATAATGTTCCTTCACATGTTGAGGTTCCATTGCTCTGAATATAGTGTTCCTCCACATGTTGAGGTTCCATTGCTCTGAACATAATGTTCCTCCACATGTTGAGGTTCCAATGCTCTGAACATAATGTTCCTCCACATGTTGAGGTTCCAGTGCAAGTGGGCCGTATGGTGAAGGGCAGTCATGGAGAGTGGCTGCTGTTTGGCATTGGCAGAGGAGATTTGTCACATTTTTCATGGGCGTACCCCACATACTCAGCTCTGGTGCTCATCCCACAATGCTTGTTCCTCAAAAATGTGGTACCATTGGAAAGGTAAGAAAACAGGCTTTCCAACGGTATAAGATTTATTGCCAACAAGCATTGTTACAACATAGAAATCATCTACCAAACACAAATTGCCTTTTGTGTTAAGTTTATATATATATATATATATATATTAGGGCTGTCAAGTTAACGCGCTAATAACGCTCCACTGGCTGCCAATACATTTTAGGATTCATTTCAAAATCCTTTTGTTTACTTTTAAATCCCTAAATGGCATGAACCCACCATATCTTTCTGAGCTGCTACACCCTTACACGCCCAACCGCCCTCTCAGGTCAGCTGATCAACTGCTCCTGAATGTGCCCAGAACCAAGTCAAAGCTCAGAGGGGGCCGTTGCTTCTCTGTGGCAGCTCCCACACTGTGGAACGATCTGCCCCTGCACATCAGACAGGCTCCCACACTGTGGAACGATCTGCCCCTGCACATCAGACAGGCCGCCACACTGTGGAACGATCTGCCCCTGCACATCAGACAGGCCTCCACACTGTGGAACGATCTGCCCCTGCACATCAGACAGGCCTCCACACTGTGGAACGATCTGCCCCTGCACATCAGACAGGTCCCCACACTGTGGAACGATCTGCCCCTGCACATCAGACAGGCCTCCACACTGTGGAACGATCTGCCCCTGCACATCAGACAGGCTCCCACACTGTGGAACGATCTGCCCCTGCACATCAGACAGGCTCCCACACTGTGGAACGATCTGCCCCTGCACTCAGACAGGCCTCCACACTGTGGAACGATCTGCCCCTGCACATCAGACAGGTCCCCACACTGTGGAACGATCTGCCCCTGCACATCAGACAGGCTCCCACACTGTGGAACGATCTGCCCCTGCACATCAGACAGGCTCCCACACTGTGGAACGATCTGCCCCTGCACATCAGACAGGCCTCCACACTGTGGAACGATCTGCCCCTGCACATCAGACAGGTCCCCACACTGTGGAACGATCTGCCCCTGCACATCAGACAGGCTCCCACACTGTGGAACGATCTGCCCCTGCACATCAGACAGGCTCCCACACTGCCTGCTTTTAAATCGCTTCTTAAAACCCACCTCTTCTCCTTAGCGTATTAACATCTTTTAGAGCGTTGCTTTTATTGCTTTTAAATTGTCTTGTTTTTACCTGTACTTGTTTTATGGTGTGTGAGCTGAGCTGTGTTACTTTTTGTATGTTTTGTTTTGTTTATTTGCCTGTACAGCTCTTTGGTCTGGAGGTTTAAAGTGCTCTATAAATAAAGCTGTATCGTATTGTATTAACGCAAAAAAAATCAACGCCACTAATTATTTTAACGTGCGATTAACGCATGTGTATTTGTCCTCGGCCCGCCCCGTAGTTTCCGAGCCCAAAGGCTTGACGTTGTTGTTGTTGTTAGTTGGATGGAGGGAGATTCTAGCGAGAGATATGGATACAAAAAAAGGTGTTTTAAACAGCAAGCCAAGCACACAGCTGATGCCGACAGCCCCGCTCCTGCCGCTCGCTTGCGGCAGACCACGCTTGAACGTTTTCCGGGGAGACGCCTGGACAACAACAGCGATAGCTAAATGGGTGGCTACAGCTTAACATTGTGGAGGACGAGGGGCTGCGTTAGATCATTCGGATCGCATCCAACGTGTCGACTGCACATCACAGCGCATTATTTTGACCCACAGTGGGAACTTCAGTCTCATGCTTTGACTGAAGATGAAGACAGAGGAGCGGCATTTCGCCGACAACTGTAAACAGGCTTGTCTGTTTGAGCAACTGGCTCAGTGCAAAGAAGTACACAGGGTTGGGAGAGAGTGTAAGAGAGAGAGAGAGAGAGGTTCCAGGTTGTTGTGTTGAGAATATTCAGGAGAATATTTGTCATTGTTCCAATGATAATAAACAAACATTTGCATAAAGCATATTTGTCCACTCATATGTTGATAAGAGTATTACAAACTTGAAAAATATTCCTCTCAGGTACATTTAGAACAGATAAAAAATGTGCGATTAATCGCGATCAACTATGGACATCATACGATTAATCGCGATTAAATATTTTAATCGCGATTAAATATATATATATATATATATATATATATATATATATATATATATATATATATAGCACAAACAGATAATAAAATCCAATGGGGCGACATAATCACTATGTTCCTTTAAATCAATTCTTACAACTCATATTTATCTACTGGTATACCAACAAATTTGTATTATTTTTCTCATTGTGTGTCATTATATTTTTTAAATGAAAACAAAAGATGGATCGTACTGACAAGAAACAACAATTCATCAGGTGAATTGTTTATTTGACCACATCAACTGCATCACAGCACACGTAAAACAGCATAAATACTGTATCATTTACAATAAGTTAGTTCAATGTTTTCAAATATATCTTTGATATAAATAAACTGAAAATAATATAGCAGTTCTGTCTGCTTAAAGGTGACTGGGATAAAGATAGTGGAGGGACTGAACAATTGGTCTTCTACAACGTCTGAGAAAACAAAACCTTTAAAAATTAAGTCAGAATTCTTATTCAGCTCACATCTGACTCTGGCATCGCTCACCATGTCAGACTCTCCAGAACCAGTACTAATAGTAAAAGTAAAGAACTTTAGCACTCTTTATTACGCAGAGGCATGTTCTGTTCTAAAATTCAGCAATGGTCTTTTTTTATACACTCAACTGAGACTACATAGTGAAACCTTTTAGATGAAATTCCATTAAAACAAATACAGTCCATGCACTGAGGTCAGATTAAACAATGAGTAAGGGCCTGTGTCCACATGGCAACTTTTCTGAGAGCCAAGCCTTTTTTTGCAGCCTCTCCGAGCGCTTTGGGTTGGAAAATATTTGACTTCAGTAAAGAGCCGGTGAAATCCCTGCTGGAAATGGAGGAGAAGCTTGATTTTGTCTTTCAGACAGTAACTGTCCAGACAAAGACCTAAGGTGAAGTGTTTTTCTTTAATATGTACAACATGTACGACTGTTGTACTCTTATCTCCGTATGCTGGCTGCCGAAGCTCATTCAGACAGAGCATTCTGAGAGCAAAACTCTTCAGGATGATGTTCATGGTGCAAAAAACACATGTATAGAAGCACAAACCGATAGTTAAAAGCAAAGGGGCAGAGCTATTCTGTCACGTTGTCATAGAGATATTAAATAAGAGCCCTGCCAGAAAAATGGGCTCGGTGGACACAGGTCCTGAGCACCCTGAAGTGCTTCCACCAGAAACATGTCATGTGACTGCCCTCTGTTTGATAGAAACAAAAGCACACAAAGTGCAACGGTAAGAAAGAAATAAGATGGCTGCCTTCTGAAACAAAACATAAGGGGTGGGGGGGGGGGAGACCTGCCAAGTATCGCCTCTAGGTGCAATAAAGAACTTTGAACGTGAACAGAGTGACAGATGGCAGCCATCTTAGAGAGTCTTCAGTAATACAGTGGAGTTAAAGTCTCACAGCTCAGTGTCCCCAAGGCGGTCCATGTTCTGGACGTACAGCGGCAGCTTGTGGTGGACCGTCTCCTCGCCCTCCCTCTGCTCCCGGCATTCCGTCTGCAGAGCAAACAGCTGGAACACACACCACACACACAGTCAGCCTCAGGACAATCACACAACACCATCAGAGTAATAGAGTCCTATTGTGAACAAGGAAATGAGTACCCCTAACCTGCATATATTGGGCAATTTGCACAATTAACATAAGTTGCCTTAATTAGTATTAACTAGTATTATACCCTATGTTAATAATAGTTTAAAAATATCAGCAGAGAGTACAAATATGGCCACCTTCTGGTTAAAACTGTTGATCCTGACAGTTTTAACCGGGGTGGTATCAAGGTCCAGAGAAAATGTTTGAATGGTCAGCACATATACAAAGCTCCAGGTCACAGGCTCTATGACGGCACATGTGGTACTCCTAAACCAGGGGGAAACGTATCAAAGCAAGAACTAATTCACAATACAACTATGTTACGTCCCGGCTCGTGGAAAGTGGAAGGTAACATATAACCAGTTGAAATTGGTATATAGGAAGTTGTTTTAATGAATGCGCACAATAAAGTTGGCAACAAACCGCCACTATCAAAACACAAAGGCCACAAAGGCACCGGTTTAAATAAGTAAACAGAGGAACTAAGGGAGACTCTTTAAATAAGAGTTTGCAAGTTTTAGACAAACAAAATAGCTAACAAACAAAATAACCTAAAGAAAACCTCACTTCTAAAGTGGGATAAAAAGAATAAGGCTAACAAAAATAGGCTGTAAGAAACTATGATAAAAACCACGGAGGCAAACAATATCAACAATATGTTCCACCCAAGAAAGTTACAAAATAAGAACCCCCCAAATAGGCATCTTACTGTTATTATACTGTAACACACACACATGTTGTATGTGTGTTGCATTAACATCATTATGAGCCTTGTAATGTAAACCTGATGGGGCCGCACTGTAGCAGGAAGTACCACGTCTGTGTGTTTGTTTGTTAGGACCAAAATAGCGCTGCAACTGTGAAAGATGGATGCATGTAACCTTTAGGTAGGAAGTTGAGATCAAATAAAGGTCAAGTTTGAAGATAAACTGTAGGAGCCAATTAACACTGTGACTATAAAGGTAGGAACCTATGTTTGTGGTTCGAGGTTCCGCCGGAAGGCCATACAGTTTTTGACCACACACACACACAACACACAACACACACACACACACACACACACACACACACACACACACACACACACACACACACACACACACACACACACACACACACACACACACACACACACACACACACACACACACACACACACACACACACACACACACACACACACACTTGCTAAAGGTATTTTGTGAACCGTTAATATCGTGTATGGTGAATGAGAAAACAAAGCAAGTTAAATGGAAACCAGTGAAAAGGAAATAAATGGACTGTATCGAACTGGAAACTTTGTTTCAGACTTTTATTCACCTAGCAACATTTGTGTGCGTCAATTACGCCAACATAGTGGATCCTCAGAGGCTTAAAGCGTTGGCTTAGCCTCTACATAAACATTTTAAAAAGTAGTTTTTTTTAAATCATGTATTCTCACCATCTGGCGGAGCTGTTCGTTCTCTTCAGTCAGACTCGTGGTCCTCTGGACTTCAGAGTCAAAGCTGAGGAGGACGGGCTGGGGTGAGAGCAGTTAAGAACCAGCAGTTTAAAAAAAAGACAGACAGACAGACAGACAGACAGACAGACAGACAGAAAGAATTCACTTTTCATCTAATGGAGCAACACACTGGACATTAAACTGCTCATGTGAAACATGGCAGCTTCGATTGAGCTAAAGGATATGCATACACTGGAAGAGGACAGACAGGAAGTTGTGCAGTGAAACCAGGAAGGTGTCAGCCCACTGGCGGGAGAAGTACGGAGAGAAGGCGGGGTTCTGCTCGGGGGTGCCAATAAACGGCAGGATGAACCAATCACGCCACTCGGTCTGAGTCTGCAGCTCCAGCGCCTGCTTCTGGAAAAACTCCTGAGTCTTCTCCAGGTTTCCTTTCTGGTTGGAGGAAAGGACGGAGTCACGTTCTTTATCTTTATGCGTTAGAACAGAACTGTGTTCTGGGTCTCTATACAGGCTGTTACCTGGATGGTGTTAATGACGTAGAATCTGTACAGGCTGGTTCTCAGTTTGTTCACTGTGGATCTGTACACATCCTCCAGTCTGCAGAACAGACGTCTGTCCAGGTACTGCCAGTACTCCCTCAGACCACACAGGTCAAAGCTCTGCACAAACTGCTGCAGCTGCTCGATGATCTTATCCACCTGAAACAGAACATGTTTCATGAGGACAAACCTAGAAAATAACCCACTCACATTGAGAACAGTTGCACATTACTCAGTCAAACATAAATCCCTCCATATCTCCGTCAGTGATACCCTGAAGCCTTTCTCCTTGTCGCTCTTCATCTCGGTGTCCATGTGTTTGAGGGTGCTGGTGAAGCCCCGGTAGATCAGATACTCCCGGACATGTTCGTCTGTCCTCTCCACTGCAGAGCCCATGCTGACCTCTGACCCTGCAGGACAACATGTAGTACAGCGAACAGTTCAGCGATTAGATGATCTTCCTGGTCAGTCAACAGCAGTAAGAATGGCTCGGTTGTGATCCCATACTTAAATGTCACCCTCTTAATATCTGTACAAACACAACAGTATTTGAATATCTTAATTTGTTTGTACATTTTCAAATGTCTGAGTTGTTGCGGGTGATAGAGGTGTGATATATGTGGTATGGAGTAATCAGGTGTTTTATTTTTCTTTGTAATAAGAAATATAGTACAAATATGAATGTATATTGACCTTTGGACGGTATAATAGACATGCAGCTGTTAGGCTGAAGGCGACATAATGTTTAGAAGAATAAGACTACCATGTCCAATCTGATCCTATGTTGGGATATTTGGTAGGATACTTTTATTTGAATATTAATCCCATTCAGATTTCTTCACTTAGAAAATGTAGGCTGTTAGCACTTCGTTATCAGTGGATCAGTGACACTATGATGGTGGTTCCCACATGTTTTGGTCATTTGAAAGATTTAAATATTTTCTGAGAATATGTTTACATTAAGCTAAATGTTTTATTACTATCTGATAATAGAAAAGGAGTTGGATACTCCAGTTAAACTGATACTGATTCAGATACTGAGTACACATCTGACAACAGGCTCTGTGTTCACTAGGGGTGTAACGGTATACGTGTTCGTACCGAAAATATTCGGTATGGGCCCTTCGGGTCGGTACACATGTGTACCGAAGTGTACCGAACGAATATAACGTTAAAGGCGGGGTAGGTAAGTTTGAGAAACCGGCTCGAGATACACTTTTTGTTATATTCCATGGAATGCTCTTAACATCCCGATAGCAATGAATATCTGAAGTGCTTTGACAAAAAATCCATAAAGAAATGTCATCTGTGGAAGCCGTAGTACTGTAAAAAGCACGACCAATCATTTTAGCCGGTCCGGCTAAAATAGCTTGATGGCCTACCTGCCTGTCAGCCTTCCATCTGTGCACAAACTTATCTCATGCCCTCATTGGTCATGTGCGCGTTCGTGTGTGTTGGAGGAGGGGCTCTGTAAGGAAGTGGAAGATTTCTTCCGGCTGTGTATTTTCAAATTCTAGCGCACTCGAGCTGGTTTCTCCAAAATTACCTACCCCACCTTTAAACGTAAAAAATGTAGAACGTGAAAAACTTTTTGGAAGTAATATCAGGTGCTACATCGCAGCGTTCAGTGTAATTTGCTCCCATTGGGTTCAACGCGTCATAGACCGATCAAGTCATTTCATTGGACGAGAGGCATACTATGAGAGCTGGTCACAGGGATGCGTTCAAATGTAGTTAGTAGTTTGAGGAACTGTCGAAATGGCGAACGCAGATACAGTTGAGCTCGAAAATCCTCCAGCATCATTGAAGTCTCCGGTTTGGGAACATTTTGGTTTCGCAGTTACGTACAAGGATGACGGACAAAGACAGGTGGACCGAACCAAAGCTGTTTGTCGGCATTGTTCAACTAAAATTGGTTACGCGGCTGGCAATACATCAAACTTGCACACTCATTTGAAAAGGCATCACCCGAACGTGAATATCACCGGTACCAAAAGAAAAAAGACTGAAGTGCAAACCCAGCTCCCACTAGCATTTAAGCCTCCACCACTCGCAAAAAGTTCAGTGCCATATTAGCAGAGCGTTACCTGGCTGTATCATGGCTGTATCTGCTACCTCTGTCCCTAGCGAGAGGCTGTTCTCCACAGCAGGAGACATTGTTAGTGCCAGCAGATCTGCCCTTTCGGCAAGCAATGTGGACAAGTAAATTCTTCTTTAAAAAAACATGAAACTACAATGACAAGCAAGCAAGTCCTAGTGTCAAGCTGGCTGCTTAGGTGAGTACTAGTACAGTGCAGTTCAAGTACAGATTATTTCAGTTCATCGAAATGCTGCACCTTAATGTTTATTTTATTATATTTTGTATTTATTTGAGTGAATACATTATTCACAGATTAATAATAATTAAAAACCCCAAAAAATATTTTATGTTTTGTGATAATATTTTCTGCTGTACTGAAAACGTACCGAACCGTGACCTAAAAACCGAGGTACGTACCGAACCGAAATGTTTGTGAACCGCAACACCCCTAGTGTTCACTATACTTCATGAACCTCTTCAGATTCACTAAAGGATCCCAGACTCAGTCTGGGTTTCAGTCAGGGAGTTTACCCGCATGAAACAAGCATAACAGCAGCTGTGTCTGAGTGTGGAACTGATTCTGTTCCAGTGGTGTAAAGTAACTAAGTAAAACTGTACTGTACAGCAGGCCCGGACTGGCCATCGGGAGGACCGGGAGGTTTCCCGATGGCTTGGCCTGTTAAGTGGCCCGGCGAATAAAAAATAAATAAATGTTTATATATTGTGAACGCAACGCTGCGCAAATGTGGGTCTGCCTCACACAGGGTGACTGTCTGTCTAAACACATGATGTGGCCTGCATGCCGACATGGCCACTTCCATACCATTAATTTTCAAAGCCCTCGATTGGTCTCTGTGTGTCATTCAAGCTCGGGAGGGTGTGTGTATGCAGGGCCGGTTTTTGGCATAGGCGACATAGGCGCTGCACTGGTAGTTCTGGGAGGGGAAAAAACATTTTTGACTGTTTGGCTCATCCTAATTTTCAGCCTTGATGTAACAACATTCATAATTAAGTCAAGGTAACACCCTTTCACCCCGGTTACACTTTTCATTTGCCCTGTACGATGGGCGCTGTAAGTGATGAAAATGGGGGATGTTGACTTATCAGGCGCCACCAGCTCACAGCCAAAGTGCGAGCGAGCCTCCGAGCGAGCGAGAGAGAGCGCGCATCGGTACTGCGGATTGTTGTTGGATTGAGGCTGATAACTACAGCTCAGTGAGGTAAAGGACTCTGAGTGTTTAGATCAGGGGTCGGCAACCCTAGGCACGCGTGCCAACATTGGCACGCGGGACCGTAACCAGTGGCACACTAGGAATAAGTGTGCAAAATATTTAAATTGTATTTTCGGATCCTGAACGAGACCGCCGGCAGAGCGCGTCTCTCCCTGCAGAAGGAAGCCATGCACGCAACGCAGCGCAGAAGGATAACTCCTAGGCCCCGCTCTCTTTAACTCCAGTCGACTTTCTGCTGCTTTCCTCCATGGTGAAACGATCAGGGGTGTAGCGCACTTCACACATTGCAGTACCCATAAGGAGCTGTACATGCCGCAGTTTTTGCGTGGCTGTGTCTTTAGTTGAAAGCCCAGTGGCGATCTGCTCATCTGTCATCGAAAATAATATGCTACACAGGGGCGGACTGGCCAACTGTGTGTTCTGGAGAATCACAGTACGTCTCCGGTCGTCAGCGAACCGAGCCGGTCGCCAGCGGGCCGTTGACGGCCGGCACCGCCCTTTATTTATTTAAATGTGGTTAAATGGCATCATGTAAGTTGCGCTGACAGGCGACAGAGGTCCACAGCTTAAAATGTAAACCGATCTTTTTCATATGGGTGTTTAAAGTTGTACCCCTGGATCTAGTCTCTAGTAATTGTCTGCTCAAAGTGCACCAGATTGAAGAATTTTACTTTAAAATGTAAAAAAAAATCATCCCGGGGGTGCATACCCCCGGACCCCCCTAGAGGATGTGACGTCCACCCCCCAATTAAAACATGTTTATAAAATACTGAATACATTTGAAGCCTTTTTGATGTATATTACCTATGTCAATAAGTTTCTGTTTTTGTAGTGTATTTGTCTTTTGTAGAGATTTTTCATTTATTCTTTATATATTCTATTGTGTGTCTATTTATTCTTGGATAGTCTATTCATCTTTTCTACTGTACGATTCTCTGGCTGGGGGGGGGGGCGCCTGCTAAAATCTCGCCTAGGGCGGCAAATTGGCCCTGTGTGGCACGAGAGAGAGAGAGAGAGAGAGAGAGGAGAGAGAGAGAGAGAGAGAGAGGAGAGAGGAGAGAGAGAGAGAGAGAGAGAGAGAGAGAGAGAGAGAGAGAGAGAGAGAGAGAGAGAGAGAGAGAGAGAGAGAGAGAGAGAGAGAGAGAGAGAGAGAGAGAGAGAGAGAGAGAGAGAGCGGTTACTTGTATTTTTGTTGCTTGCATCTGGTTAGCTAGCTGCTCTAACAGATAAAAGGAGCTGTTTCAACAACAAGGTGGGGGGAGAGTCCTCTCCTGTCAGACTGAGAGAGATAACTACAGCTCAGGTGAGG
This sequence comes from Dissostichus eleginoides, assembly GCA_031216635.1. Classification (NCBI taxonomy): domain Eukaryota; kingdom Metazoa; phylum Chordata; class Actinopteri; order Perciformes; family Nototheniidae; genus Dissostichus; species Dissostichus eleginoides. The sequence goes on from CM062282.1 coordinate 29,746,758, forward strand.
TTAAGGACTCTCTGAGTGTTTAGATAGTTAATTTAGTTTAAGTTATCTCAGTGGGTCTCAAACGGTTTGGTCACCATTTATGTAAACACATATTTCCATTTGAGGGGGGAGTGATTAGTCAAATATGCATGAATAAAAACACAAAAATGTTAAATAGCCTAGGTGAAAAAAGGTAAGATAAACTTTTAAAACTTATTGAGAGCTACTTGCTACAAGATCTGAGTTCTTCTACTTTTACTCCAGTACAGGATCTGAGTACTTCTACTTTCACTCCAGTACAGGATGTGAGTACTTCAGACCAGACTCATATAAAACTACGTGGGTCGCATTCCCTCGGCAAACAGCAGACATTAGGCGCTTTCACACCAAGTACTTTTCCCAGGAATAGTTCCCGGAACTTAGTTCCCCGGAAATCTTTAGTTCCGGAACTATCTAGTAGATCGCGTTCACACCGGAATAAGTCCCTGATATATGAGGGAGGATTACGCAAATGAAGCCGCTGACGTCACTTCTTCTTCTGCTTTGGGTTTACTGGCAGGCCGCAAACAACTTCACGGCGTATACTGCCACCCGAAGTCGCCAGAAGCGCCGACACCTCCTCATCACTCCACCGCTCCCATGTTTTCTTTTGTGTTGCCATAAGTTAGTCTCTCTCCGTTGGTACGCTGGGCTAATGCTAATAATGCTAATGCGAGCAAAAAAAATGGCTGCTTCAAAAAAACTTTTCAGAGTTTTACGGGGCATGGTTTGCAATTCACCCAGCCAATCAGAAATTGGAACCTTTTTCTCCCCAGGAAAGTACCTGTTTTCTAGCAGGGACTAAAAAGGGGTGAAAAAGTTCGCAAAAAAAAGTTCTAGTTCCAGATCTTTTTGGTGTGAACGCAAAATCCCAGGAACTATCGGAACTATTCCTGGGAAAAGTACTCCGGTGTGAAAGTGCCTATTGGGCGCTTTCACACCGGAGTACTTTTCCCAGGAATAGAAAAGTTCCTTTTACATCAATAGAGTGCCACAGTGACGCGTCCTAAAACCCGGAAGTAAACTCCTTCCGGTTCCTTCGACAAAAAACAATGCAATTTCTCCATAGGATTTTAGGATAATATCCACATGTCTACCCTACTTTGATTTATGATTCGAAAATTATAAAAGTAGGGTAGACATGTGGATATTATCCTTACTTATTACTTCCGGGTTTTAGGACGCGTCAATGTGGCACTCTATTAAAATAAATGTATGGCAAGTATGATAAAATGAACATAATGTCAAGATATAGCCAATATACAATCAACATGCTTGAATGTGAAGGCAAGAAGAACAATAAACAGATGAACATTTAGGTTGTATGTGTAAATTGTGATAGAGTAAACCATCTTAATACATGTAGCAGCCTAAGACAGCAAACTAAGCTTCTTTAACTGCTGCTAGAACACAGTTTTGCCATGGGGTATTTTAACAAGACCAAAAAGATATACAAGGCTTCCAAAACAGAAGAAACCAACTCAATACAGTATTTTAATTTCCTTCAAAACGTCAAAAGCACAAATAAAAACTAAATAACAATAACAACATAACATGTGATGTTAGAAATATGAATATAAGACTAACAATTATAGTATGTTTGCTAAATGAGAATATTTTTATCTTATAAAATAATTCCTACAACATCTTCTGTATATCAAGTTCTATTTGCAATGACCTAAAAATGGTTTTCAATGCACAAGTTAACCCTTCTCCTGCGTTCGGTCGTACCCCCTTCCCATACTATTTTCGGTCAAAATTGGCCGGTGTGTTTTGCACAGTGATATCTCTGGAACCCCTTATCCAATTTTGATGGTTCACATCTCATTTGAACAGTCAGAGCAAGTAGAATCAAGGGGTGGCAGACTGAATGACACCAGGGGTGAATTTCATGTTATAGTTTTGCAGTAAGTTCAAAGATAGTGTTTACTGTACATTACTGTATATTATAAAAATGCTTGCCATGTAGGCTGTGTTTACTGGAGTTAGTGTTGTAGCTGAGATTCTTCCTGTTCCAATGATGTATGGGATGTATTGATTTGATACAAGCAAGCCAGTGTTTCATTGTTTGTACTTTCAACTACAGTATATGGTCCGGCAAGTTCAGCATTCACTGTGATGAATATAAAATAAGACACTGATACTGTTTTCCTCAATGAACATTTATTGAAAAATAAATATTAAAAAAAAGACCATAACAGAACATCAACATAGTGAGTGAGTGAGTGAGTGAGTGAGTGAGTGAGTGAGTGAGTGAGTGAGTGAGTGAGTGTGTGAGTGAGTGTGTGTGTGTGTGTGTGTGAGTGTGTCAAAATCAGCTGTTTCTCAATGTATTTCTTAGAGGGGCACCATCTAAGCTGATCTGCTCGATATGCGGAAAATAAGTCCTTCCGGTCAGTAAGCCTGTGTGGACACGGTCGGCACGCGGGTCTCACAAGCTGCCGGACCGAGAGTTTGATCCTGCCTGCGGCGGGAGGAGGCGGTCTGCTCGGCCTGCCCTTGGCTCTGGGGTGCCTCCTTAAAAAAAAAAAAAAGAAACCTTTTAAATAAAACATTTATCTTAACAGATAAGATTTGATAATTTATTTTAAACGTCAGGCCTACAACATGGCCACAAACCCCATCTAAAAACAGAGGCTCTGTCCTAATTACCTGATTGCATCCACCTGGGTTAGTTGGCTCTACCCAATAACTTTATATCATTTTACTTTAAACCACACTTAAAAGAATAATATAATTATACATATGTACATGTCTACAGTTTAGCAACTAATAAATGTTTTAAATAAATAAACATTCAAATGTGAAAGACTCCTTCAATGAATATTTAAAACTTACACAAAATCAGATTCTTGTCAAAATTAGAGTACATGCATTGTTCCATCTGTCAAGCTAAGATATATACATATATCTTAGCTCTTAGCTTTACATGCTCGTTCAGTTAGTATGTATGCTAACTGAACATGCACAGTTAGTTAGCAGTATTCCATTCCTTTCAATTGAATATTTAAAATACAAATTAAACACAATTACACTGCGCTAAACAGCCAAATCGACAAAGAGCCGAGAACCTAAATAATATGTAATTATATCTAAAACCACAAGACGTTAATTACCTGTACTCGGTGCGCCATATTGTCTGTTCTCTGTAAACCTCCATGTCTCTTTAAATATCCTTGCGTCAGCGTCTCACGTGTTGGGCGCGCTCTCTTCTGACCATATTTGGAAGTACAACTTCCTACAGGTTCAACCCATGGATTTATAATAAGAACTGGATACAGCTTCCGAGGCGGGGTCTCGTTCTTTCCTATGAGAGCTGCTCATTGGCGCATGAGGACAAAATGGCCCAACTTTTGAGAGAGCGAAACGTTACGGAAGCAAACAAGAGACAGAATGATTTGAATTTTATTAGACACCGAATTCTTATATGTAAGTGACTGCGCTTTAAAAATCCTAACTTGCTTGCTCCCCTTCATTTCAAACTTTTTAATTCAAGTATGTAGAGGCAACCATAGTTTTCTTTTCACTATTTGTGTTGCTCTATTTAAGTTAATGCTGATTAACGTCAGAATAAGAAAAGAGAAAACAAAATAACACTTAAAAATGTTTCGGTCTTATTCTCAGGACATGCCGGTACTGTATATATAAGTTAATTTCATTTATTTTTTGGTCTGGTTGATGCAGCAAACCTGCGCCTACACACCCTACTATCGCGGATAGGAGATGGGGCCTACCTTATCTCACGATTGTATTTATGTAATGTTTGTTGTGTTTATCGTTTACGTTGTGTCGTTGTATGTCCCCCCCTCCCCCTCCGTTACAGTGCCAAGTATTCATATAGTTTAATAAGCAGTGCAGGATGGTGTTTACTTTTGTTCTGGGAGACTAGACACGCACACCCACACACGCCCACACGCACACACATTCACAATGCACATTCACAATGCACACACGTACACATACGCACGCACACCCACACGCATAGACGCGTGCAAACGGGCACACATACACACTGGTCTCCCCCCCTCCTTCTCCATTCATAGACTCACTCTCTGTGTTATTTATCTCTTACAGAATGTAATATGATTAATGCTATAAAAGGTAACATCATGGAATGTAAATGGAATTCAGAACATTGTCAAGAGATACAAAATCCTGTCACATCTAAAGGGCCTTGATAGTGATATAGCCATGTTACAGGAGACCCACTTGAACTTAGAAGAATCAAACAAATTAAAGCAAAGATGTGTTGGCTAAGTGTTCTCCTCCCCAGGCTCTAGAGCAGGTGTCTCAGAATCCCGGCCCGCGAGACAGTTTCTCATGGCCCGGTTGTTGATATCACGTAATAGTGTTAATCTGGCCCGCGCGTTTACGTTTGCGCTTTTAGATTTAAATTTTAGTTTTGGATTGATCCCGCTGCTGGCAGGGAACTGCTGCGCGCAGTTCCCTCGCCCCTCCCCCCTCCGAGGGAACTCCGCCACACGTCAATCAAATGCGCGCAGCGGAATCAATCACAGAGTGATCCAAAAGTGACAGAGTGGAAGGAAAATATATCGCCCAGTCATCTCTTCATCAAAACTTTCAGGGAAAAGAAAAGTCGATGATGACCACAGAAAATTTCAGGAGAAGTGGGAGACTGAATATTTTTTTGTCGAGTAGCCTACAGGGGAAACGCAACGTGCCTTATATGCACAGAGAAAATCGCTGTATACAAGGAGTATAACGTCAAACGTCACTACTCAACTAAACATGCAGAGTATGCAAAATACCTGGGAGACGAGAGAGAGAAAAGAGTCACAGAGCTAAAAAAATGTCTATGGAAGCAACAAAATCTCTTCAAGAAAGGAAGCAATGAGGCTGATTTAGCAGTCGAAGCTAGCTATGTGGTGAGTGAGATGATTGCTAAGGCGGGAAAGCCGTTTACGGAAGGCGAGTTTGTAAAAAAGTGCATGTTGCAGGCTGCAAGTATAGTCTGTCCAGAAAAGAAGGGTCAGTTTAACAACATCAGCCTGTCAGCTAACACAGTGGCAGAGCGCATTTCTGACTTATCAAGTGACATATATGATCAGCTGTGCGACAAAGCCAAACTTTTCTGTGCATACTCTGTGGCTCTTGATGAGAGCACGGACATCACTGACACCGCTCAGCTCGCAATGTATGTCCGTGGTGTTGATGACAAGTTTGAAGTGACAGAGGAGTTGCTGACAGTGAAACCAATGCATGGCCAGACCACCGCTCAGGAGATATTCCAGCAACTGTGTGATGCCATTGCGGATATCGGTCTGCCATGGAAGAGGTTTGTTGGAATTACGACCGACGGAGCGCCATCAATGACAGGGAGGAAAAATGGGCTGGTGGCACTTGTTCAAAGAAAACTGGAGGAGGAGGGTGTGGAGGAGGCTATTGCTCTGCACTGCATTATCCATCAGCAGGCCCTTTGCAGCAAATGCTTGAAGTTTGACAATGTAATGTCTGTCGTTGTGAAATGCATCAACCATATCAGATCCAGGGGCTTAAAGCACCGCCAGTTCCGTGCTTTTTTGGAGGAAATTGAGTCAGAATATGAGGATGTGCTCTACTTCACAGAGGTACGTTGGCTCAGCAGGGGAAACGTCCTGAAGAGGTTTTTTGAGTTGAGAACAGAACTGAAAGTATTCATGCTGGAGAAGGGAGGGATGGCTGTTCCCGAGCTGAGTGATCCCAAATGGCTCATGGACTTAGCTTTTCTTGTTGACATCACGCAGGAGCTGAATGCACTGAATAAGAAGTTGCAGGGCCAGGGCCAGCTTGTCAGTGCAGCATATGACAATGTCAAAGCATTCTCTACAAAACTGGTGTTATGGAAAGCCCAGCTCCCTCAGAAAAACCTCTGCCATTTCCCAGCATGCAAGGCTCTCATGGACAGGGGCACAGCATTCAGTGGTGAGAAGTATGTTGATGCCATTGTGAAGCTACAGGAGGAATTTGATCAGCGGTTTGCAGACTTCAAGACACACAGAGCCACTTTCCAAATGTTTGCAGACCCCTTCTCCTTTGATGTGGAAAATGCCCCTGGTGTGCTTCAAATGGAGCTCATTGACCTGCAGTGCAATTCTGAGCTCAAAGCCAAGTTCAGGGAAGTGAATGGGAAAGCAGACAAGCTTGGAGAGTTCATGAGAGAATTGCCCCCCTCCTTCCCTGAGCTTTCCAGGATGTTCAAGCGGACCATGTGCCTTTTTTGGAGCACATATATGTGTGAACAGCTCTTCTCCACCATGAACTTCAATAAGTCAAAGTACAGGTCCAGACTTACTGATGAAGACCTTCAAGCCATACTAAGGGTTTCAACTGCTTCCTCCCTCAAACCAAATGTGTCTCAGCTGTGTGAGAGGAAGCGCTGCCAGGTCTCTACCAGCAAGGAGTAGGCAAGAGCAACTGTGAATAGTTATGTTGTGAAGAACCGTTCATGTTAAGAAGATGTTGAAGAACTGTTAATGTTGTATTTTTAATACATTTTTTGTGGAATACTTGAAGCGGCCCAGACTTGCCCAGACTCTACGTCCAGCGGCCCCCAGGTAAATGGAGTCTGAGAGCCCTGCTCTAGAGGCACGAGAGGTGTCAGTATACTGATATTAAGAAAATATCTTTTGAACTGACTGATTTGGTTAGTGATAAGGAAGGTCGATATCTGGTTTTGCGAGGTAAATTGCAAAATGAAAAATGCACATTAGTGAATATTTATGCGCCAAACTCTGCACAAGCTTCCTTTATGTGCCCTCTGATCACCATTTTGGCCCAGTACACTGACAGCCCTATCTTGATGGGAGGAGATTTTAATCTAGTAAAAGATGCTTCACTAGACCGCTCAGGCCATCCTCTTCCAATGGACAGATAACTATCAAGTGCCTTCAATGAGCTGTTAGAATCACTGGCAATGGCTGATGTGTGGCGGACACTGTACCCTCTCTCTCGTGAATATACATTTTATTCTAAGGTACATAAATCCTACTCAAGAATTGACTACCTCTTAATATCCCACTCTGTTATTAAAAATGTAATGGATGCGGACATACATAGTATTGTCCTATCAGACCACGCCCCTCAGTCTATCACTTTTTTCCTAGTTGCTAGTGAGAACAGACCTAAACAATGGAGACTTAACAACTCCTTGTTAAAAGATGACACATTCATCTCACTTATCAAAAATAAAATAAAAGAATATATATCAATAAATGTAGACTCTGTTTCTTCCATTCAAACTGTATGGGAAGCCTTTAAGGCCACCTGCAGAGGGTGGATAATCAGCCATGCATCAGCTAAGCACAGAAAAGCTATTAAAAAGAAAAATATTTACAATCAGAACTTAAAACTATTGAGAAACAGCATATTCGTGATCCTAAAAACCCACTACTTCAGAAAACATTACTCACAGTTAGAGCTGACCTGCAGGCAATATTACATGAAGAGACAGCTTTCTCCCTCTAGTCTACAGACTCCGTAAAAAACACTTTGAATGTGGTGATAAAGCAGGAAAGATGCTCGCTCTTCAGCTTAAACAGTTAGAGGGTAAATTATCAATTCCAGCTATAAGAGACTCTGGAGGTAATATTATAAATGATCCCAAGCTAATAAACCGCGAATTCCAAACATTTAACTCCAATTTATATCAAACTGAGTGCAGAGCACAAGACCATAGCCTGGATACATTTTTTAAGAATGTTACACTTCCTGTACTAAATCCTACTCAGAAACACGAGTTGGAATCTTCTGTCACGCCAAACGAAATAGCGTCTGCCATAAAATCTCTTACATCGGGTAAGACCCCTGGGTGCGATGGCTTTAGTATAAATTTTATAAATGCTTTCTGGAAGTGTTGTCGCCATTGTTGGTTATGTTGTATAACGACATGATAGAAAAACAATCAATACCCCTAACAATGCGTACTGCCACATTATGTCTACTTCCGAAACCTGGGAAAGATCATCAATACATGAGCAATTACCGACCTCTAAGTCTTCTTAACAATGATTACAAAGTGTTTGCAAAAATCCTAGCCCTTCGCCTGGAGGAAGTTATCCCATCCCTAGTGAATCTAGACCAGGTAGGATTTGTAGCTGGACGCCAGTCAGCTAATAACATGAGAAGGCTGCTCCAGGTTATTTTTTAGCGCTAACTCCCTCCATCTCCCAGCAATGGCAATATCACTGGATGCAGAGAAAGCCTTTGACAGAATAGAATGGCCATATGTATTTAATGTTCTATCAAAATTTGGATTTGGCCCTGTCTGTATGACATGGTTTAAAGCTCTTTACAATAAGCCAGTCTCCTCAGTCAGAAGCAACAACATGCTTTCTGATCCTTTCCCCCTGCATCGAGGAACACGGCAGGGATGTCCAATATCCCCTCATTCATTTTAGCTCTTGAGCCCATGGCTTGTGCCATCCGGGAAAATACAGGAATTATGGGTATCCCAAAGTGCGGACATCAGTTCAAAATAAACTTATACACTGATGATATCCTTTTAACATTAGTTGACCCACTAAACTCTATACCTAAAGTGCTAGAGGTTATTAGAGAATTTAGCTTATTTTCAGGATATAAAAGTACAAGTACAAGTGAAGCCATGCCACTAAGCTGTCAGACTCACTCTAATCACTTAGGCTCTGCTCCTTTTGTTTGGAAAGCTGATGGATGTAGATACTTGGGCATAAACATCAGATCAGCAATTAACAAGATCTTCGAAATGAATGGTCCAGGCTTACTTAGAACTATTAAAGATGACTTGAGAAGATGGACTACTTTACCCCTATCGCTGTGGGGAAGGGTGGATTTGTTAAAATTAATGTCCTACCAAGATTGACCTATATAATATCATCAATTCCCCTTCAAATCCCACAATATTGGTTTAAAGAAATAAATACTATATTCTCTCAATTCATATGGAAGGATAAAAAACCACGAATCAACCATAAAAATGTCTATGCCGAGGAGAACCGCTGGACTGGGGGTACCCAATTTATACTTATATTATCTCTCATATAATGCCAGATTCCCTATAGTATGGGGTTATGGAGCGACACCGAAAAAAGCTAACTGGGACTGGCTGGAAGGACAAATAATTACAGAAAACAATAAATCAATCTTTAAATTCATTATGGTACTCCCCCAAATCCAATCTGAATAATCCATTAATTCAATTTTCTATCAGTGTGGTTAAATCTGTACAAAGGAGGCTAGGCATTACTGGTTATTTCCCTCCCTTCATTCCCATTATGGAAAAACCCAATATTCACAGCACATGACATACAACACATTGGGCAAATAGTAAAAAACAATATCATAACTCCGTTCACAGTGTTGATGGAACATTTTAATCTGAATCAATCCCTCTTCCTCTCCTATATGCAATTACAATCAAATATTAAAAAACTTAACATCAAAAGGTATAAAGATAGGTTGTCATGAACACCTTGATATGAACCTAAAAAGACTTGCAACAAGAAAGGAATGATTTCAGGTATATATATAAACGTCTCCTCACCTCAACCGCCAATCCTAATCTGCAGTCACAGAAAAGATGGGAGCAGGACTTAGGCATCACCCTTACCCCAGTTGAGTGGGACAGAATCTGGTTGAACTCAACATCAATCTTCAAGTGTGTCCGGTTTAGAGTAATAGTTAAAAATCCTTCACAGAGCATACATCACACCCTGTAGACTCAAAAAAGATGGATCAAACACTCTCGGGCCTATGCTGGCATGGTTGTGCGGAAGTGGGTACCCTTTTACATTGTCTTTGGTCCTGTCCGGCTGTAAAATCTCTATGGGACGTAGTTGGAGATACTCTCGCTGAGATCCTGAACATAGAGATACTCTTAACTCCAGCTATATGCTTGCTGGGATCCCCGCTCAATGGCATAACATCAACATTTGCAAGTAAACTTATAGCCCTAGCATGCCTTTCAACTAAACGCCTCGTTCTTATGAACTGGAAAGTCAGAAAGCCTAACTGCTTCAATTTAAATAGATGGCTGGAGGACTTCCTAAACATCTTAAGTATGGAAGAAGCTGCTTTCTCCCTGTTATATTTGGTTAAGCCAGACAACAGGCTTTGGGATAAGATAAGGGCTTTCCTGGACTCAAACCATCTCGGCAGCCAACAATAAATATAATTAAAACTGCGGTCACAGAAGTGCGCGCAGTGATGAGCGGGCCCTCGCGTCCGTGCGTCTGTCGGGGAGGGCGGCCGGTCGTCCCGGCGTCAAGCAGACGCGCGCGAGTCCTCCGAAATGAGCCGTTTGTCATTTCTATAATGTTCGCATCCCAGACTCCCAGGTTCTCTGGCAGCGACCCGGAAACGGATGTCGGCGCGCCGTCTCGAAGGAAAACACATTTCTCTAAAGGCTCGCCGAGGATCGATTATCGAGGAGGCTGTCTGGAGGAGCCGTAACCGAGGATACACTGATTTAGAGGAGAGAGGAGAGAGGAGTCTCTCTGGAGGAGCTATAACCGAGGGTACAAAGATGTAGAGGAGAGAGGAGTCTCTCTGGAGGAGCTATAACCGAGGGTACACTGATGTAGAGGAGAGAGCAGTGTCTCTGGAGGAGCTATAACCGAGGGTACACTGATGTATTCTCCGGAGTGATTTCAGCCAACAGTGATGTTTAAAAGAGGCGTGACGCATGGCTGGACTTATGTCAACGAAGCAAAGCTCTGCAAACTGTTCCCGTTGTGATTATAAGTTATTTAAGATGATCAAATGTGCATCAGACTTTCTGCCCTTTACCGTTTGTTTACTCACTAATCACATCTCCCCTGGATGTTAGGCTATTTTTTTTTTTGAATACAACTGCTTTCATTGTGACGCGATGTTTACAGTGAGAACAGCTGCTGAGGTCAGTGCAGAAAGCAGAACAGTGTGTATAATATATATCGCTCAATAATATATGTAACAGGCCTACATTTCACACTTTATTTGTAGGCTTTAGGAGATATCTACAAATAAACAGAAGATATTTTTCATGAAACCAGATAGTGCTTCACATAATAAAATATACAAGGGCTGTAGCCTGATATTTATTATATGCTTTAGGAGCTGTTTGTGTTTGTTGTACAATGTGTAGGTGTGTTTTGTAGAGTGTATGTGTGTGTTTTACATTGTGTAGGTGTGGGTGTGCGTGTGTGTCTGTGTCTGTGTGTGTGTGTGTGTGGGTGTGTGTGTGTGTGTGTGTGTGAGTGTGTGTGTGAGTGAGAGTTGATGTGCCGGGCAGACAGGCGGGTCTCAGTAGCTTAAGGTAGTATCTGACATATAAATGGTCAAAAATGGTATATTCTCCGTTAGCCTACGAGCTCCATGTTCAAGCGATCGACTATTCCTTCGCAATGTAGCATCACTTTGGATATATGCTTAAATTGTCCTGGATTGAAATTTTTTCGATCATTTCCCTAGGAGCAATTTGCAAAAAGGTGCTTAAAATGCATGAAAAACGCATATTTAAAAAAAATTGCCGACTTTCTGGAGGGCGGGGCTAATAAAAGCAAATTTGAAATATGTCCGCAATCATAAGAGCAATGTGTATACAGCGTTTCGTGAATATCGGGAAAACTATATCCGAGTAGTTTGGAGTAATTTGCGACATGTAAATCGGCAAAAATGGTGTATTCGCTGTTAGCTTACGACCTCCACGATTGATTTATCAAAAATGTGCTCTGCAATTTAGCATCATATTGGATAGGGGCTGAACTTGTCCTGGATTGGAATTTTTCCGATCATTCCCCTAGGAGGAGTTCGCAAAAATGTGCTTAAAATGCATGAAAAACGCACATTTTTGAAAATGGCCGACTTCCCTGGGGGCGGGGCTAATGGAAAGCAATTTGAAATATGTCCGCGCCAAAATTCGTGAAGTTCTGAGAAACTATATGTGACTACCACACAATAGGGGGCGCTAGTGAGCAGTTTTTTATAGAAATTACGTTTTTTTTTTACATTCTTGAAAAGGTCGTGAGCTGTGACGTGTGTCCCAAGTTTTACGTCCGAAGCTCATTATATGCTATCGCAATTTTTAAAAAAATGTATAGGCCACGCCCACATTCTGCATTTGTGGCGACACTTTCAATCTCAGTTCATACTCACCCCCAGAGTATGTTTAAAACAAGATTGTTTTATTTCGTCCATCCGTTCTGTTGTTATACATTTGTGGTGTTTATGGCGCCCCCTATAGTCCAAAATGAAAATGCTTTGGTGTGCCTATTCCCCAACACAGACTGAACCTATCCACCAAAATCTGTGGTGAATGGATACATTGTTGATGAGTTATGAGCATTTCTTTCTAAGCCACACCTTTTTGCTAATACGTGTTGATTAATGGCGGCCATATTTATTAACTGAACATGCTCATTTCCTACTGTGATGTGTGTGACCCTCCACCGATGCTGTATACTGAGATTGGTGTTGATAAACAAAAAATTGAAATTTAGGATAATATTGCACTGTTTTTCACATTATGCTAATTAAAAAAAAACAAAGTAGGCGGAGCTTAGGGGTTCAAGAAGACTTTATGTAGAGCAGGTCCACCCGGATAAGTGTGCAACATTTCAGGTCCATCCGAGTTACGGTGCGACTATGTACATTTTTCAAAAATGTTTTACATATAGGTGGCGCTAGCGAGCATGTTGGACATTTTTAACCCATCGACTCCAGAATGTCGAATTTTTCACCGGTCCTGCTGTCCGTGCAAGATTTCGCTGCATGAATGGCGTCTTAAAGCCCTCAAAAACAGGATTTACCAGCAGTGGAATAATAAGAAGAAACATACCAATAACAATAGGTCTTCGCACACTTCGTGCTCAGGCCCTAATAATAATGAAAGAAGTGAAATTAAATGGGAAATGGATGAATAGGTGAATTAATCATAAAAGGAAGAGATGTGTGTGTGTATATGTATATATATATATATGTATTTATTTATTTGACTATTTATCTACCTATTAAACAATGAAGTATACCTATATTATGAAGCAAATCATGTATAAATACAACGCCATATGCATACATCAAATGTAACTGACACTGTAATCCCCCTACCCCCCACCCTTCATGTTATGTCCTGTCCTACTTGTGATGTGTGAGCCATGTCCTTGTCCGTGTGTTTTTGTCTTTTGAAAATGTTTAATAAAATATAAATGTTAAAAAAGACACCGAATTCTTAGCATTGAAAATAATTACTTTGAAAATCATGTATCTGAAATGTTTTGCTCCGAATTTACCTATGTGAAATAAAAATCTGAAATATCTTGATACGCAATTTCAAAAGCTGAATTTCAATGTATTTGTTACAGTGTTCACAAATTCAGATCCCAAAAATTCAAGTTAAAAAAATTTGAATGGTCAAATTCGGTGCTTAAAATTCGATGTCAAAAATGTCGAGGGAGCATCATCCGGGCTACCCAGACAGGATAAGCAATCGAGCCTGAATGCAATCGAACCGACTTCTGGCCTATCAGAGCCAAGCGGCGAACTCCGGGGCAGTGCCAATAGAGTGCCAAAGTGACGCGTCCTAAAAACCGGAAGTAAGTTAGCATTTTACCACTTCCGGTTCCTTCGACAAAAACCAATGCAATTTCTCCATAGGATTTTGGAAAATAGCTCGAAATAAGGTCTGTGGTTGACACAAATTGAAGAGACAGATCACGTTTTGTTCAGCCGGATAATATCCACATGTCTACCCTACTTTTATAATTTTCGAAATCATAAATCTAATCGATAGATTTATGATCGATTAGGGTTTTAGGACGCGTCACTGTGGCACTCTATGCTGCAAACTGTAGCCGATGGATGCAGATGGGAGCAATTCCCGTAGACCAGGGGTCTCCAACACGTCGATCGCGAGCTACCGGTAGCTCGCGGTCAGCTTTTCAGTAGCTCGCCGCTCGCGATTCACAGACTCTGTAGAAAAATTCCGACCACAATAAATGCACCTGAATCAGTCCGTGTCGCTGCGGCCCAGACACACATGGATTTATGTTGTAAAAAATGCTTAGCACCATGTCAGGTTTTTGGTGGATTTAATCAAGTCTTGGATTGCAGAGTATGAATGTCCTCTTGCTATTTTCAGTTGATAAATACGTGTGTAAAGTTTGTGAAGCAGGAGGAAAAATGCTTCCGCAATCACCGTCTCCTCTGTTCCTCCAAACCCCGCCCCCTCCCTAAAAATAATGAGTGACAGGCTGATAGTAACCTGATAGAAACTTTATTATTCACTTAATCACTGATTGAGATATGATGAAGCTAACTTAATCTCATACATTCATGGGATTTATGTAACAGTAAGACAGAGAATGTAAGGGTCCACCCACATGCACTATTTTAGTTTGTATGCTGTTGTAAATACTCCTGTTGTCTGCTGTGTTCAGACTCAAGTCATGTGTGTGATGCCACATTCAGGACCTTCAGTGTCCTTTTTTTAACAGAAGCCCGTAGCTAGACTACAGAAGTATTAGTTTTTAGTTTTTGAGGATGGAACAATTTCACACACAGATATAGGGAGGCTAGTCCTATACAATTGATTTATTATGGTTTATAATTTAATGTCAAGACGAAGAAGAAGAAGAAAAAGATGGCTGAACTGTTCAGTGTTAATCCTGTGGAGATGGAGGTTATAAATCTCCAAAATCATGTTCAGCTTGAGTCTCAGCAAAACTCACAACATTTGTGGAGCCTTGTAGACCCAGAAAACTATCATCACCAAGCAGCACTGAACATGTCTGCTTTATTTGGTTCTACATACCTTTGTGAAGCAGCTTTTTCTGACATGAATGAAATCTAAATACAGAACAAGACTGACTGATGAACATTTAAATGACTCTATTAGAGTGAACCTAAGTGGGTCCAGCAGACCCCTCTATGGTGGACTCCATGCAGTGCCAGTCCTCTCACTGACTGTGAAAAAGAGTGAATGCACTTATTTTATACATGTGCCATAAGATGCTTGTAAGGTGGTGATTAAGGTGATGTATTTACTATGTGGGCCATAATAAGAAGTGAAAAAATTGTCTTTTTTTCTTGGACATTTATGTGAATCTTCAGTGATGTACTTATTATGTGGGCCATAATAATATGTGATAAATTGTCGTTTTCTTGGACCTTGATGTGAAGTTAAGATTTTTGATAAGCTTTGGGTATTGCAATTTCACACGTGTACAAAAGTAGCTTAATTCAACTGATGAGTGCTATGTGAATAAATGTAAGCGATGTGATGCAAGTAGCTCTTGGCCACTTTCATTTTTTCAAAGTAGCTCTCCGATGAAGAAAGGTTGGAGACCCCTGCCGTAGACCCTATGTTAAAGTGCACCTATCATGCTATTTTTAGGCAATAGCATAGGTCTCAGATATATAAAAAATATATAAAAAACATGTCTATGAAGTGTTTTGCTCAAAATACCAAACAGATCACCCATTCTAGCCATGCCTCATATCCCTCTATTCCACTTCCTGTTTCAAAAGTGCTGATTTTGGGTATAAAGCTTTAAAAAAAAAAAAAGATTAATAAAAAAAAAAGGAGGGGGCTCAGCTCATGCGGGAGATTCTACCGGCAGATTCTGCGGTGATGAAACGCAGTATCATGGATTATCAAGGATTATTTCTGAAACATTATGGAGCTCAAAGGCTTTCTCTCTTGCGGGTTATACCACAAGGTGAGTTCCTTTTTATTTCCTGCTTCTTCACACACATGCTCTGTGCAGTACAGGTTAGCTGAGTGTTAGCGATGCTAATGTAAACATGGGCCGACCATATTACGTCCAAAACAGTCGGGCATTGTTTCTGATAGGGCCGTGGGTGTAAAGCCAGCCTACATTTCCGATATTACGTCATATCGGACGCAAATCTGGATCAGCTCCGTTGTAGCCCCGTTTTTAGAGATTTGGGTAGGGGGAAAATAGAGAGGGTTTTATTTTCTGACGCTGCGTGAGTTTCCTGACACACCGGGGACACATATTTATGTATAAAAGACATCAAAAAGTGCATTTTGCATGATAGGTCCCCTTTAAAATGTCCAACTTAACATCAGAAATAAACATGTTTCTAGCCTGGATCCAAAAAAACATATTCTGTATATTGTTAGATTCCCCCTTCATGACAACGGGACTGCTGCTCCTAGCTCCTCTGACTCTCTGCTAGCTCCTAGCTCCGTGATGCTACAGGGGCTCAGCTCATCCAGAGAACACTACTTGAACTCTGCCGTGTTTGTTGTGTTTGTTCCTGGTGGACTATTCGTCAAGCAAATATAGGACTTATCTGCGGTTAGAACAGACGTCCATGAATGCAGTTTCTTCGGTAAGTCAACCCCGCGTACTTTATGTTACTGGTGTTTTTATTAAGCTAACGTTAATGAATGTTTAGAGTTTGGTTAGCATTTGAGCAATCGGTAGCTACACCTGTGCTAACGATGCTATGCTTAGCATCCAAGTTAAAATGTAATAGAGAAGTGTAAAACATTAAGTGGGATGCTACTGTATACCAAAAGGCTTCTGTGTGAGGTTGGTCAAATAAGGTCATCCTTGTACGTTAGATAGTTAGTTTGCTAGTTAGGTTACTGTATGCATTGTTCAGGTTCATTTAAATTCGCTATGCTCTACTATAGCATAAAATAGAATAGCTAACGTCAACGTATTGTTGAAGAGAGGCTTAGTGTATATTAAATCAACCTCACAATAAAATGTGTGTATCTTTAAAATATGAACGTCACATTTCAAGATGGTCCAGAAATAACGCTCCCTTAGATATTGCAGCTAACCGCCTATCCGACGAACGAACCCAAATATTGTTGTTTTTATTAATATTATTACCAATGCCTCTTTTCATTTTATTATCATCACACTTGAGAAACAGACTTATTGTGGCTGTAGAACAGAACATGTAACTTAAAGGTAGGGTAGGTAAGAATGGAGAAACCAGCTCGAGTGCGCAAGAATTTGAAAGTACACAACCGGAAAAAATGAAAAAAAAAATGAAGATCTTTAAGATCTATTAAAAATATCTAAGATCGGGCCGGCTAAAATGATTGGTCGTGCTTTTTACAGCGCTACAGCTTCCACAGATGACATTTTTAAATGTATTTATTGTCAAAGCATTTCATGTATTCATTGCTATCGGGATGTTAAGAGCATTCCATGGAATATAACAACAAGTGTTTCTGAAGTGAATTACCTACCCCACCTTTAATGCCTGCATTTAAGGACGATGATTTGTTTAAATATTAGATATGACGTTATCTGTGACTTCAGTGAAAATTAAGCTTATCCATTGCATTGCATTTGTTAAATAGGTTTGTGTCTTACCCTTACGTGTGTGATACATATGAATATGGCATATGAAAACAAATTAATTTGACTGACTCATGAGAAACACATCCAAAGTAACAGTAAAATAAAAAGGACCTACACAATAATACACAATCAAACTGATAAGATACAGTATAAGGACTGTGATACCCAGCAATTTCTTAAGTATAAAAATAAGATTATGACCTGTTTTTAAAAGAAGATAAAAAGTTGTTTGCATGTAAAGAAGTCTGTAACCCACTCCTGTAACTTTACATCTGTTTGTTCAAAGTTTCCTTAAGGTGATCCAGACAGGCTGGACCAGAGGAGGAGAGACAGATCTGGACTCCTAACAGCAGAGAACTTCAGCACGGATTCCAAGGTACATATACCTTTTTCATACTTTACAAAGAATGCATAAAGTTATTGGTTTTAAAAAATAAAGTAATGACTCTAATAAACTAATATATACGGAGCCCCTAAAGCAGGGGTGTCAAACTCAAGGCCCGGGGGCCAAATCCGGCCCTCGACTCCATTGTATGTGGCCCGCAAGAGCTTGCAAAGAATATAATATAATTATTATGAGGTTACATGCCGCTTTACAGAAGCACGTTGCCCATAAACTACATGTCCCACAATGCATCTCATGGTACCACTTTACAATAAGACTACCCTTATAAAGGGTTTACGAATAGTTTGTAATTAATTAGCTTGTGAACACTTTATAAATCATTAATAAGCTTTTATAAGACATGAGATAAACAGGGCAACTGTGACCGGTTGCTTGCCAAATAGTGAGCCCACATTTATCTGTACTGCTAAGTCTTATATTGGCTACCTAGCTTACTTCGTCTTCTTCATCAGCCAGCATCCTTGGTATCTGTTGCTCACTGAGTTGATTCTTGCTAAGTAGCCAATATAAGGCTTAGTCATCTTGCCAAATAGTGAGCCTGTGTTGATGTATGAAAACTATGTTAGAACTGGTTTATAAATGGTTCTTAATGATTAATAAAGTGTTTACAACCTAATTCATAACCTAATTATAAACCCTTTATGAATCCTTTATAAGGGTAGTCTTATTGTAAAGTGGCACCCATCTCATTTTGTGACATTCTCACTGAAGAGACTTGCAATTATTTGCCCTAGACTTCTGCTTTTCAGACGTAGTTAATTATGAAGTTATTACCCTATCCCATAATAATCCAATGCAGAGGCAATAATGTAATATAATCAGTGTTGGGACTAACGCGTTACAAAGTATTATAGAATTTATTTTACCGGACAAATTTGAAACTTACCGGTCATGTTTCAATAATAATAATAATAAGAATTGTGTAGCAGAGTTTCCGTTAGCAGGTAATTACCGGACTATGACCGGATATGCTGATGTTTAAAACTCAGTTAATGGGGCTCATTTTTATAATCGTAACAGATCGAAAAATTCAGATTCATTTTTCAATAAATGATTCCACAAACAACTGATCGGCCTTTATAGAGAGCACCGATCAAACTATTAAGAGTGAATATCGGCCGATAATGACCGGCGGCCGATCGATCGGAGCATCCCTAATTATTACCGGACATTTTGACCGGCAGGTTTTGAATTTACCGGTTTTTAATAAATTTTACCAGCTAAAAACCGGTAATTACCGGCTAACGGAAACCCTGGCATGTTTGTGTTTACTAACAAGACTATCATGGCGGCGGCAGAGCTCAAGTCGAGTTTCTCCGCCTGGAGATATTCTCACTATTTCACTTTTGTCGAGCACAAAGAAAAGAAGGTTTTAGTTAAATGTAAGTTGTGTCTTGGCGGGTCAAAGATCCTATCGACTGCCCAAAACAGCAATTAAAATCTGTTGAAACATCTGCAGAAACAACATGCTGGGACGAAGCTAGTAGCTAAGACTTGATAGATTGTATTATTCTCCGATGCAATAACAGTACTGAAATGAAGGCTACAGTATAAGGGCATTCATGGGAGCCCTTTTTTTAAGTAACTAAAAAGTTACTGTTCACAGTAACGCATTACTTTTTGGTGTAAGTAATCAGTGAAGTAACTGAGTTACTTTTGAAATGAAGTAATGGTAACTAGTTACTGGTTTTCAGTAACTAGCACAACAGTGAATATAATACATTATTTTATATATATTAAATATTTATATATGTATTTATATAGTCTTAAAGTTTTGCACTGGCTTTTAATACTAGTTGAACATAACATTTTGATAGTTGTATGTGTTTTTATATGTTTCTAGTTATTGTGCTTTTTATCTTGTTCTTAATTATTGTTTTATTATTTTACTCCTATTGTGTTATTTTATGTTTGTTCCCTGTACAGCGCTTTGGTCACTGAGGTTGTTTTAAATGTGCAATATAAATAAATAAAGATTGAGATTGAAATGTACAACCGGCCCTTTGAGTGCAACCATAATGCTAACCCCTATATTCCACTGGGTCCGTCTGCATCGCGGCCACTCTAGTCAATTGGTGCTATTCCACCAGACGTGCCGCGTTACGGCTCAGAAGCGTCCCAGAAGCGTCTCGGCGCTGGGCTCTGCTCAAAATAGGATGCAAGTCTATTTTCGACGCGACGCGAGGCGTTGCAGAGGCGCCGGGCAGGAAGTGGATCGGTCAGAGCATCCAGTCAATCCCCAAAATAAACTAATTTTGCAGACCCTATCCCTCCGTAGTCTTTCAAGTAGGAGGAGAAATGCCAGCGTTCTCCTCCGGTTTACAGGCACTGTGTAAATTATATATATACAGGGCTGCACATAACTGGTGCGCAGGTGCGCATGCGCACCCCCCGCCAAAAAAGAGCACCGGATCATTTGAAAAAAGGCACATTTGCGCACCAACATTGAGAGAGAGAGAGAGAGAGAGAGAGAGAGAAAAGAGAGAAGAGAGAGAGAGAGATATTTGCAAGTTGCATAAGAACTGGTAAGATAGCAGGGTTTCCCACACAGACTTTTCTTGGGCGGGCCGCCCAGGTATATTAACGGCCGCCAAAGTATAATTCGCGAGCTATTTAGGTTTAATTGTTTTAATCCGTCCGCGAGCACCACGGGATCTGCGATCCCTCGCTCTACCCCTCGCTATCGCATGAAGGGTCTGCTTTATGCGCTCCGCACAGTAACCCTGCTGGGTGCTCACTAGCGCACCCCCCGTTCATAAAGTCAAGTACCCCTCAAAAGATCCGGTTTATTTCATTTTAAGGATGCGCACCAAGCAACATCTCCAGGTGCTCCTTTGAGAACCAGGGCAAAAAAGTTATGTGTGTGTATATATAGAATAATGATGATGATGAATGCATTTTTTACCACTAAAATATAGCAACACATTTTTGATTCATGTCGTTTATAACTGGAATATTACAATTATTGTTAACTTTGTCTGTACAAAGTAGCCTGTCCAGGAAATATGCCCAAATAAACAAAAACTCGCAGCCGTAACGCGACACAGACGGACCCGGTGGAATCGAGGGGTAATGTGGCCCGCGAAGAAATTGAGTTTGACACCCCTGCCCTAAAGGGACATGACATTTTTTTTTAAAAAGAGAGAGAAAAAAAAAATATCTCGGGCTAGTATCTCGTGCTCACGAGAAACTAACCCGTTATCCCGACTTTTTTTTTGTTGAGAAAGTTACCGGTGCGCCAAGTAGGAAGTGGAGCACACAGGAGATAACCATTTCATTGCAGACTGTTGTGTTTATGTGGGGAAATGACAGTGCATACATTATTTGAGATATATTTCGAACTCAGACTTAATTTTAAGGACATTTCGGCCATGGGTGTAGAGCTATTTGTTTAAGCACCGGATTGGCAAAACAGGAGATTCTGTAAACCAGTCTGCTTTGATCTATGAATTAATGTCTGTGACTCTCAGAGTAGGCTATCTGCTGCCCGCAGCTGTTTTAAAAAAGGGAAACAAATGGAGTATTTCCATTGCAGGGCCTCGCTCGGCTTAGTACGGTATAGTTAGGCCTTGTTAGGACTGGCTCACTTTATGCTGCATTTCCATTACAGTTTAGTAGCTTGGGCAGTAACTATAGTAACGCTGTGTAGGCAGAGCCGTGACGTCATCTTCAATGCGAACCACAGAAAACCAACATCAGCCGTTAGCTGTTAGCCCTCAGAGCTCACAGCTCCTCATATCTGTTCAGAAACTAGACAAAAGTTAAACAAGTACAAACCACAGACTGTCTGTGTCATGGCGAATACAGTCGCTGGTTTATGTATGTCTGTAGGCCGTTGTTGTGAGTGTGGACGGTCGGAGCATATACTGCGTTAGCTTAGCCGATCTCCATTTAGAAAACACGCATTTTAAAAGGTTTTTTGCCTGCCGTCTTGTCAAAGCATTAATTCATGGTTTTTACTAACCGGCATCATTTTGAAACGTGTATTACAATTAAATCACGGTCAAATATGTTCATTTTGTTGTAGTTGTAGCCCCCTTGCCAGCGATTCTCTCTCTAGTTTAGCATACTCAGCCCGACTCAGCCTGGTTGTTGGCCCGGAAAGAACCTCGATTTTATGGGGCCAGAAAAACTGTGAAATAGTACCCGCTAGCCGGTACTACGCCATGTGGAAACGCAACCAAAAACGGGCCGCGCACGGCTCGGCACGCTTAAACCGCGCTGTAGTGGAAATGCGCCAAAACACTCAGAACACACACACAGAGCCAGTGGCGGACTGGCCATTGGGACGTTCGGGACGAATCCCGATGGGCCGGTACCATAGCCGCGGGAAGTAGGGGTGCTGGAGGTGCTGCAGCACCCCCTGTTGGCGAATGGTGTAAATTTGAAAAACTTTGGTTTGGAGAATCGGGACTTATCCCAGTGTGCACTTGTGTATTCTGGAGAATCACAGAACGGCCGGATGTCAGCGGGCCGGCTCGTATCGCTGACGGCCGGCACCGGTTTAATAATACATTTATTTCAATGTTGATGAATTTAGAATGGTTTATTCATAACCTGATTATCTTTGTAGTACACTGTTGAATTAAAAAAACACATTAAAATAAAAAAATCATTATATCTATAGCCCCTAAACAAACAAACACACATCTACAATTATATGTTTTTTGATATTTCTGTTAGGAAAGGACAGGCCTGAGAGACAGGACTGCTTCACCATTTTCTCTTTATCCGCCGTCAGTCAGCTGATCAAATGCATTTGCCTCACTTTATGAGCTTCACAACCCCTCTGCAACGTCACAAATAAATGGTGCCAATCTTCAGTCAGATGTAAATGTGTAATTTAACATTTTCAGTAAGAATAACGGACAAAAGGAGTGCAAATACAAATACAATTTATTGAAATGTGAACTAAAAGTTATCAAGCATGAACCATCACAATTCTTTTAAATAAAAACGAAATAATATACATAAGTTACACTAAATGTTAACCTGTTAATTGATGAAGTAAACACATTTTGTCAAATAAAGTGACAGGCTAGGCCTGTGCAGGTGGCAACAGCTATGTCCAGCATGGGCTAAGTTCTGTAGGTGAAGCTGGTGCAGGTCCTCCTCCCTCAGGCCTGGTCCTCCTCCCTCAGGCCTGGTCCTCCTCGCAGGGAAAGACCCTCAGCCCTCTCTGGCCAAACCAACAGACAGGACGTTCATAAAGCTGAGGTTTCCCCCAAAGTCTCTAATCATCCATCCTGTGAATATGAGAGGGGAACAAATAGTGTAATAGATGCTTTGGACAATAAGAAATATAAAGTGAACTGTTGAGTTGCTCAGTTTTTTAGATGACAATGCTACTACTGTATTACTAATATCTCACATCTGAGGGTTTAATAATACAAAAAAAAGAAGAGTCACCCTAAAATAAAGATTGGTCTTTCAATAAATTGTGTTGATTTTGTCTTTTGAATTGTTTGTCTAAAGTCAAGTAGCTAGAACTGGTACTTATAGTTTGAATGATACAGCCTGGTTATAATGTTTGGAGGAGGCATCACAGGTCAGAGCACTAACTAGTTAGCATCACAGGTCAGAGCACTAACTAGCTAGCATCACAGGTCAGAGCACTAACTAGCTAGCATCACAGGTCAGAGCACTAACTAGCTACATCACAGGTCAGAGCACTAACTAGCTAGCATCACAGGTCAGAGCACTAACTAGCTAGCATCACAGGTCAGAGCACTAACTAGCTAGCATCACAGGTCAGAGCACTAACTAGCTAGCATCACAGGTCAGAGCACTAACTAGCTAGCATCACAGGTCAGAGCACTAACTAGCTACCATCACAGGTCAGAGCACTAACTAGCTAGCATCACAGGTCAGAGCACTAACTAGCTAGCATCACAGGTAAGAGCACCATTTGTTGTGTTCCATCCACAACAAATGCACACAGATTGATGTGTGTGCATTTATTTATCTACTATTTCTTGAATCATTACTGTCATTCCAAAACAAGAGATTTTGTTTTAGTAACATGTTTTTAAAACATTATCTCTTTTCCACTACACTATCTTGAATATTTTAGTTTTTACATCACTACATTGATCTAACAGCTTTAACATTGTAAAGGTGTCACTTCGGACTCTGGGTAATTATGACAGCATGTCCTACTATTCTGAGAGTTTGAACAAACCAGACCTTCATCTATTAATGTAGAAAATAATCAGCACATTAAACCATTATGAAAGTAATCATTAGTTAGCTCATTGTTCAAAATGAGCTCCAACTACAACAGTTAAGTCAACTCTTGCATCAGTAATAATAATAAAACAAATGATATAATATAATAGTATAACTTGTGTCTACTTTAAATACTTTAACAACACTTTCCTGATTATACTAGCATACTTTCACTAAAGTAACATTAACATGTTTAAATGCAGGAGAGTATTTGTATAGTGTAGCATGGTCTACTTTTACTGAAGTAAATTATCTGAAAACTACATTCACCACGATTACTTCTAACAACTTATGGATGTTCTTACACCCCCTTTAACCAAGTCAATTTGACTTATCTAACCGAAGTGAGACGTTATGTATCGTAACGTTACTTTGAAAACCGTCAGGCGGGATCATTCACCGCCCCCCCACACACACACAAAAGGACACGGTAACGTCGTGATTCACTTAAATTAATGATAACTACGGAGCTTGCTAACAGCAAGGCACAAGGCTACATCACTCATTTAGCTAGCTAATGTAAGATTCAAATGCTGTCGAGCCCTCACTGCTTGTAAAATAAACAGCACAAACTGACTACTTACCGAAGCCCCGCTGTTCTCCGTCATCTTTCTCCCGGGTTGTTTTGATCACATGACTGACAAAGCCGTGCTCTGATAGGCCAGACGTCGGTTCGATTGCATTCAGGCTCGATGCTTATCCTGTCTGGGTAGCCCGGATGATGCTCCCTTGAAATTGTTGACATCGAATTTTAAGCACCGAATTTGACCATTCGATTTTTTTTAACTTGAATTTTTAGATCTGAATTTGTGAACACTGAAACAAATACATTGAAATTCAGCTTTTGAAATTGTGTATCAAGATATTTCAGATTTTTATTTCACATCGGTAAATTTGGAGCAAAAAACATGATTTTCAAAGTAATTATTTTCAATGCAAAAAATGTGGTGTCTGATCAAATTCAAATCATTCTGTCTCTTGTTTGCTTCCATAAAACGTCACAGATTACCCATCATGCCTGGCTATCAGAGCAGAAGAACCCGTATGAGCGCTCACAGAGCATGCGCCCCTTAAGCCCCGCCCCCCGAGCTCCCACTCTTGGCTCAGTAGAATGAATGGAGAAAATAAATCTAGATTCGGCTTTTAGTGCATTTTACAAATTTAAGGACCTAATGATTATAATAAGGGTTATAAAATAGTTCATACTGGGTAGTTTATTTAGTTTGGACACAACGAATATTTTAATCAGAGTCCGGCGCACTTCCTTGGGGCTTGGTTCAACCTCCACCGTTGTTGCGGCTGCAGCTGGACCTTTCTCCCACGAGCTGCGGAAGCGAAATGCTTGATGGGAAACGACTCGCTGGTATATCGAGCTGAGCGCTCATTGGTGGTTTTTACCCCGTGCTGGTGATGAAACTCTCCAATTGGCTCCGCAAAAGTTTGTTGTTTAGTGTCAGTTTTACGTCGCCACTTCCATTCACATTTTTCATCATTGTTCCACAATGTTTGTCTAATCTTGAGCAGGAACAAATGTATTTACTTAGTACATTAACGATTAAACACATTTGTGCATTCTTTATAATATAAATGCAAACCGAGTCAAGCCGACTCCGAGCTGTCCGACTTCAGGCTACTCTGACCAATCTGAATAACACTTAACATATCTGTTGAAACTACTTTTACATAGCATTTATTCAAGAAAGGCCTTAAATAGTGTGTTAATGGGTCCGTACCTCGTTTAATCCAGATATCTTCTTGGGAGGGGGGGGTCTTCTTCTTCCTGGAGAGAACAGCGCGTGCGCCCTGATTCAGGAACGTGACTTCAGGAACACAGAAGCAGCTTTATAAAGACTAAAGTTACAGGAGAGCGCGTGCTGCTCTGACATCTAATGTAACCAGATGTGAAATATGTTCACTCTCTTCCTGTTGTGGTTCCCCAGCGGTCATGTGACCAAGTCATGTGACACACAGTTTAGGGTGGCGCAGTGCCCTCAGGCGGCGACATGTGCAAATAGGTTGTTTGAGATGAGCTGCGGCTCGCCTCGAAAGTAGACGAGAATAGCCGATTGCAGCTGGGGGAGGTCTCAAAAAGATCGCCTGAAGTCGGACAGCTCGGAGTCGGATTCTTCTTCTTCTTCTTCTTCTTCTTCTTCTTCTTCTCTCGGTTTTTGGCGGATTGCAAACAACTTTCAGGTGCATACCGCCACCTACTGTACAAGAGTGTGTATCACCATATCATCCTATCACCACTTGTGGAATTATACCACTGTATTTACGTTGTTTTAAATTCTTCCAATCAATCCTGTTTCACTCAAATACTTAATAATGGCCTTCCTGGTAGCTCTTACCCCCTCACCTTCTGTTCCCAGTATCCCCATCAGGCTCCACTCCCTTCCTGCCTCTCTGACCCTGTCTCTTAGTTCCCCCCTCTCTGTTTTGTACATGTTGAAGTGTTATATGATGTGTTCCACATTTTCTTTCACTCCACACCCCCTGCATTCTTCAACTTCGCTTTTTTTTCCATTATAAACATTGTGCCGTTTAATCCTATATGATCCAATCTGAGTCTCGTGATGGAGATCTCCTCCCGTCTGTTCCTCTCTGTATAGATCTTTGTTATGACTGATTTCTGTAACTTGTGGTATCTCCTCCCTTTCTGATCTTCCTCCCACCTTTTCTGCCATATTTCCATACCCTTCTTCTTAATTATTGCTTTTCCTTCTCCTTTTCCAAGTGAAACTGGTATTGCTATTTCCTTTCGTAACGCCTCTTTTGCTAACTTATCAGCATGCTCATTCCCGTTAACCCCCTCATGTGCAGGCACCCAGCATAACTGCACATCTATTCCCCTCCTCTGAAGTCTCAGTAAGCAGTGGTTAAGTTCAAAGATTAAATCTTCTCTAACAGTTATTGCCGACTGTATACTTTCCAAAGCAGATAGTGAGTCTGTGCATATCACCACCCTATCAGGTCTGACCTCTTCAAATCATTGTAGCCCAATAATTGCTGCGAGTATTTCTGCTGTATAAACTGGTGATAAGTTATGTGACACTCGTTTTGAGATTGATATTTTGAATTCTGGTATTACATGCCTATCCCCACGCATTCTTGCTTCTTAGATCCATCTGTATACATTTTGAGGTAATTGTAATACTTTTCGTTCGGGTACATACTTGTTTTAATTCCCACTTCATTTATTTGCCACTCTTTTTTCCTTTCTATGATACTCACATCTATGTTAGCTTCTGGGAAAAGCCATGGGGGAACACGGCTAAATGGGCTTGCTTTGGCAAACGTTATGGTCTCCACTCCAGATGCCCTCGTTCTCTCCTTACTCGTCCAGCCAAACCCACGCCCCTGGAACTTTGTATATTCCCAGCAATCCTGTAGTATTCTGTTTGTGATATTTTCCTCTCCACTTCCTTGTAGCCTGACCCAGTAGGCCTATGCAGGGGCGGATCTACGGGGGGGCAAGCCCCCCAGCTGCCCCCCTAACTTTTGTGTCCCTAAAACTGTACTTGTAGAAACAAACCCACACTATGTCCACAAGCTTCTCAATCAACTAAACAAGCAGTACATGAATTAAAAGTGAATAATTTTAAATACCATTTTAGGCCCGTTAAAAACGTAGCTACGGCCCTGCATTAAACTGCGGAGCGGCGTTCACACAGACCGCGGCTCACACACCGCTGCAGAGAGGGAGCGAGCTGTCCCAGCACCTGAAGGTGGATCAGCTTCCCCTTGGAGCATTTCCCCTTCGACTAGTTTTGTTTTTACTAAAGACGAGAGCTTGAAACAAAATATTACTAAAACGCTGCCGTTTGAATCGATAGCGTTTAACAGACGGTCGCTGTTTGGGGCGTTACGTTACAAAATACTACAGACAGCGCTAGCTGGGAGATCGATCACTTTATTTGCTAAACTATGCAGTACTATTAAATCCACGTAAATTACACATCACAGCAATGAGGCCAGCTAAATTCAACCAGGATACATCCTTTACCGTCAAACTAGGTCTGAACACAGCTGCCTGCGTGCGTATGATAAATACTTTCTGATTTTATATTTATTATAGGCTACTTATCAGCTACATGGCCCTAACGTGTAAAGTTATACACACATTTGTACCAGTGCTTTTCACAAGTCGACTCTTGCAGGCCAGAGTAGCTGGAGTGATTCAACAAGAACAAAAAGACATATCTGAGAAGTGATCAGGACGAACAGAAAGAAGAAAAGGAAAATAGAGTTCACTGAAGAGACCAGGAGGGTCAGAGCAGGAGGAAGAGGAGGAGATGAAGAGACCAGGAGGGTCAGAGCAGGAGAAAGCCAGGAGGAGATGAAGAGACCAGGAGGGTCAGAGCAGGAGAAAGCCAGGAGGAGATGAAGAGACCAGGAGGGTCAGAGCAGGAGAAAGCCAGGAGGAGATGAAGAGACCAGGAGGGTCAGAGCAGGAGGAAGAGGAGGAGATGAAGAGACCAGGAGGGTCAGAGCAGGAGGAAGCCAGGAGGAGATGAAGAGACCAGGAGGGTCAGAGCAGGAGGAAGCCAGGAGGAGATGAAGAGACCAGGAGGGTCAGAGCAGGAGGAAGAGGAGGAGATGAAGACATTAGTGAAGAAGAAGACATGTATGTGAGGAATAAAGATGAAGTGTCAGAAAGAGGGACAGAGGCAGGGATCAGGAGGCAGATGAGACTCCAGCTGGACCACATGGTATGTTTTTATTCTCCTTGTAAACACATATTCCATTACAGCAGCACAATAGCGGCTCTTAGTATTGACAAATATTGATTGAAATGTGTTGCTGCACAGGTCACCTTTAGCTCTCTGAAGAGATTGGTGATGTCATTTGTGTACTTAATTACAACTAAGTACTTTAACTGTACTTACAATAAACAGAATTTAGGGTATCATGAGTATTTTCTGCAGTTTTATACCATATTTTAGATTGTTTGTCTAAGTGAACACCTTGATTCTCTTGTGCATTAAGAACAGTTGTGTTAGGGCATGATTTAACAATAAATAGGTTATATATACAGTACAAAATACCACGTACTGTCCGCCCTCCCATGCCACCCTGGCATGACCTCTTGCCCCCCTTTGCCACCCCATGTAACATGTTCTAGAACCGCCACTGGGCCTATGACAGAGCAAGTTTCTCTCTTCTAAAGAATGCACAAATGTGTTTAATCGTTAATGTCAGATATGTACTAAGTAAATACATTTGTTCCTGCTCAAGATTAGATTCAACTTTATTGTTATTGCACAGATTACAGGTACTGAGACAACGAAATGCAGTTTAGCTTCTAACCAGGAGTGCAACAAGCAGTAAAGTGAAAAGTAATGTAGTGCAGCCTGTGAGCAGTATGAACAGTATGAACAGTGTGTATGAATACACTAGATATACACAGCAGCCTGTGAGCAGTATGAACAGTGTGTATGAATATGCTAGATATACACAGCAGCCTGTGAGCAGTATGAACAGTGTGTATGAATATGCTAGATATACACAGCAGCCTGTGAGCAGTATGAACAGTATTAACAGTGTGTATGAATACACTAGATATACACAGCAGCCTGTGAGCAGTATGAACAGTATTAACAGTGTGTATGAATATGCTAAGATATATAAAACATGAAAACGGTAAGCAGTGCAAGTATAAAATATATAGATATTCATTTCATGATGATAAACATTGTGGAACAATGATGAAAAATGTGAATGGAAGTGGCGACGTAAAACTGACACAAAACAACAACAAACTTTTGCGGAGCCAATTGGAGAGTTTCATCACCAGCACGGGGTAAAAACCACCAATGAGCGCTCAGCTCGATATACCAGCGAGTCGTTTCCATGGATGTATAATAAGAACTGGATACAGCGTGGGAGGCGGGGCCTCATTCATTCCTATGAGACTTGCTCATTGGCGCATGATGATAAAATGGCCCAACTTCTGAGAGAGCAAAACGTCACAGATTACCCGGCATGCCTGAGAAGTACCCGTATGTGCGCTCATAGCGCATGCGCAACTTTAACCATGCCCCCCATAATGCTCGTTCACATCAAGCACGTCAATTTGCGTACACGTAACAGCACCGCGCGTTCATGACAGCATGGTAATGGATTGTTATTATGATGGATTTGGATATTAACGAGGCGGCAGTTAGCAGCTAGCTAGTAATTATGCTACATTACACATCAGTCGTTATGTACTTTTATATTACGCTGATGTAGCAGGATCTAGTGATTTCCAAGCAACAGAGCTTCATTTAGCATGATACTTGTGTGGGTTGTACATGAAACCACTTGGTAATATATAAAAATATATGTATTTTGTACGGTTTGTTGTGGGTTTTTGTAGGTTGTACGCTCTGGCTTATCCCTGCGTGGTATATTTATAGTAATAACAAACAGCTACGTTCAACTCTTTTAATGGTATATTGCAAGTGTAAGAAGCTACAGGGACGTTAATCTACGTCGGTAATATTAACTTTAATTAATACAACATTTACGGTACAACATTTACATCATACAGCCCATGTAGTATAATAATTTACAAATGATGAATTACAGCAAACTTGTGCAATATATCCATTATTACAGCTCCGTGGGCTGGCAGTAAGGCGATATGGGTCCGTCCGTAACATGAACGTGCCGGGCGGCTCGGTCCCGTGGGTGGGTTAGATGCGCATTCATAATGCAGAGGAAAATAACTCTCAGAATAACGTTATTAGCACATTTTACAACTTGAGGACCGAATGTTAATAATAAGGGCTATACAAACGTTCATACTGGGTAGTTTATTTAGTTTAAAAAAAATTATCCAATGATTTACAGACCATTCTTTCCCAATGTAAGTCAATGGGTCAAAATCACTAACCATCATGCAGCGCACTAGCAAGACGGCGATCGCAATTGCGCAGGTCTGCGTCGGTCTCACTCGTCTCAAACAAATTAGGGTTTGCATGCTGAGTGTGTGAATCCCGAATGTCATTAAATATTATATATATATTTAAAACTTTGCTAATAAAACTGTCAGAAAATCCTGTGAGAGAAAACTGCCGCATAATTAACGCATAATCATGATTACTTGAAATATACTTGCAATTAACAGAGCATAACAATAGAAAGTACATTAATACAATTAATATAATATATACTTAACAACTTTAACTTTAATATAAAACAAAGAAGTTGTAGCAGAGTTACTATGGTTACAAAGTGGACAACAACACTCAGCTGTTCTGCATAGTTACTATGGCAACAGGTAAACAAGAAGTTCAGAGACAGAGGAAATGTCTGTGAGAAGAACAGAAAGAGCACCAGAGGTTTTTTCAGAGGAGGCGATGAGTGCTGAGGAGGAGGCCTTCGAAGCGATGCTGATGGAGGCCGCCCCCCCCACTGCTGTGTGCAGAAACCTTAGACCATCTAAACAACAAATCGTCCCCAAAATCCCAGAGGCAGTGGACGACTTCCTGAGAAATGTCCTCCAGAGAGCGGGCCTGGGCCGGACTATGATCAGCTTCGAGGAGGAGTGGTACGGCTCAGCGCAGAAACTCATGACCCAGACCCTGAGGAGGGCAGGAGTCCTCCTCGTGCCTGATGCGCTTACACACAGGCAGCTGATCCAGGGTCAGCTGGACACTGTGCACAGAGACACAGACCTGCTCAGACAGGAAGTGCTGCATGCAGGGGAGCGCCTGCTGAGGACGCAAAGGGAGAGGGATTTCTACTGGCTGCAGTACCAACGTGTCGCCGAACACAAAAGCAGGCTGATGGAGGACCTCCACCAGCTGAAGAAACACCTGCAGTCCTACAGGCCGGCACTGAGGCGGCTCGAGGACACCATTCAGGAGGCTCTCAGGAAGAAAATGCTCCTCAGTTTAAAGAAAGACAGAGTTCAAAACTCCAAAGCACTGAATCAGCAGGATTCCCAGATCAAGAAAGAGAGAAGCATCAAAAGTGGCGGCAGTGGGCCACAGGACACCGAGGCCCCACACTCAGAGGACACCAGGGCCCCACACTCAGAGGACACCGAGGCCCCACACTCAGAGGACACCGAGGCCCCACACTCAGAGGACACCGAGGCCCCACACTCAGAGGACACCGAGGCCCCACACTCAGAGGACACCGAGGCCCCACACTCAGAGGACACCAGGGCCCCACACTCAGAGGACACCGAGGCCCCACACTCAGAGGACACCAGGGCCCCACACTCAGAGGACACCGGGGTTCCCACCTGCAGCAGGGGGCCGGAAACTGAACATGAAACCATGGAAACCCCTCTCAGCCTGTCCTACTCCATCAGAGCCCACAAGCTTCCTATCAGCTGCATCCACCTCCATCCACGAAAACTCATCGTCGCCTCCGCCAGTGATGACCGCAGCTGGAGGCTTTGGCTGCTTCAAGCCCACGGAGAGAAGGTAAGAGAAGGTGTTAATAATAGTAATAATATATATAAAGCTTTGTATACTATATGAAACCTATAAAATAAATGAGTAGATAAAACAGAAATAAAAACTGCTGTGGGAGCTGATGGTTTAAAAAGCACTGCACTCTATGCTTCTCACTCTTGCTGCCAAATGCTGGGTAGCCTGTATCTCTGTCATCAGCCATATGTTCTCCCATCATAACAATGCAACAATCAAACCAAAATGTAGCAACTTGATGAGAGTTCTCTGCTGCTGTATGCCACTGTAGCAATGAGACATGAGATGGGACTAGAAAACTAGATTATTGTTGTGAGGTTAACAAGATTGTATGTGACAGGCTAAGCCTTGCAGGGGTGGCAAACTCATTTCAGTTAAGGGGCCACATACTGCCCACTTTGATCTCAAGTGGGCCGGACCAGTAAAATCATAGCATAATAACCCACAGGCCCTACATAACGACAATATTTATGTTTAAGTGCAAATAAGTAGGCTACAAGTACATTCAGAAAATGTCCACATGTAATGAGACGCAAAACGTTATGAACAAACTGAAATGTATTAAGACAAACAAGTGCAATTTCAAGTGCAACACACATGTTCTTTACAACAGATCACAGTTTCCACCTGAACTGACTCACCAGAAAATACAAATAAAACGTGGGAGCTATTAAGTGAGGAGTTACCTCCCTTGCCTTGAAAATATAGAATTTCTATATTGAAAAAAAGTTGGGGCAGTGCAGCCACAATGTTACATCAAACCAAACTATGTTTCGCCTAATGAAGCTGCTGATTGACATTATAATACACAATGTTCAGTGACATAATAATACAAAATGTTCAAATATTTCAGTAGGTTCTTATTTTCACAGAACTGAGGTCACAGAACAGTAGGTCAACTCACTGATTAATTTGCTCCTGAAACTTGACATCTTTTAGTGGTCCCAAACATGCTCAAAACGTTTGCTGCCAGGGCTGTCAATTTGGGGTATCCTGGCAAAAGATACCGATAAAATGTGCCCAAGTCCGACGAGGCACATTTGTCCTTTAACGGCTGATGTTGGTTTTGTGTTTCGCATTGAAGATGATGTCACGGCTCCGCCTACACTGCGTTACTATAGTTACTACCCCAGTTCCTAAACTGTAATGGAAACGCAGCATAAAGTGAGCCTGGCCTACCAAGGCCTAACTATACCGTACTAAGCCGTGCGAGGCCCTGCAGTGGAAATGCGCCATTAGTGTGTACTGGTACTTTCAGGGAACCAGTTCCCCTACTGGGTCCCTTCGACCAAGGTACTGTATATACATATATAGCTACCCACTGGCCCTAACAATATGTCGGGTTAAAACAGAGTCTACATTCAGTGTGTGTGTGGTGCTGTGTGTGTGAGGATTAGAAGTCCTCCAATCCCATTTCCTTACATGAAACGAATGGATGGGACAGTGTGAGGCTAAATCAGACCAGAACAAACATCATGTTATAAAAGAGTTGAACAGACGAGACAAGTCAATGAAGTCACTGTGATTGGCTAAAAGTAATGTCATGTGACGTGTGTTGCAGGTGGGTCAGATGGTGCTGACAGGTGAGGGTCACTCTGATTGGTTGTCTGGCTGCAGCTTCCACCCAGATGGAGGGAAATTAGCAACAACCAGTGGAGACAGCACGGTGAGTTCCTCTCCGTCCCGTGCCGTCCCACAGCAGGACGCAGACCTCGTAGAGTCGTACAGATGCAGCGCATCATTGTGGGCGGTATCACCTTAGCGGGGCCCAGGCCCGGTTCTACGGGGATGCATTATCATGCATTGCACCCCCAATAGAATTGTATGCACCCTCTATTGAAAAAAGAGATGTGAGTGAAAAATATTACAAATATAATAATAATAACAATAATTTAATTGAAAACAAAACAAATTGTAATTAAATGACAGTGTCTGCTGCATTCATTTTGTCCACTAACACGGTAAGTAACGTTTTTATGTCAGATGCCTGTACAGCAGTGCAGTGACACTGCATCTGTGGATAATCATGGATATACAAAAATGGTTAAAACAACGATCACTACTCGCCAGCAACACTGCATCTACTGCAGACAATAGCAACCAGGTGCAACCAAAGTCGGATTTAAGAGTCGATCATATTTCACATCAATAATCCAAATCTGTAAAGTTACTAAAGGCATTAAATAAATGTAGTGGAGTTAAAGTACACCTTTTACCTCTGAATTGTAGTGTACATAGTAGCATAACATTGAAATACTTAAGTACAGTAAATCTACTTAGTTACTTTACACCACTGCCTCAGCAGGTGCAGGTGGGGCCCCTGACTGTGATGTTTCTGACCCCTGACTCTGGTGTTTCTAACCCCTAACTCTGGTGTTTCTAACCCCTAACTCTAGTGTTTCTAACCCCTAACTCTGGTGTTTCTAACCCCTAACTCTAGTGTTTCTAACCCCTAACTCTGGTGTTTCTAACCCCTAACTCTAGTGTTTCTAACCCCTAACTCTGGTGTTTCTAACCCCTAACTCTAGTGTTTCTAACCCCTAACTCTAGTGTTTCTAACCCCTAACTCTGGTGTTTCTAACCCCTAACTCTGGTGTTTCTAACCCCTAACTCTGGTGTTTCTGACCCCTAACTCTGGTGTTTCTAACCCCTAACTCTGGTGTTTCTGACCCCTAACTCTGGTGTTTCTAACCCCTAACTCTGGTGTTTCTAACCCCTAACTCTGGTGTTTCTGACCCCTAACTCTAGTGTTTCTAACCCCTAACTCTGGTGTTTCTGACCCCTAACTCTGGTGTTTCTAACCCCTAACTCTGGTGTTTCTGACCCCTAACTCTGGTGTTTCTAACCCCTAACTCTGGTGTTTCTAACCCCTAACTCTAGTGTTTCTAACCCCTAACTCTGGTGTTTCTAACCCCTAACTCTGGTGTTTCTGACCCCTAACTCTGGTGTTTCTGACCCCTAACTCTGGTGTTTCTAACCCCTAACTCTGGTGTTCCTATCCCCTAACTCTGGTGTTTCTAACCCCTAACTCTAGTGTTTCTAACCCCTAACTCTAGTGTTTCTAACCCCTAACTCTGGTGTTTCTAACCCCTAACTCTGGTGTTTCTGACCCCTAACTCTGCAGGTGTTTCTGACCCCTAACTCTGCAGGTGTTTCTGACCCCTAACTCTGGTGTTTCTAACCCCTAATTCTGCAGGTGTTTCTAACCCCTAACTCTAGTGTTTTAACCCCTAACTCTGGTGTTTCTAACCCCTAACTCTGGTGTTTCTAACCCCTAACTCTGGTGTTTCTGACCCCTAACTCTGGTGTTTCTAACCCCTAACTCTGGTGTTTCTAACCCCTAACTCTAGTGTTTCTAACCCCTAACTCTGGTGTTTCTAACCCCTAACTCTAGTGTTTCTAACCCCTAACTCTGGTGTTTCTAACCCCTAACTCTGGTGTTTCTTCCTGCAGGTGCGGCTCTGGGACTTCTCTCGCGGCGGAGGCTGTGTGTTGACGCTGAGCCATAGCCGGCCCACTTGGGGTTGCTGCTTCCACTCCTGTGGTCACTTCCTGGCTTCCTGCTATGCTGACAGGACGGCCCGGCTGTGGGACCTGAGCAGCCAGCGCTGCACCCTCACCCTACGCCGCCACACTGCCTCCGTCAACAGTGTCTGCTTCCTGCCCTTCTCCGACCTCCTTCTCACCTGCTCAGCCGACAAAACCCTGGCCCTGTGGGATGCCAGGCTGGGGGTCTGCACTGCTATCTTCCAGGGACACCAGCACCCCTGCAACCACTCCACCTACAGCATGGCGGGCCACACCGTGGCATCCTGCGACTCCTGTGGCATCATCAACCTTTGGGACATCAGGAAGCCTGCGGTGTCCATGGCCACAGTGGATGCTGGGCCCCGGGCTGCCAACCAGGTGGCGTTCAGCCCGTCAGGGAGGACGCTGGCTGTGGCCTGCTCCGATGGACTGGTCAGGGTCGTGGAGGTGGACTCTCTGGTGTCCAGCAGCCTGCCGGGACACAGGGACAGCGTGCAGAGCGTGGCCTTCGACCACAGGGGGGGGACTGTGCTGTCAGCAGGGAGTGATGGACTGATCAATGTCTGGGCCTGAACCAAGAACTGAATCCTGCTGAGGAAGCTTCAGAGGACCTCAGATTTGGCTGTCAGCAAGGCTCTTCAAATATTTCAGTTCTGAAAAAGTCCTTTTATACTAGTAGATAGAATACCTGAGTCCAGTCTTTTTTTCTTTTTGTTGTAACTTTAAGAAATAAACGTTTTCCTGCAGTCCTTTACGTTGAAGCTGTGTTTTTCTACATAAAATACATTATATAAAACTCAAAATAAAAAATAGGGACTGGTCAAAGAATAAGATTACCAATCTTTTTTGAATCTTTTGCTACCAGATAGTTTTGGATGAACAGAGAAACAAACATGTTTTGATCAATATCCCCAAAAGTAATGAGATTTGATACCCAGCCACCATTTCTAATGTATATAACAAGCTTTCGAATAAAATATGTTCACATATGTACGAGGAAAACAAGGATCACAGGGTTAAATGACTACAGACCCGTCGCCTTGACTTCTGTGGTTATGAAGTCCTTCGCGAGTTCTTTCCCCTCTGCTCTTCTCCCTGTACACCAACAGCTGGACCTCCAGTCACCAGTCTGTCAAGCTCCTGAAGTTCAGACAACACCCTCATCGGACTGATCTCTGGTGGGGACGAGTCTGCCTACAGGGGGGTGGGGGGTCGACCATCTGGTGACCTGGTGCAATGACAACCACCTGGAGCTTAATGCTCTTAAGACAGTGGAGATGGTTGTGGACCTTACGAAGAATGCACCTCCACCAGCCCCCATCTCTGTGTGACTCCCCAGTAACTGCTGTGGAGTCTTTCCTCTTCCTGGGCACCATCATCGCCCAGGACCTCAAATGGGAGCAGAACATCGGCTCCCTCATCAAAAAAGCCCAGCAGAGGATGTTCTTCCTGAGGCAGCTGAAGACATTCAACCTGCCAAAGACGATGATGGTGAACTTCTACACCTCCATCATGGAGTCCATCCTCACCTCCTCCATCACCATCTGGTACGCCACAGCCAAGGATAAGGGCAGGCTGCAGCGTGTCATCCGCTCTGCAGAGAAGGTGATCGGCTGCAATCTGCCATCCCTCCACGACCTGCATGCCTCCAGGACCCTGATGCGGGGAGGGAAGATAGTGGCCGACCCCTCCCACCCTGGACACAAACTGTTCACCCCCCTCCCCTCTGGCAGGAGGCTGCGCTCCATCAGGACCAAAATGCATTACATTAATGCACATCATGTGAACAACATCTTGTTCTTTTTAAAATGCTTAATACTGCACATGTTGCACATTTCTCCTCCACACTACCTCTTTTAAATCAGCAAAGCTCTCCACTCTAAATACAGTATATAGTAATGTTCATATGTAAATATTGTTAACTTATTAAAAAGTCTTAAACATTTTTTTTTATGTAGCTGTTATAACAGTCCTTCTTTTATTTTATTTAGTTTTGATGCGTTTTCTTCTTTCTGTGTCTTTGTATGCTGAACATATACCAAAGCGGATTCCTAGTAGGTATCCTACTTGGTAATAAAAACCTTTTCTGTTGTATCCAGATTTTTTTGTAAATCTTTAAAAAAAAATCCACCGGTTAAAAAGGCAAAGTCCTTCGTTTTTCCGGGTTAGCACTAGCAGCGTTGTCAACAGTTCTAATACTCATTTAAAACCCTATGGTTAAACTAACTTATTTCTTATTATACATCCATGAAACTAACAGTGCGGCGCAGAGTCTACCCCGAGAGTAACTATGGAAACCTTGGTCACATGCTTTCTGTCTCACACAGCCTGCTACCACGTGGTGGTAAATTCCAGTATCTATATCTAATTTGTTAGTTTAACGCCATAAATTATTATAACATAAAGTAATATTATATGGAGCTGTGTGACGCCTCGGAGCGTGGATTGTTGTAGATGGCATCACCGATTCTCTGACAGACAATTAAAGTCTGCACAGCTCTCCACATTACATTATATGTTATATTTGTAATGTACACATTTTCTTTATTTTTCATTTGTTATAATAGTTTTTATTTTAGTATTACCTTTTGCTCCTTTTTTACAACTTATTCCTCTTACTGTGTTTATGTGCAAGAAAGCTAATTCCTCATATGTATAAACCTGCTTGGCATTAAACCCTGATTCAGTTTTACACCCCCCCTGCTCAGACAGACAGTTATAATATTTCCCCGTTTCACAGTTTTGTATCTGTTTCACTTGTCATGTCCTGGGTGCTGTATCTGGGCCATGGGTAGGTGTGTATAGAGCGGTGCAGGAATGAATACAAATATTTAAAAAAATGTCTTCTTCTTACACCTGTGTTGAACTAAGAGCAGATAGTGGGAATGCTGATACAGCATTCCCACTATCTGTTATTCAAAATCTTGATTCCGCCCGTTATTTTGCCGGTCTTCTTCTCCCACATTCCACATCGCAGAAACTCCGTTCAAACATCAAAACGTTCAGCTCGATCGGGAATCGATTGCTATTACTTTTCTCATTCATAACTTTCATAATTCCCGAGATATATCCCATAATTCATCACATTTTTAACCATTGAAGTCAATGGAGAAAATCTTCAGACTTGAACAATCTTCATGCGACTTCAACTGCTAACTGTTCCTTCATACTTTCACTCAGAAACCTCATTCCAACTTTAAAATGTTACACATCTTTCTGACATTATTCATGTAACACAACTTTTAAATCTGATTCTTACTTTTAGAGATATTAAACATTGTTCAGACCTTGGTACAGAGGCCTTCTTCAGATTTGAACATTAACTAGAGTGCGTGATGTCACAGCTAGAGTGGAGGACAGCTTGAAATGTGCCTTCATATCTTTTTTTAAAACTGCCATAATTCCCTAACCCTACATTCCTGAGACATAATTTTTCATGACAAACGTAGGAAAACATCTCGTAGCTTGAAAAATGACAAATAATTAAGCAAAAAATAATTAAACAAAATGCGGCATGAAGCATGAAGCATCTTGAGGGCATGAAGTGACAAAAACTTTCAACATGTCTCCATTAAAGCCCATTGTAATTTCAGGCTGATATTTCCTCACAGCAGCAGCCGCACATCTTTAGTTAATCTGCCAAAAAGGCCACATTATTGACCCGAAAGTACACAAAAATTACACTTCAGACGCTCAAGGTCCTTGACATGCTTCACGTTTTGAAATTTCACCGATATCTGTTACGGTTCTTCAACAAAACGTTCACATGTAAGAGGTTTATCTCTCATTCAGAACAATGGAAACCTTTGATCTCTGGACACCTCGTTAGCTCAAATATAAACACCTGTGTCATGGAACATGATGATGTCATAACTCCAACTGACATGCTCAGAGCAGCAGACTTCAGATAATGCTTAATGGTCCTGCCCTCAACAGCTCTACGTCAATTATGGGGTGTCATCATATGCCGTTTCCATGGAAACGCATCCCTCGCCATAAAAGACGATGTCGCTATACATTAACTCCTATGAAAATGTTCAAAAAGTGCTCAAACTTCACAGGTTTGGTAACGATGCAGCCATCAACGCATCTAAGTGTATTATGGGGTGTCATCAAATACAGTTGCCATGGCGACAGATCATTCGCCATCAAGTTAGTTCAGAAGTTTGCAGTTCAAATATTCTGCTGCTTTTTCATGCATTTACTTTTCTTTTCTTCTCCTATCACACATTCAAGCCCCCAGTGTTCATGTATCATTTCAATCTAAATTCTTCACTTTCTTCTTACACATTACATTTCAGCATAGCAGTTCAGCGTCAGCTTTTCAGCATAAAGCATTCCCACTAGCAATTTCTTCAGGAATTGCATTCTCTAGTTAAAGTGTAAAGTTCCAAAGGTCTGATCATATAGATCACCACATTCTTCTTTTTGGGGTTTAGACTTTGGAGTTGAGCATGGCCTCTTCATCAGCATCATATTGTAACTAATGTGTGTTACCATTCATATTGTCAGCAATTGGATGTCCACATTTAGCATGGAGTAATGTTAACATGTAAAAACATGGAAAAGTTGGCATTTAGACATTTTAATGACAGCATGTTAATATGGCTACAGTGACAGTTGACATGTTCACTTGTTAACGTTCATATTTTAAAATGCTCCAGTTAGCATGCTCACATCCATGGTGAACATGCTGATGTATAGCAAAATAAAAAAAGATAAAATGAATGGGTTCTGACACATTTCCAAGCTTAGGTTTAGTTTTAGCAGTTTTACTTGACAGAATGCTAACATGTTAATGCATTAATGTATCCAACTAGCAATGTGACACTGCCATCCGGAGAGCATCGCTGATAGCTTGGCTATTTATAGAAAGAGTTATCATTGAAGAAAATGTCAGTGCAGTAACAAACAACATTATGTCCTTTATTCATATTGGCTATTTCTGATATCAATATGCCACTTTTAGCACATCTGTTTGGTCAGTTCTTCCTTCAGAGAGGGATTGTCTTTAACATCACTGAACCGCTGCAGAACCAGCACAAAAACTGGAAGCGGAGGTCTAGCTCCATCAAAAGTAAAACAATCCACCATCCAACAGCTCTTTCCGTCTGATATCCCTTTTATTGTATTAGAGCTTTAGGAACCATCATTTCCTGTAACCCCGGTCAAATGTCAAACAAGAGGACTTTTTGTCTCTGTGTCCTTTTTCAAGTTTCAAACTTCCACAACTGTGAGCTGTATCCAATGTTTTAAAGCTGTTTTTTTTAACACTTTAAACAACTTCAACATATTTTAAAAAATAATTTGATTTAGTCTCTGGCCGAGTAATTTTTTAGAGGATTGCAAATTTCATCCAACACACAACTCCAGAACGGACGTAATCTAAGACCATGTGATGTTGCTGCTGGAGGTGACAGCCAACAGTCCCAGAGGACAGAGAGGACTCTGAGGGCCACACTGCCTGAGGGTTGAGGGCCACACTAACCGAAGGCCCTCGCTCTGGAAGAGGACTTCAGCTTCAGGAGGGTTTCAGCTGGGTGCAGGAGAGTCCGTCAGCAGAGGAAGAGGAGTAACGTCCTTCATCTTCGTCCTTCTGCCCTCTTTCCTCTTTGGGTTCTTCCACCAGCACTTTCAGACGGCTCAGGTGATGCATAGCTCTGAGGTTTGAAAATATTCTTCAAAAACATTGCTCTCAACTTACAACTGTGTTGGTGTGAGTTAATGCAAACATTTGAACATGTACATTTGAGGGCTTCACAAGGGCGCAGTGCAGCATATGAAGAGTATGCACACAAACACAGAGTTATGGTGTGGTTCATCTACAAAATAAAGATTTAATAACTTCATTATTAGATTTATTGACCTGGGTCATGTGGGAGGGGGGGGGGGTTGCTATTGGATTGTCAACGGGGGGAGCCTCGCTGCGGGGAAA
Organism: Dissostichus eleginoides; assembly: GCA_031216635.1. Classification (NCBI taxonomy): domain Eukaryota; kingdom Metazoa; phylum Chordata; class Actinopteri; order Perciformes; family Nototheniidae; genus Dissostichus; species Dissostichus eleginoides. The sequence goes on from CM062282.1 coordinate 29,788,602, forward strand.
TTCTACAGATGGCCAGTCCACCCCTGAAAATGGTCTATGCACACGTTATTATTAATCATAATTTTAAGAAAAATTGATACAATTTATTTCAATTTTTATTTTGTAATCATCTCGTGACCCCCACTCGGGGTCTCCCCCACTTTTGGAACCCCTGGGCTAGAGGTTGAGCAGCTATAATGTTTATCATGTTCATCATCCTATTTTACAGGGTTCATACACTTTCTCACCAAGGATTTTCAATGACTTTTCCATGACTTCTCCATGACCTTTACCTCATTTTCCATGACCAAAGAAATGACTCTTTCTCAGCGGTACCACTGAAAATGGTTTATTTGAACATGGAACAGGAAAATAAGGTCTGCATATGAAACATGTTGTGCCTATCTAAAACAAATCCAATAGTAGGCTTACTAGCTTCTACACGCTAAAGCAACTAAAATCTCTCACCAGCAAAATACCTCGACAGTTAAATGCCATTTTACGTTTCATTACTATACGATACAGTATGTATTATCATTATAGTATTACTATTTTGGCGATTAGATAAAATATAAATTATATTTGATGCAACTTTAGTTACATTTCCATGACTTTTCCAAAACTTTGGGAAAAATATTGTTTTCCATAACTTTTCCAGGGCCTGGAATTAGCATTTTAAATTTCCATGACTTTTCCAGGTTTTTAATGACCGTAAGAACCCTGATTTTAGCAGTGCACGTAAAACAACATTTTAGATATTGAGATGTTTCCCAGGATAAGTGACAACAGCAACAGTACATGTGAACGGGAAACCCTGATGGGCAGAATGTGTTCAGAGCCAGTTACCTCTGGAGTGAAGGTCCACCAGGAAAAGTCTCCAGATCTGCCCCACCTTCAGATCTCTGCAACACAAACACAACTCCATGTCACCTGGAAAACATTCCCCAGATATAAAAACAGATATAAAAACTAAAGAAAAATACTCTTCCATATTGGGTGGTGTTTTATGATTGGTGTAGAGCAGGGGTATTCAACTAAAATTCAACGAGGTCCAGTTAGAGAAAATGTCCCCATGCAAAGGTCCGGAACATCTAAATGTCTAAGTTGCTTTATGAATTAGTGTGATATATATTGAAGTAGCTGCAGCTTTATCAACGTCTGCATGTCATCAACAACTGACTGCCAATCAAATAAAGAAAGTACAATTCATTAACAACAATATTTATTGTCAATTAACATTGAACTATACAGATATACAGTAAATACTGTGGATATGTGTAATGTTCCTCTCGGGCTGCATTTACAAATAAAATAGGAGAAAATAAATAAAATAGCTTTTGAAAATGTGTGCATCTTAAAAGTGCTTAATTTTAGATAAATAAAATAAAGTGTAGCAGCAGCTTGAGTTTCCCTTTTTCTTTGTTAACCGTTTCACATCATGACTTAACAGTTTCAGACGATTAAAGAACAATATCAGTCTTTACACATCATAACAATTGAACAGTTTTAAAGTTTCTCTTTCTTTCCCTCTTATATTGCAGTCCGTCACTCACTTTGTTTTTAATTCAGTGCGAGAATTGAGCTGGAGCTTGTCCTGCCAGGAGATTAAATCTGGGCTGAAATGGTGTCAGGGCCATTCTCATACACATGCAGGTGCTCATTGGTTAGCCTCGGTTAGCCTGCCCTGGAACCATATTTAGTTTTAATTTAGATCCTGGTGTACTGATCATATCGGGCTCTGAGACTGCTTATTTTTTGTGACCTCAGTTCTGACTTGAGAGGGAATGTTTGGTCAAACACTTTGTGTTTTGTCTCATAGTGGCGTTTTGGCACTTTTAATGAGCGCCATGGTCTCTGAACACATGAGACACACTGGTTCTGTGCTCCCAGTGGGCAGGATGAACATGAATGAGTCCACTCAGGGTTAAAAGCTCTGTTCTCACTGTCCACTTTCCTCTTCTTGGAGAGCGCCATGTGTAATTATTTGTCTCTCCCTGTCTGCCGCTAACACGCCTGTTCACTCTCCTCTCCGCTTCTCTCCCTGTATCGCTAATTATTCTCTTCACTCACTTTCCTCTCCTCTCCCTGTATCGCTAATTATTCTCTTCACTCACTTTCCTCTCCGCTTCTCTCCCTGTATCGCTAACTCTTCTCTTCACTCACTTTCCTCTCCGCTTCTCTCCCTGTATCGCTAACTCTTCTCTTCACTCACTTTCCTCTCCGCTTCTCTCCCTGTATCGCTAACTCTTCTCTTCACTCACTTTCCTCTCCGCTTCTCTCCCTGTATCGCTAACTCTTCTCTTCACTCACTTTCCTCTCCGCTTCTCTTCACTCACTTTCCTCTCCGCTTCTCTCCCTGTATCGCTAATTATTCTCTTCACTCACTTTCCTCTCCGCTTCTCTCCCTGTATCGCTAACTCTTCTCTTCACTCACTCTCCTCTCCCTGTATCGCTAACTCTTCTCTTCACTCACTTTCCTCTCCGCTTCTCTCTGCCGCTCTCTCGTCTCTTCTTCTGTGTTTCTTTCCCTCTATCGCTCACTCCTCTCTTTCGCCCCGTCGGCAGCGGTTAAAATAGAATCGCCCCGCCAAAATTGAAATCCCCTATTATTGTATTGATTATAGGTCGGCGTCTGGGTCCGGATCCGGACCGCGGTCCGCCTGTTGCCGACCCCTGGTGTAGACTGTAGCGGATGAATTGAGGAAATAAGCTGCTCAACGATATGACTGACGCTGGTATCAATGAGGTTCTGAGCAGTTGGTGGTTTTAATCAAGCGCTGCAGAACCCAGTATGGGTCTGCATCCACAGTTATTCAGTCAAATGGGGCTCAGACTGGGTCCTGTTCTACACCCACAGGTCTGTTTATTGGTTAATGGACTACATTTATAAGGATATTATCTCTCAGTAGCTTGGTCAGAGCACTGATGCCCTCGATTTTTTATTTTAAATCTAGACTGCAACAAAATATAACAGGCTCCTCACAGTTTTTCCTGACTCCTGACTGTTTTTCCTGGCCACGTCAGGGTCAGGGTCCTTGAACACAACATGGGCAGTCTAAATAGATGAATGGATCACAAATGTTGTTAGGTGACATAGTTAACCAAGAAATGATGAGAATATGAGTCAAGTCATGTCAAAAAACTTTAGATCATACGAAACTGTCTGAGATTTATAAAAAAATATATATATATATTTAGATGAAGAAAGTTGCATGTGGTCCATTTTGTTGTTCCGATGTATTAGCACTTATCTTTAACTAGATGATAAATCATTTGGGAAACAAACAGAATAAACTCAGGAGTGATTCCCCTGAGTTTAATGTGTTATCTGTCTTCACTTTAGCAGAGGTTATAAGTTCAACAATTAGAATGGCCCTTGAAGGATGTTGTAAAAATGTAAATAGCCCTTGATAGGAAAAAGGTTCCCGACCCCTGTTCTAATGGTTCTAAAGCACAAACTGCAGTTGCAGTTATCCTAATTAGGCTCGATGCAACAAAACTGCAAAGCTAAATCTAATCAAGTTGCTTGTGTCACCATGACAGCAAGTGGACATTGAAGCTGTTTCAATCTGCAAACGAGAGGAATAACAGAAAACCTGGATGTATAATACTATTTCTCTGGGCAAAGAAGATGGGTTACAAAGGAATAAGATAAGGCTACTAACATTGCACTTTGTCAGACACAAACTTCTGTTCTGACCGCTTTTATTCCTAACTTGTTAGCAATCAGCTGTTAAATAGGTGCTCAGTTTGATTCTCTGAAGAACATTTCCAGAGAGCATGGATTGATGTACCTCCTCTGTAAAAGTTAACATGAACTTGGCGGGTGAATTTGGCCTTCTTAAGTCTCCTCCTACAGATGTCTCAGGTATTTTTCTCTCCACGAGTTAGCTTTGTTCCTCACAGCACAGCTGAATGTTGACAGCAGAGCCCTGAGGTATGTTCAGGGACTTTTGTAAGGAATAGATGAGGTAAACCCTATTTAGCATCACAAGCTATATTATTTCACATGAGCATTGGAAGCACGCTGTGATGTTACCTGCTTCAGCTCTGTGTGCAGCCTATCAGCAGGTGTTGCAGCAGCTGGAGCCTGTGGTTGTCTCTGAAGCTCCGCCTCCACCGCCTGCAGTCTGAACAGCATCTGTTTCAGAGCCTCCACTGGACCTGGCTGCTTAAACACGCTGGTTCCATGGAGTCCGGAGCACGGCCCCTGGGGAGGCAGCAGACATGAGTGGGGCACTTGGGGATATGTCAGAGGGTCATTTGAGCCTCACTTTACCTGCATGATTTGGCTTCACTTTTGATTTAGCTCTGTTCTCTGTGCTGCTGGACGACTTTCCTGGACTATTGATGAGAGCAACCCATCCGGTACTTTCCCCTCTATGTCGTGGCCCCCGTCCATTGTCATTTAAATGCCGGTAAATACAGATTCTGGGTTTTTTGCCAATCCCATCCAAAAAATATATACTGCGCCTTATTTATCTACAAGAATGGTCATACAGGCGAACTATTAAACAATGTCATTGGAGGTCGATTAAATCCGTCGATTTATGGTTTCATTTGAATCAACAGGGGATCAGTCTGCAGGTGGACGAGTGGCAGGCAGCAGCTAACACTGAAAATAGTATTTCCTTGGCTTGTCAGTGTTTTAAATTTTAATGAAGTATCTACAGTCACTACGTTGACTTTCAACATTTCAAGTGTTTACTCTGAACACGTGTCATAAAAAGCACAGCTGACGTCAGCATTCACTGATCCACTGTTTGAGCTCTTATACTTACACGAAACCAGTGGTTCTCAAACTTTTTCTGCCAGGCCCCCCCTTTGGAGAAAAAAAAAAGTTGGGCCCCCCCAACACAAATGGTCAGGCTCAGTGGCGGCGCCAGAGATTTATTTTGGGGGTGCTGTGGGGTAGCTTGACGTTTGATAGAGGGTGCTCAAACATTTAGGGTTTCCCATTAATGTACCGGTCGCTACAGTGGAATCTTCTACTGCAACAATCCACATGCAAATACACAGTGTACCCGCGACTGTTACAATGAAGGCTCGATAATCAGCTCAAGGCATATAGGTGTAAGCAGGGGTAAAGTGCTATTTTGATAGGTGGTGTGTGGACCTAACATCCTCTAGGGGGGTCCAGGGGCATGCTCCCCCGGGAAGATTTATTTTTAAATATTGAAGTTAAAAGCATCAATCTGGTGCACTTTGAGAGCAACATGAAGAGATCTATGGATACCTCTCTCAACACTCATATGAAGCAGAACTGTAAACAGATTTACTTTTTCTTTATGGATATTTTACAAATCACCCTTTTAAACTTTATTATTTTTTTACTGTCATATAGTATTTCATAACTGTTTTTCATTTATTCTCTTATTTTTTTATAACTATAATGATCATATGAAGGTGTGCCTCGGAAATAATTGTTTACATTAATGGTGACTAAAACGTTTGAGACCCACTGAGATAACTTAGACTAAAGTTAACTATCTAAACACTGAGAGTCCTTTAGTTCACTGAGCCTCTCAGTCTGACAGGAGAGAGTCCTTTAGTTCACTGAGCCTCTCGTCTGACAGGAGAGAGTCCTTTAGTTCACTGAGCCTCTCAGTCTGACAGGAGAGGACTCTCCTCCAACTTGTTGTTGAAAAAACTCCTTATATCCGTTAGCGTAGCTCGCTAGCACCAGAAGCTAACAACAACGATCTCCGGTACCGGTGCGCTCTCTCTCTCTCGCTTGTGCACGCACACAAAATGGCTCGTTCCACACACACACAGAGCCGAGCTTTAATGAAACACAGACGTAATAGTACTGTATCATATTATTTTCGATTCAATCATTTTTCAAATTATGATTTTTCTTTTTTATCTTTTTTTTTTTAATAACCATTTTCCTCCTGGTCTCTCGCTCCCCCCCTGTCATGCCTCTGCGCCCCCCAAATCAAATCAAATCAAATCAAGGTTTATTTATAAAGCACATTTAAAAGCGATTTTTGGTCGAGCCAAAGTGCTGTACATGCAAATAATAAATAACACGTTACTACAATCGCAAAACAGAAGACAATAAATTACAACAGCAAATATAAAATCAAACACAGGGAAATGTCAGGAGTCGTGCTCCGCTCTGACTAGAAAGCCAGGGAGAAGAAGTGAGTTTTTAGTGTTGATTTAAAAACCCCTAGGGTCTGGGCCGACCTCACATGGAGGGGCAGACTGTTCCAGAGCCTAGGGCCAGCTGCTGCGAAGGCTCGGTGCCCTCGGGTTTTGAGCCTGGTCTTGGGCACTATCAGCAACAGCTGGTCAGCCGACCTTAATGCTCTGGCTGGGGAGTAGCGATGGAGGAGTTCTGCTATATAGGCCGGAGCCAGCCCATTTAGGGCTTTGAAAACAAATAAAAGGATTTTAAAATCAATTCGGAACCGAATTGGAAGCCAGTGCAGTGAGGCCAGAATTGGGGTGATGTGGTCACGCTTTTTATGGCCAGTCAGAAGACGTGCAGCTGCGTTCTGCACTAGCTGCAGGCGTCTAATTGAGGCCTGGTCCATACCCACATACAGAGCGTTGCAGTAATCCAGTCTTGAGGTTACAAAGGCGTTAATGACCCTTTCTAGGTCTTTAAAAGATAAATAGGACTTGGTTTTGGCCAATAGTCTTATTTTAAAAAAGCAGGATTTGACTACGGTGCTGACCTGCTTATCAAATTTAAAAGTGCTACTGAAGGTCACTCCAAGGTTCATGACAGAGGGGAGGACGTTCTCACCGAGAGAGCCCAGAACATCAACCGGAGAGGGGAGGCTGGGGTCCAAAAAAGATGACCTCAGTCTTGCTCTCGTTGAGGTTGAGGAAATTTTGGCTCAGCCAGGATTTGATCTGTTAAGCAGTCCATCAACTGCTGTAGTGAGTGTCCGACACTTGCTTCGAGAGGCAGATAGATCTGTACATCGTCGGCGTAGCAGTGGAAGGGAATGTTGTGTTTGTGAGAATTGAACCTAGGGGCAGTATGTACAGTAAAAAGAGGATGGGGCCCAGGATAGAGCCTTGGGGAACCCCACAGGTAAGAGGGGCTTTGGCAGAGGAGAAGGCACCTAGCTGCACTGAGAAGCTACGGTCTGTCAGGTAGGACCTGAACCATGCAAAGGCAGAGCCTGTGATGCCTGCGGACTGTTCAAGCCGTGACAACAGGATGCTATGGTCCACAGTGTCAAAGGCCGCTGTCAGGTCTAACAGCACCAGGACAGCTGGGCTACCTGAGTCGGCGGCTAGGAGCAGATCATTAAAAACTCTTAAAAGGGCTGTTTCAGTGCTGTGCATGGGTTTGAAGCCAGACTGAAACTTTTCATGGATGCCATGCGTGGTTAAGAACGACTGTAGCTGGACATAGACTACTCGCTCCAGGGCTTTAGATAAAAAAGGTAGTTGGGAGATGGGCCTAAAATTTGCGAGAATGGAGGGGTCGAGATTTTTCTTTTTAAGTAGTGGCTTGACCACGGCATGTTTGAAGGCAGCTGGGACACATCCTGAGCTAAGAGAGGTGTTTATAAGTAATAAAACACTTGCTCCAACTGATTCAAAAACCTCTCTGAGAAGGCGAGAGGGAATGCTGTCTGAGGTGCAGTTTGTCGGCCGCAGGTGCTTGACTACATCCGAGAGAGAAGAGAGGGATACAGGCTCAAAGTGGTCGAGGACAGCAGTGCACAGAAAAGTAGCAGGATCTGGGGTAGCACTAGTGTGGGCTAGCCTAAGAGCAGATACCCTTTTCAATAAAAAATGTTAGAAACTTATCACAGAGAGTAGTCGATGGCACAATAGAAGACACATCACAGGGATTAATACTAGAGTTGAGGACATTAAAAAGAACCTGAGGTTTATGGCTGTTTTTGGAGATTAACAGAGAAATGTGCTCTGTCTTGGCTGCTTTGACAGCCGTCTGGTAGTCGGAAAGGCAAGCACGAAGGATTTCTAGGGAGACATGGAGTTTATCCTTTTTCCATTTTCTCTCTGCACGCCTGCAGGTGCGTCTAAGAGCACGAGTACAGTCATTGAGCCACGGCTCTGAGAGAACTTTGGTGCGTCTAAGCGTAAAAGGAGCAACAGAATCCAGTATTAGGGTACATGTCGAGTCAAACATGGAGATAAGCTCATCAGCACTAAATGCACAGTTCACCTCTAATTTACAGATCAGGGAAGCATTAAAAACATCAGAAAACTGTGAGGCAGTCAAGGGGTTAATTGAACGCAGACGACGCGCAGGGGCACGTGATTCGACTCCTGCGGAAGGGATCGAAGTTGTAAACAGAACCGGTAAATGGTCTGAGATACGCGTTGCTGCACAGATTTCATCCACAGAGACAGACAGTCCAAACGATAATACTAAATCTAAAGTGTGTCCTTTTTCGTGTGTTGGGCCAGCCACGGACTGAACGAGACCAAAAGAATCAAGGAGATTTAAAAAGTCCCTAACCAGAGGTTTGGACTCGCAACACACATGGACATTGAAGTCTCCGGAGATCAAAACACGATCATATTTCACCATGATCCCGGACAGAAAGTCAGAAAAGTCATTTATGAAATCCTTATTGCACTTTGGTGGACGATACACGACTGCGCAGAGCACAGGCGAGGCCGGGTTCAGTTCAAAAAGCTGCAACTCAAAGCTAGCGTAGCTAGTTACAGGGTGAAGCAGTCGGCATTGGAGGTTAGCTCTAAACACTGATGCTATGCCCCCACCATGGCCGGTGGTAGGGGGGAGCTGAAGAATGTACAGTCAGGAGGAAGAAGTTCAGAGAACGGTGTATACTCGCCAGCGTGGACCCAGGTCTCCGTCAGAAACATAAAATCCAGTTCACGAGAGGTGAAGAAGTCATTTAACAGGAACGATTTGTTTGCTATCGACCTAGCGTTTAGCAAAGCCATGCAAAGTTTTCGCTCCGGGCTTGCCGAAGGTGTAGTGCGTCTCAGCTGACGAAGAAGTGCGTGTTGAACGCCGCGCGGGCCGGGAGCAGTCAGTCGGGCAGGAGGAGCTGTCAGCGGGCCCAGCAGAGGCCGCAGCTCCGGAAAGACAGGGCGAATCCATCGATCCCTCACATGGCGTGCAGCGGGAGGGCCATGACATCTGATGCGTGGATAAGTCCCAGAAGAAGCCGTCAGGTATGCTTTTTGATGGACCAGTGCCCCACCACGCTTTCCCCGTCGTCTAAAGCGCTTTCGGCGAGGCAGGATGCAGGGCAACCGGCGCAGGTAGGTGGGAATATCCGACAGTAGAGGGGGGGGGGACGATTTATGGTTGCCAGATGTAGGTTTGGGCAGCAATATAAACTCCAGGGAGGGTCTGAGGTGGAGGAGAGCTTGGCGATCATAGACGAGCAGAGCAGAGACATTCTGACATACATAGAGCAAAAGCAGGATAGCTAAAGGCAGAGAGCTGAGGGAGCGGCGAGCCGACACAGGCGCCATCTTGTCCGTGGTACAGTGGTAGTGTACTACGGACAACACCCATGGGGGGGGGGACGCGCCCCCCACTTTGGGAACCACTGCACTAAACCATGATTATTCTGCCGCACACAGTAACCAGGTCCCTGAAGCTCCATGAAACATTTGGGGAAGAGGAAAGGTTTTCAACTCGGAGGCTGTGGCTCAGTGGTTAGTGTGATGGACTTCGAATCAGGGGATAGCAAGTTCGAGTCCCACTGCAGTCAGCATGTCGTTGTGTCCCTGGGCAAGACACTTCACCCCAAATTGCTCCTGTGGGGATTGTCCACAGAACTGAATGTATGTAAGTCGCTTTGGATAATGCGTCTTACAAATGACATGTAATGTAATGTAATGTAACTCAGCTATAAGTGGTGCAGAGTTTCCGTTAGCCGGTAATTACCGGACTTTGACCGGTAAAATATGCTGAAGACCGGCAAATCTAAATCTCTCCGGTCAAAATGTCCGGTCAAAATAATTTCCCCTTGGCACAATACCGCATCAGTTGCGCCACTTATGTGACAGACAAGAATAGTATGTGACAGACAAGAATAGTAAATTCTAATGTCTAACATTTAATGTGGAGAAAGAGATTTCCTGTATGGGTTGATTGTGCGTTGATCTGTTGGTAATGCCTCGGGGTTCCGGTGGGCATGTAAACAAATGCATAATGCTGTGCTATACTTTGCGGCCTCACCCGGGAGCATAGCGACGCTTATTGTTTGGGTGCCTTGATAAGCAGGTATATCATTAGCTAGAACTAGCTAGATCTGATCGATATGGACATAAACGCGAGTGAAGTCTAAGGCTGCAGCCACACAAGGACGATGACGGAAACGAACCGAAATCGTTATCAAAAAAGTCTTCCGTCCACACGCAATAGGCACCAGAAACGTGTCCGTCCACATGAGACTGCTCGACCCGCTGGAGACGCTGTAGTACATATGCCGGGCCTGTAAGTGGCGCTGTACTTCTGCCACAAAATACACCAAAAGCAGCGAAGAAGACTTCCCGCGCATGCATGGTTGCCATGGTTGCCCTTCTGTTTATTCTCCGCGCTGGATTTAGCAGCAGAGGTGGGGTTTCGTCCGGTCAACATGTCTGTTAAAGTTTAAATCTTCCGGACAAAATTATAAAAGTGCCGGTCAAAGGTCTTCTTTGTTATTTATTGAGCTTTATAACAAATGAATAACGACGTCAGTATCCGTGGTCTCATGCAGCTGGCTGATCCAGTAATGAGTGACCCGACAGTCAAAATAAACATGTTTATAACTAGTTTAGGTAGTTTGAGAGGTAATTCAAATAGCTAAGGGTGATGATCTAACTTGAAGTGTGTGTTTTGTTCCGCTCATCGCTCCATCACAGCGATGAGCGGTGATGAACATTGAATAATGTAGTTAACCTACTATAATTAGTTTGTTTAATATCGAATCATATCAATTTGTTTTAAAGCTCAATAAATAACAAAGAAGACCTTTGACCGGCACTTTTCTCATTTTGTCCAGAAGATTTCAACTTCAACGGACATTTTGACCGGCAAAAAAAAATTATAACGGAAACTCTGAAGTGGTGGTGTAGCGACAAATTGAATTAAGTTTCGGGGAGGCTAAGTTTGGTTCTTCCTTGTGACTCGCTCCCAATGAGCAGTCCTTACTGAAGTTTGTATTCCATACAACTTAATAAAGATAAACAAGCATTTACAGCAAGACTACAAAAGGTATCGGAACCAAATCACCCTCTTTGTTCACCCCTCTCAAGCCCGGCACACCACAGGTGGACTAAATACCTTAATATGAAAATTGCAGGAAGAGACTCATTACAATGGTGTGTGGTGTAAACAATTAATGATACAAATATAAATAATCCACAATGGCTAAACAAGCATGTTGGCTCTCACAAGTGGCATTAGCCGCGTTCACACCGGAGTACTTTCACCCGTACTTTTCCCCTTTAGTGCCAGTGCCCGTTGCGTTCACACCAAAAAGTTCACTTGGTTCAGGGCACTTTTACCCCCTTTTTAGTGCCTGCTAGAGAGGTGGTACTCTCCTGGGGGAAAAAAGTGCCCCAGTTCTGATTAGCTGGGCGAATTGCAAACCACGCCCCGTAAAACTCTGAAAAGTTTTGTGAAGCCGTCATTGCATTTGTGGCATTAGCATTATTAGCATTAGCATTAGCCCCGCGCACCAACGGAGAGAGAATAACTTATGGCAACACAAAAAAAAACATGGGAGCGGTGGAGATGAGGAGGTGTCGGCGTTCTGGCGATTTACTCGGAAGGCTTCAGTAGAAGCTGCTGGGAGTCCCAGCAGCTTCTACTGAAGCCAGTCCCCAACTCCGGGGACTTCGGCCGGGGACTTCGGGCGGCAGTATACGCCGTGAAGTTGTTTGCGGCCTGCCAGTAAACCCAAAGCAGAAGAAGAAGAAGTGACGTCAGCGGCTTCATTTGAGTAATCTTCCCTCAGGGAAGTACTCCGGTGTGAACGCGATCTGTACTCAGTGCCCCACACTGAGTGCCGGGCACTGAGTACTGCAAAGTACGCGGTGTGAACGCGGCTATTAAGGCCTATTCCAGCAAAGGGACAACAACATATTGGGACAACAACATGTATTTGGACGCTGCTCAGGATTAGAGTCACAGGTTTGACATCACAGAGAGAGCAGTGGTGTCTGTCTGCATGTGAAGTTAACACCTACCTGAGCCCCTCTGTCAGTCCCAGCCTCTGTGACACCCCCCGCTGTCACGGAGTCCCTGCAGGTGACATCACAGAGCATTAAGTGAGTTTGGTTATATGAAATGATCGCAACTAAGATTTTAGGGAGAGTAAATCAGTCCTACCTGATGGGTGGACAACAGTGAGAGGAAGAGAGCAGCTCCTCAGTGTTCGCTGGACTGACAGCTCCATCAGCTCCATCAGCTCCATCAGCTCCACCTACTGCTGCAACAACAGATGCAATCAGATCAAGGTAGCACTGTGGGAAAAATATGTCCATGCAGTGATGCTGTTCTGACAAAGATTTCAGTAGCCCACAGAGAAGTCTTCCTGCTGTTTGACAGTACTGTGATGTTTGCATTCTTTCATTCACTGTTATTAAGTCAAATGGGAAGTTTTTTATAGGAAATGGCTAGGACTTATCTCTGATGATAGGATTATCGAGCACTAAGAATACACAAGCAGCTCAAACTGTCAAATCCTTTAGCCATCTCCATGTGGTCTGTCCAGAGCGGTTTGAGGAGTTGCAGTCCGATGAGGAATAATAATAATATTGGGAGGGATGAAACCCTCTCTAATGGTCACACATGCAGAGCACACAGCACACAGTGACATTTGTTCTCTGCATTTAACCCATCCTAGTACCAGGAGTCTAGTACTAGGAGCAGTGGGCAGCTATTGTACAGCACCCGGGGAGCAGTGGGAGTGGGGGGTGAGGGGGATGTCCGGTGCCTTGCTCAAGGGCACCACGGCAGGGCAGGAGGTGAACTGGGACCTCTCCAAGTAGCAGTCCACACTCCATATTTAGGTCTGTTCGGGGACTTGAACCGGCAACCCTGCGGCTCACAGTCCAAGCCCCTACTGACTGAGCCACTGCCGGACATACGTGCTACGTGAAGAGCAGTGCAACCCCTGACTGTAGAGGTAAATCCTGTACTGAGCCAGTACACTCAATTCTTCTGATTTAGTTTGCTTGCTAACCTTCCTTGTGCTCTCTTTTTGTATAAAGTATACAATTTACTAAATGTAATAAAAATGCAAAAGTACCAAAAATAAACATCTAAACAAAGCTTAAATAATAAAGCCACCTGAGGTCAGCTAAAGCTCTGAGGTTTTTACTGGACCTGCAGGATTGTGAGTCAGACAGCTCAGCACCTGATCGGCCTTCTGGATCAGAGACTCCAGCCTGTTGTCTGAGGGAGGGAGAAGCCAGAGAGACAGAACATCAGTGTTGCTCTGTAGAACACATATGTAGTCTTCTGTCAGTCGTTTGTCTTTTACCTCTGAACATAGTTTCCACAATGCCCGATCTGTTGTTCTCTGCAGCGAGTAGAGAGATGTGTTCAGCTAACTGAAGCCTCAGATCCCTCAGTGTCTGCCGACTGTCAACCTGCACACACACAAGCTGCTGACTTTATACGTTGTTATTTTTAATGATATGTTCCAAAAGAGTTGTCTTGCCTGTGAAATGGTCTGATCCTCATGGTCCAGCTCTGCTACCCAGGAAGGAGCGCCACCTCTGGGATCTACAGCACGCACACACACACACACACACACACACACACACACACACACACACACACACACACACACACACACACACACACACACACACACACACACACACACACACACACACACACACACACACACACACACACACACACACACACACACACACACACACACACACACACACACACACACACACACACAGATGTTGGGCCCCATGAAAATATATCACATTAATTACTTAAACATTTTTTTCTTAATGTTCTAAAATTGTTTGGGCCCCTGTCAGTCAAGGGCCCTTAGAATCGTCCTAACTTTTCACCCCCTTACGGCGCCCCTGCACACACACGTTATGTTTCAGCAAACGGTTGGGGGCATACAGGCACACAAGGGCCATAGATACTACAGATTTTTGAACTTTAATTAAAAAAAAATATGTTGGTTTTCTATACTATTCGGTGCATCCATATTTTTTTTATCAAAGTTCAAGGGGGCGTACCTTGCTCATCCCACAAATCTGACTCTGAGGGTGGGGGCCGCTCGCTGACATCACAGCGCTGGATCCAGGCTGGGTACTTCTGGTCCGGCACACTGCTGATCCCAGAACAGTCCATGTCGGTCTTGTTGGAGGTAAACCAGCGGGGGAGGTGCAGACACACAGAGGGGTCTGCTCTGTGTGCACCCTGCTGAGACACAAAGAGGAAACCATGACAACACTACAGTCCTGTTAAGAGACAGAGCCCAGAACACACATTGCAATGTGATGATAGTCACCCTGTGGGGGGAGACCATGTCAACGTCTGGATTCATCATGGCTGCCCCCGGTCTGCCTCTGCACCTGGAGAGAAGGACAAAGAAATTAAAAAGTAAAATGTGATTGTAACATTGATTTATGTTATTTAGTAATTAAACATTTGTTTTCTAGCTTATTGTAATTATTTTAGCTAGTTAAGGTATTTCATAATGCTTTTATTTTGAAGCCAGTTTTGGGGCACTGGACTTGTTAAAGATGATAGAAAGGCAATAGTAACTCAAATAACAACTGTGTAGTGGCTTTTAACTTTATCCATACTTAAGGAGGGATGTGAACGGGAGAACTAAGTTCGGACGCGTGTTCCAGATGACAAAACAATGTCCATACGAGTGTATATCTTTCAATCCATCGATCCTTTTATTTTGTTGTCCATATAGCCTTTCTGTTACCATTCAGATACCAATATATGCACGCCAGTCACGCTGAATACAAACAGGTTTAACACACACAGCTTCTGCCGACACGGTCGAAAACTGTTTGCTTCTGTTCCAAAACACCTGCACCTGATCACCTAGTGATTACATTTATACACACACACAAGTGAATACTCCATCTTGTGTAGAAAGTTGGAACTGCATCATTAATTAAACGTGCAGATAAAATACAAACAAAGACACATGCATTATGGCTCCAACAAACTGGTTACAACCAAGGTATGCAGAAGACCATCTCTGAACACAACACAGGGAACCTTGAAGCAGACGGGCTACAGCAGCAGAAGACCCCACAGGGTGCCCCTCCTGTCAGATAAGAACAGGAAACTGAGGCTCCTATTCGCACTGGCTCACCAAAACTGGACAATAGAAGATTGTAAAAATGTTGCCTAATCTGAAGAGTCTCAATTTGTGCTGTGGCATTCGGACAATGGGATCAGAAGTTGTGGTTCTACATGAAAGCATGGATCCATCCTGCCTTGTATCAACGGTTCAGGCTGGGGGTGGTGGTGTAATGGTGTGGGGGATATTTTCTTGGCGTACTTTGGACCCCTTGTTACCATTTGAGCATCGTTTAAACACCAAAGCCTAGCTGAGTATTGTTGCTGACCATGTCCATCCCTTTATGGCCACGGTGTATCCATCTTCTGATGCTACTTCCAGCAGGAAAACGCGCCGTGTTTCAAAGCTCAAATCATCTCAAACTGGTTTCTTGAACATGACGATGAGTTCACTGCACTCAATTGGCCTCCACAGTCACCAGATCTAAATCCTATAGAGCACCTTTGGGATGTGGTGGACCGAGAGGTTCACATCATGGATGTGCAGCCGACAAATCTGCAGCAACGATGTTATCATGTCAATATGGACCAAAATCTCTGAGGGATGTTTCCAGCACCTTGTTGAGTCTATGCCCTGAAGATTTAAAGCCGTTCTGAAGGCAGAAGGGGGTCCAACCGGGTACTAGCCAGGTGTACCAAATAAAGTGGACGGTGAGTGTATATTGGAGACAGGTGGAGGTTGGATTAGCACACCAGCATTTGTTTTTCTTACAATGGAGAGCAAAGGTCAAAGGAGAAGTCATTGTTCTGTTGGATTTTGGATTGTTGGAACCAAGGATAAATAAACTGCACCAAAGATATTCTTGCTTGGAAAATTATTATAAGTTATTTGAATATAATACCTAACGAAAAAAACCTCCTCCACCTGTCTCTGGATTGATGTGTGTTCACCCATGAACCAGTAAAAGCCCCAAATCTTGTGGTGAGGAATAAGAGACTGACTACATTTAATTCATAATTCATAACGGGAGGCAGTGATGCTGAGCTGTAGGTAGTACATTGAATTTGTTGAAATCATGTGAGGCTTAGTAAAACACAAAGCACTGTTTTGTAAACAAATCAAACATTTCCTGAAGAAAAAAGGCACCAAAAGAAGCCATCAGAACATAAACAACTCAAAGTGAAAGCCACCAGCTATGGGCTGCTGGTGTAGCTCGTAGCAAAAACACATTATACCACCAACACTGTGGAGATTTGCAGACAGTCCTTTTTGGTAAATGTTTGTAATTTGTTCTTGTTTTGGGGGAAAGTGGCCTTAAAAGGTAGAGAACCCCTGATCTCCTAATAGGAGAGAACGGAGATCTTTTAGAAAAAATCATAGTGAGACAGATAAGTGGCAGGAGCACTGACCTGGAGCTCCTGGTTGGATGGGGGTGGTGGGACTTCATTTGGGGGGCAGGGTGGCTGCAGCTGAGTCTGTCCCGGTTCCTGTGTGCTGCTCTGGGCTGGGGGGCTCCGCGCTGTGACAGGAGACCTGGATCAGCAGAGGAGACAAAACTTTAGTTATTGATTGATCCATCGATTATTAGTTCCATCAACCCATTTATCCTGTAACCAGTAGGGGTGTAACGGCTCACATAATTCACGGTTCGGTATGTACCTCGGTTTGGGGGTCACGGTTCGGTACGGGTTCGGTACAACAAGAAAAAGCAAAAAAAAAGTCCCAAATGCATAATTCCAGGTTTGTTGTTATTTATTTTTGAACAGTAGAGCAAGTTTCAGTTTAAAAATAATGAACTCTAACATTTTGAATAATTAACTGTATTACACAATTAAAAACAAACCACACACAGTACCACACACACTCAGATGGCCATGTTATCTATAATGGCTGATCTCAAACAAAAAGGTTTCATCAAGCTGTAAAACTAAAAAGAATGTCTTGAAAATATTACAAAATAAATAATAAGAAAGTGTTTCAAGGGCGCATAGCCGTTGAAATATATATGCCAATAGCTTCCGTTATTTATTTTGGTCTCTCGGCTTTCATGTCTATTGGCTTCTTAAAAACAGCGGGGATAAGCTGTTGAACTGCTGTTGTCTTTTGCCGGGCTCCGGTGATTAGGCGCTTTCACACCGGAGTACTTTTCCCTTTTAGTTCCGATAGTTCCTGGGATTTTGCGTTCACACCAAAAAGAGAACTTAGTTCATGAGAACTTTTACCCCCTTTTTAGTGCATGCTAGAAAGCAGGTACTATCTCTTCCTGGGAGAAAAAAGTTCCAATTTCTGATGGCTGGGCGAATTGACAAACCACGCCTGTAAAAAACTCTGAAAAGTTTTGTGAAGCCGCCATTGTATTTGCTGGCATTAGCATTATTAGCATTAGCATTAGCCCAGCGCACCAACGGAGAGAGACTAACTTATGGCAACACAAAAAAAAAAACATGGGAGCGGTGGAGTGATGAGGAGGTGTCGGCGTTCTGGCGATTTACTCGGAAGGCTTCAGTAGAAGCTGCTGGGAGTCCCCAACTCCGGGGACTTCTGGCCGGGGACTTCGGGTGGCAGTATACGCAGTGAAGTTGTTTGTGGCCTGCCAGTAAACCCAAAGCAGAAGAGAATAAGTGACGTCAGCGGCTTCATTTGCGTAATCTTCCCTCAGGGACTTATTCCGGTGTGAACGCGATCTGCTCTTTAGTTCCATGGGGGAACTAAGTGCTGGGAACTAAGTACGGCAAAGTACTTGGTGTGAAAGCAGCTATTGACAAATCTGGGTGATGCCTTCTGATATGATTTAGCATGTTTGGCGTGTGTTACCATTAGCATACCGCACCGCTGTTGAACAACACCAACACACCGTCCTCGTCCGATCCACCACTCGCACTCCACACGAAATGTTCCCACACAGCTGATTTAAAAGAAGCAGGTGGGTCTTCTAGCTCCTGTGTGTTATCTGAAATCGCCATACTAACTTCTCTTCTTCTTGTATTTTGTTCGTTTTGTTGTGTTTTCTTCTTCTTCTTCTTCATTTGTTGTTTAAGGGCGGCTGGCAAACAGCTTTTAGGCACGATACCGCTCCCTGGATTATATATAGTGTAATGGATACTGCCCTGAGTGACAGACTTTTTTCCCACTCGTAAAAAAAGGCGTATTCGTCGTGTGACTGCATGTGCCGAACCGTGACGTCCGAACCGTGACGTCCGAACCGAAT
Organism: Dissostichus eleginoides; assembly: GCA_031216635.1. Classification (NCBI taxonomy): domain Eukaryota; kingdom Metazoa; phylum Chordata; class Actinopteri; order Perciformes; family Nototheniidae; genus Dissostichus; species Dissostichus eleginoides. Next base: position 29,807,007 of record CM062282.1, read on the forward strand.
ATGGATACCGTTACACCCCTAGTCCCCACACAATTTCTGAAACACAGACAAATGCCATCATCCCAACATGATGCATTCAGAAACATAAGATGGAGGAGGAGGAAGGAGTGATGCATTAAATGACCTCCGATTAAGTCAGAGGTGAGGGGAAAGCATTGATTCTCAGAGGAAGTCAGGGGGAGTTTGAGTGATGCATTTGATGACCTTGGAGGAAGGCGGAGGTGTGCGTGACAGGCATTGAGCCGTCATAAGGAATAGATAGTAGCTCGTCTGTAGTCATGGAGAGTCTATCTCTGTTGCCACGGTGATGGAGGGAGCTGACGGGGAGGTTCAGGAAGTCCAGCTCTCTGTCGGTCAAATGTTCCCTGAGAACTATGACGGAGAAACAAAAGAAGACAATCAGATAAAGATAAACTATCATAAAACAAACGTATTAACTTAAAGAATGTGATGACCCACCATCTGTGTTTCTGAGCGTGCTCGCTCTGGGTCCCCTCGGCGTGGAGGGCAGACTGTGAGGCAGAACCAGCCCCCCCGTAACAAACTGGCTGTTCTGACTCCGCTCAAAGTCTGAGATGTAGGCGTCCAACGCCGCAGAGGCCGAGGTGTAGTTCTGCAATCCATATATCCATGATTCAATCATTAAGCATGAGAGATACATTTTTAGTAAGCCCAGCCCCATAAACATCTTCTGGGCAAACAGCTTGTCTTTTTGTATTTTTCCTAAGAACAGAAAGAATGCTGGAGTTATTTTACCGGAAGCAGCTGTAAGACTTTTTAATTTGAACGACTCATAATAACCTTCTTTGATCTTTAGAATGATCTTTAACTAAAACTCGCAGCATAACTTTGACCGACACGTTCTGATTGAGCTCTGAGAACCTCAGTGCCATGCTGGTGTACAGAAAAATACCTCATTGTCAGGCCTGGTATAAATGGCTGCCCACTTTGGCTCGGTTATGATAACAAGACAGGAAATAAAGACAGGCAGATATCCTCCACTGTGCCCCATCCCTACTGTAGACAGCTGACCCCAAGCAGACCTTATCTCTGTATCTGAAGGTGGTGTTGTGTTCAGGAGCCAGCAGGCTGCTCCTCAGGTGACTGGAGCTGGACAGCAGGGACGTCACCGTGGACTCAGGAGAGAGGAGGTGACCGGACTCCATGCTGAGGAAACACAAGAACATGGGTTTGTTTGACATCTAAGTCCATGGGTGACTGTTTATATACTTTTTTCCACAAGCAGTGTTTAGAGATAAAACAGATACACCTAACCAATATGCAGGTAAATTGGTGAAGATCTTTCCATTTGCTGTGTATTAGGTTTTGTGGCCTATCTATAGGTCTTCAGGGCACACCTTTTGCATTTCTACTCTAAGTAGCCAAGAATAAAAATACATTAAACAAATAAATATCTTAATATTAATAAAATGGATGATGTGTTTCTCGTTATTGAAGCAAATTGTTAAGCCAATAACATCAAAATATACTTTTAGTATCAAAAGTCAAAGTAATGGTATGTGTTCATAACTCCAATGTTGGACTTGGTAAAGGGGGGGTTATTAGAATCATTTTATACACACACTGGCTGGCTTAACCTATAATAAAATGTAAAAAATGTATTAGCGAATTTAATATGTTGTATTCTAATCTAAATCTGCAAAGTAACTAGTCACTACATCCTCCAAAATGAGTATAAGTAGCAACATGTCAAAATACTCAAGTAAAGCACAAGTACCTCAATTTGTGTACTGCAGTACTTGAGTAAATGTACTTAGATACATTCCATCACTGTTCATGTGGGTGTTACAGCTGTTTTCAGACACACAGTGGAACAAGCTAACCTGGAGCCCGAGGAGACGGGCTGCTGTGGAACTGTTAGCTGTGGCTTCAGTGTTAAAAACTGACAGACGTTAGTTTGGTAACGTGGCCCTTAACCTTGCTAACAGCTAACGTTAGTTGGCAAAGAACAAACAGAAATCAAAGCAAATAATACCGGACAGATCTAACGGTAAACGTTAAACACGTGTTTACTCAACGGTACTTTAGTTTAGGCTATATAGCAGTTATAAGACCTTCACAACTGTCCTGCACCGACTAACATGTCACTTTAGACACATCTCCAAGTAAGTAAGCTCACTGGATTCGTATCGACGAAATGACCCGGCTTACATTTACTCCAGTGTTTCCTGTTCAGTAAAGGTCCATAGCATCCCTCAGTGGTCTATATACAGTAGTCTCTGTTCTCCACACTCACGGCTCGCGGGTCAGGTTGTTAGCTCTGGAATGTTCTTTCTTCCTCTGACAGCCTGAAGGCCGGGGCATACCGCCGCCTGCTGTACAGGAGGGGTCAGTGTATGTTTTGGTCATTGGATTTTCTTTTCACAAATGGATATTCAAAAACAAAAAACGACTGGATATTTGATTTTCGTTTTAAAATTGAAAAACCAAAATTGAAATACAAGGCGATTTTCTTTATCATGGTCAAAAAGGGATTTACTAAACTTAAAAAACGGGATGATTTTCATTTTCTACTTCTCCTAACAATGTTGTCCATTTTAGACATAGATCTATTATATTTACAGCCCTTAATAACATTCATTTTCTGGGCTCAATATGTGTCTTGGCTGTTTTCGTTGTGAAAACAAATGGACCGTAGATACACGGATTGACCGTCCTCATCTGCGCTCTTATTTTGTAAGGTAAGGTAACTTCCGGTAACAGAATATGAAAAAACGGTAGTTTTTTTGTTTCTGTTTTCTATTGATTTTATTTTTTGTTTTGAGAAGTAGAAAATGAAAATCATCCCGTTTTTTAAGTTTAGTAAATCCCTTTTTGACCATGATAAAGAAAAACACCTTGTATTTCAATTTTGGTTTTTCAATTTTAAAACGAAAATCAAATATCCAGTCGTTTTTTGTTTTTGAATATCCATTTGTGAAAAGAAAATCCAATGACCAAAACATACACTGACCACTGACCCCTCCTGATTCTGATTAGGCCTATTTGGCATTATTTCTGGAGCGCTCTCTCTCGCTCTTAAAACTCATAACAAACAAACAAAATTCCCAAAGTTGTCTTGAAATTAACTTATTAAATAAACGAAACGAAAAATATAGCTTATGCAAACAACATTGAATCTGGACTTGAAATGATTCTGATTAGGCCTATTCGGCATTATTCCTGGAGCGCACGCTCTCTCTCTCTTCTCTCACTCTCACTCACAGGCTTCAAATCAAGTCGTCATTATTACAACAAATACACACTTGCAACTGATAACACTGGCAATTATTTTATATTTATTAGACTATTCAAAAAAAATCATGCTTCAAAAAACAACGGCACAGCGAACTAATCACACAATCACAGAATGAATCATTCTTCATCATGGCACAGCGGGCAAACGTTATCACAGACACAGGTTACTAGGTGCGCACCATGCGCATTTTCCAACATAAGAGAGGTCACAATTACATTGCTACAGATTTAAATCTCCGAACCCTCTCCATAACAAGAGAAAAGCTACTCATCACCATTAGAAGTTAATCTTGCGGGCCTTGCGCTCAGCAAAGTCGTCAACAACGCTGCTCAGGTCTAACTTCCGGGCTCTGCTGTTCTCTATTGAGAGTGTTGCCAATCCACTGAGTCGTTCTTGTCCCATGCTGCTTCTTAAATACTATATTTAATAGTCTTAATCAATTTGAGCTTTGAGAATGAGCGTTCTGCGGTCGCAACAGTGACAGGTATGGTGAGATATAACAGCAATGCTGTGCAAACTTCGCTAAATGTGGCTGCCATTGAGCTGTGGTCCACAATAAGCATCTTGGTCATATCCTTCAGAGATGGTTCTTTAGCTATTTCAGTCTTAAAGCAGGCTCTGAATGCAAGGAGTTGGACGGGGAAACTCGGGGATAAATCCCTGCTGTAGTGGTCCGCGAGGCGCTGCGCATGCTGGTTAAGGGCATTATCCTGCGCACGGTTCAATGTCCCGGGGTGGATAGCCTGGAACAGTTCGTTCGTTTCACGCATAGAAGTGGACCTCTGTGACAGCTGGCTGTTAATCATGTCCAGGCTGGCGTTGAACACATTAATTCTGAAACGGCTCTCGCCATCACTAAGCCTCTCATCTTGACTGTGTTCATCGAAGTGGCGTTTCATCCTTCTTTTGCGAATTTCCGTGAACTCGCTCTGCGCTCCCCATCTATCAGCAAGATTTGGAGCGGTGCGTTTGACCTGGTCAAAGTCATCTCGGTATGCAGATAGGGCCTGGATTGTGTTTTGGAGGAGACCAACAGCTTTGTGGATGTCTACATCCTTTGCCTGCAACATCTTTGACACTGCATTCATGTTTTCCAGTATTTTTGTCTGTTGTACGACAAGAAAAATAAAGCTGAATTTTTCCATATGGTTTTTTACGGCTGTAGCCTCGTCCCGTTCCTCCCTCTTTTCGCTGACCAGAGCGATTTTAGTTAGAGCTTTCATGATATCTACATACCGGTATCTAAGGGCAGCAATTGCATCATGTCTTGAGCACCACCTGGTTGGGCAGAGCAGTTCCTGGTAACTTTACCATGCTCTGAGAGTTCTGATGACATGATACCGGAAAGGAGTGACCATCTCTTAATACTTTGGCTGAAAAAAGTATAAAGAGTCTCAACAATATCATAAAAATTGCGCAGCTACACTATATTCTTTACGGAGTCATTCAGTGTCAAATTTAAATTGTGTGCAGCATAGTGTACATATTTGGCAAGCGGTTCCATCTCCATGATCCTGGCCTGCACACCTGAATAGACCCCACTCATGTTCGCCGCGCCACTGTATCCCTGGCCCCGACACTTGCTCAGGTCAAATCCGTTACTCTCTATGCCGTCCAGGATTTTCTTTTGGAGTTCACGAGCTGACGTGTCCACTGTTTCCACGAACCCCAAGAAAGCCTCGTTTATCAGGATATCTTTTGCGTTGTCGTTTTCATCCCTCTGGATTGTCACATATCTATACACTTGGCTAATTTGGTCTCTTTTGGAAATATCTTGGGTGGTGTCCATGATCACAGAAAAAAACGGAGCATTATTTATTTCTACTTGAATGTCGCACTGCACCCGCTTTGCGATTATGTAGATTATCTCATTTTGAACAGCTGGACTCAAGTATTTCACAGAACCTTGTGGTCGCTGAACAAGTTCTTTCAGAACCGGATCGTAACATGCTAAAAGTTCTATCATACTGAGAAAGTTCCCACTGTTGGGCTGTCCAAGAATCTCCCTATGTCCTCTAAAAGCCAAGTTACAAGTGGCCAGGGTGATTGTAACGTTGACAATACGCTCAAGTACCTGTCTCCAGTAATTAGCAGCATTCCTTGCATTCCTCTCCATGTTTGCATCGATTCTCCCGTTTTTCTTCCACTGTTCATATATGACACACGCTCCGACATGGACCTGAGATTGTGCATGTGAGTCAATCCTCGCCGACAAATGTTGCCAGTCGCGAACTCCTTTGACCCACGCATCACTGTAGAACGGTGCACCTCGGTCTGCGAACAGCCAGCACGGCTCACAATAGGCACAGTCCAGGGTGGGGGAGTAACACAGCCATGTCCGTGGCAGTTTGATACCTGCTCTGGTAGTGGTGGTGTAATACATCTCGGAGAAACACCTGTTTCCTTGATGTGTGTCTCTGGGGAATGGGCCGGTAGGCCTACATGGACCAGTTGCTATAATATAGCCTTTGATCTTGGCGTCGGGGGTCTCAATAGCGCCATAGAGTCCCCTATCGGTTGGGGGCGGGGCCCTTTGGGGAACTGTAGGACCACCGCCGGGCACAGCCAAATCCATCCTCTCCTCCTGGCTCATGGCTGGAGAAGAAGTTCGCACAGCCACGGATACAGCTTCACTTGTGGAGCTAGATGATGGTGAGGCAGGTGAGCTATCGTTAGCCTCCGGCTCCGGCTGCCGCTGCACGTCAACATTACCAACGTTAGCGTTCGATTTCGAGGACGATGTATGACAAAAAAAACTGTCTAATTTTGTCAGTTTAGCCTTTACATCACCTTGTTCTCTCTTGTCCTTTCTCTTTTGAGCGCCGCTCTTGTGTTTTGGTTTGCTGTACATTATAAATGCAAGCTATTCAATTTGTTATAATTCTGCCGATCTTGCTGCTGCTATAGCTATGTAGTACATATAACTTTGATGTTGATTTAACGGTTCGCTCGTCACGCAAGGTATCACATGACATGAAAGGGAGCAAGGTCATTGGACAGACAAATTACAAATTAATTTAGGTTGCTTGGTTACTTTGAAGACTGCGTGAACTAGTCAATGCCATTGGGGCCCCAGATATCATTGGGGCCCCAAAATAAAATATATATTAAAAAAAAAGATAGCAGATAAACATGCATTATGTACTATGGAGGGGACTTTGACAGAGGATTACTCAAAAAGTATCTTTGATGAGTGATAAAAAGACAATTTTACCAATAGTTCTTAATGAAATTGATACTGTTTGACTTTGTATTAGTTAGCCTACTACTAACAATACATTGAAGTAATTTTACTCTGTACTTTTTGAGAAATCCTTTGTCAAAGTCCCCTGCTGAGAACAAAATCAAGCCACTTCTGCTCTAGAGTATGTCTGTGTGGGACAATGTGGGACATGTAAATGCAATGTCGACGCGTGGACTTTCAACGGGGGGGCGTACACTGTGGACCTCTGTCGCCTGTCAGCGCAACTTACATGATGCTGTTTAAAACATATAATAATAAAGGGCGGTGCCGGCCGTCAGCGAACCGAGCCGGCCTTTCTCCGCATCTGATTCATGTCATAAATCAGATTTTAGAAAAGCGTTTTAGCCAATCAAAATGAAATATGCAGGACATCGTTTCAATTTGCGGGACGCACCAAAAGTCGTGAAAATGCTGTGCAATACCGCACAAAGCGGGACATCTGGTCACCCAGACGGCTGAGTTGACCGCAGTGCAGAATCGCTGTATAGTTGAAGTCTCCTATGTTGTCCATTTTAGACATAGGCCTATTATATTTACAGCCCTTAATAACATTCGTTTTCTGGCTCAAAGTGTGTCTTGGCCGTTTTCATTGTGATCGCTAAATTCCCCTTGTTTATAATAATCACCGTTCCTTCAACAGGATACTGTAGTGATTCAAAGTGTGATTTTAGCATACCCTACGAGTGCTTTTGTTTTGAAATCACTTCTGTGAGTTTCGTCTGTGCTCTTATTTTGTAAGGTAACTTCCGGTAGCAGAATATGAAAAAACTGTAGTTTTTTTGTTTCTGTTTTCTAGTGATTTTTGTTTTGAAGGGTAGAAAATGAAAATCATCCCGTTTTTTAAGTTTAGTAAATCCCTTTTTGGCCATGATAAAGAAAAACACCTTGTATTTCAATTTTGGTTTTTCAATTTTAAAACGAAAATTAAATATCCAGTCGTTTTTTGTTTTTGAATATCCATTTGTGAAAAGAAAATCCAATGACCAAAACATACACTGACCCTGAGCAAGGCACCGTTCCCTGCACTGCTCCCCGGGCGCCGTACATAATAATGGCAGCCCACTGCTCCTAACACTAGGATGGGTCAAACACTGATGAAAAGGGCGTTGTGAGAGATGTAAATGTCCACACCTTTCCAAACTACCCAGTCCCATCGGAAAAAGGTTATTGAACAACCCGCCAGGAGAAAAGTTGTGGGGACGAACAAAAAACTCTCAACTAAAATCCCTGCCACAGTACTTCACAGAGACGTCCGGCGCATAGTGGTTCTGCTTCCGATTGAAGAGCAAAATGCTGGAAGCAAGAACAACAAATATGATGATCAGACTGGAAAATAGTGCAAAATACAACAAACTCATCAGCAGTGAATCATTTTCGGTAACATCAATAGAAAAAGTGTTGTGACCTCCTTGGGTTCAGGAACCAGGAGATCAAGTGGGAGGTGTTTTGTCAGAACCAGAGAAGGGCAATTCAAAATCTGGCTCCAGTCCAGCAGGTGGTGACAGGGAGCCTAAAATCTGTGGGTCCACTGGAGATGTGGCTCAAAGAAGAGTGTGAAGAGTGTGCGTGTCCTATTTAATGAGCTATATCAGGGATGGGCAACTTTGAGGATAGTGAGGGCCAAAAAAAAATGTCCTCACTACCAGAGGGCCACTTTGTGACCATTCACTTCCATCGGCAGGATACTATATCCACAACATTTAAATAGCCAACTTTAGCTACTAATTTAAAGACCCAGTGAAGTGTGCGCCGGTGCATGATCTGTTATGCTAATACGTATAGTAATGACCAAAATTGTCCATTGGAACCCATAAAAGATGTTGGAATAGCAACGAATTTGACGAGTTGGAATTTTCCGCTGGGAAACCTCCGCCTTCGTGGGCGTGGCTTGCGATCTACTGCGTGACGTCAGAAGATGGGCTCAGCCGAAGTGTTTACATTCACCACCGTTCATTTTGTCTCTGTTTCAAAGTGGAATTTACCAACGTTTTTGAGCGAGTATTTTATTGGAAAGTGTTTCGCAGTCGACTGGAAGTGATTGCCAATCGAGGAAACCTGACAATGGAGGCGACAGTGAAGAAAAAGGGAGGAAAAACACACGGGAAGCGATGCATTGCCGCTGGCTGTGGTAATGTCAATTCTGCCGAAGTGGCGATGTTTCTGTTACCAAAAGATGAAGGTGAGTGGCTGGTGTTATTGTTTCGTAGATTCGTAGATTGTTTATGAAAAATAAAGGCCACTGTGTTTGTGTCTACTAACAAGACTATCATGGCGGCGGCAGAGCTCAAGTCGAGTTTCTCCGCCTGGAGATATTCTCACTATTTCACTTTTGTCGAGCACAAAGAAAAGAACGTTTTAGTTAAATGTAAGTTGTGTCTTGGCGGGTCAAAGATCCTATCGACTGCCCAAAACAGCAATTAAAATCTGTTGAAACATCTGCAGAAACAACATGCTGGGACGAAGCTAGTAGCTAAGACCACAGACCCAGACTCATCCGACGCCACTCCACCTCCACCTAAGCAACAGCGGCTGGATTGGCACTTTGAAACATATCTTTGTGTTTGTGTTTGTATAGATCACATTGCTTAGCAGAGTTCAGTGATGCAAATGCATGTCAAGTTGATCAACAGGTTGTATTATTCTCCGATGCAATAACAGTACTGAAATGAAGGCTACAGTATAAGGGCATTAATGGGTGCCCTTTTTTAAGTAACTAAAAAGTTACTTTTCACAGTAACGCATTACTTTTTGGTGTAAGTAGTGAACTAACTAGTAATTGTAACTAGTTACTGGTTTTCAGTAACTAGCACAACACTGCATGTGAACATGAATGTTGCATCATGCTATGAACAGATGAATGTATGATCAGGTGATGGCCAATCCTGTGTGTAGATCTACTCTAGATCTATGACAAAATATTGTCCTCAACTAAATTGACTTCCATGGCCACTTTCCTCATCTATCCTGTCCGAAAAGCTGTCAAAATCACTCATTTCTCTCGCACCAGTATCACTTTCCGAAGTCTCCGCCATGTTTACAATCACAACTGGGCCCATCTTGTGACGTCACAGCCGCTATCGTCTGCAGCAGCGGTAGGCTCAGACTCTGAAAAATTTGCGATGTTTATCTCGTCCCTCGCACTTCCTAAAAAATTATTTTAGCCATGAACAGGTACAATTATATGTAAGAAATGAAACTGCCATTTCATTTTGGCGCAAAAAAATGCACTTCACTGGCACTTTAATGAAAATAACTAAATATATATAGGCAATAAATGTTTATTGTACCAAACACCAACACTGAGTTTAACAACGAATATTCATCTTTGTATTGTGTTTCTATGCTTCCCTCACATTCCATACATAAAACCATGAACATATGCATTTTTCTGAACTCCACCCACAGCTGGATCAGTAAGCTGTACATCTTAATGAGATACTTGTGGCCTCTCCTGCTGCTGCACAATAGACTGAATGTCAATATCAACATTTGTACATCCGATTTGCATGAGATGGAACAGTGTCTCATCTGTCAGTCTGTTTCTCTCCCTTGACTTGATGTGCTTCATCATAGAGAAGTTGCTCTCGCAGCAAAAGCCTCACTCCCTGAACGTCCAGGAGCGACGCTTGGTCAGGGTCCTATGGCGTGCAGTTGTGACGCGCCGAGTCTCCTTCAGCTTCATAAACGGACGCAAAGAGCTTTCAACTGATTGCAATGTATTCCCATCGGCGGCGGTATTTGACGCTCAGGGAAGCACCGCATCGGTCCATGTCGGCGGCATTTAAAGGCAATGTGAGCGTCCATTCCCATTGGATAACGGAGGATTTTACACCCGGAAGTATTCTCTTTACTGTCGATTGATTTTACAGTGATATCTGCACTACTCATCAACTCAGAAACACCAGATTATCCTTGTTAATTACACAACATTGATTGGTTTAAATTGTGTACAATGCTTTTGTATTTTTCCCTTCGATTCGAGGAGAAACAAATATTTTTTCGTTTGAGTTTAGGATGGCAGAAGACACTACACTACCCAGAATCCTCAGCTTTCGTTTGGGACTACAACATGTGCTTTGCTTCACAAACCCCGTGATTAGTCCTCAAGCTCTGTGATTGGATGTTGGAGTGGCAGTGCGCGAAGTTTACACGGAGCGTCAAACAGCACTTTGAAATGGAATGAATCCCATCGACGGCACTAACCAAAACAGGAATCGAACGTGTCCTACCCCCCCCCCCCCCTTAGGTCACAGGCTCCTCCAACAGTGCAACACAATAAAACAGATACACAGAAAAAATAGTGCAAGTAAATACAAAAAGAAAAATAGTAAAAAGTGAAATAGTGCAATAAGAGTCTATATACAAGTGATTGGAATATGATATATTTGACAAATAATTTCTAAGTAGCAGCCAGATGAATGTTATGGATGTTGTTTCAAAGTTCAGGTGTTTAATAGTCTTATGGCCTGTGGGATGAAGCTGTCCCTGAGTCTGGTGGTTGTGTACACAACTACGGTGTAGTTATGCAATGATGTCAAACTTGGGTCATAGGTTCCTCAACAAGACATCTATCAATATGTGTGTACCTCCACCATTAAACTGTCATATTCTGCACATTTCTTATTCTATCTACATACATCTTATAAGAGTATAATAAATATGTATAATATCGGTTAAAATAAGTGCTTCAACATAGTTAACATTGCAGGAATGTTGATTGTCAAGTCCCAAAACAAACCATGCAATATATTAAACGTTAAGTACTTTGTCAGGCTTAATATTGATCAGATACCCCCAAAGCTTTTTGCTTACATGTATTTAAAAGAAGACCTTAACCTAAAGTATTATTTAATGTTTAAATAAAGCCTAATTAATTTGTCTGTTTTGCACATCCTCCTATTAATATCTTTGTACTAAACTGTTTTATTCTAGATATCATTTACAGTATCTTCTTGATATTTTCTATTCTATATTTCTATCATTGACCTTCTACTTTCCTCCTATTTTGTATGTACTCTTAATATTTAAATGTTTTCATAAAATATAACACATTCAAAAGTGCTTTACAAAAATGAAAGACATTAAGAAAAAGGCATTTTAAACAGTCATTAAAAAGCAACACAATCTACCTGCATTGCAATGACTCTAAACGTGTAATAACGTGCTTTAACCAGTAGGTGGTTTGGGTTCAAAAGCTGTCAAGTTTACAGTGTTAACAAAATAAAATATACTGCTGTTTCCGGTTTAGTTTACGAAGGATATATTTTGTTATTTGTAACACAAAAGCGATGGAAAAACCCCACAGCAACACAGAAAAGATGGTCTTAACATGACCCAGCGGTCTATAGTTAATAAAAAACAATAATATTAAAACAAAATATTACTACTAACTTTATTGTGAAATTAAAACAGAACGGTAAAAGAATAGTTTCCGGTCTATTCTGAGGCCCGATCTCTGTAGATAAATAAAGAACTACGACAGATGTGTAATATTTAATGCAGCCGAACCATTTATTACAATGCATTCATGTGATGACTTTCAAAGAGTAAAGCAAGCACTGCTGAATAAAGTATGATTTGATCTTTTACGAAACGTTTTTTTCATATGGAATGCAGTTGGAGGTCAACCAATCACAGAGCTTGAGGACTAATCACGGGGTTTGTGAAGCAAAGCACATGTTGTAGTCCCAAACGAAAGCTGAGGATTCTGGGTAGTGTAGTGTCTTCTGCCATCCTAAACTCTGAAAAAATATTTGTTTCTCCGAATCGAAGGGCAAAAATACAAAAGCATTGTACACAATTTAAACCAATCAATGTTGTGTAATTAACAAGGATAATCTGGTGTTTTTGAGTTGATGAGTAGTGCAGATATCACTGTAAAATCAATCGACAGTAAAGAGAATACTTACTTCCGGGTGTAAAATCCTCCGTTATCCAATGGGAATGGACGCTCACATTGCCTTTAAGTGCCGCCGACATGGACCGATGCGGTGCTTCCCTGAGCGTCAAATACCGCCGCCGATGGGAATACATTGCTATCAGTTGAAAGCTCTTTGCGTCCGTTTATGAAGCTGAAGGAGACTCGGCGCGTCACAACTGCACGCCATAGGACCCTGACCAAGCGTCGCTCCTGGACGTTCAGGGAGTGAGACTGTGTTGCTCGCAGATGTAAGTGCTGCCAAACATGCTGGCCATTGAGAGCGCAAAATCCCTGAGGAGTGGAAAGCGGGACTCGGGTAGCAGTCTCCAAAAGGAAATTCCCCTCTCCTGGCGCTTTGCTAGAAAGGGGTCTGACCAGGGGCGGACTGGGACTAAAAAACAGCCCGGGACTCTCGACCGGTCCACTTCGGTACCGCTAGTAAATTGTCAACGGGGGGAGGGGTGCTAGTGACTTATGCGACCGGCCCCCTTCAGTACCGGCCCATCGGGATTCGTCCCGAACGTCCCGATGGCCAGTCCGCCACTGGGTCTGACTGTAGTTCGCACATTTCAAGCTGCAACTCAGGGGGCTGCTCGATGATTGCAGCAGAGAGGGGGTTAGTGAATAACTCGATGCGTGGCTGCATGGTGTGGAAATCTTGAAAGCGCTTCTTAAACTGCTGCTGCAGTGTTTCTATGTCGGCTCTGTACTTGGGTAATGTTTTTTGACATTCGGGGGCATCTTTGCGCATCTCTTCACATGATGGGAAGTGCGCCAGATTAGGACGGTCGGCTGAAAATCCTTCTTTAAACAGAGTCAGTTTAGTAACAAATGCGTTCATGTGCGCATATAGATCCGACACGGTTTGGCATCTTCCCTGTAACCGCATATTCAGGTGATTAAGATGCGAGGTAATGTCCGCAAGGAAAGCCATGTCGAGAAGAAAATCTGTATTCCTGAGTTTTGCGCAGTACGCACTTGTATCACATTGGATGGTGTCCTCCAAGAACACAGGGATTTCTGCGCGTAGCGCAAAAAACCTCTCCAAGCATTTTCCACGGCTCATCCACCTTATCTCTGTGTGCATCTGTAAATCACCGTACGCGGCGTTCACTTCATCCAAAAAGGCTATAAACTTCCTGTGATTGAGACCGGTTCCCTCCTCGAATGAGATTAGTAGTCTTGGTAACTAAATCCATGACATGGCTAAAGTTCATTGATTTGGCACACAGAGCCTCCTGCAATATCAAAATGAAATTTAATTTAGCTTGATTTTTTTTACAAAGAATGCCCACATTCAAAACCATTAGAATAGCTAACAATAATGTTACCCACCTGATGTATGATGCAGTGCAGTATTGGACAGTCAACGCCACTCTGGCGGAGGAGGCCGGCGAATCCAGTGCGCTTTCCTTGCATTGCTGGCGCACCATCCGTAACAACAGCTGAGAGCTTGTCAAAGCCTCCGTGCGCACTTACAACATTTTCAACAGCGGCGAAAATATCTTGTCCTTTGGTAGTGCCATGCAAAGAAGCCATTTCAATAACTCCTCGTGCATTTCAAATGAACTGTTAATGGCCCGTGTGTAGATGAGAAGCTGGCTCACATCAGTCACATCAGTGCTCTCATCCAACGCTAAGGAAAAGTATGCACAGTCATGCATGACTTGTTTTACCTTTTGTTCGACATGATTTTGTATATCAAATATTCTTCGTGTCACTGTCCGACGGGACAAAGAGACGGTTTCAAAGTTTTTAGCCATGTTGTCATCTCCGAATGCTTTAGCCATCTGGACTGCACAACTCTTCACCATTTCGCCGTCAGACAGGGGCTTCTTAGCTTTAGCAAGCTCAAGGGAAACGGCATAAGATGCCGTGAGAGACGATTGCTGTGTAGTCGTGGCTCTGGTAAAAAAGGTCTGCTGTTGGCATATTTTCCCTTTTAGGTCAGCGACGATGGCGACTCTGGCAGCTCCTGTGTACTTTTCATATTTGTCTTTATGGGTGCTGTTGTAGTGGCGACTTAAATTGTAGTCCTTCATTGCCGATTTAGTTTCAAGACACACCAAACACATAGGTTTGCCTTTGAATTCTGTAAACAGATAATCTATTTCCCATTTTGGCTGAAAGAGACGGTTTTCTAGGTTCAGTTTTCTTTTTTGGGTGCTCATGTTTCTTTTCCCGCTAACGGAGGAAAGCCGCGAGGTCAACAGAAGACAATACACTTGGCTGCAGGCCTCATGAATTTGGGGGGAGCGCCCTCTAGCGGTGAATATTATGAATTACAAGTGGGGTCTGGTTCAAATTATTTGCTTGTTTACAACTGTGAAACCAATATATTTTTCTAAATTGACTCGCAGGCCGCACAAAGTGAGGGCGGTGGCCACATGCGGGCCGCCAGTTGCCCATCCCTGAGTTAGATGCAAAGCACCTGGGTATGCACACTCTCAGCAGAGGACAAACAATTCACTGTGAGAGAGGAGAGGAGACTCAAGGATTCGACCAAAGACGCTGCTGGTAATAGATTTGTAAATGTATTTATCTGTTTGAAGACATGTTTGATTAAATGAATTATTATTTCTAGTCTTATGAGGTCTTAAGCTAAAATATAAGAAGCTGGAATATAATTTACTTTGTTGAGATGAATTTACTTTTGATTAAATGTTAAGTTTAATTGTAACTTGATTACATTTAAAGCCATAGAGCAGAAATGAAAGTGCTTGTTTAAGTATGGCATGGTTTTCATTGAAATGTTTATTTGCCTAAAGTGAATGAAAATGTGTTTTTGTGTTAAAGGTTTTCAACCTAAATGATGCAACAGGAAGCTAAATGAAGGCTGAATGAAGCACAAAGGAATCTACAATAACTCAAATAAAGAGGAAGGATTCAAATTTGAGTTGTCCCGTGTGTCCTTTTGGAGTGAATCAAGCCATTTTCAAGTTTAGGCAGGAGTCAATCTATCAAACCAAATCACAACTTGACACCAATACATCTGCACGCTGCGCATCAGGCAAGTGTGCTAAATCAGACTCAATATTCACCAGAGTCTCCGCAGCGATCGGGTCCTCCGAGGTGACAGGGGTGTCACTTTCAGCACTGGACAGCGCCACCACACAGGCAGCGACAGGTTTATGAACAGCCCCGGGGCTTATCGTACCTGATTTCCCACCCTCACGCCACGGTGGAGGGTCCGTGATTGGTCTGTCCAATTCCGTAGCCGTGGAACTGTCAGATAGATCCCCATCGCTAATGTCAACTCCACACTTGGCCTTTGCGCGGGTGACTGCAACCGCATTCACCCCCGGCTTAACGAGCACTCTGCCACCGGCTAAATCATTCCCCAAGATCAAATCTACCCCTTCAATATGAAGACATGGCCGAACCCCGACAGTTACCGGACCTGTGACTAGATCTGACTGAAGGTGAATATTATGCAAGGGCGAACCCACACACTGCATACCAAACCCCCTCACAAGAACACCCGAACCCACAGCAGACTCCCCAGAGAGGGGCAACAGACCCCTCACCATAAAAGATTGTGACGCTGCTGTATCCCTCAAAATGGTCACTGGAACCCTGTTGTTCTTCCTCGGTAAAGACACCATTCCCTCCATGAGAAACGGAGCAAAAAACTTCCAGTTCTGATTTAAGAGATCCTGGCTTTAAAGTACTCACCAAGGCGACCGATTTTACAGACTTCTTCACATCCCGCAAAGCATAACAATTAGCCACAATATGACCCTTTTTCTCACAGAAGAAACACACTGGGCTATCCTTAGGACCCCAATTCACCTCCCTCGCTTCTTCCTCCGCAGCTCTCGACATGCTGCCCTGTAACGGCACGTTAGCGGAGCCTGGGCCTTCCCCGACCTTGTTGACATCAAACCGGGCCTGCGGGTTTTGCTCATTAATATACGTGGCTACTCTGTCAGGCAAACAGCTTTTAAATTCCTCCATGAGCATCAACGTTCTCAGGTCCTCTAGAGATCTTACCCCCGTCGACGAGCACCACCGATCAAACAGTCCCTCTTTCTCACGGGCGAATTCCACATAAGCTTGAGAATCCTTTTTTTTAAAGCTACGAAACCTCTGACGATATGCCTCTGGCACCAGCTCATAGGCGCGCAGAATTGCTGCTTTTACCTGCCCATAATCCAGGCTGACCTCGTCAGACAATGCAGCATACACCTCCTGAGCTTTCCCCGTGAGAACGCACTGCAGCATAACGGTCCACATGTTCCTAGGCCATTTCAAGGTTGTCGCAACCCGTTCAAAAAGAATAAAATAATTGTTAACATCTCTCTCGTGAAACACTGGGATAAATCGGGTATATTTACCCACATCAAATTCATGTGACTGTACAGGCAACAACTGCTGAGCCCGGTCCGCCAGTTCCAAGTTGCCAACTCCCTTAAACGTACAATACGCTTGGTCTCCTCCTCAAACCTCTTAATCTCAAGATTACCGTCAATCTCTTTCTCCTTAATCGCCAGCATGCGCATCTCTAGTTGAAGCTGCAGCTCGGCCATTTTCGGAGAGCCCTGTCTCCTCGTCTTTGGGAAAATACTCAATGCCCACTTCTTCCGATAACACTTCCTGCTCTATTAGTGCAGCCAACAGCTGTTCCTTAATGACCTGCTTCTTGTGCTTTTTATTAATCGCAACGTCAAAACTGTCTGCGATTAGCTCCAGTTGCGGTTTACTACATGCGTCCAACTTCCCCCGAGTCGGACCACTAATAAACCCCTCTAGATCAAAATCCATAGCGCAATTTAATCCAAGATAAACTCACTTCAAAAAAAAAAAATACTGATACCAGTGAGGCTATCATTCAAGCAACTGCACACACAAAACAAAAACAAAACACACACGCTGTCAAGGGCTACACTACACAAGTAGCACTACTCACTACACTGGCACCTGCCCGAGACAGCCTTTGAACGATAAAGTAACCTGTATATCCTATATAACCTGTTCAATAATTATAACCTGTTTCAATAATTATAACTTTGTCTGTGTAAAATGTATACTTATGAAACTAGACCAAGTGTTCTTATTTTGTTTTGTTTGATGTGGTCAATTGTGTGTGCGTTGACTTAGGAATGTAGAGGATCCAGTCGCCCCCCCCGGGTTTTTAATGGGCCGGATAGGAGCATGGGGGGGTTGCAGGAGAAAGGTAATAAAACTGACACCATTGAGTCTATGCAGAGATTGTACTGAGAGAAAGATTGGGATGCGGAGTGGTACGGCCAGGTGCTGAGGATAAACGAAGATAAGGATTGGTACCTCACCCCCGTTCAACCCAGAATTGTTTATTTTATGGCTGCCATAAAAGATGACCTGGGACTGATCGGCGGCGCAGGAGATCCAAAGTTCCCACACCTATGGCTGACTCACTCTGATTCGCTGTTTAGACCTCGTCAATGGCTGACTCACTCTGATTCGCTGCCTAGGGCTCGCCCAGGAGTGAGTCCACCAATGGATGAACACCTAGGGAGGAGCAACCGACACAACTCCTCCCACACAACTCCTCTCCGTTTGTGGGCATAAATATTATGAATTCTGTACACTCGGGGCTTCTGTTCTGTCTGACTGTCTGATACGTACATCGCACGGTGGAAGAGCTGAGGCCCGAAGTACTTCGTTATATTGTACTGTTGTTTTTACCATTAAATCAGCTTATTGTTAAACCTCATATCTCTGCGTCTGAGCCGTTCCTTTTTACAGCAGACCACTCATCAAACAAACGGCGCGGAGCGGGCTCGAACCTTCAACCACTGAAGGGTGCTTCAACCCAACAACGAGCCCCCATATGTTACGGCCCGCCCCCTACTCCGTGGTAGTGGCTCGTGGGGAGACCCGCAACATAAAAGAAAACACACAAAAACGTCCAGCTCTTAACGGTGACCATTTATTTAGAAGTTCAGCCGTTACTCACATGGGCCAACCGGCAAATGAACGAAGTCTGGAGGACTGGCAAAAACAAACAAAAAGAAGAAGGGAGACTGAGCCAGCCACACCACGGGCCGTAGGACCCAGACTTCCCTCCCCTACCCAGAGATCTAACAAAAAACTACGGGTAAAATAAAGCCGCGAAAAACTATACTCCCAGGTCCTCCAGAATCACATGTTTATCACAATAACAATAAGAAGCTACAGATCCGAAACAGCAGAGAGATTGTTCCCAGACAGAATCTTCCGGCATCAGGATAGCCAATGATCCTTCTCCTCCAGTCTCCCTTTATAGCCCAGCTGAGTGGAAGCTAGAAACACCTGCGCAGAGGCGGAGCCAGGGGCAGACCAGGTGCATCTGCGCAGCAGGGAGACAGAAAGCACAACAAGGAGGGGAGCACGTAACATCCACTGAGACAAATGTAACATTTGTGATATTGGGCTATATAAATAAACATTGATTGATGATTGATTAATAATAATAATAAATTATATCAATTGTCAATGTTTGTGTGTTTAAAATATGGAATGCACCCAGAAATATGTGTAAAATATGATTTTAACAATAATTTGCGCAAAATATAAGCTTTTCCTATACTCAGAATCAGAATCAGAAACAGGTTTGTTACCAGGTAGATTTACACTTACGAGGAATTTGACTAGGTGTCGTGGTGCATACATAAAAGTAAAACAACAATTAAAACACAGATAGAGAACTAGAAAAAATATAAAAAATAATAAAAAATATAGTAAAATATAAATATAACAGACGTTCAGTCTTCAGTCATACAGTTCTGGGGCGCTGGACGAATCACCCCACGGAGGCGGGTGTCTGTAGCAGGTTAGACAATTGCTGATTCAAGATATGAACATATGTCATAAAATGTAGCCAATCAGCGTCCTCAAAAAGAGTAAGCAACTAAGCAAGTAAGCAACTGCTACGCAGCTGGACGACGGCCACAGGATTGCGGAGGGTGGATAAAAAGGCATATTTTATGACACAACACAACACAATGACTTACTAGTTGACATGTACGTACTAGTTTACTAGTGAATTGTTTCAAAGTCATATGTTGACTAGTGAATTTGAGACATCACTTGTAAACTAGTTGCACGTACATGTCAACTAGTAAGTCATTGTGTTGAACTAGAGAGAAGAAAACAACAACTGGTGGGCTGAAAATATCCATTAGTTTAAGAAAAAGCCATACATGTTAAATCAATATCTAACTAGTTGCATAGAGTTGCTCACTAGTGCAAAAAAAATGTACGGTCAAAGTCTAACATGTTTATAACCAGGGGTGCACATAACTTTCTCAGTGAGGTACTCAGATGAGTACCTGGAGTCAGTGTTTGGTGCTCCAACTTCTGGCTCCACTCAAAGTTATTAGATGAAGCCCTCTGTATCGCGAAAGTCAACGGGGGGGGGGGGGAAGGGACCGTTGAGCGGCCCGACCAAGCAAGGAGGCAGAGGCAGAGAATTCAAATATAACCCGGTGTGGGCATTTATTCATCGCTGTGGTACATGACACAGCCTCAATATTGCTGCCCAGGTGAACACAATCACCAGCCACAAGGATCTCACACACACTACCTGGTTTCACAGAAACTGTCTCTGTGTTTGTGACGAAGGTAACTTCGTCACTGTGGATTGACGGCTTCGGCCTTGTAATATTGCACATGTGGTTTAGTTTGAAAGTGTTCCCCCTCCCGTTTTGTCTGTGGCTGGTGATTGTGTTCACCTGGTGCCCTGTGTTGTCTCCTCCCCCCTCACCTGTGTCTTATTGGCCTGATTAGTGTGTGTGTATTTAGGCTCTGGTTTCCCTGTCAGTAAACAGGTAGTGTGTGTGAGATCCTTGTGGCTGGTGACTGTGTTCACCTGGGCAGCAATATTGAGGCTGTGTCATGTACCACAGCGATGAATAAATGCCCACACCGGGTTATATTTGAATTCTCTGCCTCTGCCTCCTTGCTTGGTCGGGCCGCTCAACGGTCAGTCTCACAGTGTTTCTGAATATTTTTACCAGCCCGTCCGGACCGACCGGCGCTGCAGAAGCAATGCATTCTGGGAGATCGCCAGCCTGCAGGGGGGGGCGTTTTAAACTGACCGTGATGCTAATGACACACACACACACACACACACACACACACACACACACACACACACACACACACACACACACACACACACACACACACACACACACACACACACACACACACACACACACACTCTCTGCCCACCTGTTGGGTTTAGACTTGTGTGAGGAAGGCCAGGTTGAGAGAGCTGGGGATCTGGATGGTTTCCAGGGCGAGGGAGGACGGGCTGAACAGGAAGGTGACCGGGTAAATCAGCGTGGTGTCCATGAGCAACTGGCAACACTCCCGACGGCCGCGCAAACGAGTCTCTACGGTTCGTTTGAATGAACCTGATACCGTCTCCTCAAACTCGTCGACTCGAGTGTAAAGGCTGAGGAGTTGCACAACCTGAGTGAGGGCTAAAGTAACCTGTATATCCTATATAACCTGTTTCAATAATTATAACCTGTTTTAATAATTATAACTTTGTCTGTGTAAAATGTATACTTATGAAACTAGACCAAGTGTTCTTATTTTGTTTTGTTTGATGTGGTCAATTGTGTGTGCGTTGACTTAGGAATGTAGAGGATCCAGTCGCCCCCCCCGGGTTTTTAACGGGCTGGATAGGAGCATGGGGGGGTTGCAGGAGAAAGGTAATAAAACTGACACCATTGAGTCTATGCAGAGATTGTACTGAGAGAAAGATTGGGATGCGGAGTGGTACGGCAGGGTGCTGAGGATAAACGAAGATAAGGATTGGTACCTCACCCCCGTGCGACCCAGAATTGTTTATTTTATGGCTGCCATAAAAGATGACCTGGGACTGATCGGCGGCGCAGGAGATCCAAAGTTCCCACACCTATGGCTGACTCACTCTGATTCGCTGTTTAGACCTCGTCGATGGCTGACTCACTCTGATTCACTGCCTAGGGCTCGCCCAGGAGTGAGTCCACCAATGGATGAACACCTAGGGAGGAGCAACCGACACAACTCCTCCCACACAACTCCTCTCCGTTTTTGGGCATAAATATTATGAATTCTGTACACTCGGGGCCTCTGTTCTGTCTGACTGTCTGATACGTACATCGCACGGTAGTAAGAGCCAAGGCCCGAAGTACTTCGTTATATTGTACTGTTGTTTTTACCATTAAATCAGCTTATTGTTAAACCTCATATCTCTGCGTCTGAGCCGTTCCTTTTTACAGCAGACCACTCATCAAACGAACGGCGCGGAGGGGGCTCGAACCTTCAACCACTGAAGGGTGCTTCACCCCAACAGGGCCAGGCACATGGAGCAGATGGCCTCGACGTCCTCGTCCGTCTCCTTTTTGCCCTGCAGCAGCTGAGCGGCCTGGATCAGAGGCTCCAGCGTCTCCTTCGCCCCGCACACCATCAGATCTTTGTCTCTGAGCCACTTCTCCAGCTGGCGCACTTTGTTCCTGATCTGCATGCCTTTGCTCCAGGAGCACATGTCCTTGGACAGCAGCAGGCTGTTGAGGGTGACAGCTCCGATGATGTAGAACTGCTGCTTCACCACCTGCTTCCTGAGCTTGGGGTCTGTGCCGTGCTGACACATGGTGGAGTAGAAGATGCCGAGCTGCCGCAGAATGGAGTCCAGGGTGTAGGTGCCCTCGTCCGCGATGCTAGACGTCCTCTTACGGAGACCCGAGGGCTTCACCCCCGACACGCCCTGGATGGTCTCGTGCTCCAGCATGCCAGACACTATAATGGGCCGCAGGATGTTCTCCATGCACTTGATGAGCTGCTGGTAGATCTGGATGGCCAGGTCCCTGAACTTCTCTCGGTATTCTGCCAGGCGGAATGTGGACAGACATTGTTCTTTCTGCCTCGTCGTGTTGTGCTTCATGAAATCCAGGTCTCCGCTGTATTGTTTCAGAAGCTGCAAGAAGTGACAGGTGTTGGCAGGGGCGGACTGGCCATCGGGAGTACTGGGGGTTTCCCCGGTGGGCCGGTGCTCTGCGTGGGCCGGTCGGATTTAAAAAAAAAAAAAAGATGATTTTTTTTATTTTATTTTTTTTTTAATTTTTTGCCTAAATCCTATCGGCCCACATTTGTCTATCAGTTAGTTTCACTTTCACATATCAGTGATATCACAATACCCACCACGTGTCCCACCCACCACCCCCTTTCCCTTCCATCCGCAGTGTTGCCAGATGGGCGGTTTTCCAGCCCAATTGGGCTGCTTTGGGTTGCATTTGGCTGGTAAAATTGGGCTTGGGCTGGTGGACAGAATTTGGGCTGGTTTCCATGAGTTGGGCTGGTTCAGAAAAACACCACTGGTATTACGTGTCTGTGTTGCAGTCTACCAAATTAAGTCAAACCTATTATATTTGGTATTTGAGCGGTCCATTTCTTTATTCTTATGTTCAGTGCTGCCAACTCAATTGGCCTTGACTGAAGTATTAGCCTATAATATTTGGGCTGGTTTTTATACATTTGGGTGGATTTTGAGCACTTATTGGGCTGGTAAACATCAGACCAATCTGCAACACTGTCCATCAGCCGTAGCAGCTGTCACTGCGCAGTGAACGATCAGGAGTGACTGAGAGACCTAGCTGGCAGTTGCTTACAAAGATGGATAAACAACTCCAAAGCGTAAAGGCGGTGCACAAAAACTTAGGGATAAGAAAATGAAAGCACTTGAGGAAGGTTCAGCAAAATCAAAAAAATTACAGACTTTTCGTTTGGTCGTGCAGCTGGTTCTATTTGTAGTACAACCACCACCAGAGAAGCTGATGTAACGTTAGCCAACACAGCGGCCATTCCCAGTGGCAGTGAGTCCAGCAATGAAACCGACACAGCACAGCGGCATCCAGAGCCCAGTACCAGCAGTGACATGATGGTAAGTTAACGTTATGATTGATGCTGAAAGTGAAAATCCTCATTTGGCTAATGCTAGCTTGCTTTTTAATGTAGCAGATGAGGTAACATTAGCTAGCTAGCCTATTAGCTAGCTAGCCTATTGCAAGCTAGCTAATGCATTAGCTAGGCTATTGCCTACAGTACCTTGTGTGTCCACAGGGACAGGGTAAAATTAACTCCATTCACTGACCAAATTCTGGTGAAATATGCAAGCTGCTGGTAGATTTGCTTCACTCATTGACAACGGTAATCTATTATACATTATAGTAGGGCTGCTCAATTAATCGTATTTTAATCACAATTACGATGTTGGCTTGCAACGATTACGAAAACAACGTAATCGAAATAAAACGATTATTATTTTTTTATTATTATTTTTTTTGTATTGGTTTTTCAGTTGAATTATACTTAACGTTCAGGGTAATAAACTGTTAAAAACATACTGTTCAATAAAACAATTTCAGTAAATGGATGTTTTCAAAGTAAATGGATAATCGTTTTTAATAATCGTGATATCAATTTTTGACACAAATAATCGACATTATGATTCGAGCAGCCCTACATTATAGCCACTTGACTGGGCTGGTGAATCAATGAGACTACTATGATGGCTTATACTGTCTTTTGTTTGATTAGCTTAGACGTTAGGTTACCTTATTAATACTAAAAATAATAAAGGGTCCATTATTTGTCAACCTGCCTAGACTAAAGCTACTGTCTGGGGGAAATTAGCCTGTTACTGTCTTTAAGACTTTACTTGGTTTACATACATAATAATAACATGGTGGTAACATAATAACGTAACATACTAATCAATACTAATCACTTATGTAGGCTGAAGATGATCCTGCTGCTGACAGAGATAGTCAAGGCCAGGATGTCAGTGCCACCCCAGTTGATTATTTCACCAGGCCGAAGTCAGACACATTAGACCTCTTCTTCGGTTTTCACCCCCAGCAGAAGGCAGACAAGGCTATAGTGCAGAGGGCTTTTTTTTGCAAAGACGGCACAAACAGGAAATGGCTATCATACAGTGAAGCCAGAGTAGCACTCTTCTGCTCCCTTTGTATGGCTTTTGCTAATCCTAGAGATAGCAGCTCCTTCATCACTGGCATGACCAACTTCACACACATACATCAGAGAGTCGAAGAGCATGTGCAGAGCCATCTACGCAGAGGTTGCGCTGAGGCATATTTCCTCAGGTCCTCAAAAAACTCAATTCAGGACCTTCTCATGGGACCTCAGATGTCACGTCACAGAGAGGAAGTCCGCAGTAAGCGTCAAGTGTTGGAGCGCATCATAGATGTGTTGAAGCTCATTGGCAAAAGGGGTTTGAGCTACAGGGGCAAGCAGGCGGAGGCAGTATATACACTAGATCAGGGGTGCCCAATACGTCGATCGCAAGGGTAGTGTGGGTAGATCGCATGGCATTTTAAAAAAAAGAAGAAAAAAAAAAAACATTTAATTTTTTTTTTTTAAAGTTAGCCTATCATCCATCCTTACTATGGCATTTGCCACTTGATTGAAGTACAGGTAAGTCAGTCTGAGTTGTATTGTGCCATACGGGTTCATGCAGTTATGAGGGGGCCTCACCTCCTCATCTGAAGCGCAAATGCGGCGCACTATTATCCGCTTATGCGGCGCAATTAGTGTAAACGCACCACAGTTTATCCGCCGTGTAGTCCACTAGCACCCCCCCCACGCTGTGCCGCTCACGACACAGATTGGGCAGGGGCGGCCTAACCCTGTAGGTAGATCATTTGGGCTTGGTCATTTTAAAAGTAGCTCCCAAGCTGAAAAAGTGTGGGCACCCCTGCACTAGATGATGACACTGTTGATCATGGTAACTTTTTAGAGATGATTGTTTTGCTGGGAAAATATGATGTGTGTCTCAAGGAACACCTCACTCTCTGCATAGAAAAGAGCAAGCAAATACACCAGTCTGGTTTGAGACAAGGTAGAGGTTCCCTTGTTAATGTGCTCTTCTCCATTCAAAGTAGCACATGGTATCACAAAGTTAGCTTCCTCCATACAAAGTTAGCTTCATCAATTCAAAGTTAGGTTATCAACCTAAAAGAACCACATGATACACAAATTACATAAAGCATACACAACAAAAGTCTGTCACCATAAACACATATTTAATCCAAAACACTCACCGGCTGCCCGTTTCACTGGCCCTTTTTAAGATGGCTGACGGTCCCTCATCAAATTAGTCCCAAGGGAAACAAAATAAGGTTCCCTCCCAACAGAGACCTATTTTTTGACAACCTGCACAACTAAACAAGTAGCTTAATGATTGAAAGAAATAAATAGAAAATAAATGAATCAACAACCAAAATTAACTCCACACCTCCCACTTGGGCTCCCGATCACTAGATCCAGGGAGACCACACAACATTCACCCTGGACTCCCAAAACCAGAGTCTCTTGTAGTGGGGTGTCTGGGACTTCTTGTTTTTTTCAAGCCAAGGAGGGACGTTCTGCCCTCCCAGCCAAGCGAGACGAGTCCTCCCGTCTCCATACAACCGGAGCCGGAACCGGTCGGCCACTGCAACCGTTAACGGCCCTGATGAACTTTCAGGACTGGTCCCTGGCCTCTACTGCTCTTCCACGGGGAGCAGTACCACCAGCCTCAGTACGTCCCTGCAGAGGATGGTGGTTGGGGCTGGGACTGTCCGTCTCTTCTGGGATCCAGCAGTGAGGGGGGCAGGAAGGCCCACACAGGTCCGAATATCAGCGTCCCGGACGACTCCTCTTCAGTCTGGATCAGAGTTCCCGTTAGCCGGTAATTACCGGACTATGACCGGTAAAATATGCTGAAGACCGGCAAATCTAAATCTCTCCGGTCAAAATGTCCAGTCAAAATAATTTCCCCTTAGCGCAATACCACATGAGTTGCGCCACTTATGTAACAGACAAGAATAGTATGTGACAGACAAAAGAGTATGTGACAGACAAGAATAGTCAATTCTAATGTCTAACACTTAATGTGGAGAAAGAGATGTCCTGTATGGGTTGATTGTGCGTTGATCTGTTGGTAATGCCTCGGGGTTCCGGTGGGCATGTAAACAAATGCATAATGCTGCGCTATACTTTGCGGCCTCACCCGGTTGCATAGCGACGCTTATTGTTTAGGTGTCTTTTAATAAGCAGGTAGTCATATCATTAGCTAGAACTAGCTAGATCTGATCGATATGGACATAAACGCGAGTAAAGTCTAATCTGACGGGAGAGAGAGATCAGCTGCTGCTAACGAGTCGACACGCAGCTCTGCATGATCACCTGCAGCGGTGAGCGGAGCAAAACACACACTTCAGGTTAGAATATCACACGTAGGTATTTTAATGACCTCTCAAACTACCTAAACTAGTTATAGATATGTTTAGTTTTACTGTCGGGTCACTCATTACTGGATCCGCGAGTTGCATGATACTGGCGGGCTGTCAGGAGAGGGGGAGAGCGCTCCGTTATTCCTGTGTTATTGTAAGTTACTGTACACTTTTGAATAATTAATCTACTATAATTAGTTTGTTTAATATCGAATCATATCAATTTGTTTTAAAGCTCAATAAATAACAAAGAAGACCTTTGACCGGCACTTTTCTAATTTTGTCCGGAAGATTTCAACTTTAACGGACATTTTGACCGGCAAATAAATATTCTAACGGGAACTCTGGTCTGGATAGCCTTCTAAAACTCGGCCTAGTCGAAACTGACCTCTTAAGGTGTTCTGGTCCGCGATCCAGACCAGGTCTCCCACCTGGACATTCCTGGCAGCTCGGTGCCATTTGGGTCGGAGGAACAGGTTGGGGCCTGCTTGACCAGAACTTGTCTACTCCGGCCTGGATAGCCTTTAACCTGTGCCAAGAGCGGCCTTCCAAGCTGATCCCCTCATGGAAGGCGGACTTTCGTTCCTCCATGGCCAGCTCTGATGGATAGAAAGAGGAAGTAACCCTCTTCGGATCAGAGCTTTCCTGAGAGGCTGAGAGATCGCCGTGATTTCCGTAAATATTAGTCTAAGGCAAATATGGAGAGGTAGTTTATCTTCATACGGATCTATGGTTACCCTGATTTTAACATCTGTCCAGTGTTTCAGCTTTATTCATTTCATGATCACCGCTGATAAATGTCCCACGATCATATGCGCTACTTTTGTGTCTCGAGGGCCGGTGTTCTCACACACAAGCATACGCAAACTCGCACCAACAAAAACACACACACAAAGCGGAAACATGTATTTTTCTAGGCAAAACACACACTGACTGACTGCAATATGCATCCACTAGTTAACTAGTTGCAGTTCATATGGCTCACTAGTGAACGTGAAGGCCTTATACGCAGGGGTGCACATAACTTTCTCAGTGAGGTACTCAGATGAGTACCTGGAGTCAGTTATTAGATGAAGCCCTCTGTATCGCGAACGTCAACGGGGGGGGGGGGGTAGTGGCGTACTCGTGACCACCGAGCGTGGACGTTGTGATCAGCTGATCGCGGGAGGAGTCTCCCTCCGCAGCCGGTTGGCGTAATTTTGGCACAATTCCGTTGTACAGACCGACGTCTGTGCCCGTCTGCCGGCACAGACTTGAGCCGGACGCTCATTTGTCCTCCTTTTGAGTTCATCCCTATATTATACTTTATAGTATAAAAAAAAATAGACAATTATACAAAGAAATACAAAAAATAAGTTACGTGTAAGTATATATCCCCGTAAGACTTGTGGTCTTACAAATGATTGGCTGATTGCGATGTCAAATAAATATCTTGTATTTCATTGGTTAATAAACGTAAACAATTAGCCATGTGCTTCTTGACGTCACGTTCACGGCAGGGCACTGTGGCACAGAGTGACGTTAGCGCTAGCGGACTAGCTCACGAGCCGACTCCGCCTAGTTAGCGGTAGGTTAAACCGCAGAAATGCCGAAACGAAAGACTTCATTTAATCCTGAATGGTCGAAAGAGCATGGATTCCTCACAAAAAGTTCAAAGGACGACTTCCATGCTTTTTGCACGTTGTGTCGTTGCGATGTGGACGCAAGCAGCAAAGGAAAAGGTGCTGTCGACAGACATGCTAACACAGATAAGCACAAAAGCAACGATCAAAGCGCAGGTGCCTCTTCACTTTTATCGTTTTTCCGTGAAGCTTCATCGCCTCAAGATGACCAAATCTCCGCTGCAGAACTTTGTAAAGTTTATCATGCCGTCAAGCATCACCAGTCATACAGGAGTGTAGACTGTGGAATAAAAGTTGATCTCACAATCTACAACGACTCATCAATAGCAAAAGGGATGACCTGTGGAAAAACAAAAGCCAAAGCTTTGTGCGAAAATGTCCTAGCACCTACTCTGTCCAGACGCATGGGGATCACCTACACTGTCCAGAGGCATGGGGATCACCTACTCTGTCCAGACGCATGGGGATCACTTACTCTGTCCAGACGCATGGGGATCACCTACTCTGTCCAGACGCATGGGGATCACCTACTCTGTCCAGACGCATGTGGATCACCTACTCTGTCCAGACGCATGGGGATCACCTACTCTGTCCAGACGCATGGGGATCACCTGCTCTGTCCAGACGCATGGGGATCACCTACTCTGTCCAGACGCATGGGGATCACCTACTTTAGCATCTCAGCTAGCAGAACGGCGCAGTTGAAGGAATTCTGCGAGTTTGTGGAAGTGGAGGAATGCAATCGGCTGCGGCACGTTGTCACAAGATGGTTGTCTCTGCTGCCATCTATTGACAGAATCCTGAAGTGTTGGAGACCCCTGAACAGCTACTTTCAGAGTCTAGGTGAGGAGGAATGCTCCAAGATTTTGTGGAAATGCTTTGGAGAGGATGGCAACGAAGTATCTGAGATGTATTTTCTCTTCCTCAGTCACATTCTGAAAGTGTTTTCAGACTGCATTGAAGCACTTGAGGCCAAATCATTCAGCATAACCTCTGTGTTTAAGGTAATGACTGAACTGAAAGGGAAACTTGAGAGAAGGTTAAAGGACACATTTTTTGGCTTTGCTGTGAACAACAAACTCAAGCAGCTAACCCCTGATCTGGCAAAGAAATGTGAGGCTGATTTTCTTGTTTTCTATGAAAGAGCCAAGAAATACGTGAGTGAAAGGTATGACTTCTCCGAGAACAGCTTTCATAGTAAAGTGTCAAAGCTTGGCCTCACAACTGCTGTGTCCTATGGAGAATACAGTGATGCAGTCCAAGCCTGCAGCCTGAAAGACATTGACATGGATGGACTCTATGAGGAATATGGCATGGTGGAAGCTATTCTCAGCTCTTCAGAAATGGAAGGATGCCACAGTGAGGAGCGGTATCTGAAACTGTTTTCCAAAGCAGAAGTCCCACTTGTGAATCTGAGGAAGGTCAGCGCCTACATCTTCTCCATCCCATGTAGCAATGCCCATACAGAACGTGTGTTCTCAATGATGACCTCAGCATGGAGAAATGAGAGAAATCGTCTGGATGTGGACAGTGTCAAGGCAGAGCTGCAAATGTGTGTCAACTTCACATTTGAGTGCACAGACATGTACCAGAGACTCCTTACAAACAGAAAACTCTTGGAAGCAGCCAGGAAAGGGCAAAAGTATCGAAAATAGACATTCAACTTGTGGTTAGTACACTAGTCTTATTGTGTTTTGAGTGTGAAGGATTCAGTGAAGCCAGGATAAAAACTAAAAGATAATCCCAAAGTGTCCTCCTTTTTGGTGTTATGGAAATGGCCGTGTACCGATACTTGAAAAGTACTCCGGTGAGAAAGCGCCGTTTTAATAAGAGCCGTGTGTGTGTTCAGCGCTCTGCTTCCACTCCCTGCACTGCAGCCGTGCCTGCAGTCCCTCCCCTCTCAAGCACGCTCTAAGTGCCTCCCCTCTCTCGTCCACGCGCTAGCTGCCAGAGCATGTGAGAAAACGAGAAGCATGGCTGCAAGTGGGAGTGCAACTGCCGCTGCGCCTCGGCTTGTTGACAAAAATAGTATTTTAGCTATATCTCTGACAGTGAGGGCAAGCCTACGGACACCACGAGGCCTGTCTGAGGAACACGTAGAAACCCTTGTTTTCTTGGCCAAAAATCTTAACAAGGCAAAGGAACTGAATAACAAATGAAAAAAAATGAAAACCAGCCTGCCACCCTAGGACTAAGGTTTAGTCTGAGTAAGGACATAATCAAGCCAGTTATGCTGCTAAACAGTAGGGCTATGTTCTATTTTTTGTCGGAGACCTCATTGTGTTGAATGTCATTTCTGTTGTTTAATATACAAATCTATTTTGACAAAAAAGTTGTTTGAGATGATGCTTAATTTGATTTAATACGAATTCTTGTCATTTATTTTATTTATTGTTCTCATTGTTTAAAAGTTTGTGTTATGGTTCTGGTGTGAAATAAAGCACAATAATTACATTTAAGACTGTTTCCCTTTTTTTAAGAAAAGTATCGAAAAAGAATCGGAATCGCAATTCTTGACTTGGCATCGGTATCGAAACCAAAATGTTGGTATCGTGACAACACTACCGCCTTCTGGAAAAGCTTCACAAGTACGTCGGTACACAAATGCGCTTTGTGACACAAGTGACGGTACGCATTTCAGATTGTTGCTGCGCATGCGTACCAGTTTTGTGCACCCCAGCTTATACGTTCACTAGTGAGCCATATGCAAATGAAGCAGACGGGACCCAGATTCTGATTGGTCAGTTCAGCTCTGTGAGGGAGAGCCTTAGCAATGTTTTTAGCAACGTCTCGAAGACGTGAGGTGCATCAGTCGGGTATTTAGTGCCTACTGTTAAAATATTGTCCGTGGGAAGTCAGTCAGTGTGTGTTTTGCCTAGAAAAATAAATGTTTCTGTTTCAGCTTTGCTCCGCTTTGTGTTTTTGTTGGTGCGAGTGTGCGTATGCTTGTGTGAGAACACCGGCCCTCGAGACACAAAAGTAGAGGAAGTGATCGTGGGACATTTTATCAGCGGTGCTCATGAAATGAATAAAGCTGAAACACTGGACAGATCTTAAAATCAGGGTAACGATAGATCTGTATGAAGATAAACAACCTCTCCATTTTGCCTTGACGAATATTTACGGAAGTCACGGCGATCTCTCAGCCTCTCAGGAAAGCTGTGATCCGAAGAGGGTTATTCCATATTTCTATCCATCACTAATGTCCCTCTGTTATCACAGTGCTATTCTAATCCAAGCGCCTTTCAAATTGCAGCTTAATAAAATGTTTTGAAGGGTATCTATATTCCTGTCTGCAGTCCTAAGGCAACTTTCTAATTATAACAAAGTCTTCAATGTTCTTACCTAATTAGATATATAGTCATATGATCATAATTGGAATAACGGAAGTTGGATGTTGCGTTCAGGTGCAAACTCAGCGCGTCAGTCCGTTCGACAAACAACAACATGCTTACAAAAGCAACAGGACCATAAATCCTGTTTTCAAAAAACACTGCAAGTTCAATTTATTTAAAACTGTTAATCACTCTTTAGTGATCTGGGATCAACAACACAAACCGAAGGGCATCTTTGGAGGACATTTGAACATCCGTAGCCTCACACCTAAAGCTGATCAAGTCTATCATCTTCTTCATGATTCCAATTTAGATTTTCTCTGCCTATCAGAAACATGGCTTCATACCAACTCTCCATCCGCTGCATTGCATGTGCCAGGCTATCAAAGCTTTAGACAAGATCGATCTTACGGAAGAGGGGGTGGGGTTATGATTTATGTCAAAGACCATCTCAACTGTCATCAATATGCTGGCCTTTTAACCATGACTTGGAATGTCTTGGATTAAAAATAATGCTGTCCCCTGAAATGTCATTTGTGCTCATTGTTGTTTATCGTCCACCCTCTTCAAATAATGACTTCTACACCACATTCAAAAAACTTCTTAAAGCATGTGATTTCAAAACAGAAGTAATACTGCTTGGTGACCTGAATTGTAACTGGTTAGAAAAGACAAGTAGGAAAGCCCTTAAGCAAATCACAGATATTTTAGACTTAACACAAATGACAGAAGGACCAACCTGAATAACCTCATCCTCACAGACACAAATAGACTTAATATTAAGTAATAAACCTGAGAGGGTGGATAAAACATTTAATTTCATCACTGGACTATCTGACCACAACTTAATATTAATATCCAGAAAACTCACAAAGAAACGGTTCCACCACTCTTACAAACCTCTGGAACAACTAAGAATACCGAAAAATGAATTTGCAAACTTTGAGCAAGCTGTGCAACAGACTGACTGGGAAAGTATGCTAACTGGGAGCAGTGTAGAAGCAGCAGCCAAATGTTTGCGACCAAGCTACATGATTTAGTGGAGATGTTCTCCAGAAAAATGAAAAGTGAAAAAAACAATGCACTTCCTTGGTTCAATACGGACATATTGAACTTGATGAAGGAAAGAGACTTTGCACTGAAAAGAGCACTGAAAACTAAATTAACTACTGACAGGCATAGGTTTACTTAATTACGTAATAAAGTAACTCAAACAATCAGAAAGGCCAAAGCCAACTTCTTCATAACAATAATTAATGAGGCAAAAGGTAACACTAAAAATAATTTGGGAACAGATTAAAACCTTACTGGGAATCAAGCACAGGCCAAAAAAGCAGCCAGAACTAAAAGAGAATGGTAACCTAGTGCAAGACCCAGAACAACTTGCCATAGCTTTTAATTAGGGCTGTCAAGTTAACGCGTTAATAACGCGTTAATGCAAAAAAAATGAACGCCACTAATTATTTTAACGCGATTAACGCATGTGTATTTTTTGTCCTCGGCCGCCCCGTAGTTTCAGAACGCATCGAGTTTAAAATACCATCTACAAGCTGACGCTGACAGCCCCGCTCCTGCCGCCCGCTTGCGGCAGATCACACTTCCACGCTCACCGGCAGGCCCGGACTGGCCATCGGGAGGACCGGGAGGGTGTGTGTAATGTGTGGCGCGAGCGAGCGAGAACTCGCACACCACCTTACGTGTATTGTTGTTGTTAGCATCTGGTGCTAGCTAGCTGAGCTAACGGATATAAGGAGCTGTTTCAATTAAAACAGGAGCGACATTTCGCCGACAACTGCGCCGAGCACTTGACTTTATGCAGGTAGCCAGACAGTGGGACATTGTACACACACACACACACACACACACACACACACACACACACACACACACACTTTGTATTGTATTATTGTATTGTATGAGAGGTTCCAGGTTGTTGTGTTTAATATTCATGAGAATATTTGTCATTGTTCAAATGATAATAAACAAACATTTGCATAAAGCATATTTGTCCACTCATATGTTGATAAGAGTATTAAAAACTTGAAAAATATCCCTCTAAGGCAGGGGTTCTCAAACTTTTTGTTTATGCGGACCACTATTTATTATCAAGGATTTTCGCGGACCACCTCATATGCAAACCGTAAAAATAAGTACATATATAAACGTAGTGTTAAAACGCCGATATTTTTGTATAGTTAATTATAGACAATCAAAAGTAAATTGAAGCCTATTTGATACTTTTGTGACCGGTCTCTGTCTGCGTTGTGTATGTGTCTCAAAGAGGACGGCGGACGGTATTTTAATTAGGTCATCCCAAACAATGCCACAAGTGCGCACGCGCGCAGTGCACTCACAAAACGGGCAGACAGGTCTACAAAAAACTACCGGTATGCTCCTACTTTAGTTACTGTACTGCAAAAAGCAGACGGCGCTGCGCTCAACACACACACACACACACACACACACGCACACACAGACACACACACACACACACACACAAAACCATGGACACAGGCATATAAGTATCATAAACAATGTACAGGCCTAAGTTGCATAAAGGCTTGAGCTACAGTATTGCAACTAAGCAGACAGCGCTGCTTCTCTCTCGCTCTCTCTCCACTTTCAAAATCTATTTAAATCTCAAAACAAACAAAAAACAAATTAACTTATTAAATAAACGAAACGAAAAATATAGCCTACTCAGCGGTTGATCTAGAAAAATATTCATGGGGTGGCAAGAGGGTGGCAGGAGATTTTGAGGGGTGGCATCCCCTGGCAGAAGTATATGCTGATTTAATCGCAGTCATATCAATCAATGTTAACTTGGAAAGCCACAATATTGTTCGCCAATCATATTTCCACGCTCGCGCCAGGGCCGGGGGAGGGGTTACAAGGCTTGTGTCTTGTGGTGCATTCACTTGCACTCGGACATTAGAGATTTTCTCTCATAAATGTCCGATGAGCCCAACGACCACTACCCCACTGCCTGATATCATTAGAAAGCTAGGAATCTCCTCTTTCCAACAGTGTATACAACTCAAAATGTGTCTTCAGGTCCCCGAAAATCCTTGATAATAAAAAGTGGATTTTATTTAGCTTTTTTCCACGGACCACCTGCAGTACCCTCGGACCACAGTTTGAGAACCGCTGCTCTAAGGTACATTTAGAACAGATAAAAAATGTGCGATTAATTTGCGATTAATCGCGATTAACTATGGACAATCATGCGATTAAATATTTTAATCGACTGACAGCCCTACTTTTAATACATATTTGATCAACTCAGTAGATGAGATTGCACAGAACTTTCCCTTGAGAGCAGAACATAATATCAAAGTCGACGAAAGTAAGATGTCCTTTTGCATTCAACCCATATCGGAATTAAAAACCAAAGCAATTATTAATTCTCTTAAAACTTCGACAGCTAAGGACACATACGCTATGGATTCTACGATGCTTAAATCACTGCAAGATTACCTAGTCTGCCCTCTTACGCAAATCATCAATTCATCTGTATTACATGGGACATTCCCAAGTGCATGGAAGACTGCAATTGTAACCCCCATTTTCAAGTCAGGTGACCATCTGAACATCAACAACTACCGCCCAATTAGCATCTTACCTGTAGTATCCAAGGTGGCTGAGAAGTGGGTGTCAGAACAGCTTGTCTCCTTCTTAAACAACAGTCCATTTCAACTTCATCCCATGCAGTTGGGCTTCAGGGCAAATGATTCAACCGAAACAGCCAACTGCTTTTTTATAGAAAAGGTCAAAGCAATGGTTGCCAAAGGAGGTGTTGTTGGTGCAGTATTCCTGGATCTACGCAAAGCTTTTGATACAGTCAATCATAAGGTCCTTCTGTCCAAACTGTCAGCTTTTAACTGCTCTCCATTAACACTCAGTTGGATTGAATCATACCTCACGGGTAGGCGTCAGCATGTTACCGTCAATAATCGACTCTCTCCAGCTCTAAACTTAAGCACCGGAGTACCACAAGGTTCAATACTTGGTTCACTTCTTTTTACCCTATATATTAATGACCTGCCATCTGTCTGTCCTGATGTGGAAACACAGCTATATGCCGATGACACTGTGATATATGTGCATGCCAATACAAAGTAAAAGGCTGCAGATAAACTGACCTCAGCTTTAGGGCTGATCACTAGCTGGCTACACCGCTCCTGTCTTCAGCTTAATGTAAACAAAACAGTAGGAATGTTTTTCACAAAAAGAAAATGCAACATTGTGTCAAATATAAGCATCTCAGGTGAACATATTGATATTGTGCCTCAGATTAAGTACCTTGGAATCATTATTGAATCTAATTTAACATTCAAAAC
The DNA here is from genome assembly GCA_031216635.1 of Dissostichus eleginoides. Classification (NCBI taxonomy): domain Eukaryota; kingdom Metazoa; phylum Chordata; class Actinopteri; order Perciformes; family Nototheniidae; genus Dissostichus; species Dissostichus eleginoides. The sequence continues at coordinate 29,842,973 of CM062282.1, forward strand.
ACAAGTCAAAAAAGTGACCCAAAGAGTAAAGTTTAGCCTAGCAAATTTGAAACATATAAGAAACACAATGACATTGAATTCTGCCAAATTATACATGAATGCCATGATCATGTCACATCTAACATACTGTCTCACAAGCTGGGGGCAAACTAACAGCTCCACACTGAAGCCACTAGCAACCCTGTACAAACAAACCCAAAAAATACTGGACCAGAAACCTAACAGCTCCCATCACTGTACCATCCTCAACAAGCACAACATCCTGAGTTGGGAAGATTAATAAGGTATAGGAACATCGTTCTGGTGTACAAAATCCTGCACAATACAGCCCCTCCACCTCTTAACTCATTGGTTACTCAACGTAACAACACCAGACTGACCACTAGAAGCTCCACACGTGGCGACCTATCAATCCCATTCAGGAAGAGTACTTTTGGTCAGTAATGTACCTGTGTTCACAGTTTTAGCTATAGTGTTATAGCAGAAAAGTTTAATCCAGCGTATTTTCTATATTCATTTAAAGATTCCATAAATGAATGTGTATGCCTTAAACCTGTTTAGATGAAATGTGTGTGTGCTCATTGCAGTGCCTATAGGCTGTATGATTGTTGCTACTGTTAGGCTGCTGGGGTAGTAGGGGATGTAACTTCTCATTATTGTTTGATTGTTCAGTGTTTCCCCTATATACAAATAGCGGCGGTGCAGCGCCACTGCTAGGGGGCGCCAGCCAGGTACCCAAAAAAAATAAAAATATATTTTTTTAAATTATTATTTTTTTTAATTAAAATAATAATAAGTGGCAACCCTTTTTCATTTTTGATTGTTTGTTATGTGGATTTGTAGTATTTGTGTTACTGTATGTTTAATAAAGGTGTATTTTTGCTAAATCTTGAGACATTGCCACTGTATGTACTGGCAGGGCCGATTTTTGGCATAGGCGCCAGATCTGGGGGGGCGCTGCGCTGGTAGCTCTGGGAGGGGAAAAAACATTTTTGACCATTGGCGCTCATCCTAATTTTTGGCCTTGATGTAACAACATTCATAATTAAGTAAATGTAACACCCTTTTCACCCCGGTTACACTTTTCATTTGCCCTGTACGATGGGCGCTGTAAGTGATGAAAGTGGGGGATGTTGGCTTATCAGGCGCCCGCAGCTCACAGCCAAGGTGCGAGCGTGGGAGCGAGAGAGCGAGCGAGGGAGCGAGAGAGAGGGCGTACCGGTGCTGTTGTTATTAGAATCTGGTGCTAGCTGTGCTAACGGATATAAGAAGTAGATGTTTCTACAACCAGGGTTGAGGAGAGCTCTCCTGTCAGACTGAGAGGCTCAGTGAGGTAAAGGACTCTCTGAGTGTTTAGTCTTAAGTTATCTCAGTGGGTCTCAAACAAATATGTGTTTACAAATTATGTAAACACATATTTCCAAGGCACTCCTTTATAATTATTAGGATAAATAAAAACAGGTTCGAAATCATTCCAGTGTATACTATAGGACAGTAAAACAAAAATATCGTTTAAAGTTGGAGAGATACAAAAATATGCATAAATAAATAAATGTTAACTAGGTAAAATAAGATATAAATGAACAACAAAAATGAAATAAGTTACATTTATTTGTTATTGGCTATGGTAGGTTATTGGTTATGTTCACATACTTATTTGATTATTAAAATGTAAACCGATCTTTTTCATATGGGTGTTTAGAGTTCCCCTAGATCAGGTCTCTAGTAAATGTGTGCTCAAAGTGCACCAGATTGAAGCATTTTACTTTAAAATGTTCAAACAAATCTTCCCAGGGGGGCATACCCCCGGACCCCCCTAGAGGATGTGACGTCCACCCCCCAATTAAAACATGTTCATACAATACTGAATACATTTGAAGCCATTTTGACGTATATTACCTATGTCAATAAGTTTCTGTTTTTGTAGTGTATTTGTCTTTTGTAGAGATTTTTCATTTATTCTTTATATATAAAATCTCGCCTAGGGCAGCAAATTGGCTAGAACCGGCCCTGGTACTAGGCCTCAAGAGCCTTTCTTGTGCTGGCAGACACATAGAAACAAATTGGCGGGGCGCACTTCGCACACGCTAAAAAATTCCACGCGCTCCGCGCTCACATTATGCTGGGCCCACGTGCCTTAGCACCGCTGCTATGACTCCATCCTAGGGGAAACACTGTTGTTGTACAACGAAATAATAATTGATCAACTATACCTGATAGGTGCATCATATAGTGAAACATCTGTTATGGGAATTATGAGATCAAATGTATTAACATTTAGGATTCTTGATATAACGCACACACATTTTATCATGTAGCCTACCACACAAATGTCACATGTTTTTCTCTCTGAAAGCTATACTTGTATATGTTTAAACATCATCATCCCATGACATCTTTAGGAGTAGTTAACTAACAAAGGTTGACTGTTCTTATAGCCTAAAGCCTTCTCTGGACTTCCTCTAAACTCGAAGACAGCTGACCTAATTAGAAGGACCATTGTCTCTCACTCTGTTAGTCATGTGAATCCAGAGGTTTTTGCAAGAGGGTTTGAGGAAACATTACATGTTACTTGAAACAACATAACGTTAGAATAAGGTGTTATCTTTTATCTGCTGTTCTGTTTAGTGTGTGAGTTTTTGAATATATGGTGCAAGGGGGTCTCAGCTGACCTAATCAAATGTTATCTTGAGAGACTGTTTCACTCAGAACAGGACGTGCTCTTAGTTCATACTTGCACACACACACTGTAAAGAGAGGGGAGGGACCAGATGAAATCAACACCAGCTGACTCACTGCTTGGAGGTCGTCCAGGATGTATAACTACTGTAACATTTCAATACTGGAGCACTCCCTTCTGACTGACTGTCCGGATAACTTGTATCCCACAGTGGTAGAATGGAGTCCAGAGTACTCTGTGAGAATTGGACTGTCTGTTTTGCTAATAAACTAGTTGATTTAACATAGCCTTTTATTTTGTAGTTTTCTTTTGTGCTGCTTTCAACGACCTCTTCTTCTCATCAACAAACGCGCTGAAGTAGGGCCGGCCCTCTTGACGGCCGCCTGAGGGTGCCACTACAACAATCTTGGTGACCGACCGACGTGATGAGAGAAGGGTCCTGAACAGCGGCACATCTGACGAAACAGCGGACGCAGTGGTCCAGGGTCAAACACCTCCGAGCGCCGGTGACAACTAAAAAACCCGGGTTTCTAAAAACAGAGGTAAGCAGATACCGGTTACATTCAAAATCTGTGATTGGAGATTCACCAAATTTTAGAGTTGTCACTGGGGTCTCTCAGTGTTGTAGTTTCTATATTAGGCAGACAGTACTATCCCATTTTTTTAACGAGATTTCAGTGGTTATAAATTGGTAAAGGAAGTCCAGCTGCAATCATCGTCCGAGATTTCAGTGGTTTTAAATTGTTAAAGGAAGCCCAGCTGCAAATACTCAGAGAAATAAGATGACACACACAGTAATTCTTAGACGAATTCTGGGGTTTGGGCTCATCGACTAACTGGGGCTACGTTAGGTATATTTATTTTGAGTGTGATTAACTGTGGTTGTATATTATAATATTTTCAACATCAATTTGAAAGGACCGTCCCTGAAAGTATTGTAGAATCTTATTTGTATCTGATAGCATATACGTGACGATCAAAGGTTATTGTAGACTGGGTTTCGACTCCGTGCCTGGGCCGCATCCTCGTAAGAGGGTGTCGAAGCGCTCTTGGAAGTCTCAGTAACTGGTTGAAATACACCTCGCACCGAAAACTATCAGACTGTATACCTGTGGGAATAAAACTGCAATATTTAGTAAATTATAGTACGCAGAAGTACCTGGTATTTTTTATAAAAACTAAAACCTTTAGGAGAAGCAGATACGAACGAAGTCAAAATGGAAGGAGAATTTAAACGTGAAGAGAGAGAATTAGGAGTCCCTGTTCCGGGTAGTTTAAGGGAACAGTGGGGACAAGCAGAGAGATTGATACTTAGCGGACTTAAGTCCGGAGATCGTAAAAAGGCGAGCAGGGATCTCCGTTTCAATCAATCAATCAATCAATGTTTATTTATATAGCCCAATATCACAAATGTTACATTTGTCTCAGTGGACTTCACAGTTTGTACAGAATATCAGTAGACAATACGACACCCTCTGTCCTTAGACCCTCACATCGTACAAGGAAAAACTTCCAGAAAAAGGAAAAACCCCACAGTTTAAAGGGGAAAAAAATGGGAGAAACCTCAGGGAGAGCAACAGAGGAGGGATCCCTCTCCCAGGACGGACAGACGTGCAATAGATGCCGTGTGTAAATTGAGAAGATAATACATTTACAACATAGGTAGTCCAAATGTTTGGAAATGCATGTGTCTATAATAAGAAGATGAATCCACGAGGATATCCATCCAGGACTTATGATCCAGGACCACAGCAACAGGCACAGCCACGACTCAAGATCCAGGGCTCGCGATCCAGGACTCAGGACCACAGCAACAGGATCAGCCACGACTCAGGGTCCCGGCGTAGATAGACACCAAAAAGAAATTTGGGGAAGCTGGGTTATTCGGAACATGAGAGTACACAGGTACAGACAGAGAGAAGGAAGAAGTAAAGTAAAGTGTCCCCCGACAAACTAAGCCTATAGCAGCTAAACTAGGGGCTGAATCTAATCAACCCTAACTATAAGCTTTATCAAAAAGGAAGGTCTTAAGCGCACTCTTAAAAACGGATAGGCTGTCTGCCGCCCGAACACAAACTGGAAGCTGATTCCACAAATGTGGAGCTTGATAAGAAAAGGCTCTGGCTCCCATTGTACTTTTAGAGACTCTAGGAACAACCAACAACCCTGCATTCTTGGAACGCAATGCCCTAGTAGGACAGTAGGGTATAATGAGTTCTTTAAGGTAAGATGGCGCCTGACCATTAAGGGCTTTGTAGGCGAGAAGAAGTATTTTAAATTCTATCCTATGTTCTATAGGGAGCCAGTGTAAGGCAGCCAGAACAGGAGTAATGTGGTCCCTTTTCCTAACTCTGGTTAGTACACGTGCTGCAGCATTTTGAATCAGCTGAAGCGACTTAACTGACTTCTTGGTACACCCTGATAATAGAGAGTTACAATAATCTAGCCTTGAAGTAACAAATGCATGGACTAGTTTCTCTGCATCGTTTTGATGCAAGATATGCCTGATTTTTGCAATGTTACGTAGATGGAAGTAGGCGGTCCTTGAAATAGATTTTATGTGGGCGTTAAAGGATAAATCCTGATCAAATATAACACCAAGATTCCTTACAGTCTCACTGGAGGCCAAATTAATGCCATCCAAAGTTAGTATATCTTTAGATAATTTGTTTCGTAGATTCTTTGGGTCGAGTACAATAACTTCAGTTTTGGCCGTGTTTAACATCAAAAAGTTTAAAGTCATCCACGTTTTTAAGTCCTTAAGGCAGTTTTGAATTTTATTTAGATGATTAATTTCATCAGGCTTGATTGATAAATATAGTTGAGTATCATCCGCATAACAATGAAACTGTACAGAATGATTCCTTATAATATTGCCGTTTCTTACACTATCGGATGATCGCAGAGAATAGAGTAGAGGGTGACGAGGCAATAAGTCTCCTAGCCACAGTACTCAATACATACAAGCGACAGTTGGTTCAGAAATTAGAAACTCTCAACAAGCAGAAGGCAGGATTTATCAGGGCTTCTAAACTTAACAAAGAAAGGGAGCTAGTCGACAAGCTAAGGAGAATAGGCCATAACGCAGCCTTAGTTATGAATGGAGTGGCAGTAACCTGCCTCTGAGCAAAACTCCCGCCAAAAATCTGCCCGCCATAGCAGCCCCACCCAGTCCTGCACCAGCCCCTCCCACAGAAGTGATAGACAGTCAGGAAGGAGAAGCCATATGGTGGGCCCCTCCCAGACATCCCAGAGGGCGTCCCCTCCTCTATCCAGATTATACAACCCCTTTAAGACCCGACCCCCTCCCTATACGCTTCCCTCCACCTCTAACCCCCCCTCACCCAGTTCCCCTCCCATGACAAACCTTCAGATGCTGTCTACAGACGCATTTCTGAATCAGAACTAGAAAAGGAGGTCAGAAGGGGAGGGAATTTCAGAATGACAGGAAATGTCTCTCTGTTCCCACAGACTCACCTCTATTCCCAGGAAAGGGATAGCTGTAGCTCAGTTAACACACAACGTCAGACAGTGGGAAACCTACAGAATCAGAAAAAAAATGGTGCATACCACCATAACTACTCTCATCAGCTAGCAGCTAAAGAGAGCAACACCCCATCAGTTACAAGACCAACTGCCGAAGAAAACGATTGAGTAGACTGAGGACATTGTTGACTCCGAAGACATACCAATGAGGAACCTACGGTAGCTGAATTGATAGCAATCATAGACATAAATGATAAGGAAGAAAATGAACGAAAGGATGCTTACGAAGAGCGAGTGTGGAGGGAAGAAATAGCACTCAGAGAGAGAGAACAGGGTGAGATTGAGTGTGAAAGAAAGGACAGACATGAGAGAAAATGGGACTAGGCATAAGGCCCATGACTCAGACACAGAACATAGGGGACGCAACCACACAAAAGGATAGACACAGCAGAGCGCATACTATGTCCAGAGAAACCTCCCCTAGCCTCTCACCACGGAGAAGCGGTAGTTTAAATGGAGAACCATTTGCAGAGAGATCCACACAGATTAGACATGCTCCAATAGCGCAACGAGTCTCTTCTGAGAGAGAATATATTGACCAGGACGATGACTTGGACAGTTCGGACTCAGGCGAAGACAGACAAACAATGAACAGTATTTGTCTGCACTGATAAGGAAGCAGAACCGAACTGTAGACACCGTAAAAAGAACAGAGTTCAGATTATAACCATGACAGGAGATTTCAGAAGCTGACCAAGAGACAGTAGCTAAATTACCTCAGATGGTAAGACGTAGCCAGAGACAACGTGACAAGAATCCTGACACGCATGTTGCTTTGAACATGCCACTAGTAGCTCTCCAATCTGGAGGGTCGACATACCACCCGTTCACTATGGGTGACATTCATGCACTGTTTTACAGAATGCCCCTACCTACGGAGGGAGGGAAATTGGATGAGGAAGTTTGCTGATATCACAACAGGGCAGAGCATCTGCATTGGGGATTTCAGGCGAATTTTGTCTCAGCAGACGAGTGCGTATGAAGTTCAGCGAGTTGAAGCTAGGGTGGGAACAGGAAATTATCGGGACGATCTTCCCATCACCACGAACAACATACACAGCCAATTGAGCACCACCATGAGAGAGCATTTCCCACAAACAGGGGGCGGGTATGGGTCTCTAGCATTCACATTCACTCCTGGAGAGGCTGCAGCAACCATGTTGCTCAGATCCAGGGAGCAGTACACTACAGCCACTGATTGTAGTCCAGACAATAATGATCAACACAAACAGATGTTCCGCAAAGCAATTCTTGCTGCAGTTCCAGCAGAGATTAAGGCTCTTATGGAAGACAATCCAGAGGCAGACCATCTGCCTACACAGACGTGGGAAAGGCACTTGGCCCACCACATGGGTAAATACAATAAGGTACTTACCAAGACAAAGACAGAGGAGGAAGAGTTAAGAGTCCAGCTCCTCCGCACACAGCTAGCATTAGCCCGTAAGGCAGTACAGACCGAGAAGAAAAGTGCCAAACAGCTTGTTGTCCACTCAGATAGTGATGTGCCGAAAGCTCCCGTGGCTCCGGCCCAACAGCCGGCTCCGTTCTGGCCTTTCCCTGGGGTGTATCCGCCTCCGGCTCCTGCTTACAATATGGCTCCGTATGTCTTTAATCCTGCTACGCTGACACAGAGGGGTGGTGGGAGTAGGGGAGCTCCCAGAAGGGCGTTCCAAGGACCAACAGCCCAGAGGGTGTGCTTCACGTGTGGTCAGTCTGACCATTGGTGGAGGGAGTTCCCGCATGGCGCACCACCACCACAAAGAGGAACGGGACAAGGGGGACAAAGAGGCGGACAAGGAACCAGAACAGACATGCAGTATTACCAGCAGAACCATGGGGTGGCGCCACAGCGTCAAGCTCAGAATGGACATATGGCTCCGAACGCAATGGCGGTCCCTGGTGGACAGTATGTGCAGTATGATCAGGAGCAGGGGTATTACCCACAATGAGGAGGCGCAGGGAACCCAGATTGTACGAGCCTGGCGGATCCTTACATGAACATGACTGTTAAGCAGATTTCACTGCCGTTTTTGGTTGATTCTGGGGCTCGATATTCTACTATCAGCACTCCTAAATTCGACAAATCCAGTTCAGATGATACAGTCGCAGTCATAGGGTTTTCGGGACAAATAGAACATGTACCGCTCTCAACACCTCTGACCACTAAGATAGCAGGCCAGGTCTTTTTCCATCAGTACATCCTTGCACCCCAAAGTCCGGCCAACCTCATGGGCAGAGACGTTTTGATCAAAGCCAATGCCTCTATCCTCTGTTCCCCTGATGGTCTCATCATTTCATTTCCCGATGGTACTAAGTTGAACTGTTCATTGTCCACAATCAGAACAGGCTCCCAGATGATGATATCCCAGTCTACAGCAGCAGAGGCTACCCAGTATGCAACTATATACTGGGGCCTGCTAGACCGGCCACAGGAGAACTACGGACTTTTTTCTATCTTTCAACAGTGGAAGCCCTGGATCAATCTCCTCCGCCCTTACGGCCCTCCTCCTGACCCTCCCCATCTTACTCTGTACTATGATAGACAGGATGACCAAACCTACGCCTATGCCTTTGATGCAGAGGTAGCAATGGCTAAGTGGGAGGTAGATGCAGTAAAGTTATATATTGGCCAAGCAGGGGTAGCCGCAGCGATTGATCTAACTGACGAACAACAATATTGGTACCGTATGTCTTCTGAAGCCACCCCACACATTTCCCTAGCCATTAGGAAAGGTTACGAAGCCAAAGAACTGGGTCCCATGGTCAAAGCACTGTGCACAGCGCCTATGCACTTAAGATTCAGACACAGGAATGCATCTTTATGGAAAGGCACGAGGTAGACAGACATCATGGTAGGGAAAAAACAGATCATCCATTTACAGCAGACATGATACGTGACCTCGTGATGCAGTACGTGATGCAGCACCCATTGACAGTTTTGACGACACACAGCATTGTCTCATTTGTTAACTCCAGCGCATTCACCATGTCATCCACCAGACAGACAAAGAAAACTTTGACAGAAGCACACATAACCTATTCACATGAGGGCGTGAATAGCGCAGACAACATGGGCAGTGGAGAACCACACCGATGTGAGGACAAGATCATACAGGATGTGAAGTTGAGAGTGGATCTCAGGGAGGAACCAATCCCAGACGCAGAAAACTTATTCACAGATGGTTGCTGCTTTAGGCACCCCATCCATGGGCTCCAGGCAGCCTGGTGGTAAGTCAGACAGGCATAGGAGAGTTTGAAGAAAGAGCAGCTGAAAGGGTAACAGGGAAAGTCTCAGCACAGTTGGCAGAACTAAGAGGAGTCAATGCAGCGTTAGAACTATCAGATGGAAAGGAAGTTAACATCTACACAGACTCAGCTTATGTCCATGGAGTAATTCATGTTGAAATGCGCCAGTGGATGAGAGCAGGATTTGTAACTTCAACCAATGTTCCCATTAAACATCAAAAAGACATCAAAAAGCTAGCGGAAGCAGTAATGTTACCAAGCAAATTAGCATTGCTAAAATGTAAGGGCCATAACAAAGCTGATAACTTCTTAGCTTGGGGAAACAATGCAGCAGCCAAAGCCAAAGCAGGGTACATACCACATTTCCAGATGTTGGTCACCAAAGCACCGGAGTTACTCCCAGCAGTCACTGACTGCTTTGGTACTCTCCAGACGGTAGACCAGTTCTACCTCCTGAGTGGATAAGATCCATGCTAAAAGAAGCGCATGGCCCCACTCATTGTGGTAAAACTCAAATGAACAGACATCTCACGCATTGGTGGCACCCATACTTACCTGACATGATAGCGAACCATTTGGAAGAATGTGTAATCTGCCTCACCCACAACATCAGAGCAACAGTGAAGCCTCACCAGGGAAAGTTTCCTTTACCTAAAATGGCCGGAGAACAAATCATCATTGACTACACAGATATGATTGATAAGGTTAGAGGGTTCAGGTATCTCCTAGTGGTGGTAGATGCATATACAGGATGGCCAGAGGCCATACCATGTCGCAGGGAAGATGCAGACTCAGTGATCAAGTTTCTTATCACTCATTACATCCCCCTACATGGGTTCCCCAGAAGGGTGAGGTCAGATAATGGCAGCCATTTCAAGAATCATCATTTGCAGACAGTTGAGAAGTCCCTTGGACTCAGACACAACTTTGGATCAGTGTATCATCCACAGTCGCAGGGAAAGGTAGAAAGAATGAATCAGAGTATCAAACAGAAGCTCAGTAAGGCCTGTGATGCCACAGGCATGAACTGGTTAGACGCACTACCTTTGGCCCTATTGTCCCTTCGCAGTTCTGTAAACAGAGGCACAGGCTTCTCTCCTTTTGAGCTAACACATGGTCACCAGTTTCCTGGACCTGGAGCATTAGCAGTAGGGAAAGAAGTAGAAGAGATGGATAGCAAACCATACTACCAGCAACTTAAGGGCTTGGTATCAGATTTCTCCACCCAGGTTGCTGACGCCAAAGGGGGACCGGAGAAGCACGAGGCTAACACCGCAGAATTCATCTGGCTGAAGGTCATCCGTCCGAAGTGGCTCAACCCAAGGTTCACCGGCCCGCACAGAGTGACTCAGAGGACATCACATGCAGTTCGCCTCGAAGGAAAGGGGGAAACGTGGTATCATTGGAGCCAGTGCGCCGTTGGAAAACCTCCAGCAAGGACGTTAGACGACATCAGAACTGACATCGCTGCAGCAGGACGAGAGAACGACACCTCTGACGACGACAGCCCAGCAGAAGCAACGACCCACACAACAGATGACAAGGACAAAGACACAGAGGTAACAACAGGCGATCTTGGAAAGGGATTACGGCCGGCGAGGAGGCGGACACGAGTCTACGGGACCCCGACCCCTGAAACACACGACTCCATATAGGACCCGACTTTTTTACTCCCACCTTTAGGGGCACTTTCCAATAAGTAGCAGCATTTTTATGCCCACCTATAGGGCCTCTTTCTAATAAGAGTAGTAGGTTATATATAACGAGAGGTTAGCCCTATAGTTAAAGGGCAGTGAAAGTCTCCCCACTCACCAGACCTTCTATTTAACAGGTTTTACTGAACCTTATATTTAACAGGTTCTGGGAGCACAGTATTTACCATTACAGGGTACTATTTTACACCCTGTTTTAAAAATCTCCTTAGGAGATTTTAGCATTGTGTTCAGAAGAACCTAATTACAATAACACGGACCACTGATTAAAGGTACTCAATAATGACAGACTGTGGATTACACTTCCTTATTGTTTGTTGGTGTACTCTGCTAGTGGGAATCGTGGTTTACTTGGGACACTGTTTGTATCTTGAACACCATCCTTAGTTATATGGCCTAGCGAATAGCCTTATTATTTGATTGAGTGTTAATTCCTTGCGTCCTAGTAAATCTCCTATTATTAATAACAGAAATAACCCTTGTTGTGTTACATTGAAAATAACAACCTAACCATGTATGGGAGTTGGAGATGGTTGCTAGGGAGCCCTGGTCACGATGTCACCGTTACCGTTATTTTTGTTTTGTGATTCCATTGACCACCCAGACTCCATTCCCCCGCCAGAGGAGTCCGTAACTAGGGTCAAACGGGCCAAATATGAGGTAAGTTACCAAAATGCCTCCTAAACAAACCTTCACTTTCCAAGCAGGTAGTGATGGAATAATACAAATCGACCTGTGCAAAATTGCCCCTGCAGAAACCTCGACAGGACATATTCTACCTAGCCCCTGCGGTATGTAACAGAAGCGTCAAGATAGGGTCAAAGGCGATCCTTACACTTACAGAGGCAGTACATTTGCCAAAGGCGACCCCTATGTGTCCGTCACATACACCTACGGTTGTCCTGCGAGTCCTGGTCCTGTCCTAGCAAATTCGGGTCCTGATGACTGGGGATACACGCCATCTTACCGATCAGCGGCAATTGTTAGATCCCTCAAATATAGAATGAACGTGGTCAGGAGAAACCCAGACGTCCCGTGCTCCGCCAGGTTTTGTAATCCGGTGCTCATAACGCTAAAGAAGGTCGTGCTCTCCGACGCTGGACTTTATGTCCTCGCGGTACATGCAGGAAAGGGTTCGCCACAAGGCCTCTTCGAAATTAAAGTTATACCAAAGATAGAGCAAAACCGTCGTCAGGGAGCATCTAAGGTTAAATACTTGTCTAAAGTCACATGTACGGATAAATGTACGGGGGATTATAGCCAACTTCAACCTCTAGACATCATCCAAATGGCCACAGGATACATAGATGACAATTATGGCTAAAATGGGTTGTCCGAACAGCCCAAGAACAAATGGCAGGGGATTGCCTAGCCTGTGCTACAGCCCGCCCGCAATTAGTCACTGACCCTGCGCCCCTGTTTTCCACAGATACCTGGGGTTACAACTGTATGTTACAACTGACCAAGATGGCTAGTCCTCCTAACTGCACCACCCTGGCCAAGGTTTTCCCTCCAATTGACAATGGTACTAGGACAGGCCCATTCACGCCTAACAGAGGCGCCGGTGGGTACACATGTTTCACCATGGTCCAAAAATCTCCGCGTTTTGACCTAGGAAATATCTCTGCGGATTGGTGTAACCACACCGTGTCTGGTACTAGTATAGGACATTGGGCCAGGGTGGTCTCTACTATTATTGTGGGGGCCACCGCCTGTTCACCCGTATCCCCGAACTATCTGTGGGGTTGTGTGCTATGGTGCGCCTCCATGCACCCCTAATGTTACGAGGCGAAAAACTGGTGCACACGGACCCTAAAGCCTCCCTCAACATCAACCTATCACTCGACGTAGGGGACACGTGTTGTCCAAGCGCTACGCCCCAGGACCCTTTGATTTATCTGTCAACTCTCCCACTTACATGGACTCCATAGGGGTGCCACGGGGTGTTCCCAATGAGTATAAACTCGCTGATCAAGTTGCCTCAGGTTTTGAGAACATTCCTTCTCGCAGCTATCTTCCCATCACCCCTAACAAGAATGTAGACAGGATCAACTATGTACATTACAACGTACTCCAATTGGCCAATCTCACTAGGGACGCGGTAGAAGGCCTGGCTGAACAATTGGGTCCAACGTCCGTTATGGCTGTGCAAAATAGGATGGCGTTGGATATGCTTCTGGCGGAGAAAGGGGGTGTTTGCGCATGTTCGGTGATATGTGCTGCACGTTTATTCCCAATAACACTGCACCTGACGGTTCCGTGACTAGAGCTTTGGAAGGTCTTCGCATCCTATCTAAAACAATGCATGAACACTCAGGGGTCAACAATTTTATGGAGGAATGGATGACAAACATGTTTGGTCAATGGAAAGGTTTAATAATGTCTTTTCTAATTTCTATTACTACATTCATGGCTATTTTGGTAACATGTGGGTGTTGTTGTGTGCCCTGTATTCGCTCGTTGTGTGTTCGACTCATCAGTTCCACCATTGAAGGGAAAGCCGCGACTCCCCCTCCCTATCAGATGCCCTTGTTGGCGTATTCCTATGAGGGGGAGGAGGGCCCTGATGATTCACCACACAAAGATGCTGCTTTTTAGAACTCAGGTTACCCCTTCTAATAGTTCCTTCACTGCCATGAAAAGTTGTGTTCTGGCCCCATGAAGGTTTCAAATATTCTAGATCTCAGTTTCTGATAGATCTATACAATGGCGTAGGGCAGACACTGTATAGAAGTTAAAGTAACCTGTATATCCTATATAACCTGTTTCAATAATTATAACCTGTTTTAATAATTATAACTTTGTCTGTGTAAAATGTATACTTATGAAACTAGACCAAGCGTTCTTATTTTGTTTTGTTTGAGGTGGTCAATTGTGTGTGCGTTGACTTAGGAATGTAGAGGATCCAGTCGCCCCCCCCGGGGTTTTTTAATGGGCCGGATAGGAGCATGGGGGGGGTTGCAGGAGAAAGGTAATAAAACTGACACCATTGAGTCTATGCAGAGATTGTACTGAGAGAAAGATTGGGATGTGGAGTGGTACGGCCAGGTGCTGAGGATAAACGAAGATAAGGATTGGTACCTCACCCCCGTTCAACCCAGAATTGTTTATTTTATGGCTGCCATAAAAGATGACCTGGGACTGATCGGCGGCGCAGGAGATCCAAACTTCCCACGCCGATGGCTGACTCACTCTGATTCGCTGTTTAGACCTCGTCAATGGCTGACTCACTCTGATTCGCCCAGGAGTGAGTCCACCAATGGATGAACACCTAGGGAGGAGCAACCGACACATCTCCTCCCACACCTCTCCGTTTGTGGGCATAAATATTATGAATTCTGTACACTCGGGGCCTCTGTTCTGTCTGACTGTCTGATACGTACATCGCACGGTAGTAAGAACCAAGGCCCGAAGTACTTCGTTATATTGTACTGTTGTTTTTACCATTAAATCAGCTTATTGTTAAACCTCATATCTCTGTCTGAGCCCTTCCTTTTTATAGCAGACCACTCATCAAACGAACGGCGCGGAGCGGGCTCGAACCTTCAACCACTGAAGGGTGCTTCAATCCAACAAAGTTTTAAAAAATAGTATGAACAAAGCATGTTTGAAGGTTCTGGGTAAACGGTGTGGATCTCTTGATTAGAGATCCAAAGGGGGAATTAATGTACCTGTGTTCACAGTTTTAGCTATAGTGTTATAGCAGAAAAGTTTAATCCAGTGTATTTTCTATATTCATTTAAAGATTCCATAAATGAATGTGTATGCCTTAAACCTGTTTAGATGAAATGTGTGTGTGCTCATTGCAGTGCCTATAGGCTGTATGATTGTTGCTACTGTTAGGCTGCTGGGGTAGTAGGGGATGTAACTTCTCATTATTGTTTGATTGTTGTACAACGAAATAATAATTAATCAACTATACCTGATAGGTGCATCATATAGTGAAACATCTGTTATGGGAATTATGAGATCAAATGTATTAACATTTAGGATTCTTGATATAACGCACACACATTTTATCATGTAGCCTACCACACAAATGTCACATGTTTTTCTCTCTGAAAGCTATACTTGTATATGTTTAAACATCATCATCCCATGACATCTTTAGGAGTAGTTAACTAACAAAGGTTGACTGTTCTTATAGCCTAAAGCCTTCTCTGGACTTCCTCTAAACTCGAAGACAGCTGACCTAATTAGAAGGACCATTGTCTCTCACTCTGTTAGTCATGTGAATCAATAAGGTGTTATCTTTTATCTGCTGTTCTGTTTAGTGTTTGAGTTTTTGAATATATGGTGCAAGGGGGTCTCAGCTGACCTAATCAAATGTTATCTTGAGAGACTGTTTCACTCAGAACAGGACGTGCTCTTAGTTCATACTTGCACACACACACTGTAAAAAGAGAGGACGGACCAGCTGACTCACTGCTTGGGGGTCTTCCAGGATGTATAAACACTGTAACATTTGAATACTGGAGCACTCAATTCTGACTGACTGTCCAGATAACTTGTATCCCACGGTGGTAGAATTGGACTGTCTGTTTTGCTAATAAACTAGTTGATTTAACATAGCCTTTTATTTTGTAGTTTTCTTTTGTGCTGCTTTCAACGACCTCTTCTTCTCATCAACAAACGCGCTGAAGTAGGGCCGGCCCTCTTGACGGCTGCCTGAGGGTGCCACTACAACATCAGTCATCCTTCTCGGTCAGAGCAATACAAAACTGGAACTCTCTACCCACTCAAATCAAAGACATACATACACATACCACCTTCACAGCTCACTTAAAAACATGGTTCACTGAGAACTACACCTGCACACACTAGTCTGTGTTGAGTATGGCGTGAGTGTTACATGTTGTGTTACATGTTGTGATCATGGATGTTGCCCCTCGTTTCTGTTATGTGATTGTGATGTGCTATATGTGACATGTACTGTATGTAGTAACGTGTGTTGTTTATTGTTCTCTTTTATCCTTTCGCCTGTATCTACTTGTCTTTCATCCTTTTTATTTTATTTTATATTTTTTTATAACTAATGCTGTTGCTATATTGTGATTTTAAGGGTGTCTATTACCATCTGGCCGGGGACAACAGCTGGAAATTAGCCATGTCGGCTAAAGCTGCTCCATTTACTGTTTTTGTGACAGTTCATCGATGGGGACTGTCCACAACACTATAAATAAATAAACTAAACTAAACTAATTACAAAAATACTTTTGTTTTATATTTTTGTAAATATGGTCATATGACTGTATTTGAAAACACAGTGTATTTAAGCTCTTAAAGAAACTTTTTGGGCTGGGTGGCGCTCTAGCTTAGGGCCTATAGGAAACCTCGATGCATTATTTCCCCTCCTCCTCATTAGCATTCTGTGCAACTAGTGTGACTAGTGAGCATTTGGGACCCATTAGTACTACTTGTGAACATTTTAAGCCTCACTAGTTCACTAGTTGAATTTCAATGTATCTCACTAGTTAACTAGTAAAGGGCAAAGGGTTCACTAGTTAACGTGTAGACATTTTGAGCCCCACTAGTTAACTAGTAAGGTCAAAAGAGGCGTCAACTAGTTAACTAGAGAACCTTTTGCCTTTCATTTCATTTCATTTCAAACCTTTATTTATCCAGGTGTATCCCATTGAGATCATTGATCTCTTTTTCAAGGGAGACCTGCTCAAGTAGGTTCCACACGAAACATAAAAACATAAAACAACAGAACAACAAAAAGGACATCATACAGCATCAATACAGGGATTACAATTTACATAACTATCCACATAGTACCAACAGGTACCAACAGCATCCGATTGAGTAGCATCCAACCGAGCTTTAAAAACATTTAGTGGCACCAGATTGCTCAGTTTCCATTTCAATTGCAGACTATTCCAAGACAGAGAAGCTGCGCATCTAAAAGCTATCTTCCCTAAGACAGTCCTAGCAGTTGGCACATTTAATAAAACCACAGCATGCGATCTCAGGCAGTAGCCACTTACAATTCGCCGTGAGATCAGGGAGCAGATGTAGGATGGAAGTTTCCCTAACATGGCTTTGTATATAAAAATGTACCAGTGACTGAGCCTCCGTACAGTTAGCGAAGGCAAACCAGCCCTTGCATACAGGGTACAGTGATGGGTTAATACTTTACAGTTTGTCACAAATCTCAGTGCACTGTGATACGCAGCATCTAACTTGATCAGGTAATGGGCAGGTGCATTCATATAAATCAAATCACCATAGTCCAGCACAGGTCAAAAGGTCACAGAGCCTTTTCCTGGCCTCAAGCGAGAAACAGGACTTGTTCCTGTAAAAGAAACCTAGCCTAGCCCTCAGTTTTTTAAGCAGGTTATTGACATGAAGTTTAAAAGAGAGACAATCATCAAGCCAGATACCAAGGTATTTGTAACAGGTAACCACTTCAAGTTTTATTCCTTGCGTAGTTACAATATCTAAAACAGGCTCTGGTGTCTTTTTAGCTTTTGAAAAAAGCATTACCTTGGTTTTATCAACATTTAAAAGAAGCTTTAGTTCAGAGAGCTGAGTCTGAATAATGTTAAAAACACCTTGCAATTCAACAACAGCCTCCTTAATGGAGGGACCTGCACAGTACATCACGGTATCGTCCGCATAAAAATGTAAGGTTGCTCCATCGACATTATCACCTAAACTATTGATGTAGATGGAAAATAAAAGTGGACCTAAAACAGAACCTTGTGGTACACCATTAGTAATGTTTAACCACTCAGAAGACAGCCCATCAAACTGAACACATTGGGACCTTTCAGAGAGGTAGTTCACAAACCACCCCCACTGCATGACTGGATATGCCAATACTGACTAGCCTCTGCTTCAAGATGCGATGATCGACGGTATCAAACGCTTTGGACAGGTCAACAAATTGAGCTGCACAACTCTGCTTATTATCTAAAATACTCGCCATATCATTCATCACTTTCATTGTCGCAGTGATGGTGCTATGTTGCTTTCTGAAGCCTGACTGATGTTTAGACAGGAGGTCATTTGTACATAAAAACTCCTTTACCTGTTCACTCACTAGGCGTTCAAGAACCTTAGCCAGAACTGACAATTTAGAGATAGGCCTATAATTATTTAAAATAGTTGCCTCCCCTCCTTTTAGTAAAGGCAGGACATAAGCTGACTTCCATACTTTTGTAATTGTATTTGTGCTGAGGGAGAGGTTAAAAAGAGTAGTGAGAGGTGGAGCAATAAAATCTCCAGCTATCTTTAAAAAGAAAGGTTCTACGTTGTCCGGGCCAGCCGGTTTCTTAGGATCTAATTTGGTTAAGGCTTCACGAACAACATCAATAGTAAAAGGAATAAAACTGAAAGGGTTTTCCAGACCCACGTTGTTCAGAGTCACGGACTGTGGTGTTCACAGAAGCAGAGTTAGTGACAGAATCAAACAGAGAGCCACAGGACACAAAATGCTCATTAAAACAATTTAACATAGTAGCCCTGTCCGATATAGTGCCAGATGCTGTGGTAAGGCACGGAGGTAGCTCATTACAGATTTCACCGGTGGATATCGCTTTTATGGCTTTCCAAATGTTTCCAGGATTATTCAGGTTCTTTGTGGTAACTGACAGATAATACTTAGATTTAGCACTTTTTATTTGTGATGTGAAGCTATTCCTTAGCTGCCTAAAGCGTAGCCATTCTACCTCTGAGCCTGATTTCCTAGCCTTTGCCCAGGCATTGTTTCTCTCATGAAGGAGACTAGATAATTCAACAGAAAACCAAGGATTGTCTCGTCCCTTCACTCTAAATTTACGCATGGGTGCATGTCTATCAATGATCTCCATAAAACCAAGATAAAAATTAAAACTGCGGTCGCAGAGTGCGCGCAGTGATGAGCGGGCCCTCGCGTCCGTGTGCCTGTCGGGGAGGGCGGCCGGTCGTCCCGGAGTCAAGCAGACGAGCGCGAGTCCTCCGAAATGAGCCGTTTGTCATTTCTCTCATTTTCGTGTCCCAGGCTCCCAGGTCCTCCGGCAGCGACCCGGAAACGGATGTCGGCGCGCCGTCTGGAAGGAAAACAAATTTCTCTAAAGGCTCGTCGAGAATGGATTATCGAGGAGGCTGTCTGGAGGAGCCGTAACCGAGGATACACTGATTTAGAGGAGAGAGGAGAGAGGAGAGAGGAGAGAGGAGAGAGGAGAGAGGAGAGAGGAGAGAGGAGAGAGGAGAGAGGAGAGTCTCTGGAGGAGCTATAACCGAGGGTACACTGATGTATCCTCCGGAGTCGATTTCAGCCAACAGTGATGTTTAAAAGAGGCATGACGCATGGCTGGACTTATGTCAACGAAGCAAAGCTCTGCAAACTGTTCCCGTTGTGATTATAAGTTATTTAAGAGGATCAAATGTGCATCAGACTTTCTGCCCTTTACCGTTTGTTTACTCACTAATCACATCTCGCCTGGATGTTAGGCTATTTTTTTTTAATCCAACTGCTTTCATTCAGACGCAATGTTTACAGTGAGAACAGCAATAACATATGTAACAGGCCTACATGGCACACTTTATTTGTATGCTTTAGTAGATATCTACAAGTAAAGAGTAGATATTATTCATGAAACCATATAGTGTTCACATAATAAAATATACAAGGGCTGTAGCCTGATATACATGATATGCTTTAGGAGCTGTATGTGTGTGTTGTACAGTGAGTAGGTGTCTGTTGTAATTTAATTTGCCGCCAGCAGAGGCGGTGTGTGTGTGTGTGGGTTAGGGGTTAGGGCTAACCCTAACCCTAAACCCTAACCCTAACCAGTTATGAGCATTTCTTTGTAAGCCCCGACTTTTTGCAAACAGGTTTAGATTAATGATGGCCATATTTATCGACTGAACATGCTCATTTTCTACGGTAATGTGTCTGACCCTCCACCGATGCTGTATACTAAGTGTGGCGTTGAAAAACAAGAAATGGAAATTTAAGGTAATATTTTACTGTTTTTAACATTATGCTAATTAAAAAAAAATGAAGTAGGCGGAGCTTAGGGGTTCATGGAGATAATATGTAGAGTAGGTACACCCAAAGAAGTGTGCAAAATTTCAGGTCATTCGGAGTTAACGGTGCGACTTTGTAAATGTTTCCATAATGGAAATGTAGTAGTTTGGATTAATGTATTTGTCAAAAATTGTACATTCTCCGTTAGCTTACGAACTCCCCGTTTGAGCAAATGACTTTTCCTTTGCAATGTAGCATCACATTGGATATGCGCTTAAGTTGTCCTAGATTGGAATTTTTCCGATCATTTCCCTATGAGGAATTATGTAAAATTGTGCTTAAAATGCATGAAAAACGCACATTTAAAAAAAAGGCCAACTTTCTGGGGGGCGGGGCTAATGAAAAGTAATTTGAAAAATGTGTGCAATCATAATAGCAATGTGTATACAGCGTTTCGTGAATATCGGCAAAACTATATGCCAGTAGTTTGGAGTAATTTGTGACATGTAAATCGTCAAAAATAGGAAATTCTCCGTTGGCTTACGAGGTCCTCGTTTGAGCGATCGACTATTCCTTCGCAATTTAGCATCAGATTGGATATGGGCTGAACTTGTCCTGGATTGGAATTTTTCCGATCATTTCCCTAGGAGGAGTTCGCAAGAATGTGCTTAAAATGCATGAAAAACGCACATTCTTCAATATCGCCAACTTCCTGGGGGGCGGGGCTAATGAAAGCCAATTTGAAATATGTCCGCAATCATAAGAGCAAAGTGTCTACAGCGTTTCGTGAATATTGGAATAACTGTATGCGAGTAGTTTGGGAGTAGTTTGGAGTCATTTGGTGACATGTAAATGGTCAAAAATGGAAAATTCTCCATTGGCTTACGAGCTCCTCGTTTGAGCGATCGACTATTCCTTCACAATTTAGCATCACATTGGATATGGGCTGAACTTGTCCTGGACTGGAATTTTTCCGATCATTTTCCTAGGAGGAGTTCGCAAGAATGTGCTTAAAATGCATGAAAAACGCACATTTTTCAAAATGGCCGACTTTGTCGGGGGCGGGGCTAATGGAAGCTATTTACAAATATGTCTGCAGTTCCATGAGGAATGTCTGTGCCAAAATTCGTGAAGTTCTGAGAAACTATATGTGACTACCACACAATAGGGGGCGCTAGTGAGCAGTTTTTTTGAAAAATTACGTTTTTTTTTTACATTGTCGAAAAGGTCGTGGTCTCTGACGTGTGTCCCAAGTTTTGCGTCTGAAGCTCATTTTATGCTATCGCAATTTAAAAAAAATGTATAGGCCACGCCCACATTCTGCATTTGTTGCGACACTTTAAATCTCAGTTCGTAGTCACCCCGAGAGTATGTGTAAAAAAAATATATATATATTCGTCCATCCGTTCTTGAGTTATAAATTGGTGGTGTTTTTGGCGCCCCCTATAGTCCAAAATGAAAATGCTTTGGTGTGCCTATTACCCAAGACAGATTGAAGCTATCCACCAAAATCTGTGATATATGGATACATTGTTGATGAGTTATGACCATTTCTTTCTAAGCCCCGCATTTGTGCTAGTACGTTTTGATTCATGGCGGCATCATTTATCGTGTTAACATGCTCATTTTCTACGGTAATATGTCTGAACCTCCGCCGATGCTGTATACGAAGTTTGGTGTTGGAAAGCTGAAAAATGAAATTTAAGTTAATATTTCACTGTTTTGAACATTATGCTAATTTAAAAAAAAAAAATGTAGGCGGAGCTTAGGGTTCCAAGAGGATTATTTGTAGAGCAGGTCCACCCGGATATGTGTGCAAAATTTCAGGTCATTTGGAGTTACGGTGCGACTTTGTAAATTTATTCTGAAATGGGATTTTGATAGGTGGCGCTAGCGAGCACTTTGGAATATTTAACCCATTGACTCCAGAATGTTGAATATTTCACCGGTCCTGGCGTCCGTGCAAAATTATAAAACTTTGTGAGCGTCCTAAAGCCCTCAAAAACAGGAAACGCCAGCACTATAATAATTAAAACTGCGGTCACAGATGTGAGCAGTGATGAGCGGGCCCTCGCTTCCGTGTGCCTGTCGGGGAGGGTCGCCGGTCGTCCCCGCCAGTCCTCCGAAATGAGCCGTTTGTCATTTCTGTCATTTTTGCGTCCCAGGCTCCCAGGTCCTCCGGCAGCGACCCGGAAACGGATGTCGGCGCACCGTCTCGAAGGAAAGCAAATTTCTCTAAAGGCTCGTCGAGGATCGATTATCGAGGAGGCTGTCTGGAGGAGCCGTAACCGAGGATACACTGATTTGGAGGAGAGAGGAGAGAGGAGGAGAGAGGAGAGAGCAGTGTCTCTGGAGGAGCTATAACCGAGGGTACACTGATGTATCCTCCGGAGTCGATTTCAGCCAACAGTGATGTTTAAAAGAGGCGTGACGCATGGCTGGACTTATGTCAAGGAAGCAAAGCTCTGCAAACTGTTCCCGTTGTGATTATAAGTTATTTAAGAGGATCAAATGTGCATCAGACTTTCTGCCCTTTACCGTTTGTTTACTCACTAATCACATCTCGCCTGGATGTTAGGCTATTTTTTTTTAATCCAACTGCTTTCATTCAGACGCGGTGTTTACAGTGAGAACAGCAATAACATATGTAACAGGCCTACATTGCACACTTTATTTGTATGCTTTAGTAGATATCTACAAGTAAAGAGTAGATATTATTCATGAAACCATATAGTGTTCACATAATAAAATATACAAGGGCTGTAGCCTGATATACATGATATGCTTTAGGAGCTGTATGTGTGTGTTGTACAGTGAGTAGGTGTCTGTTGTAATTTAATTTGCCGCCAGCAGAGGCGGTGTGTGTGGGTTAGGGGTTAGGGCTAACCCTAACCCTAAACCCTAACCCTAACCAGTTATGAGCATTTCTTTGTAAGCCCCGACTTTTTGCAAACAGGTTTAGATTAATGATGGCCATATTTATCGACTTAACATGCTCATTTTCTACGGTAATGTGTCTGACCCTCCACCGATGCTGTATACTAAGTTCGGCGTTGAAAAACAAAAAATGGAAATTTAAGGTAATATTTTACTGTTTTTAACATTATGCTAATTAAAAAAAAATGAAGTAGGCGGAGCTTAGGGGTTCATGGAGATAATATGTAGAGTAGGTACACCCGAAGAAGTGTGCAAAATTTCAGGTCATTCAGAGTTAACGGTGCGACTTTGTAAATGTTTCCATAATGGAAATGTAGTAGTTTGGATTAATGTATTTGTCAAAAATTGTACATTCTCCGTTAGCTTACGAGCTCCCCGTTCGAGCAAATGACTATTCCTTTGCAATGTAGCATCACATTGGATATGCGCTTAAGTTGTCCTAGATTGGAATTTTTCCGATCATTTCCCTATGAGGAATTATGAGAAATTGTGCTTAAAATGCATGAAAAACGCACATTTTTCAAAATGGCCGACTTTCTGGGGGGCGGGGCTAATGAAAAGTAATTCGAAATATGTGTGCAATCATAATAGCAATGTGTATACAGCGTTTCGTGAATATCGGAAAAACGATATGCGAGTAATTTGTGACATGTAAATGGTCAAAAATGGGAAATTGTCCGTTCGCTTACGAGCTCCTCGTTTGAGCAATCAACTATTCCTTCGCAATTTAGCATCACATTGGATATGTGCTTAACTTGTCCTGGATTGGAATTTTTCCGATCATTTCCCTAGGAGGAGTTGGCAAGAATGTGCTTAAAATGCATGAAAAACGCACATTTTTCAAAATGGCCGACTTTCTGGGGGGCGGGGCTAATGAAAGCCAATTTGTAATATGTCCGCAATCATAAGAGCAAAGTGTCTACAGCGTTTCGTGAATATTGGAATAACTGTATGCGAGTAGTTTGGAGTAGTTTGGAGTCATTTGTGACATGTAAATGGTCAAAAATGGAAAATTCTCCGTTGGCTTACGAGCTCCTCGTTTGAGCGATCGACTATTCCTTCGCAATTTAGCATCACATTGGATATGGGCTGAACTTGTCCTGGACTGGAATTTTTCCGATCATTTCCCTAGGAGGAGTTCGCAAGAATGTGCTTAAAATGCATGAAAAACGCACATTTTTCAAAATGGCCGACTTTCTCGGGGGCGGGGCTTATGGAAGCTAATTAGAAATATGTCCGTAATTCCATGAGGAATCTTTGTGCCAAAATTCGTGAAGTTCTGAGAAACTATATGTGACTACCACACAATAGGGGGCGCTAGTGAGCAGTTTTTTTGAAAAATTAAGTTTTTTTTTACATTCTCGAAAAAGTCTTGGGCTGTGACGTGTGTACCAAGTTTTGCGTCCGAAGCTGATTTTATGCTATCGCGATTTAAAAGAAAATGTATAGGCCACGCCCACATTCTGCATTTGTTGCGACACTTTAAATCTCAGTTCGTAGTCACCCCGAGAGTATGTGTAAAGAAAAAAAAGAAATTCGTCCATCCGTTCTTGAGTTATAAATTGGTGGTGTTTTTGGCGCCCCCTATAGTCCAAAATGAAAATGCTTTAGTGTGCCTATTCTCCAAGACGGACTGAACCTATCCACCAAAATCTGTGATATATGGATACATTGTTGATGAGTTATGAGCATTTATTTCTAAGCCCCGCATTTTTGCTAGTACTTTTTGATTCATGGCGGCAATATTTATCGTGTTAACATGCTCATTTTCTACGGTAATGTGTATGACCCTCCGCCGATGCTGTATACGAAGTTTGGTGTTCAAAAACTGAAAATTGAAATTTAAGTGAATATTTCACTGTTTTGAACATTATGCTAATTAGAAAAAAATAAAAGTAGGCGGAGCTTAGGGGTCCAAGAGGATTATTTGTAGAACAGGTCCACCCGGATATGTGTGCAAAATTTCAGGTCATTCGGAGTTACGGTGCGACTTTGTAAATTTATTCCGAAATGGGTTTTTCATAGGTGGCGCTAGCGAGCACCTTGGACAATTTGAACCCATTGACTCCAGAATGTTGAATTTTTCACCGGTCCTGGCGTCCGTGCAAAATTATACAACTTTGTCAGCGTCCTAAAGCCCTCAAAAACAGGAAACGCCAGCACTATAATAATAATTCCACCAATAACAATAGGTTTCCTCGCACTTCGTGCTAGGACACCGTTGGGGTCCTAGCACTCCGTGCTGGGGCCCTAATAAGAAGAAGAAGAAGAAGAAGAAGAATTCCACCAATAACAATAGGTTTCCTCGCACTTCGTGCTAGGACGCTGTTGGGTCCTAGCACATCGTGCTCGGGCCCTAATAAGACCATGCAGTTTCAACATCATCACACAGATCGATTCTTTCCGAATCAAACCCAAACAGATCATGAACAAAACCCTGCTCCACAAAATGTTTTGTGTCCCTCTTACTGATAATGCAAGGTTTACCCTTTTGGAATTTTGTGTCCCTAATTGTGGCTACAACACAGTGATCACTCAGATCATTTGCAAATACTCCCACAGATGAGTATTTATGGGGAACATTAGTTAAGATGAGATCAATTAAGGAGGATTTATTTGGGAACTTAATGTTAGGGCGAGTAGGACTGTCAACAATCTGAGTAACATTCAATGAGATACAAAGGTTTTTTAAATCCTCTGATACTGTAGTTAACCAGTCCCAATTGAAATCTCCAAGTAGCACTATTTCCTTGTAGTAAAGTTGAGCTAAAAGATTTGCCAACGAAGACAAGGAGTCCTTGACAGCTGAGGGGGGTCTGTAACAGCCCACCACCATGACCTGTTGACCCTTTGCCACTTCAATATTTAACGCTAAAAATTCTAGTTGTTTACTAATAGATTTGGAAACCACCTTGGTTACACAAAACTTATTTTTCACATAAATGGCAACGCCACCACCTTTATTAGGTCTGTCGGTACGATATACACTGTAACCATTTAAGGATATGTCAGAGGCCAATATGGATTTATTTAGCCACGTTTCTGATAAAACAATGACATCAGCATCAGTCGAGCTTGCCCAAATGCGGACAAAATCTAGTTTAGGTAAAAGACTGCGCCATTTAAGTAAATGAAACCCAGCCCAGACCTAGAATTAAAATCAGCAGGAGTAGCGATCTGACTACTACTACTGGGCGGTCCAGGGTTAGGTTGTACATTTCCTGATAGCAATAATAACAAGAAAACCAGGCATCGTTTCCTCTTAATCGACACACATACATTGTCATCTACTTTAAAATCACCAGCAAAGTCTGTGAAAGTGTGATTAGAGCTCAAGACGCAGTCCTGAAGAACCATCATAGCAGGCAAGTGAAAAAGACAAACATATTTTGTCGAGCAGATTGTCTGTGACAAGGCAACCGGTAATTGTTTGTGTAACACATCCGAACCTTTGCAGGGGATGCCCACTGCGGGCGGGAGAACAGACCTGAATCCAGTAGACTTCTCAGAATGACTAGACATCTTCTCATAGTCCAAAACAGTTAACAGGCACAGCAGAATCACGATATGGGCCATTTTTATGGGCCTCCGCAACAGCAGAACCAGGACAGGTGGAAAGCAGGCCCCAGCCGTGGTAGAACCTCCTCCGCACAGCAGCACACGCCCGGTGGAAGCAGGCCCCAGCCCGAAGCGAGGAGCCACTCCGTCTCTCCGCGACGTCTCCGGGGTGAAATCCTCCTCAGCACAGCCGTACCCTACAGGTGGGAGCAGGCCTCCGCAGATCTTAGACACCAGACAGGTGGAAAGCAGGCAGCAACAGGTGGAGGCGCCCCGTCTCTTCGCGACGTCTCCGGGGGAAATCCACCTCAGCACAGCCGTACTCGACAGGTGAGAGTAGGCCTCCGCAGACCGCAAAACAAACTGACGAACGGAGTGACTGTCTGAGAGCAACTTTACTAGTTAACTAGTGAGTGATTCTGGGTGCTACTAGTTAACTAGAACAGACATATGTATGCCACTAGTTAACTAGTTCTGCTTCTTTTTTGTAACTAATTAACATGTCAGAGCTTTTGCAGCGCACTAATTAACTTGTAAGACTTGTAGTATCACTAGTACTGTCAGAGGGCCACTAGTTCATCAAAAAGCTTACAAGTTGGGACTTTGATGCTACTAGTGCTGCTCCTGGCGTCACTAGTAAGGCTTATGTGGTAACTAGTCGGACAAAAGTGCCACTATTTGCTGAAAAAGAGTGACTAGTATAATGTTTTATTGAACTAGTAAAGCAGAGTGCCAAACTAGTTTGACCATATATCTAACAAGTGAAATCAAAGAGCCAACTAGTGTAATAATAATACATTTTATTTTTAGGCGCCTTTCATGACACCCAAGGACACCGTACAATTTGTTAAAAAAAGAAAACGCTAATAGGCAACAGAACATGATAAAAAAACAAACAGGAAATCATGGAGGAGACAATCAAGTGGACACAAATGAAACATATAATGGGGAGCACTACAGTGAGTAGGCAGATTTGAACAGGTGGGTTTTTAATTGGGATTTGAATATGGTGATTCTGTCTGACTGTCGGATGTGCGGGGGGAGCGAGTTCCAGAGTCTGGGAGCAGTGCAGCTAAAAGCCCGAGCACCCATGGTGACGAGGCGTGGGGACAGTTAGCAGACCAGCAGAGGAGGAGCGGAGGGAGCGAGAGGGGGTGTACTCCTGAAGAAGGTCAGCCAGATAGGGGGGGGCAGGTTATGTAGGGCTTTGTAAGTGAGCAGTAGGTTTTTGAAGTTGATACGGGATTGAACAGGGAGCCAGTGGATTTGGATGAGGATGGGGGTGATGTGTTCTGAGGCCTTGGTGCCGGTGATGATCCGGGGCTGCAGAGTTCTGTATGATTTGTAGTTTATTGATGAGCTTGGTGGGTGTATGCCTGAGAGGATAGCGTTACAGTAGTCGATGCGGGACGTGACAAATGCATTGACCAGGACTTCAGTGTTTGATTGAGAAAGGGATGGGCGGAGTCTGGAGATGTTGTGTATGTGGAAGAAGGCAGTCCGGGTGATGTTATTTATGTGAGGTGAAAATGAGAGGGAGCTGTCCAGGATGACACTAAAGTAACCTGTATATCCTATATAACCTGTTTTAATAATTATAACTTTGTCTATGTAAAATGTATACTTATGAAACTAGACCAAGTGTTCTTATTTTCCTTTGTTTGCTGTGGTCAATTGTGTGTGCGTTGACTTAGGAATGTAGAGGATCCAGTCGCCCCCCCGGGGTTTTAATGGCCCGGATAGGAGCATGGGGGGGGTTGCAGGAGAAAGGTAATAAAACTGACACCATTGAGTCTATGCAGAGATTGTACTGAGAGAAAGATTGGGATGCGGAGTGGTACGGCCAGGTGCTGAGGATAAACGAAGATAAGGATTGGTACCTCACCCCCTTCAACAACTGAAGGGTGCTTAACCCAACAATTTGGTGACCGACCGACGTGATGAGTAGGGTCTCATAGAAGGCACACCGGCAGCCAGCGGACGAACGGTCCAGGGAAGACACCTCGAATACCTCTGACAACTAAACCAGGGTACCCCACAACAGAAAGGTGAGCAGATACCTGTTATTATCAAAATCTGTGATTGGCTATACTACAACATTTTAGAGTTGTCAGCGGCATTTTCAGTGTTTTAGTCTTACGGTAGAAAGAGCAGTACTACAGAATAACACTTTCCAGTCTCAAAGAGGAGCTGCAGTTGTGTTATATGTGGGGTATTTCAAGAGGAGAAACGCAACTTTCAAAATCAATTTGAAATGACCGGATCTCGCAAACTCTTGCTGTGGGGTTAATCTAGAAGACTAAACGTGACGATAAAGAGATTCTGTAGACTGGGTTTCGACTCCTTGCCAAAAGCCACATCGCCGAAAGGGGTGTAGAAGCGCTTTGGAAGTCTCTCCATCTGTTGAAATATACATCGCACTATAAAAGTCAACTAGACTGTACGGGGAATATATTAACTGTGTAACGAGATTGCAGTGGTTATAAATTGTAAAGGAACCAGCTGCAATCGTCGTCCGAGATTTCAGTGGTTTTAAATTTGTAAAGGAAGTCCAGCTGAAATACTCTGAGAAATAAGGTGACACACACAGTAATTCTTAGACGAATTCTGGGGTTGGGGCTCATCGACTAACGTACACAGGCAATCCTTAGACGGATCTGGGGTTACGTTAGATTTATTTATTTTGAGTGTGATTAAGTGTGGCTTGATATTGAGTAAGAAAAAGGTTGATAGGCGCTGTGAGAATGGGTCTGCAGAGAGAATTTCGCCTTGATGCCAACTGGCTGTTATCAGCCTGCAGCCAGGGAGGAGAAATCAGCAGAGCTGCCTGCACTGAGTGTGTGTGTGTGTGTGGAAGTCCGTGGATTGGTCAATTTGGACCAATCAGCGCGGGCTTAACGTAACGGCTAAGCGGTCCTACGACGCTGGTTATCAACTCGGTAAATCGAGCCAGGGTTTCTCTCTCCAGCTGAGAGCGCGTTCACGTGAAAGGGACAAGTGTACTAACAGCGCAGCGTCATACTTCATTAATGAAAAGTAAATTAATATTAGACAAATATGAACTTTAAACATCCATGACTTAAACATATAATAAAGGATACAAGCCACATAGTTGCACCTGCAAGGTGAATATAGAGCAACTGGTTAAAAAATAAATAAACTACCGAGTGTTTGAAAGCGTACAACAGTTTTATGTTATCACTGTTGCCCATCTAAGACACGAGTGGATCTGACTTTAATTACATTTGAGTTGAGTGTTTCGTCAACCTAATGTGTTGCTTAAAATAATACTTCTGCATACAGTATGTGACAATGTAAGTGTTGCACGGTCAGATACGGCTCGAGAAGCTGACTTAGACAAGGAAATATATGATATATTATGATATTATATGATCGATGATGTGATATGAATGATAAGTGCGACACGTCGGCGTCTTCTCTTCATACGGCAGTTTAAACTGTATTTCCTTTATCCTGTAATATGACTTGATAGATTTAAACTCCGCACGCTGAGCTCTGATCAGGCGCAGCTTTCACTGAGTTGATCTCTTTTCTATAGACGCCGGAGGCAGGCAGCGTCAGGTAAAACAAGTTATTTAGCCTTCCCAAACCTGAGCCTTACGCGCCGCCTATAATACACCTCGCACCGAAAACTATCAGACTGTATACCTGTGGGAATAAAACTACAATAATTAGTAAATTATAGTACGCAGAGATATCTGGTATTTTTTATAAGAAACTAAAACCTTTAGGAGAAGCGCTCTTGTGAGTCTCCGCAACGGGTTGAAATACACCTCGCACCGAAAACTATCAGACTGTATACCTGTGGGAATAAAACTACAATAATTAGTAAATTATAGTACGCAGAGATATCTGGTATTTTTTATAAAAAACTAAAACCTTTAGGAGAAGCAGATACGAACGAAGTCAAAATGGAAGGAGAATTTGAACGTGAAGAGAGAGAATTAGGAGTCCCTGTTCCGGGGAGTTTAAGGGAACAGTGGGGACAAGCAGAGAGATTGATACTTAGCGGACTTAAGCCCGGAGATCATAAAAAGGCGAGCAGCGATCTCCGTTTCTTACACGATCAGATGATCGCAGAGAATAGAGTAGAGGGTGACGAGGCAATAAGTCTCCTAGCCACAGCACTCAATACATACGAGCGACAGTTGGTTCAGAAATTAGAAACTCTCAACAAGCAGAAGGCAGGTTTTATCAGGGCTTCTAAACTTAACAAAGAAAGGGAGCTAGTTGACAAGCTAAGGAGAATAGGCCATAACGCAGCCTTAGTTATGAATGGAGTGGCAGTAACCTGCTCTCTGAGCAAAACTCCCGCCAAAAATCTGCCCGCCATAGCAGCCCCACCCAGTCCTGCACCAGCCCCTCCCACAGAAGTGATAGAGCCAGTCAGGAAGGAGAAGCCATATGGTGGGCCCCTCCCAGACATCCCAGAGGGCGGTCCCCTCCTCTATCCAGATTTATACAACCCCTTTAAGACCCGACCCCCTCCCTATACGCTTCCCTCCACCTCTAACCCCCCCTCACCCAGTTCCCCTCATGACATTAAAGGAACACCTGTATCAACACATACACCTACAGATGAAGAAATACTTGACTTTGTTGCAAAACGCGTCAAATTTTTTAGGACTAAAAAAAAAAAAAGGATGAAACCTCTGCCTCTGACAGAGAAGACACGGCAAGTCAAGACGGCACAGGGGACTCCACCTTCCTCTGAAACAGGTTGATATAGCCGGTGTCGGACTTTGTTTATGAACACATTAACTGAGGGACAGGTTTCTCCCCATTTGAGCTGACCCACGGCCATCAGTTTCCGGGTCCTGGAGCATTAGCAGTAGGGAAAGAAGTAGAGAGATGGATAGCAAACCATATACCAGCAACTTAAGGGCTTGGTATGAGATTTCTCCACCCAGGTGGCTGACGCCAAAGGGGGACCGGAGAAGCACGAGGCTAACACCGCAGAATTCATCTGGCTGAAGGTCATCCGTCCGAAGTGGCTCAACCCAAGGTTCACCGGCCCGCACAGAGTGACTCAGAGGACATCACATGCAGTTCGCCTCGAAGGAAAGGGGGAAACGTGGTATCATTGGAGCCAGTGCGCCGTTGGAAAACCTCCAGCAAGGACGTTAGACGACATCAGAACTGACATCGCTGCAGCAGGACGAGAGAACGACACATCTGACGACGACAGCCCAGCAGAAGCAACGACCCACACAACAGATGACAAGGACAAAGACACAGAGGTAACAACAGGCGATCTTGGAAAGGAGATTACGGCCGGCGAGGAGGCGGACACGAGTCTACGGGACCGACCCCTGAACACACACGACTCCATATAGGACCCGACTTTTTACTCCCACCTTTAGGGGCACTTTCCAATAAGTAGCAGCATTTTTATGCCCACCTATAGGGCCTCTTTCTAATAAGAGTAGTAGGTTATATATAACGAGAGTTTCCCTATAGTTAAAGGGCAGTGGAAGTCTCCCCACTCACCAGACCTTCTATTTAACAGGTTTTACTGAACCTTTATTTAACAGGTTCTGGGAGCACAGTATTTACCATTACAGGGTACTATTTTACACCCTAGTTTTAAAAAATCTCCTTAGGAGATTTTAGCATTGTGTTCAGAGGAACCTAATTACAATAACACGGACCTGATTAAAGGTACTCAACAATGACAGACTGTGGATTACACTTCCTTATTGTTTGTTGGTGTACTCTGCTAGTGGGAATCGTGGTTTTACTTGGGACACTGTTTGTATCTTGAACACCATTCTTAGTTATATGGCCCATTAGCGAATTGCCTTATTATTTGATTGGGTGTTAATTCCTTGTGTCCTAGTAAATCTCCTATTATTAATAACAGAAATAATTTGTGTTCACCCTTGCCTTTATTTTTGTTTTAATGATTCCATTGACCACCCAGACTCCATTCCCCCGCCAGAGGAGTTCGTAACTAGGGTCAAACGGGCCAAACATGAGGTAGTTGTTACCAAAATGTCTCCTAAACAAACCTTCACTTTCCAAGCAGGTAGTGATGGAATAATGTAGACAGGATCAACTATGTACATTACAATGTGCTCCGTTTAGCTAATCTCACTAGGGATGCTGTAGAAGGACTCTCTGAACAGCTGGGGCCGACTTCCCTTATGGCTGAAACAGAATAGAATGGCCCTTGACATGCTGTTAGCTGAGAAAGGAGGTGTGTGTTCAATGTTTGGTGATATGTGTTGTACTTTCATTCCAAACAATACGGCTCCGGACGGTTCCGTCACAAAGGCTTTAGAAGGCTTTCGCACACTATCCATAACTATGCATGAACAATCAGGGATACACAACCCCTTGGAGGAATGGTTTACAAACATGTTTGGTCAATGGAAAGGTTTAATAATGTCTCTTTTGATTTCTATAGCTACTTGTATTGCCATTTTAGTAACATGTGGTTGTTGTTGTGTGCCTTGTATCCGCTCATGTGGGACAGACGCAGTAGAAAAGAATGACAGTGGTTATGTTTCGAATGCTTTGTGTGAATTGATCTCTGG
This sequence comes from Dissostichus eleginoides, assembly GCA_031216635.1. Taxonomy (NCBI): domain Eukaryota; kingdom Metazoa; phylum Chordata; class Actinopteri; order Perciformes; family Nototheniidae; genus Dissostichus; species Dissostichus eleginoides. The sequence continues at coordinate 29,876,171 of CM062282.1, forward strand.
AGGTGAGATCAAAAGGGGGATTAAAGTAACCTGTATATCCTATATAACCTGTTTTAATAATTATAACTTTGTCTATGTAAAATGTATACTTATGAAACTAGACCAAGTGTTCTTATTTTCCTTTGTTTGCTGTGGTCAATTGTGTGTGCGTTGACTTAGGAATGTAGAGGATCCAGTCGCCCCCCCGGGGTTTTAATGGCCCGGATAGGAGCATGGGGGGGTTGCAGGAGAAAGGTAATAAAACTGACACCATTGAGTCTATGCAGAGATTGTACTGAGAGAAAGATTGGGATGCGGAGTGGTACGGCCAGGTGCTGAGGATAAACGAAGATAAGGATTGGTACCTCACCCCCGTGCGACCCAAAATTGTTTATTTTATGGCTGCCATAAAAGATGACCTGGGACTGATCGGCGGCGCAGGAGATCCAAACTTCCCACACCTATGGCTGACTCACTCTGATTCGCTGTTTAGACCTCGTCAATGGCTGACTCACTCTGATTCACTGCCTAGGGCTCGCCCAGGAGTGAGTCCACCAATGGATGAACACCTAGGGAGGAGCAACCGACACAACTCCTCCCACACAACTCCTCTCCGTTTGTGGGGATAAATATTGTGAATTCTGTACACTCGGGGCCTCTGTTCGGTCTGACTGTCTGATACGTACATCGCACGGTGGAAGAGCTGAGGCCCGAAGTACTTCGTTATATAAGTACTTCGTTATATTGTACTGTTGTTTCTACCATTAAATCAGCTTATTGTTTAATCTCATATCTCTGTCTGAGCCGTTCCTTTTTACAGCAGACCACTCATCAAACGAACAGCGCGGAGCGGGCTCGAACCTTCAACAACTGAAGGGTGCTTAAACCCAACAACACTAAGGCTCTTAACTTGGCCAGAGAAGGGGATGGAGTAGCCATCAATGATGAGGTTGGAGGCAGGGGAGGATGAAGTTTTGGAGAGGGTGGTTTTGGTGCCAACCAGCAGGGCTTCAGTTTTGCTGCCGTTGAGTTTTAGGAAGTTCCTGCTCATCCAGCTCCTGATGTCCTGGAGGCAGTTGGTGAGAGAGGTTGGGGGGAGGGCAGTGTTGGGTTTGCTGGAAATGTAGACCTGGGTATCATCGGCGTAACAGTGGAAATGGACATTATGATGACGGAGGATAGTGCCAAGGGGGAGTAGGCAGCTCCCGTCTGATATCAAGGATATGGATTAAATACTTAAATGGCTTGCCATAGTGGGTATGAAACATTAATAGGTTGTTAACCTGTTTAGCCCGAGAGCTCCCGGTGGAGGGGGCTGCAGGTTTTTTTTTCACGAAACTGTGTCTCAGGGCTTCTTAATATTTAAAAACCTATTAATGTGTCATACCAGATTAACGGGAAGAAACTCAGCTGACGATTTGAACCATTTTTACCAAAACAAAACACAAGTCTCATAAGAAGCGTCTACCCCTGAGCGAAAAAATGCTAACGCACTTGGCACAGAACTCAAGGTAAAGATACCCTTATTACTTATCGTAACTGCACATACAAGATATCCGATTAAAGCTGCGATTCCACAGATTATATAGGTATTAGTATCATCACTGAGCGATCAGAACTCGCGACAGGGGAAGCAAACAGACATCACAACACGTAGCATTACGGAGCAAACACGGGAGATCGTCTCACCTTAGCTGTTATTCTGATCAAAAGTCGTGTTCAATGGCATTAAAACGATAAAACGCTGCTGAGGGTTAATCCAATGTGTCTGTCAATTTGAAAAAATTATTGATAATCCATAATTCAATTTTTATGTAAAAATCGGAGAATAAATATTAGCTGCTAATGGTAGCCACCAGAGTTATCGCAGCTTCCGGTTTTGGCTACGCGTCACTCTCACTCCTTATTTGGTAACGTGTGTGTATGTGGAACCTCCCCTCGATTCTATTGGCTCTAGCGGTTAAAAAGAGATGTCAATCATCAAAATCGACCAAGGGGGCCAGAGATAGGTCAAATCCACCCAAATGACCCCAGAAGTGTTGTTTTTTTACTAAATCTCTCTAAAAAGGTCAAATTTCACTTGTTTTGCATCAATCTTGATACAGGGTACTTATTATATGTTATAATTTGGATTCCTAAAGCTTTTAGTCTACTATCCCATCATTCAAGGGTGGTTTTTACTATAAGTAAAAAAATTTGGACGGACACTATAATTTACACTATATTGATTCTGACACTTCTACATCCAACTCACAGATGTAACCTTGCTTTGAGAAAAAAGATTATTAATTTACCCCTTTTAGAAGGGAAGATATGGTCATTTGTTCTGGGAATGTCATTTTCGAGCCTGAGACCTGAAAAACAGGCTCAGGGCTTAACAGGTTAAATGTTAAGAAGCCCTGAGACACAGTTTCGTGAATATTGTTGTTTTTAGCCCCCGCCCGCGGGGGCACCGGGCTTAACAGGTTAACTAGTGGGATAAAGTGTGTGTAACTAGTTAACAGGGGTTGTAACGGAATACATGTAACGGCGTTATGTAATCAGAATACAAAAATCAAGTAACTGTATTCAGCTCGCGTTACATTTGAAAAACGAGTAATCTGATTACAGTTACTTTCGTAAACCTGAAGTGAATACATTTTGGATTACTTATTGGAATTATTGGTGGAAAGATTTCCTCACAACATTTAATATTCATTACTAAATGTACAGCCGAATCATCACAGCGCACAAAACCTATTACCGCTGCAGATGGACCAACAAAGGGAGCGTTTGAAAAAAATGTGCAGGTCCGCTCAGTGAAACAATAACAACGAAACATGGAGGAACAAAAGTCTGCGTTTAAATCGTGTGTGTGTATGTGTGTGTGTAGAGGTGTGTGTGGTTAAAACACATCAGCCTGCGGTCGCCCTTTAGCCTTTCTAATGATTCTGAAGGTAAACACAGTGAAGGCAGAAAAATTCAAACAGCAGAACCACAAGGTCTGCCCTAAGAGGGGACTGTGTGGTCCCTCTTAGGTCCAGTTCCTTTGGTAAACACTGTTTCTCTGTGAGGGCATCAACCCTTTGGAACACAATACCGATACAGATAAGGAATAACACCTCCTATCATACATTTAACCACTATCATAAGAACTGGCTTTTAACCAATCAAAAATGTGAACACTTTTAACTGTATCATAGTATGATAGTATTTCATCTGTCTGCATGTTTGTCTGTTCCTATTTATTGTTGTACTGCTGTTGTCCGTTGTATTCTATTTAATTATGTTTTTATTTCTCTAGTCTAGTTGTGGTTATTTAACATCTTGCCAAGGACAACAGTTGAAAATTAGCCTGCTGGCTAATACTGGCTCATTTACAGCAATGTGGATTAATGTGCACTGTCCTTTAAATAAATAAACAAACAAAACAAAGGCGGTGTGTGAAAGGCACTGCGCGCTCCTCTTCTCAGAGGCTGAGTTAACCCTCGCGCTGCCTCCTGGTGCTGCAGAGATTTCATGAAGAGAAGGAGGTTTTCCTTCTATAAAACAGCTGCGGGCAGCAGATACCGTGAGTGTCACGGACATGAATTCATAGATCAAGGCAGACTGGTGCACACACTCTCCTGTTTTGCCAATCCGGTGCTTAAACAAATATAGCTCTACACACCTGGCCGAAATGTCCTTAAAATGAAGTCCGAGTTCGACATTTTAATTCATGTCCTGCCAACACTGGCAGGACAGAAGGCGACACGCCCGTTCTAAGCCGTGTCCCTCACTCCTCACATCCCAAGCTGGATGTTGTTACATCGTTTCAGAAGTTATGTTTCAGTTGTGCTCTTGATAAGCCATTAAAACAGTAAAAACACGTTCAGTGTCCTTTTGCTTTTTGTGTCTCCTGTACACCAAAACATACCCATCTGTGATGGAAAAAGAAAGTAATCCAAAAGTAATCTAAAAGTAATCTGATTACTTTTTTAAGACCCGTAACTGTAACTGTATTCGGATTACTTTCAGAGCCATGTATTCAGTAATCAGTAACTGATTACATTTACAAAGTAACCCTCCCAACCCTGCTAGTTAACTAGTAAGGTAAAAACAATTGTACTAGTGTATCTAGTGGAGACTTTGGACCTCATAGTGCACATTTTAAGCCTCACTAGTCAGCCTGTAAGACCAAAAGAGGCTTCCATAGTTAACTAGTGAACCTTTTGCCTTCACTAGTTAACGTGTAAGCTTTAATATGCATCCACTAGTTAACTAGTTGCAGTTCATATGGCATACACGTTCACTAGTGAGCCACTGTATGCAAATGAAGCAGGCAGGCCCCAGATTCTGATTGGTCAGTTCAGCTCTGTGAGGGAGAGCCTTAGGGGTCGTTCTCCTGCAATGTTTTTAGCAACGTCTGGAAGACGTGAGGCTCATCAGTGGGGTATTTAGTGCCTACTGTTAAAATATTGTCCGTGGGAAGTCAGTCAGTGTGTGTTTTGCCTAGAGAAATACATGTTTCTGTTTCTGCTTTGCGTTTTTGTTGGTGCGAGTGTGCGTATGCTTGTGTGAGAACACCGGCCCTCGAGACACAAAAGTAGAGGAAGTGATCGTGGGACATTTTATCAGCGGTGCTCATGAAATGAATAAAGCTGAAACACTGGACAGATCTTAAAACCAGGGTAACGATAGATCTGTATGAAGATAAACAACCTCTCCATATGTGCCTTAGACTAATATTTACGGAAGTCACGGCGATCTCTCAGCCTCTCAGGAACGCTGTGATTGGAAGAGGGTTACTTCCTCTTTCTATCCATCACTAATGTCCCTCCTTCTGTTATCATAGTTCTATTCTAATCCAGCACCTTTCAAATTGCACCTTAATAAAATGTTTTGAAGAGGATCTATATTCCTGTCTGCAGTCCTAAGGCAACTTTCTAATTTTAACAAAGTCTTCAATGTTCTTACCTAATTTGATATACAGTCATATGATCATAATTACAAAAATACTTTTGTTTTGTAAATACGGTCATATGACTGTACTTTAAAACACAGTGTATTAAGCTCTTAAAGAAACTATTTGGGCTGGGTGGCGCTCTAGCTTACGGCCAATAGGAGACCTCAATGCAGTCTATCCCTCTTCCTCATTAGCATTCTGTGCAACTAGTGTGACTCTGATTCTGGGTGCTACTAGTTAACTAGTGCAGACAAATGTATGCCACTAGTTAACTAGTTCTGGTTCCTTTTTGTAACTAGTTAACATGTCAGAGTTTTTGCAGCGCACTAGTTAACTTGTAAAACTTTTAGTGTCACTAGTACGGTCAGAGGGTCACTAGTTCATCAAAAAGCTTACAAGTTGGGACTTTGGTGCTACTAGTGCTGCTCCTGGCGTCACTAGTAAGGCTTATGTCCTAACTAGTCAGACAAAAGTGCCACTAGTTGCTGAAAAAGAGTGACTTGTATAATGTTTGGTAACACTTTATATTAAGGTACACAAATTCACCATCAACTAGTTGTTAATTAACGTGCATAATAGCAGTATATTGGCTCTTTATTAGTCATTATAAAACACTTATTAATGCCTTATTCTACATGAACATATTCTACAAGTAATAGGCCATTAGTTGAGAGTTTTTCCTCAATAACCCTCTAATTAGTTCTTATTTGTTGCAAGTAAGGAAGTTGTTGTACATGCAGTGGCGGAGCCAGGACATTTTCAGTGGGGTGGCCAGGATGCAACCAGTGATCGTTTTGGTGTGGCATTGAAATCACTATTATATGAACATAAAAATACATCTCACTATAAAATAAGGGGTTATTTAAGGCACCTACAACACACCTCTACATTATTTGGGATTAAGCTAGTGGTGGAATAGATCAAATAATATTCAGTATATCTAACCATTTTTTTCGTATTCCCGCAGGCAAAGTATCAACGAAGCTTACATTATACAAATGTAATGCAATATACAGACTGTTTAGCTTATGGTGATCAGCAGCACTATGAGCTCATTCTCTCAGTGTATCATCAGGAATACAGACACACACACACATCATTTAAATAAGAGTTTTTAAATTCAATTATTGGTTAAGAATAAACATCTTAAAGTAAATAACAATAAACAATAGCCCTTAACCCTGTAAGGCCCCCGGTTGTAATTTTACAACACTTTAAGCTATCCAAAAAAGTCAGTAAATGTTTTTTTTTTTTTTTAAAGACTACATTTACATAGTCAAAAGGTCCTTTTGTTCAGCCTCACAATGCTATTGGGTAGGAAATGTGTTTATAGGTCCTGCCCTCTGGCCATACATATAAGACTAACATTCCTGACAATAGATCTCAATAGTCATCTTTTATGGTGTAAATGCATTTTTAATAATAACATTTTTTGAATGGAACATTCTCAACACGAATGCATCAATCCAAATAAATATAACTTAAATATGTGGGAAAATACTGTGTTTGAAATGTATAATTGAAATGAGATGTTAGCTTTTTGTTATGATATATATATATATTGTATTCCAGTCTCACTTCAGATATGTTAAGTGGCATGTACTTCAACACAATGCTGCTCACCTCCTTCAAAGTGAAATTAAAAACCTCTGCATTTTCTATATAGATATTAACAGTACTTAATGTCAGCTTAGTAAATTCTCCTTTATCTTTAGCTCTTTAACAGTGGTAAAACAACATCTGTATGGACATGTGAATGTAACAGTGCCTAGCTAACAACATGACAAACGGTCAGATTCAGCGGCACCACAAGGTATACAGCAGCTAGCTTCAATGACCACAAAGTTAGCCAGAATTAGCAATGATGTAGCAGTGATGTAATACAGATTATATATATAACATGGGTTGATAGATTTATAGTGCTTTGTATACTGTAATTACCTTAAAAAGGGAAATAGTGAGTGAGAGAAGTGAAGACATACAATCACGCAGCTCCCGCCTTCACTCGTCTGAATCGAGCGAGGAAGAGCGCAGTTACCCCTCCAACTGGAACCCCAAGGCATTACCAACAGATTAACGCACAATCAACCCATACAGCAGGATACATCTATCTCTCAGAATTGACTATTCTTGTCTGTCACAATGGCACACAGTAAGTACTAGCATCCCTGCTCACATGCTCTAACTCTCTGCTAGAAAGTGCCGTTTGGCGGCGGAGGCGGGACCAAACCATTACATGTAAATAGAAGGGGTGTACAGAGGCTTTGGATAATTAACTTTTGGAAGAAAATAAGTTAAATGAATTGTAAGTTTAGTGAGTACATTATCAATATAACGTTATATTAATGTTAATTATTGATGAATGATGAAAGGTTACTTAAACATTTTTTTCTTAATGTTCTAAAATAGTTTGGGCCCCCGTGGTGAGGGTGTTTGGGGTGGCCAATAGGGTGGCCAGGATTCAGCTGGGGGTGGCCACGGCCACCCCCCAGCTCCGCCACTGTGTACATGAGTTTTGGTCTTAATATGCGCAGCTCAATATGGGCCTAATAAGGCAGTAGTACCACAAGAATAGTAATTCTCCCACAATAACACTTAACAAATATGATCTATTCTTATGTAACAAGACATGAAACTATAAGTGTTGATTAAGTCTAAATAACTCAAAATTAGGTATTTCTATCTAAGAATATGTTCCCTATTTTAAAGTGAAGTCTTGTTCATAACCAATAAGATAGTAATTTGACTGAACAGGTTCCCTATTCTAAAGTTGCCTCCTCTTCACACTTTGTAAATACATTATAGCACACAACTACTGAAATTAACCTCAACAGTACATGAACAAAGTAGGCACACGTTGAAATATCAGTTTTATTAATGAACCACTAAAGAGAGGTTCAGACACAAGTCAAGTTTCTCCAAGGCTGAGAACACATATGCAGCCTGTACTTTTTAATAAAAACAGATTTTTAACAGAGTTTATGTATTTGTGATCATACTGTGTGACCCGCTTGTATGTACTTACACAATAGGTGTAATGTTCTCTCTATGTGTTGTCCTGTCTCAGTGTGAACACAGATTAAACAGCCAGCCACACTCTTTTGAGAGCCAGGGAATGAGCAGCCATGCTCCTTTATTGACTTATTTGCAGTCCACTGACATTCAAATGGAGTGAAACTATAAAAAAAGAAGTTACAAGGCACTTAATAATCTCATACATGTAAGTGTAACATACACAGATTAACACATAGGACCGCTAAATGTAAACAAGGTAAATATAGCCAATGCTAGCTGCGCAATAAGCATGTATACAGGCTTGTATGGCTAACGCTAGCGTGTATGCTAATGCTAGCGCAAATGCTAACGCATTTTCTCATTGAGTTTAGACATCTCCAAATGTCATCACATAAACACAATACATGTTACTAATCCTTACAGTGTAAGTGGAAGGCTTACACTTACAGTCATTGCTTTCTGGCGGACTTTACTCTTTTACTCTTCAGGTTGCATAGGGAAAATTAGTAGCAGTCTACTGCCATGCTATTCAGTTCACTTTCTCCTACTTCCTGTACCCGGTTTCCTGTCTAACCTTCAGTACAAATTTTACAAAAATATAAATGTGCAAATATGAAACATACAGGTCAATATCACCTTGCTATTGGTAGCTGAACTGTCAATACCCCAAAACATGTTCTTAGATAGAAATACCTAATTTTTTGTTATTTAGACACAATTAACACTTATAGTTTCATTTCTTGTTAAAGAATAGATCATATTTGTTAAGTGTTATTATGGGAGAATTACTGTTCTTGTGGTAGCCTACTACTGCCATATATTTTAGTGCTTTTATTTACAGAACATTTTTGAAAAAACAAAATGACATAAAATAGAAGGACAAAACACACATATATATATCTTTATATATATACATATATTATATAATATATATATATATATATATATATATATATATATATATATATATATATATATATATATGGCTTGCAGAAAATATTTCACAGATACCTCTCTGCTCTACAGCCACTGTTAGCCACTATTAGGCCAAACAACTATTCAATCAAATTAATGAATCTAAATAATTACACATTTATTCAAATGTATCTTAAAGTGGACCTATCATGCTATATTTGACAAATATATTGTAGGGCCATACCTATACAAAACATGTCTGTGAAGTTTTTTTTTCAAAATACCAAACAGATCACCCATTGTAGCCATGCCTCTGATACCTCATTCACACCAACGCAACTCCGGTTCAAGCTCCGTGCTAGAGCTTTTCAGGTTCAGAACCGGTTCTTCGGTTTAGCTCCGGCTCTTTTCACACCGCTCAGAGCCCGACTGGTGCTGCGTCATTGCGTCCTCGTTTGCGTCATGACGTAACCGTTTGCGTGCCTGCTTCATAAAGCCAAACCGCGCGGGAAGCCCTCACAGCTCACACCGACAACAACAACAATGGCCGATTGTGTTGAAGCGCTACTCGTTTTGGTTTTGGTAAAAACCAGCGGTTGCCATCTCTTTCTGCAATTGTTGGAGAATTGCTTTGGACCGCGTGCTCCCCTCCAGCTTCCTCTGTACCTCTTCGGAAGACCAGATTCCCAGTAGGTAGCTGGTCTCTTCAGTGGACCACTGCTGCTTGTTAAGTTTCTCCATCGTTGTGTACAAACTGGATAAAACGCGGGCTTTTTGTTGTTGTTCAGGAGTTGATCACGCCCCTGCCCCCGCCTCAACGTAAGCGTGACGTATGCGGTGCTTTTGCTCTAGCCGGAGATTTTTTTGGTGCTTGAAACGAACCGGATTCCGGACCTAAGAGGCTGCTCCGCTATGGTGTGAACAGGAAAACCCGGTGCATTTCAAGCTCCAGCTCCGAACCGGCCCTGAAACACTGTTGGTGTGAATCAGCGGCGCCGGATTCATTTCAGAAGTGGGGGGGCCAAAAAGTGCGTGTGTATGTGACATACTTGCCAACCCTCCCGAGTTTCGCGGGAGACTCCCGATTTCCTCCCGGTCCCGGGGTCATATTTCTCCCGCATTTCTCCCGATTTCTGACTAAATCTGATTTGTGAGTCACGACCTGTTTCATTCTAACATAACGCTCCAAATGTTACTGTTTCCACTCGGACTTCAATACAGCTACAACATTGTTTGGTTTCCATGGTAACGCGTCTCTTTAGTAGCGCGCGCAACTGAAAGTCTGAGAGGGTGTTCAGCATGAGGAAGATAGTCACAGAAAACAGAACAAGAATGGACCACTCTACCCTCTGCTCACTCCTTTCCTGTAAATTAAACTATACAGGTCCAGCCCACACATATGACAGCGCAGTTGCTCCATCATTCCATCTCTCCTTTTTTCCTGCTCAATACGCTCTTGTTTGACAAGCTGAATGTTGACTGGTGTTTGACTGAAATAAGCGCACTTTTTTTGAACACACTCTGTGAAAAGTTCCAGTTATTAACTCCGGTATTTACAAAGCTGTCATCTCCACATTTGGATTTGATGGATATCCATCGATCTGATTAATTATTATCGGAGCAAATGATCAAAGTAGTAACGGAGGGAAAATATTTTCGTTTGGATTACTGGTCTGGGGGGAGCTCGCGAGTGTGTGTGTATATACGTGTGTGTGTTTGTGTATTTTTGCCTTTGTGTGTATTGTGTTTGTTTCCCGGGGAAAACACTCACGAGAAACACCGGCTGTTGTGATGCCTGCTGTGACGTCAAGTTACTCCGTTCTCCGCTTGTAATTATGCCGTTACAAGCTTCAAAGTTGTATTTATCATCTGAATTTGCCGAAACAAGTGTAATATTCTGAAAGCCAAGACTTTATTTATTTGAAATCAGATGAAAACGAACTGTAACGGACCCTGCCGTGTTATCTATGATTACTATACGCCTTACATTCATAATTTCAGCGGAGGGAGGGGGAGCGGCGCTGTGGAAGAGCAGAGTGGCGAGTGAGAGCTGTCATCTTCTCTTTACAAGCTTCAAAAATGCCTGTAGCTAATGAGATTGAATATAACAATCAAAAATAACAAACATATACACAGCTAGATCAGATGGCGTTCTTTTTAGATGCGACTTTAGAGTAGAGGGGAATTATTGAAACGGGATGTGTACAGTGTTCCGCGGCATCCGCTGCTGCGAGAATGTGGGGCAGGGCTGTAAAGTGGGGGGGCCAATGGCCCCCTGGCCCCCCTGCTTCCGGCGCCCTTGGTGTGAATGAGGTATAACTGCTCAAACCCCTCTTTTGCAGCCCTGTTAGAGAAAGGCAGATTTTGGGTCCTTAGCTTGAAAAAAAAAAGAAGAGGAGGCGGAGCTAATGCCTGATCAGAATTCTACCGGAGATAAAGTTAAATTCGGTTGTGATAAAACGCCATCTTGTTTAAACCACGTCAACGATTATTTCTGAAATAGTATGGAGCTCAAATGCTTTTTCTCTTGCAGGTTTATCACAAGGTGAGTTCTTTTTTTATTTCCTGCTTTTTAAACACATGTGCAATTCAGTACAGGTTAGCTCTGAGTGTTAGCGATGCTTTTTAATGTAAACAAAGACGAGATTACGTCCAAAACACGTCAGGCATTGTTTCTGATGGCAACTTTCTGTGGGTCCGCCACCGATTTGACGTCAGGTCGGATGGAATCTGTATCCGCTCGTTGTACGCCCGTTTTTAAAAGATTTGGGTATTGTTGGGTTTAAGCACCCTTCAGTTGTTGAAGGTTCGAGCCCGCTCCGCGCTGTTCGGTTGATGAGTGGTCTGCTATAAAAAGGAAGGACTCAGACAGAGATATGAGATTAACAATAAGCTGATTTAATGATAGAAACAACAGTACAATATAACGAAGTACTTATATAACGAAGTACTTCGGGCCTCAGCTCTTCCACCGTGCGATGTACGTATCAGACAGTCAGACCGAACAGAGGCCCCGAGTGTACAGAATTCACAATATTTATTCCCACAAACGGAGAGGAGTTGTGTGGGAGGAGTTGTGTCGGTTGCTCCTCCCTAGGTGTTCATCCATTGGTGGACTCACTCCTGGGCGAGCCCTAGGCAGCGAATCAGAGTGAGTCAGCCATTGACGAGGTCTAAACAGCGAATCAGAGTGAGTCAGCCATAGTCGTGGGAAGTTTGGATCTCCTGCGCCGCCGATCAGTCCCAGGTCATCTTTTATGGCAGCCATAAAATAAACAATTCTGGGTTGAACGGGGGTGAGGTACCAATCCTTATCTTCGTTTATCCTCAGCACCTGGCCGTACCACTCCGCATCCCAATCTTTCTCTCAGTACAATCTCTGCATAGACTCAATGGTGTCAGTTTTATTACCTTTCTCCTGCAACCCCCCCATGCTCCTATCCGGCCCATTAAAAACCCGGGGGGGGCGACTGGATCCTCTACATTCCTAAGTAAACGCACAGACAATTGACCACATCAAACAAAACAAAATAAGAACACTTGGTCTAGTTTCATAAGTATACATTTTACACAGACAAAGTTATAATTATTGAAACAGGTTATAATTATTGAAACAGGTTATATATTTGAAACAGGTTATATAGGATATACAGGTTACTTTAGTATGGAGGAAAAGAGAGGGTTTTATTTTCTGATGCTGCGTGAGTTCCCCGACACACCGGGGACACATATTTATTTATAAAAGACATCACAAAGTGCATTTTGCATGATAGGTCCCCTTTAAATTAATGAAGCACAATAAATCGAAGAAGTCATTATATGCTACTAATTTTGACCATTAAAGCCCTAAACAATTACATATTTAATTCTAAGAAATATTGTCTCCCATGCCCATGCAGTAGATGGTACAGTCCAATTGAGCACAGCTGTTTCGACTGATTGAGCTTCTATTTGCAACACAGTCTCACTCCCTGAACGTCCAGGAGCGACGCTTGGTCAGGGTCCGATGGCGTGCAGTTGTGGCGCGCCGAGTCTCCTTCAGCTTCATAAACGGACGCAAAGAGCTTTCAACTGATTGCAATGTATTCCCATCGGCGGCGGTATTTGACGCTCAGGGAAGCACAGCATCGGTCCATGTCGGCGGCACTTAAAGGCAATGTTATGGAGCTATTTCAGGGTCATAAGTTTTGATCATTCAAAAAAATACAATTTATTTGAAAGTTCAAGTTTTTATCCTGAACTTTGAAAAATACAATGATTTATTCAAACCAAAAATAAGTATTTGAAATCATTTTTCAGGTTGAATATTATTTTGATTCAGTTCAGCAATTTTTTTGAATAAAATATTTATTTTCATATTTCACTTTTATACATATTTTGATATTTTGAATTTTGAATCCTTATTTTTTTCAGTTGCAGATTTTACGTTTTCAGATTCAAAACAATTATTTTTTCAGTTTCAAATCTTGTTTTTTCAGGTTTCACATTGCTTTTCACCTTCAGGTCGTTTTTCACTTTCAGATCTTTTTTTTTCGCTTTCAGATCTTTTTTTTTCGCTTTCAACTTTGGCCCTGATGTTGCTTGGGGGGCGGGGCTTACCAAAGAGTAGTTTGGCATCCTGAGTGACAGGCCTCCCTCTGTCATGTTGCCTTCATGGATGTTAGGTAGCGCGAGAAATATAACTCGACACTTTCTATACACAATACTCCCGTGATTGGTGGTAAACAAAACTGATACAAGCGTCAAAGTTCCGTTAAGTGAGCTGTTGAGCATCGTAGTTGGCAACAATCGCGGTATAAGAGCAATAAACTGTGCTAGAATGTGAAATTACGTATCCGCAACGAGCCAGCAGGTTGTTCTGGTGGACCTAATGCACATCTCCCGCTGTCTCACGGAAAGATACCGCAGGTCCTTCCTTCCTGCAGCGGTCAGACTATACAACCAGCACAGCCCCTAGTAGACCCCGCACAAAACAACACAGACTATAACACCTCTTGTTGATAAATACCAACTATGTGCAATATGTGCAATATATATATGCTGTTAAAAACTGTGCAATATATACCTGGCTGCTAAATCCGCAGAACTGTTACAGGGTGTGACTGTGTATTATGTAAAATGTGTAACTTTAAAACAAATTATTATTTCTTTTTTTAATCTTTAATACTTTTTGTAAGCATGCTTTGTTTAGGTAACATTAAGCTGTCTTTGGCTCTTGTCTGCTGTAACAATGTAAATGTATCCCCTGTGGGACTAATAAAGGTATTCTGATTCTGATTGCAAAAACCAAGCCAATGCTATGCTGCGTTCATGGAGCTACGTGGAAGTGGGCAAGGACAACGCTTGATTGCGGATACGTAATTTCACATTCTAGCAGTTTATTGCTCTTATACCGCGATTGTTGCCAACTACGATGCTCAACAGCTCACTTAACGGAACTTTGACGCTGGTATCAGTTTTTTTTACCACCAATCAAGGGAGTATTGTGTATAGACAGTGTTGAGTTATATTTCTCGCGCTACCTAACATCCATGAAGGCAACATGACAGAGGGAGGCCTGTCACTCAGGATCCCAAACTACTCTTTGGTAAGCCCCGCCCCCCACGCAACATCAGGGCCAAAAGTTTGAAAGCGAAAAAAAAGATCTGAAAACGAAAAAAAAAGATCTGAAAGTGAAAAACGACCTGAAGGTGAAAAGCATGTGAAACCTGAAAAAACAAGATTTGAAACTGAAAAAATAATTGTTTTGAATCTGAAAACGTAAAATCTGCAACTGAAAAAAATAAGGATTCAAATATCAAAATATGTATAAAAGTGAAATATGAAAATAAATATTTTATTCAAAAAAATTGCTGAACTGAATCAAAAAGAATATTCGACCTGAAAAATGATTTAAAATACTTATTTTTGGTTTGAATAAATCATTGTATTTTTCAAAGTTCAGGATAAAAACTTGGATTTTCAAATAAATTGTATTTTTTTGAATGATCAAAACTTATGAACCTGAAATAGCTCCATACAATGTGAGCGTCCATTCCCATTGGATAACGGAGGATTTTACACCCGGAAGTAAGTATTCTCTTTACTGTCGATTGATTTTACAGTGATATCTGCACTACTCATCAACTCAAATAATACTCATTATCCTTGTTAATTACACAACATTGATTGGTTTAAATTGTGTACAATGGTTTTGTATTTTTCCCCTTCGATTCGGAGAAACAAATATTTTTTCGGAGTTTAGGATGGCAGAAGACACTACACTACCCAGAATCCTCAGCTATCGTTTGGGACTACAACATGTGCTTTGATTCACAAACCCCGTGTTTAGTCCTCAAGCTCTGTGATTGGTTGACCTCCAACTGCATTCCATATGAAAAAAAACGTTTCGTAAAAGATCAAATCATACTTTATTCAGCAGTGCTTGCTTTACTCTTTGAAAGTCATCACATGAATGCATTGTAATAAATGGTTCGGCTGCATTAAATATTACACATCTGTCGTAGTTCTTTTATTTATCTAGAGATCGGGCCTCAGAATAGACCGGAAACTATTCTTTTACCGTTCTGTTTTAATTTCACAATAAAGTTAGTAGTAATATTTTGTTTTAATATTATTGTTTTTTATTAACTATAGACCGCTGGGTCATGTTAAGACCATCTTTTCTGTGTTGCTGTGGGTTTTTTCCATCGCTTTTGTGATACAAATAACAAAATATATCCGTCGTAAACTAAACCGGAAACAGCAGTATATTTTATTTTGTTAACACTGTAAACTTGACAGCTTTTTAACCCAAACCACCTACTGGTTAAAGCACGTTATTACACGTTTAGAGTCATTGCAATGCAGGTAGATTGTGTTGCTTTTTAATGACTGTTTAAAATGCCTTTTTCTTAATGTCTTTCATTTTTGTAAAGCACTTTTGAATGTGTTATATTTTATGAAAACATTTAAATATTAAGAGTACATACAAAATAGGAGGAAAGTAGAAGGTCAATGATAGAAATATAGAATAGAAAATATCAAGAAGATACTGTAAATGATATCTAGAATAAAACAGTTTAGTGCCGGATGTACAAAGATATTAATAGGAGGATGTGCAAAACAGACAAACTAATTAGGCTTTATTTAAACATTAAATAATACTTTAGGTTAAGGTCTTCTTTTAAATACATGTAAGCAAAAAGCTTTGAGGGTATCTGATCAATATTAAGCCTGACAAAGTACTTAACGTTTAATATATTGCATGGTTTGTTTTGGGACTTGACAATCAACATTCCTGCAATGTTAACTATGTTGAAGCACTTATTTTAACCGATATTATACATATTTATTATACTCTTATAAGATGTATGTAGATAGAATAAGAAATGTGCAGAATATGACAGTTTAATGGTGGAGGTACACACATATTGATAGATGTCTTGTTGAGGAACCTATGACCCAAGTTTGTCATCATTGCATAACTACACCGTAGTTGTGTATAAAACCACCAGACTCAGGGACAGCTTCATCCCACAGGCCATAAGACTATTAAACACCTGAACTTTGAAACAACATCCATAACATTCATCTGGCTGCTACTTAGAAATTATTTGTCAAATATATCGTATTCCAATCACTTGTATATAGACTCTTATTGCACTATTTCACTTTTTACTATTTTACTATTTTTCTGTTTGTATTTACTTGCACAATTTTTTCTGTGTATCTGTTTTATTGTGTTGCACTGTTGGAGGAGCCTGTGACCTAAGGGTGGGGGGGGGTAAGACACGTTCGATTCCTGTTTTGGTTAGTGTGCCATCGATGGGATTCATTCCATTTCAAAGTGCTGTTTGACGCTCCGTGTAAACTTCGCGCACTGCCACTCCAACATCCAATCACAGAGCTTGAGGACTAATCACGGGGTTTGTGAAGCAAAGCACATGTTGTAGTACCAAACGATAGCTGAGGATTCTGGGTAGTGTAGTGTCTTCTGCCATCCTAAACTCCGAAAAAATATTTGTTTCTCCGAATCGAAGGGGAAAAATACAAAAGCATTGTACACAATTTAAACCAATCAATGTTGTGTAATTAACAAGGATAATCTGGTGTTTCTGAGTTGATGAGTAGTGCAGATATCACTGTAAAATCAATCGACAGTAAAGAGAATACTTACTTCCGGGTGTAAAATCCTCCGTTATCCAATGGGAATGGACGCTCACATTGCCTTTAAGTGCCGCCGACATGGACCGATGCGGTGCTTCCCTGAGCGTCAAATACCGACGCCGATGGGAATACATTGCAATCAGTTGAAAGCTCTTTGCGTCCGTTTATGAAGCTGAAGGAGACTCGGCGCGTCACAACTGCACGCCATAGGACCCTGACCAAGCGTCGCTCCTGGACGTTCAGGGAGTGAGACTGTGTTGCTATTTAAGGCCACACTATTCTGTTGTGCTGTTTGGAACTCAGGAACTAAGAACAGCAGGTTACTTTGGCATATTGGAAAGCATAGTTATGTTAAGTATGATAACAAAATAAAAAAAACTGTCTTTAACAAAATATTGTTTAGAGTGATTACTTTAAAAATGTCTAGTAAGAATTTTACTGTCAAGTAATAGTGCCTTTTACCATGTGTCATACGCAAATAGTGACGATGTCTCTGTCACAAAGTGTTTCACTATATATATGTTTTTCTGTTTTGCAACTTATAAAGGCTGCGCATGAACCAGCTATTTTGAAAGTGACTGTGGTAACAAAACATAAGTAAAGACACAGGACATAGGACTCCCTGGATCCTCTTCTGTCGGGTTAATATTGAAGGTTTCTGTGAGACCCTGAGGCTGGTATCCATCGATGCTTCTCTCTAAACTGTTTCCTTCCTGAAGCTCAGGAAATGACCTGGACTGCTGATCACCAGGCTTCATTATCAGGTTGTAGGATGGGTTAGAAAATACACTTCCAAATGGAAAAGATGGTAATCCTTTCAAAGATCGGAGTTCTGTAGTTGTTGCGGTCAGGGGATCTGGGGGGCACTTTGTCTGCGGCTGGTTGTAGTAACCCTTTGGAGTTTGGGAAACAACAAATAATATGTTCTCCTGGCGGACAGAACCGTTAATTGGTGTTTCTTCACTACACACTAGCTCCAGAACATCCACAATATCTACGTCACTGTGGTGAGACTGATCCATGTAAAGGAGATGACATCCATGTTCACCCTTGGGGAGAAAAACTTGCATTAATTTAAAAGTGGGTGGTAGCTTGGAGTGCAAAAAGGTGGATAACCTCTGAAACAATGATGCAGCGAAGTAGGGAGACTAAACTTTTTTTTTTAACCAAATCTAAGAGGTGTATGCCCCCAATTGAGTGTTGCACTTCCATAAAGGGGACTCATAAGAGACCCACTAAGATTAAGAGTGTACAGCCATGCTAGAAAATCTGCAAAGCTGTGCACTTTGAGGCAATGCACAGCTTTAAGTGAACTGCACATCTTTTCAAAATGTTAACAATTAATAATGCTAACATGTCGTTATATAGCAGATCATATTTAAAAATGTTTGCATCTTATGTGCAAAGCCATGCTAACATTTGCTAGCTTTGTGATCTTACTTTTATAGTTTTGCAGGTATCTGATCATAAACCAAAGTATTTGAAAAGTGGAACATGTTATTAGTGATAATGCAAAAGTTAAGAAATCGCAAAAGTAGCAAGGCATTCGAGCCAACATTTTTAAAGATATATTTCAGTCTTGGGCTGAAGTGGTTAACTCGATCATATTTGTAAAAATCAATGCATATATTCTTGACA
Source organism: Dissostichus eleginoides (assembly GCA_031216635.1). Classification (NCBI taxonomy): domain Eukaryota; kingdom Metazoa; phylum Chordata; class Actinopteri; order Perciformes; family Nototheniidae; genus Dissostichus; species Dissostichus eleginoides. The sequence continues at coordinate 29,894,790 of CM062282.1, forward strand.
AGGGTCCTAGCACAAGCCAAGATCCAAAAACACTAAATCCCATTCCATTCATGTCATCTGTTATTGAAGCATTCCTGCCTTTTTTAAATGATCACAATTTTCACACTTTTAACCAATGTGTTCTTACACAGGAGTTGGGCAATAATGTCTCAAGCTCAATTAGAATTTAGTAACCTCCTTGCCGAGCCACTATATTATATACATGAAATAACAGTGTTCTCAGTTTGAGTAATACTCTTCAGGGCAAATAAACTATGCATAACTATTGAAGTGCCCCTTTTTAAGACATGGTTGTAAGGACCTACCGCTGATGTCAACACCGGCTTTGGGATTGGAGGATAGACCTTCTGTTTGATACTGTGGAATGTAAGAACGCATGGCAATAAGTCACACGTTTTTTTTAATGTAACCATCAGAAGCGACAATTGAGCCAATTGCACAGAAGAGTTGATAGTTTGACTTACCATGTCCAGTGTCTGAAGCAAAGCATAGTTGTGAGGGAAAGGAGACCAAAAACAGTGACCAGGGGAATAAGGACTGCTCCTATTAAGTTTTCAGCTGGTGAGTTCAAACAAACAGCACAGATAAGGAACAGGTCATTCAAATTAAGAAACAAATACATGACTGTGTAGTGTTTCCATAGTTTTAGTCAAGAATATGGATTTGTTTACAAAGAGAAATTGCAGGCTGAAAGGGAGAAAGACATACTCGGTGAGTTCAAGGTGGCAGTAATGAATGCAGCGCCACATTCTCCAACTGACGTCTGTGCCTTCATTGTAAAATTGTAGAAACCCATTTTAAGGTTTCTTGCTCTCAGGCTGGTGGCATCAGGATCGTCTGAGCAAAATAGCAGAGCAAAAGAGATTGTTATTACTAATAAACATCCTGAATACCCAAAAAGCTCACAATTTAACCCAATTCAATTGTTGTGCTTTGCCTTGTATGTGTAAATATAAAAGTAACACTCCATCAAAAATACCAATTTACCATTTTCTATATATCAGAATATATGTGGTATATAAACACTTTATAAATGATATATTATTACACAATATATTGCGACTGTATGCAGCTATAAGGACATACAACGTATGTTTTAATGCACAGTATTTACTCTAGGACAGTGTTTACAGTGGGATGGTTGTTTTTATATCACTCTGTAGTAAACAGAAGTCAAGTTGCTCATTTATTTCCCTATTTGCATGTGGATAAATGAGTCTCGAACATCTGGATAACCTCATATAAGATTCCTGGTTGTGTGTATTTAAAGGTCCCATGTCATGCGTTTCTGGTTATTACCCGTCCCCTTGTGTTTTATGTAGCTTTTTATGCATGTAAACGGTCTGCAAAGTCACAAACCCTCAAAGTACACCCTGTAGCGAAGTGTCTCGCTGTCTCGCAGACCCCACGCAGCAACCAGGAAACGACACCAGTAATCCAGCTCACACTGTCCGCTCCTCGAGCCTCAAAGGGCGGAGCAGCGAGCCCCGCAACGTCCCGCAAACACGGCACCCAGACCCCACGCAGCATTCTCATCTGTTTGTCATTACTGGTGTCATTTTCTGGTTGCTAACAAACGCCATTTTAAAACATAAACACTGATGTTCCGCTGTAACGGTGGTGGACTCATCAGAACAGAGTGGGTGAGCTGACCAATCAGAGCACAGTGGTCTCATAGGGAGGGGGGGGCGCGGGAGCTCCAACAAGCCGTTCAGGACAGAGAGTATATACCAAGGCCGTATTCATGGAGTCAATATTGGGGGGGACCAAATATTCAATCAAAATTTGAATACTAATTTCCAGCCATTCTAAAGGAAAAAATATATAAAAATTCACTAACACATGGGATACTTTAAAACCTGTTAAACCCCATGCCCCTGCCCGTCGGGGCAAAACACAACAATATTCACGAAACTGTGTCTCAGGCATGGGCGTAGGAAGCATCCTCAATGTGGGTGGGACAATTTGACGGGGGGTGTGGGCAGGTGGTGGACCTAACCTCCTCTAGGGGGGTCCGGGGGCATGCTCCCCCGGGAAGATTTTTTTTTAAATGTTGAAGTTAAAAGCATCAATCTGGTGCACTTTGAGAGCAACATTAGGGACTAAATCTATGGATACATCTCTCAACACCATATGAAACAGAACTGAACAGATTTACTTGTTCTTTATGCATATTTTACAAATCAGTCCCCTTTTAAATTGTAGTATGAGTTGGAATTATTTCATACCTGTTATTCTCTTATTTTGTATAACTATAATGATCATATAAAGGTGTGCCTTGGAAATACTTGTTTTGCATCAATGTTGATACAGGGTACTTATTATATGTTATAGTTTGGATTCCTAAAGCTTTAAGTCTCCGATCCCATCATTCAAGGGTGGTTTTCACTATAAGTCATGGTTTATTTTTTGGACGTACACTATTTTTTTAATATGTTCAATCTGAATTTACTTTAAAAATCAAAATATGGTTCTGACTTTTTCTACATCCAACTCACAGGTTTATCATTGCTTTGAGAAAAAAGATTATTCATTTACCCATTTTAGAAGGGAAGATATAGTCAATTGTTCTGGGAATGTCCTTTTCGAGCCTGAGACCTGAAAAACAGGCTTGGGGCTTAACTGGTTAAAATGTTTTACCATAATGTCTAATAGTGCATTGTATTACATCGCCCTATTTTATCTAGTTTAGCTTTTCTTGTTTCGTTGTTTGTAATGGCAGAGATTAGGGATGAATAAAGTACAACTATAACCATAATCATATTAAAGCATTTCAATCCATAGAAAGGTCTGTGCCACGCAATTTCAGTAGAAACAGGAACACTTTATTGCCCATTTGTTTTACAGTCACGACTGCACTAGCTGCTTGCCGCTCAATCAATCAAAATCAAAAGACCCCCAACTTCCTCCAGACACCCGCCCAAAAAGCCCAACCCTCAAGCAAAGGACCCAAAAGCCTTTTTGCGCTTATCGTTGGCACTGATAAAAGACTGGCATATTCCTTCAAGGTCCAGTATGTCCAGTTTCTTCTGGTGCACATGACATATGGCCACATTATTCAGCCTTGTTTGACTCATCGATGATCTAAGCCATGTCTTAAGCCTCCTCAGGGCACTAAAACTCCTCTCAACCTCTGCAGAAGAGGCAGGGACGACCGACGACCAAAGCTTCCACCTGACCGAAGAGACCTCTCACCTCTGGCACCATTTCCCGAATAATACTATCAACATCTGAGCTTGTTTCATAGGTGTAATTAGCCCCAAACATGGCCAGCTGCACCTGCAGTAGTCTTGAATTCAATTCAGGATACTCTTCTACCACCTTGTCCATGTCTCCGTGTAGCAGCACATTTTCAAGCTGCTGCAGCTTGTGGAATCCAGCTTGTTCAAACCTCTCTATGAATTGAGTATTCACTGTGTCCAAGGCATTGTAGAATTGGATTCTGTACAAGGACTGGGCATCGGGATGGATATGGGCTGCAGCCTGACCGGTGTAACGCTTTGTAGGTTTGCGGACATGAGGCATCTGAATTGGTTGTAGGTCCAACTTTGTTGCCACAGCAGTTGCCTTTGAGAACAATACATCAAAATGCTCCTCCGTTCGCTTGTCCTGCATGCTTGTTTTGACATGGTCTACAGCCTCCAACATGCCTGAAACGGTCTGTTTCCTAAGCTGCAGGGAGGTGTTCAGCACTCCAAATCCCCCATCAGGTCTTCAGCCATTAAAAGGCCGAGCACAGTGTTCCCTTTAAGAAATGTTCCATGAAGACCATTGGCCTTGGCTGAAGTTTCAGGTGAGCTGCATGATGCCATTTCTTCAAGGGCCATCAGCACTGACTCATACTGCTTGAGAACTGAGCGGATGGCAGGGGTACGTACAGTCCACCTGGTGGGACAGAGAGGCTTCATGAGGTGAAAGTTGAACCATGCTCTGATTTTGCGATATTCTGGAAAATCAACTTGAACTTGCCAGATTGATTAAAGAAGCCCCCCAATTCATGGACCAGACCCATTGAATCTCTTACTAGGGAGAGGCTCCACAGCAGCCTGCGTAATTAAGTTCACGCAGTGGGGACCACAGTGACAATACACAGCCAGCGGTTGTTCTTTCCTTAAAATAGCTTGTACTCCCCGCAATCGTCCAGCCATGTTTGCGGCACCATCATAAGTTTGTCCTCGGAGTTGAGACAGAGGAAGCTGTAGGCGCGTCATCACATCACATGCCACCTTGGCTATATTTTGCCCTGTTGTTGATGACACTTGGTAAATTCCCAGGAATTCTTCCATTGGTTGTAGATCTGCATCTACAGAGCGCACACATATTGACTCCTGCTCAACTCCTGATATATCCTGGGTGCCATCAATGATAATTGCGAACTGGACCACTGGCATTGATGTTATTTCCGACAAAATTTATTTGATGATTGTATTGGCCATCAGCTTCAACAGTTCGTTCTGCAATTCCGGACTGGTGAAATCGAGGGGACCTTTTAGCCAGGAGGTCAGCTCTGCATCGCCCGTTGCCTTGTACTTTAGAAGCTGGCTTAAATTCCCACTCTCCTTCTGATCGCCTCGAAAAGCCAGACCTTGCCGCGCCAAGTAGCTCACACCCCCAGCAATCTTCATCAGATTTCTTCTCGCTTGTTGCTGCCGTCTTTCAAGCTCACGTGAAAGTTGCACATTAACAGGCTCTGGCTCCTGAATCCTAGTCATCACAGCTAATTTGTGACACTGGCTGTCTTTATGCACACTACATTTCTCCAGTGCCTTCTTCCAATTGTTAAAACCAGTCTTGACAAACGCTGAATCTGCTTTTGACGCAAGCTTAGACTTTTGTGCTGCAAAGTATTTAGCACAATAGAAACAGAGGACCCCTTTTACAGAGGGGCTGTAATGGAGCCATGCATGATCTTTAAACCACTTCTCCTGAAAGTAGAGTATTCTATTTGATAGGGTTTGACTTGGTATGACTTTCACATTTGGGTGATTTGGGCAAAGTCCAAGCTCCTCCCCTTCATTTCCCGTACCTTCATTTTCGCCTGCCTGGCTGCTCTCTCTCTCATTGTGAAACTCACTCTCCCTGCTTGATGGTATTATCTGAAATACACATGAGGATGATCTCATCTTAAATTAACATTAAGATTAGACTGCTATGTTGTCATTGTTCGGTCTTAACCATCAATATTAGCTTCTTTCTCACTCACCTCCATGTCACCAGCACACACTCTCCCTGTCCGGTCGCCATGCTCACATTCTCTCTCTCCCTCTCTCTCTTTACTCTGAACACACCAGAGTGAACATGGAAGAAATATCAGTAAACTATTGACTAGAAAGACTGTTGATACACATTATACATATGGGGGGACACAGGAGTCTGTACATTAACATTAGACTGCTGTGATGTCATTATTCGGTCTTAACCATCAATATTAGCTCCTTTCTCACTCACCTCCATGTCACCAGCACACACTCTCCCTGTCCGGTCGCCATGCTCACATTCTCTCTCTCCCTCTCTCTCTTTACTCTGAACACACCAGAGTGAACATGGAAGAAATATTATCAGTAAACAAGCTATCTGACTGGTAACAATACTCATTTTCTCACTGCTCTTAACTTACTTTTTTTCTTTTCTGAGGCTGCTCAAAAAACTGTCTAATGTCACTGCCACCCTTCCTCTTGCTCATGCTTACAGATTGACCTTGGCGATCTGCAGTTGCTGATGTGATGAATCCGGGTCAGCAGCGCTGGATATAAGATAATTAAACATGTTTATTAGCAATTCCGAGCGTTCTAAACCCAGCACGAGCTATGGTGCACACTGCAACCCGCCTGCGTGTGAGTATCTTTGAAATGCTTCTGACGATTATGAAATACTATTTCATAATAATTGTAGAGTATTTATTGAATTAATTCTGGCACCTTTGGAATTCCATAGATGTCACACATCAGTTTTAAATCTTTCCACACTCTACAAATGACAAAATAAAATAGAAATAATCCACATGAATAAATAGGTATTGGATTACATCCAAAACGACACCGTCATTTTCCACATAGCTGACACTAGCCCGCCAAACCCTGGCTAGCAACTGAAACCAGCAAGCCCACAGCTAGTTAGCTACTATTCCTGAAAAGTTCGGTTTTATCATCAGAACTAGAAGTTATTTACACAAAGAAGCTAAACCGGAGGGTTCATTAACATTAACATTACCATTACGAAATAAAATAATATAGATTACTTTAGGGCAAACTAGAAAAGATACCAGAACTGATGGAGGGCAAATTAAAACATGACTGACCTGCTTGGAGCATCAAGCTAACTGAAGCTGGACTCAGACGTGCAACAGCGAAATACACCCCCGGGTACAAAATAAAGGTATGCATAAACAAACAAGGCGGAACCAATTTACATATGAAAAGAATATATCATTTTGGTGAAGTTCACAATAACAAAAAATAAAGATTTTCAAGTATACAAATAGCCAAAATAAAAAAGTCATAGAATAGCAATTTTATTTTAATAAAAAAAAAAAAATGTTTTTGTTATTTTTGCTATTTATTGGGGGGGACATTTTGAGTGTATCTGAATATTGGGGGGGATGTCCCTCCCCCCAATGTATATGGTGAATTCGGCCCTGGTGAATACACATACTATACAGCAGTGACCACCAACTGGCGGCCCGCGGGCCACATCCGGCCCGCCAGACATTCTCATCTGGCCCGCACGACGGGGGTGACTGTGGCGTTGGCGGACTGGTTAGTGCGTTCGCCCCCCACTCATTTTTTTTTTATACAACGTCTCGTGAGTAATGTGCAGTACCGGAGTCCAACAGAGAGGCAGCAGCTGCGGGACAGTAGACTGCGTACTGCGAAACCTTCCCTGCCTTGAAGAAGAAGTGTTCCTTCGTTGTGAAGAGTCTGCTTGATATTTATGGAATGCCATTCAAGCCAAAATTAAATAAATAAATAAATACATAAATAATTAAATAAATACATATATATATAAATATGCCTATGAAATAAATTCTGAAATAAATAAATGAGGCAATAAATATGTAAACATTTACATTTAAATACACATTTATTTATTTCAGGGGACTTGTATTTCATAATGACACGTTTATTTATTTCAGGGGACTTGTATTTCATAATGACACATTTATTTATTTCAGGGGACTTGTATTTCATAATGACACATTTCCATTCCTTATATGCAAATGAAGGGGGCGTGGTTAGCTCACAGATCCAGACCAAAGCAACAGCACCACAACACTGACTCAATAGCTCTTGTTTCACACTCCAGTACTCTTAAGTGGTTTGCAAACTGCCAATAAACCAAACCGGTTGTGCTTTTCTGGTGCTTAACTGGTTCTTCTCTGGTTCTGCCCCCTTTTCCACCAAACTGGTTCCAGAGCCAGTTCCGGGCTAGCCTGATTTAGCTCTGGTTCTTCCTGTTTCGGCCACAGCGGAGCCGGTGGCTCTAAACACCGAAAACCGGTTCTTAGCTGACCCACTTGGCTGCCCGGCAAGAACCAAGAACCAAGAACCAAGAACCACGCTCACGTCGGAAAGGGGCGAGATTAACCTGAGCCATAATAACAGTTTATGGCGAGTACGGAAAATGAAAGTTGTAACAAGTAGTAGCGCTGAGCAAAGTGACTAGAACGCAACTACACACTTATACAAAAATAACACACTTTATAAAGTCAGGCAACACTAACCAGGCTTCGTGTGATTCTGTTTATTTGTACCTTACTTTGACCATCCGTTCGATGTTATTGATCATTGTGGAGAGCAGGCAGACGTCTTGTTTTGTATTATAGCAGTTATCAGATGGAATCAATACATGGGCTGCACAGGTTGTCATGTCCGACTATCACAAGTACAATCATAATGAAAAGGTCAAATGTGCCTGTAAAAAACGGCTTATGCCACAATAGGATAGCAACAAGTAGTCAAGATAGTCAGTTTAGCTTTGGTTGCTGTTGCATAACTGCGGTCAACTCAGCCGTCTCTCGCGTTCGCTTGGTCAAATCAGCAGCTATTCATTTTTGAGTGCGCAATTAATAGGCTAGCGCCTTTATGGTAATCGCTGTACAAGAGTAAAATAATGCATGTTTTTTTCTGCTTTATTTGCAATACAAGTCATTTGTACCATAAGTTCTTAATAAAACTGACACTGTTTGACTCAGTCCTAGTTTGACTGCTACAATAAAATGAAGTAGGCTACTTTCACTGTGTACTTTTGGGGTAATACTCTCTCAAAGTCCCTTCCTGAGAACAAAATCATGCCACTTCTGCTATATTTGATGAGATAAAATGATTTTTAGCAATAAGTTCTTAATAAAATTGGTACTGTTGGACTCAGTACTTGTTAGACTACTACCCCAAATACAATGAAGTACTTTTATTTTGTACTTTGAGTAATACTCTGTCAAACTCCCTTCCCGAGTACAATAATGCATGTTTTTAGCTATATTTGATGAGAGATAAAACATTTTTTAGCCATAAGTTCTTAATAAAATTGGTACTGTTGGACTCAGTACTTGTTAGACTACTACCACAAATACAATGAAGTACTTTTATTGTGTACTTTTTGAGTAATACTCTGTCAAACTCCCTTCCCGAGTACAATAATGCATGTTTTTAGCTACCTTTGATGAGAGATAAAATAATATTTTGCCAAAAGTCCTTAGTTAAATTGATACTGTTGGACTCAGTACTACTTGGACTACTACCACAAGTACAATCAAGTACTTTTACTGTGTACTTTTCGAGTAATACTAGGTCAAACTCCTGTCCTGAGTACATTCATTCATGTATTCTGCTATCTATGATAAGAGATAAAATCTATATTTCAGATATTTATTTAAATAAGAAGTGACCTTTGAATAAATATTGCAAAACAAAGCCTATATCACCTGCAGGCTTAGCCAGTGTGTATTTCTTCCTGCACTACAAGATTTCGATGTGTACAAATCTGGGCCATTTATTGTGTCATTTCTCCAAACACATACAGTACAAATGCCTGTATTAGAGTCTTAAAAAGGTGCAGTAGAAGGACTTTAGCAGAATCATAAGAGGCCAACAAGAGTGACAGGGGTGTGTCACTGTCCTGAAGGAAAGTTGTGAACAGCTATCCAGGATAGTCTCGAAAGACTTTCCAAGGGGTAACAATGCTGCTGCTGGAGTACTGATCTAGTGTTGATGTCATCTGTCTACCATGTCCTCTTAAAATACTCTCTCTAACATGATCTGTACATTACATTACATTACATTACATGTTATTTGTTAGACACTTTTATCCAAAGCGACTTACATACATTCAGTTCAGTACTGTGGACAATCCCCACAGGAGCAATTTGGGGTGAAGTGTCCTCCCATGATTCGAAGTCCAGCACACCATCCACTGAGCCACAGCCTCCCAGTATTGTGAACGCTTTTAACGCTTATTAAATATAGCAGAAAACATGCATTATTCTACTCAGGAGGGGAGTTTGACAGGGGATTACTCAAACACTTTATTGTACTTGTGGGAGTAGTCCAAGTAGTACTGAGTCCAACAGTCCCAATTGTATTAAGAACTTATGGCAAAATATCATTTTATCTCTCATCAAAGATAGCTAAAAACATGCATTATTGTACTCTGGAAGGGAGTTTGACAGAGTATTACTCAACAAGTACACAGTAAAAATACTTTATTGTATTTGTGGTAGAAGTGTTGGACTCAGTACCAAGTGGTACTGAGTCCAACAGTACCAATTTTATTAAGAACTTATGGATAGAAATAATTTTATCTCATCAAATATAGCAGAAGTGGCATGATTTTGTTCTCAGGAGGGGACTTTGAGAGAGTATTACCCCAAAAGTACACAGTGAAAGTAGCCTACTTCATTTTATTGTAGCAGTCAAACTAGGACTGAGTCAAACAGTGTCAGTTTTATTAAGAACTTATTGTACAAATTACTTGTATTGCAAATAAAGCAGAAAAAAACATGCATTATTTTACTCTTGTACAGCGATTACCGTAAAGGCGCTAGCCTATTAATTGCGCACTCAAAAATGAAGAGCTGCTGATTTGACCAAGCGAACGCGAGAGACGGCTGAGTTGACCGCAGTTATGCAACAGCAACCGAAGCTAAACTGACTATCTTGACTACTTGTTGCTATCCTATTGTGGCATAAGCCGTTTTTTACAGGCACATTTGACCTTTTCATTATGATTCTACTTGTGATAGTCGGACATGACAACCTGTGCAGCCCATGTATTGATTCCATCTGATAACTGCTATAATACAAAACAAGACGTCTGCCTGCTCTCCACAATGATCAATGACAGCGAATGGATGGTCAAAGTAAGGTACAAATAAACAGAATCACACGAAGCCTGGTTAGTGTTGCCTGACTTTATAAAGTGTGTTATTTTTGTATAAGTGTGTAGTTGCGTTCTAGTCACTTTGCTCAGCGCTACTGCTTGTTACAACTTTCATTTTCCGTACTCGCCATAAACTGTTATTATGGCTCAGGTTAATCTCGCCCCTTTCCGACGTGAGCGTGGTTCTTGGTTCTTGGTTCTTGGTTCTTGGTTCTTGGTTCTTGGTTCTTGGTTCTTGCCGGGCAGCCAAGTGGGTCAGCTAAGAACCGGTTTTCGGTGTTTAGAGCCACCGGCTCCGCTGCGGCCGAAACAGGAAGAACCAGAGCTAAATCAGGCTAGCCCGGAACTGGCTCTGGAACCGGTTTGGTGGAAAAGGGGCAGAACCAGAGAAGAACCAGTTAAGCACCAGAAAAGCAGAACCGGTTTGGTTTATTGGAAGTTTGCAAACCACTTAAGAGTACTGGAGTGTGAAACAAGAGCTATTGAGTCAGTGTTGTGGTGCTGTTGCTTTGGTCTGGATCTGTGAGCTAACCACGCCCCGTTCATTTGCATATAAGGAATGGAAATGTGTCATTATGAAATACAAGTCCCCTGAAATAAATAAATGCGTCATTATGAAATAAAAGTCCCATGAAATAAATAAATGTGTATTTAAATGTACATGTATACATATTTATTGCCTCATTTATTTATTTCAGAATTTATTTAGGCATATTTATATATATATGTATTTATTTAATTATTTATGTGTTTATTTATTTATTTAATTTTGGCTTAAATGGCATTCCATAGATATTATGCGCTCCGCAGCAGTAGCCCCGCTGCGACAGAGTCCAACAGAGAGGCAGGAGCTGCCGGACAGTAGCCTAGAAGTGATCCTTCGTTAGCGTGAAGAGTCTGCTAAGCTTTATGCGCTCTGCAGTACCTGAGCGTGTTCCACTAGCACCTGTTTCTGTGCACCGCTCATTTGAATCGCTTGCCTTAAAACTTAAAGATCTCCTATCATGCTATTTGATAGCAGCAAAGCGTGACGTCACCCCATTCAAAGTGAATGGGAAGAAGCGTTGAAGCTTCAACGCACGCCGCCGTGTGTAGGGGCCGTTAGAGAAGTGACAGTAGCTGCTGGCCCGCCATCTTTGGAGCACGCAGGCACACACTTTGAGCTCTGGCAGATACAGCTAAATGCTGCCGTGATTAAATGCCATATCATGTTACAAACAGCATCAAGGATTATATCTGAAAAAGTATGGAGCTCAAATGCTTTTTCTCTTGCGTTTTTTTTTTGCATTGTTCATAATATCCACATTTCATAAAAATCTCCCAGCAATATTATGTTAAGGGAGAGTGAGCAGAGATGTGTGAGGAAAGCAGCCAATGCATTTATGAAATCATTATTTGGCTTAGGTGTACAGTAGACAGTGGCAACTATAGTAGGGATTGGCCCATTAAAGGTGTCCTATCATGCAAAATGCACTTTTTGATGTCTTTTATAATAATAATAATTCATTACATTTTCATTAGAGCGCTTTTCCAGGTGCTCAAAGCGCTTTACATGACATATCACACATATTAGACCAACCCACTCTCTTCAGTCTGCGTACAAATGACACGACTTTACACATTGGAAATGCGTGCTATAGATACGCAGAAGTCCGATTTTGCGTGCATATGATACGCTAACCATTCTCATTGAGATCTGAGGCCGAGTTTTGCGTGCATATTATACGCCACGTTTCTTGCCTGCACCTCTTGTTTTTGTCCGGTCGGGTCTTGGTAGACCGGAATGTGTGGTTCATAAAAACATGTTCTTACTCAATACCAAGCCACGATTATTGTTTTTATTTTAAATCGTATAATGTCTGACTTTTTTTGCCGTCTGTGAGGAAAAGAAATGGGCTCAGAGCTTCAGAATAATGAAATCTGTATTTTTTTTAATCTTTTTTTCCTTCTAATTTGTTATTCTTTTCTAAATAACACACCGTTATTTACTCAACAATAACACACAATTATCCTTGTTTTTATTTATTCGTTTAATTCTATAATCTCGGGCTTTTTAGCCGTTCCTCAGGAACTGCATTTCAAAATAAAGTCACCGGAAACAGACGTAGGCCTATAAGGGACATTTCGAGCATCATTGCGATTCACAGCCACTGAACTGATTACCCAAGATCCTCAGCTAGAAGCTCGGTGATTGGATTGTTTAGCCGCAATGCACGCTGGGATATGGTGTTAATGTGATATGAAATCCAAAAAACATTTAAAAAAAGAAAATAATACTTTATTCCGAGTGTGCTTGCTTTTCTCTTTGAAGTCATCACATAACGGCATTGTAATACACGGTTCGGCTGCATTAAATATTACACATCTGCCGTAGTTCTTTATTCATAGAGCCCTGATTAGAAGACTTCTGACAAACTGGAAGAAATGCCGCCGAAACTGAATATGTGACGTGGATCATAAATATATCAGCAATTAAACAACATCTTCCATTTCTTTTCACACAATACGTCTCCTTGCAGTATCAACACTAATTCGGCTGACTTTTATATTTGATCCAATTGGTAGATAGGTTATATTTACACCATAACGGTGCACAGCTGATAGAAAAGGACTTGTAGTTTTTAAAGATATTACTGATTTTCTTTGAATATAAGAATGTAAATACTGAGTTGAAAGAATAGTCAGGGGTTTTGGGTGATGGGAGACACATCTATGGAATCACAATTTCAATAGCTTACCATTAAATGACGGATATACCTTTCTGTCTGTGATGTTTTACAAATCAGATATTAATGTGTAGAAGTAAAACATGAGAAATAGTATAGCAATATCCTGTAAAATTATGTGAAAACATGAATAAAACTACACATCTTCAGATGTTATACATACATAAGTGTCCTACACTAATAATACAAAGTTATTATTAGTATGCTGTGTGTACCTTGTGTGCACCGCCTAGTGGTTAAAGTACGTTATTGAATTATATTTGTTGAATAATGTTATTTGATGAAAAAAATATAAAGAGTACATACTCTACATACTATAGGGGGAAAGTAGAAGGTCAGTGATAGAAATATAGAATATAAAAAATCAAGAAGATACTGTAAGTGATCTCTACAATAAAACAGTTTAGTGCCGGATGTACAAAGATATTAATATGAGGATGTGCAAAACAGACAAACTAATTAACCTTTATTTAAACATTAAAGAATACTTTAGGTTAAGGTCTTCTTTTAAATAAAAAAAAGCTTTTGGGATATCTACACATAAATATTAAGCCTGACAAAGTACTTAACGTCTAATATATTGCTTTCCTGCCTATGTTGAAGCACTTATTTTAACTGATATTACACACATTAATTATACTCTTATGTAGTAGATAGTATAAGAAATGTGCAGAATTTGACAGTTTAATGGTGGAGGTATACACACATATTAATAGAGCATCTTGTAATGCACTGTTGAGGAAGCTGTGACCCAAGTTTTTCATTCATTGCATAACTTCAACATAGTTCAGGTGTAACTAAAGTCTGCTTTAAGGGTTGTTTATATTTCACATCATTAATCAGAATCTGCAAAGTAACTAAAATAAATGTAGTGGAGTAAAAATACCAGGTTAACCTCTGAATTGTAGTGGAGTAGAATTACAAAGTAACAATGAGCTGTCATGTGGGTATATATTAATGCTGCCCATTATGGACACAAGCAATTTTCACCCATTTATTAATTACATGTTTTAAATGTGTACACACCAATGTGTTACCTATCGCCTAAACCTCCAGGGATGTACACCGTTTAATACTGGCAACTTCTAATTTTGGGGAAAAACGAAAACGTCTTTTAAAACTACAATTCCCAGTAGAGACCGCTATAGAACATGTTGCGAAACCCATGTGCGAAACACAAAAGCCAGCATGTGTACTTCAGGGGGGGGGGCGTTCGAGTCCAGTTTTCGATAGTCTGCCGTGGTTTAGTTCGATTTCAAAGAGCTGTTTGACGCTCGGCGTAACCTTGGCGCACTGCCACTCCAACATCCAATCCCAGAGCTTGAAGATGAATCACGGGGTTTGTCAAGCAACGGGACTGTAGTCCCAAACGATATCTGAGGATTATGGGTAGTGTAGTGTCTTCGGCCATCCTAAACTCTGAAATGTTTTTCGGATATCATATCGCATTAACACCATATCCCAAAGTGCATTGCGGCTAAGGATCTTGGGTAATCAGTTCAGTGGGTTGTGGTTGTCGTGTGTATCGCAATGATTCTCGAAATGTCCCTTATAGGCCTACGTCTGTTTCCTGTGACTTTATTTACGGCTAAAAAGCCCAAGATTATAGAATCAAATGAACAAATAAAAAAAAAGATAATTGTGTGTTATTGTTGAGTAAATAACAGTGAGTTATTTAGAAAAGAATAACAAATTAGAAGGAAAAAAAGATTTAAAAAAATACAGATTTCATTATTCTGAGGCTCTGAGCCCATTTCTTTTCCTCACAGACGGCAAAAAAAGTCAGACATTATACGATTTAAAATAAAAACAATAATCGTGGCTTGGTATTTAGTAAGAACATGTTTTTATGAACCACACAGCTTCCGGTCTACCAAGACCCGACCGGACAAAAACAAGTGGTGCAGGCAAGAAACGTGGCGTATAATATGCACGCAAAACTCGGCCTCAGATCTCAATGGGAATGGTTAGCGTATCATATGCACGCAAAATCGGACTTCTGCGTATCTATAGCACGCATTTCCAATGTGTAAAGTCGTGTCATTTGCACGCAGACTGAAGAGAGTGGGTTGATTAGACATGTAACAGTTATTACTGTGGACAATACCCACAGGAGCAAATTAGGGTGAAGTGTCTTGCCCAAGAAGACAACGGCCTGACGCAGTGGCGGCCGAGGCGGGTTTCGAACTGATGTTCACTCTAACCCACTGCGCGAAAACCGGCCCAATACATAAATACATTATACATCATAATACATACATTATACATTATAATAAATTATACATAAATATGTGTCCCCGGTGTGCCAGGGAACTCACAAAGTGTCAGAAAATAAAACACTCTCTCTTTTCCTCCGTACCCAAATCTCTAAAAACGGGGGAACAACAGAGCTGATCCAGATGTGCGTCCGATATGACGTAATATTTACAGGGTTCCTGCAGGTTTCGCCAACTCAAATTTAAGTCTTTTTAAGACCTTTTTAAGACCACTTTGAATAGAATTTAAGACCTATTTCACGGCAAGAAAGTATTAAGGAAAATTGCTATGAAAGAAGAAATACGTCCCATAATTACTTACAAAGTAAATGTATTCATGTTCAACATAAGAACGATGACTGAACATAACAGCATAACAGTACAGAACTGTGTTAGCGTGTTAGACAAAAAGTGTGTGTGTGTGTGTTAGGGCTGTGCACTTAATCGTATTTGAATCGCAATTACGATTTTGGCCTGCCACAATTACGAAAACAACATAATCGAAAAAAACAATTACTTTGCTTTGCTAGGTTGTGACAGTGCACTACAACATATTTGATCTAATTCATTTTTGTCTAATTTATTTGTATTTATCATATTTATATATGTTTAGTAGCTTGTGGAAGTGCGCTCCAAAATATTTGTTGATCTTGTTTATTGGTATTTATTATTTTGATATTATTTATTAAATGTATCATTTATTTAATTTATTTTTGTATTGGTTTTTCAGTTGAATTATACGTTCAGGTAATCAACAGTTACAAAGATACTGTTCAAATGATTATTTGTTTTAAAGTTCAATAAATGGATGTTTTCAAAGTCATAATAATAATGATCGTGATATCAATTATTGACCAAAATAATCGTGATTATGATTTTTGCCATAATCGAGCAGCCCTAGTGTGTGTGTGTGTGTATGTGTGTGTGTGTGTGTGTGTGTGTGTGTGAGAGAGAGAGTGACAAGAGCTATATTCAGAGCTCTGCTGCCTTGGCTACAATCTTTCATCGTTGCTGTTGTATGATTGGTGTTTAGCTACGGTATTTAGCGTCTACAGCACCTCCGCTTTAGGGTTGACGTAGACCCAAACGTCGCCCGGAGGTCCCCCTGATGTTGTTGCGGGAGCTGCTACACTAGCTAACGCTGCACTAGCTAACGCTGCACTAGCTAACGCTACATTAGCAAAACAAACGCTAATTTATTTTGCAAAAGGTGCAGCGGGCTTCAAACACGTTCCCTCTACTGGTTTCAACCAAGCACTAAATTCGATGTTTTCCAACCAAATATGGTTGAACTTACACTTCCCCATATTTATTTGCAAGTAGATATGAAGATACATGAGTTTCTGACTGCCGCTAGCTGAAGCTTGGTTGCTAGGTTACTAGCTGGGTGTTCTCCAATAAGGGGCCGGGGGAAACAAAGTTAGTGATTACTGGTTCCATGTTGATTTATTTCAATACAAATTGTTGGGGGGAACTGAAAGGCTCTTACCGTACTGGTTACTTTGCAGCCCGGACATTTCCCCCAAAACACATTTAGACGCGATCGCTACACAGAAGTACCTTTCAAATCCGATCATTTTTAAGACCTTCTAAATCATATTTAAGACCTTTCTTATTTTTTTGGTCATATTTAAGACCTTTTTAAGGCCTTAAATTCAGATTATCAAATGTAAGACTTTTTAAGACCCCGCGGGAACCCTGTATTTAGGGCTGTCAAGTTAACGCGTTAATAACTTGACAGACACATTTTTTAACGCCACTAAATATTTTAACTTGCGATTAACGCATGTGTATTTGTCCTCGGCCCGCCCCGTAGTTTCATGCAAATGAGACCAAAAGGCTTGACGTTGTTGTTGTTGTTAGTTGGATGGAGGGAGATTCTAGAGAGAGATATGGATGCAAAAAAAGGTGTTTTAAACAGCAAGCCAAGCACACAGCTGATGCTGACAGCCCCGCTCCTGCCGCTCGCTTGCGGCAGACCACGCTTGAACGTTTGCCGGGGAGACGCCTGGACAACAACAGCGATAGCTAAATGGGTGGCTACAGCTTAACATTGTGGAGGACGAGGGGCTGCGTTAGATCATTCGGATCGCATCCAACGTGTCGACTGCACATCACAGCGCATTATTTTGACCCACAGTGGGAACTTCAGTCTCATGCTTTGACTGAAGATGAAGACAGAGGAGCGGCATTTCGCCGACAACTGTAAACAGGCTTGTCTGTTTGAGCAACTGGCTCAGTGCAAAGAAGTACACAGGGTTGGGAGAGAGTGTAAGAGAGAGAGAGAGGTTCCAGGTTGTTGTGTTGAGAATATTCAGGAGAATATTTGTCATTGTTCCAATGATAATAAACAAACATTTGCATAAAGCATATTTGTCCACAGATAAAAAATGTGCGATTAATTTGCGATTAATCGCGATTAACTATGGACATCATGCGATTAATCGCGATTAAATAAAAATGTTTACTGGAGAAAGTATGTGTAAAAAAGCAAGAAATAAAAAAAGGAACTCACCTTGTAGTAAACCCGCAAGAAAAGAAGCATTTGAGCTCCATACTGTTTCAGAAATAATCCTTGAAGTGGTTTGGAACATGATATGGCGTTTAATCACGACAGCATTTAGTCACAGAACTCACAGTGGTGCTCAAAAGGGGGCGGGGCCAGCAGAGAATCAGCCATTCTCTAACAGGGCTGAAAGAGGGATATGAGGAATGTCTAAAATGCATGATCCGTTTGGTATTTTGAGCAAAACACATCATAGATATGTTTTTTTATATATTTGTATATATCTGAACCCATAATATATGCCTAAAAATAGCATGATAGGAGATCTTTAAGAAACCTGGTGCAGACCCCAAAAAACAAATGCATCCAAGATCCCTGCCCATTTGTCGGACAATAACCTCTACGAACAATTTCAATCTGGTTTCTGTCCCCTTCACAGCACAGAAACAGCTCTGGTGAAAATCATTAACGACCTCCTCATGACACCCAAACCTGACAGTTTCTCCATTTCCATCGACAACTCCTCAGTCTCCCCCTCCCCTCAGGTTAAGAGTCTGGGTGTCATCCTCGACAGCACACTTTCCTTCAAATTTCTCATAAGTTATGTCATTCTGTCTGCTTATTTCCATATACGTAGCATTAACCGCCTCCGCCGTCCCTCACACCGAACAGCACCGCCATCCTTGTTCACACCCTGGTCCCTCAACGCATCAAATACTGCAACTCTCTTCTCTCTGGTCTCCCTTAACCACCATGGGGTCCAGAGCCTTCGGCCGCTCAGCACCCCCCCTCTGGAACTTCCTCCAACCGGGCATCCGGAATACTGACTCTCTCTTCATTTTCAAATCACGTCTCAAAACATTTCTCTTCACACTGACATATCCACCCTGATCACTATTCATCACACATCCTCTGTTCTTATTGATTATATTGCCTTGTTTTATTGCAGGTATTTTATTTTTGTACCTTTTTACGACGACTTTCAGAGCCTTAAAAAGGTGCCTATATAAATAAAATGCATTATTATCATTACCTGTGCTGAAATTGATGACTGTATTGCTGTTGTCCAAACAATACAGGACATATCCTTGTATGAAAGCAGTCTGCTCTTTTAGAGATATAGGGTCCCAGGATACTTCGAATTCGGAATCCTGCTGTTTCCCCTTCAATGACTTAAACAGGCCTTCTTTTATACCTGACAAAATGGTTAAAACAGTGTAAGTGAAAGTGCTATTTTATGCCACTGACACATTTGTAATGCAAGCATTTGTCCACAGAAAAGTCAAATGATTCAATCATACTTTTCTCTGTGAAATAGCCCTCTCTTTTGTCCAATAGCAGTGGAGCTCCCTGGGTGCAGGCGTACACGGAAAATGAGAATCTTTGTCCGTCGGTGAAGTTTTCTGGGGTAGAGAAATAACAGGAGAGCTGTTGTGCTGTAACACAATCAAATGTAATATTACATTGATAACTGTTTTGTGGGAAAAGAATAAAACTTACTTGAAAATACTTTGGCATTGGTCTTATTGGGAGGCACTCTCAGCCAGTCCACAGTGCAAGGTCCTGACGTAGGGCACCAGTCCACTATGTACCCACAGCTGGCGGCAGGACTGGCAGACCAGGACAGGTCGAAGCCCCCGTTACTGCCAATGATCCGAGAAGTGTTCACTCTGTGTCCAGCTGAAAATGAAGACTCTTTGAAACTTAGGTTTGACATAAACGTATTGCTGAAATGATCTGGTTAGTATTTGTTGCAGAGTAGATCATATCTTAAAAGCAATATAATTTTATAATTTTTTTATAATTTATTATGATTTGCAAGTTCACAGCAACAAGCAGAAACAAACCACCGTCATCACCATCGAACCGATAGTCATCACAGAAGTTCTTTGAATTGAATAAATCTGGAGCTACAGTGAAATAAGTTACCGATATCAATTTCATGTTGCTGTGGAAACAGGAAAACAGAACTCCTGCTAGATGGCAATATTACATAAATACATTTAATGTTTCCTCCATTGAATTATGTTTTAAAAATATATTAAAGTATGTTCATTTTGTAGACTTTTGATGATCTTTACCACTCTCTCTCTCTGGACATAAGTTGAACGTAGGCCCTGAGCACACGCCTAGATGCCTGTGCCCCCCCCCCACTCATCTGTGATGATTGAGCTGCATTTTTCCTAGTATTAAACCCTTTGTAAGCGTATTTAACCCAACTGCTCCTTAAATGAAAATTACTTGTATAACTCACCCTTAATACAAATGCCTTTAAACTTGACATTTACAGTTAATGTGAGTGAAAAAAAAAGAAAAGAGTTCTAGCAGTTTCAACATCTGTTGTTAAGTCACTAGCAGGGGTCACCAACGTTTTTGACACAGAGCTAACTGAAGGATAACGAGGAATAGAGAGGGCTACTAGTTTGATATAATCTTTCTGAAGAATATACATGAGCAGACCTATTGAAATCGTTGTGATTATTTTTCTTATTATTTTTCTACCAAATGAATTGCCTTTTTGAGGGCCTTATCATGCTCAAAAGGTGGACATTTTTCGCACACTTGTCAGGCCTGGGAGAAATTTGATATTTTGGTGGTTTCATAATTGGCGCACGCAAAATGGCTCTATAGCGCCCACTAACAAGCAGTGTTTCGTTGTGCTTTCACCTACAAGTCTGACATTTGGTAGACATACAGTACCAGTCAAAAGTTTGGACACACCTTCTCATTCAATGGTTTTTGTGTATTTTTATTTGTTTATAGTTTGTAGATTAATACTGAAGACTTCAAAACTATGAAAGAACACATATGGTATTATCTAGTAAACAAAAAAGTGTTAAAAAATCCAGAATATGATTTTAATTTTAGATTCTTCCGAGTAGCCCCCTTTTTGCTTTGATGACAGGTTTGCACACTCTTGGCTTCTCTCAGTCAGCTTCATGAGGTTGTCACCTGGAATGGTTTTCAATTAACACGTGTGCCTTGTCAAGAGTAAATTTGTGGAATAACTTGCCTTCTGAAAGTGTTTGAGACCATCAGTTGTGTTGTGCAGAGGTAGGGTTAGTGCACAGTGGAAAGCCCTATTTGACTACTGTTGTAATCCATATTATGGCAAGAACGACTCAACTCAGTAAAGAGAAACGACCATCCATCATTACTTTAAGAAATGAAGGCCAGTCGATCAGGAAAATGTCAAGAACTTTGAATGTATCCTCAAATGTAGTCTCAAAAACCATCGAACACTATGATGAAACTGGCTCTCATGAGGACCCCCCCGGGAAATGAAGAGCAAGAGTTACCTCTGCTGTAGAGTAGAGGTGAGCCTGATGAGGCTGGTAACATCAGAGTTACCAGCCTCAGAAACCTCAAATTAAAGCACCTCAGATTAGAACCCACATAAATTATCACAAAGCTCAAGTAGCAGACAATTCAACATCCACTGTTCAGAGGAGACTGGGTGAATCAGGCCTTCATGGTCCAATTGCTGCAAATAAGCCACTACTGAGGATGAACAAGAAGAAGAAGAGAATTGTGAAATCTCTACTCTGGTCTGATGAGTCCAAATTTGAGATTTTTGTTCCAACCGCCATGTCTTTGTGAGACGCAGAGAAGGTGAGCGGATGGTTTCTGCATGTGTTCTTCCCACCGTGAAGCATGGAGGAGGAAGTGTGATGGTGTGGGGGGGGCTTTGCTGGTAACACTGTTGGTGATTTATTCAAAATTCAAGCCACACTCCTCCACCTTCCTTTCTTCCAAATCCAGGGTCAAGCTAAACCACTCCTCTTCAGACCGACCTTCAACTATCCCTTCATGCTCCACCACCACCAGTGTCTAGACCCCGGGGGGGTTTTATCGGCTCGGTTTTCCCCCTTCCGAGTGATACTCCCGCACAACGGGGTCTAATCGCCAAACACCATTTAATTCATCCGCGTATTCCTGGCAATAAATATATATTGTTACATCACAAAACTTGTCTCTCCTGATTGAACTGCTAACTTCTGTACCAAAACGTGAACAGTCATACATTAGAACAGGCATCCTCAAAGTCCGGACTCCGGTCCGGATCCGGACTGAACCACAACTGTCTCTGGACTCTGAGCAAATTATACTTTTCATATGTATTATCTGTATTATCTGTATTATCTGCGAGACATCGCCACAACGCAACGAGTCAAAATTCTCCGCTATGTCCACTGCAAACAGCGCTCTGCATGTGTGACTGTTCCATTGTCTGTGTCTGTCTGTCAACGCATTGGTCCAATCACGTTCAGCATCCCGTCAGCGTTTTTGTCCCCCACCAACAGTCTGCGAATCAGAGGCAGAGTAGGGCGGGTCTTCGCGGAATGCGGGTGGGAAAAATGCGTGTCTCGTCTCTCCCAAGCTGCCACCCCAGTTGGCAGCTTTGTTTTGAAAGAAAAGTTGTGGCTCATCGGACATTT
This sequence comes from Dissostichus eleginoides, assembly GCA_031216635.1. Lineage (NCBI taxonomy): Eukaryota > Metazoa > Chordata > Actinopteri > Perciformes > Nototheniidae > Dissostichus > Dissostichus eleginoides. The sequence continues at coordinate 29,917,090 of CM062282.1, forward strand.
ATGAGAGAAAGTCTCTAATGTACGAGTGGAAGTGAATGCAGCACAAGACGCACGTCTTGTAACCCCTCCCCCGGCCCTGGCGCGAGCGTGGAAATATGATTGGCGGCGATTTAATTTGAACGGGACGGTGGAAAACGAGAAGCATTCGGACCCAAGTACTGAAGGAATGAGGTATTTGCGGTCTACAATAACAGAGAAGAGACTGTCAAGTTTGGCTGCACTCAGCATTGAATCAAAACGCACTAAAGCTGTTGATCTTAATCAGTTTGTGAGGCGTTTCGCTGAACAAAATGGTAATCGCCGCATTCAGCTGTAATAGACATGTCAACTTGATGCTCTGCTCACGGATGAGCATACAAAACTGTTAAGATGATGACCTTACGTGTGTAAATATATTTTTTTCTTTGTGGGGGTCTGCCCCCAAAAAACTGTTTTAAGTCCTGAGAAAGTCAAATAAGACGGTGTGTAAAACTACACTGCCCAGCCAAAAAAAAGTAACCACTTTGATTCAACTAGGCCAGTAGGTAAGGACATTCCACTGGATAATAACTGAAGTATAAAAGAATGCATGACTGAAGTGTTTGAAGGCAAACAAAAAGAGGAAATAACAGGTCAAATCAAGCAAATCCCCCTCAGATTCCACAGCAACCAGAAGAACATAAATACTGGCAGGTGATTTGATTAATCAGCTTTGTGATGGAATAAGAAATGCATAGTGCATTTCCTTAGCTGTGGATGAGTCTACTGACACCACTGACAATGCTCAGTTGCTGGTGTTTGTGAGTTTTTATGATGAGGCAAAGGGGGAGTTTGTTGAAGATGTGTTGGGCCTGACGAACCTCAGTGGACACACAAGGGGGCAAGACATTTATAAAGCAATAATGGGAATGCTGAATGAAAGAGGGTGCAGCTGCCTTTATTCATAACTGTGCAGCTCTTACACTGCGACTCTGAGGGATCAAGCACAGACACAATAACAATGAAAACTGCTGCATAAAGATTCTTTTTGTTTTTGCAACCTCGTGTTAAGAATCTTGTTGCAATTGTTTAAAAGTTTGAATGACCGTAATAAACGGACCTTTGTCTTATTGAAAAATGTCTTTGGACCTTTAAGATTTGTATTTGAGTACCCCTGCATTAGAATGTTAAAATAGTTACACGTTTGCACATACAATTCAATATGAAATCTAAAAATATACTGCAGTCACTCTCGAAGTAACTAAGATTGTGTCAAAAACAGGGATTAGTCTAAGTATAGAGGGGTCACTGGTAAGCCCCCGTTAGTATTGACAGTATTAAATTGACCCGATCTGAACAACTCTGCTCTTTTTATTATCTTTTATTTAACCTTTATTTAACCAGATAAAAGCATTGAGATAAAATCTCATTTTCAATGCTGACCTGGCCAAGAAGGCAGCAACGTTACACATAACACATAACACAAACATATAAAATACAGAGAACATAACTAAGAAAACAAAAGACGAAAAAGCAGTCACTACATTGAGCACATTAGGACAGTAAGAAAGGTACACTACTTATTACTGCAAGAGCAGCTGGTGGTAAGGACCTCAGACAACTTCAATTTAAAACATGCTATTGAGACAAGTACCCTCAGTTTTAGGCTGCTGACAGCAAGAGACTGAACAGACTGGTAAGGAAGGCCAGCTCTGTCCTGGGGAGTCCTCTGGACACTGTGGAGGTGGTGGGAGACAGGAGAATGGCAACCAAGCTGTCCTCCCTGCTGGACAATATGTCCCACCCCCTCCAGGACACCCTGTCCTCACTGTACAGCTCCTTCAGTGACAGGCTGCTGCACCCCAGCTGTCACACAGAGAGATACCGCAGGTCCTTCCTTCCTGCAGCGGTCAGACAATACAACCAGCACAGCCCCTAGTAGACCCCCCCCTCCCCTACACACACCACAACACAGACTATATCACCCCTTGCTGCTAAATACCAATCAACTATGTGCAATATGTGCTATATGTGCAATATATATATGCCGTTAATAACCGTGTAATTTATACCTGGCTGCTAAATCCTTAAAACCGTTACAAGGTGTGTTTTTTGCATTTTGTAAATTGTGTAACTTGCTGCTGTTAAATACCATCAAACTATGTGCAATATGTGCTATATGTGCAATATATACATTATATACATATGCCATTAATAACTGTGTAATATATACCTGGCTGGTAAATCCTAAGAACTGTTACAGGATTTGTATTTTGAAAAGTACTTTCTTTTACTTTTATTTTTTTATTATATTTTTTATTATATCATAACTTAGTACTTTTTTAAATTTTTTTAACATATGTAACATTAAGCTGTCTTTGGCTCTTTCCTGCTGTAACGATGCAAATTTCCCCTCTGTGGGACTAATAAAGATATTCTGATTCTGATTCTGAGGTCATTCCAAGACCAAGGACCATAATAAAAGAGACTCCTTTTTCCAGCCTCAGTCCGCACAGCAGGTGCCTGGAACCGTATCCAGGCACTGGATCTGAGGTTGTAAGAGTCACAAACTGGGGCAAATCTGGCACATATGTACAGTGGAAGCTTACCTAAAATGGCTTTATACATTAATAAAAACCAATGCTGCATCCTACGCATACTAAGAGAGGACCATCCAGTTAGGCTATACAGTTTGCAATGATGAGTCCTATAGGGTGCATTTGATATATAACGCAGTGCAGCATGGTAGAGTGGGTCAAGTTTGGCCAAAACAGTGGGACAGGCAAATCTATAAATGGTATCACCGTAGTCCAGCTGGGACAGGAATAAGCCAGAGACCAACCTTTTACGGGAAGAAGTTGAAAAACAACATTTAAGTCTGTAAAGGAAGCCAAGATTGAATTTCAATTTCTTTGTTAGAACTTCAATATGGTGTTTGAAGTTCAGATTTCTGTCCAACCAAAAGCCCATATATTTGTAGGTATCGACAAACTCAACAGAGACGCCATCAAGGGTGTCAATGGAGAGGCAAGAGGACGCTGACTTGGGAGCAAAAAGCATTGCTTTGGTTTTCTTATTGTTCAATAGCAGTTTGGAATTAAGAAGTGCATGCTGCAGCGTGATAAAATCTGATTTTAAATTGGAAACGGCTATATCCAGAGAAGGAGCACATGAGTATACAATAGTGTCATCAGCATACATATGATACGTAGAAAATTGCATCTGATTACAAATATTGTTTACATATAATAAAAAGAGCAAGGGCCCCAAAATAGAGCCCTGTGGAACTCCCTTCTCCAAGGTGACAGGGTCAGAGACAGTACTACCCAACCTGACGCATTGATAACGGTCGGTTAGATAACTCTGAAACCAGCAAATGGCATTATGACCGAAACGAGACACCAACATAACATTAGACATAATGTGGTGATCTACAGTGTCAAATGCTTTGGCTAGGTCAATAAACAATGCAATACAAACAGATTTTTTATCCAAAGCAGCCTTAATATCGTCTAAGACTTTCAGACTGGCAGTCACAGTACTGTGCTTTGATCTGAATCCAGATTGCATAGGGTTAAGGATGTTGTGTGAATTTAAAAAAGGTTTTAGCTGAGTAGAAACTAGGGACTCAAGAATCTTTGATAACACAGAAAGATTTGAGATAGGACGATAGTTATTCAACTCTGTGGGATCACCAGCTTTCAAGAGGGGCGATACCAGAGCTTGCTTCCACACAGCTGGCAGTGTGTGAGTGGACAGGGAGAGATTAAAAATATCAGTAACTGGTTGTGCTATAATCTGAGCTGCAATTTTTAAAAAGAACGGGTCGAGGCCGTCAGGCCCCGCAGACTTTTTAGGATCAATTGAGTGCAAACCTTGTAAGACTTCAGAGACCGAGAAATAAGCTAAATCAAAAACAGGGGAGTTCATCTCTTGACTAGGGCTGTGAGTACGACCATGCAGAGAGTCATGACTTTGCTCATCAAAAATGTGACCAGCCTTTTTGAAGTGAGCATTGAAAGCATTAGACATACCATCTGAATCTGAAATAAAAGAATCACTGACCTTCAGTTTTTGTGGGAAACTAGAAACCTTCTTGTTCTGAAGTGATTTAATTGTTTTCCAGAACTTAGAATGGTCATTAAAACAATCAGTGGTTAAGCTCAGATAGTAATCAGCTTTAGCTTTTTTAATAAGGGCTGAACATTTATTTCTGAGCAAACGAAAAAGAAGCCAGTCATCACTAGTGTTAGACTTTCTAGCTAAGGACCATTGCTTATTTCGATCGTGAATTAGATCAGATAGTTCTCTAGTAAACCATGGAGTGTTCCTATTCTTAACTCTGAATTTTCTAAGGGGGGCATGTCTATTAATAATCTATAAAAAGTGATCAATAAAAACATTGGAGGGCAACATCGACAGATGGAATTAACGCTATGAAGTGCCATTTAACCTCCGCCAGATCGTGTAGGAAAGCCTGCTCAGAGAAGTGTTTGAAGCAGCGCCTGAGCACAATAAGGCCCCTGGCTTTGGGCAACTTAGTGCTCCTAACGCAAGCAATAGTGCAATGGTCACTGATATCATTAGGAAAAACACCAACAGACACATACTTATGAGCTGCATTTGTTAGAATGACATCTATAAGGGTATCGTTATTGGGTTTGGCAGGGTTTATTCTACTGGGACTATCAATAAGCTGAGTTAAGTTCAAATAATCACAAACCTGCTTAAACTGTGAAGATTTATCACTCAACCAGTCCCAATTTAAATCACCCAATAATATGATTTCAGAAGAAAACGTAGACAACAATTCAGTAAGGCTAGTAGTTGCATCCATGATGGCCGATGGAGGCCTATAACAGCCAATAACAGTGAGAGGAGCATTTGCTATAGTTATTTGAACTGCTAGCAACTCAAATTGCCTTGGAATTGAAATTGAGTGAAGGACAGAGCACTGTAGTTTCTCAGCAGTGTATATTGCAACACCACCAGCTCTGCCCTTACGATCCGCTCTGAATACATTATATCCATCAATGTGAATAACAGTGTCAGTGACAGACGGTTTTAACCAGGTTTCAGAAACTACAACAACATCAGGCTCAGCAAATAAAAACCAGGTCTTGAAAACATCTAATTTGGGCACTAGGCTTCTAGCATTAACATGCAGAAAACCCAATCCTTGCCTACAGCTAAACTCATTCGGAAGTGCAAGGAAGCAGAGAAACACTCAGGACCAGGGTTAATGTTAACGTTACCAGAGAGTAATAGCAGTAACAATACAATACAATACAGCTTTATTTATAGAGCACTTTAAACCTCCAGAACAAAGTGCTGTACAGACAAATAAACAAAACAAAAACATACAAAAAGTAACACAGCACAGCTCACACACCATAAAACAAGTACAAGTAAAAACAAGACAATTTAAAAGCAATAAAATCAACGCTCTAAAAGGTGTTAATACGCTAAGGAGAAGAGGTGGGTTTTAAGAAGCGATTTAAAAGCAGGCAGTGTGGCGGCCTGTCTGATGAGCAGGGGCAATCGTTCCACAGTGTGGCGGCCTGTCTGATGTGCAGGGGCAAATCGTTCCACAGTGTGGGAGCTGCTACAGAGAAGCAACGGCCCCCTCTGAGCTTTGACCTGGTTCTGGGCACATTCAGGAGCAGTTGATCAGCTGACCTGAGAGGGCGGTTGGGCGTGTAAGGGTGTAGCAGCTCAGAAAGATATGGTGGGGTCATGCCATTTAGGGATTTAAAAGTAAATAAAAGGATTTTGAAATGAATCCTAAAATGTATTGGCAGCCAGTGGAGCGAAGCCAAAATGGGGGAAATGTGCTCATATTTCCGTGTGCCAGTTAAAAGCCTTGCTGCGGCATTTTGCACCCGCTGCAGACGAGCGAGGGAGGACCCACTGACCCCCATGTAGAGAGAGTTACAGTAATCCAGCCGAGTGGTGACAAAGGCGTGGATTACTGTCTCAAACTGCAGTCTGGAGAGAAAAGGTTTTACTTTGGCTAGCTGCCTCAGGTGATAAAAGCTAGTTTTTACCACAGATTTAATCTGACTCTCAAGTTTTAGTTCACGGTCCATTTTAATGCCAAGGTTCGTAATGGTGGGCTTGGTGTACTGAGCCAGGGAACCCAGGTCTACAGAAGTGGTGCCAGTGGTGCTACCAAAAACCATAACTTCTGTTTTTCCTTCATTCAGTTTTAGGAAGTTGCACCCCATCCAGGCCTTTATGTCCTCTAGACACTTTAGCAGTGGCTAATTGAGTAACCCTCCTTCTTTGTTAGTGGGACATAAATCTGGCTATCATCAGCATAGCAGTGGAATGCGATGCCGTGCTTTCTAAATATGGACCCAAGAGGGAGCAGATAGAGGGAGAATAGCAGGGGGCCTAATACTGAGCCCTGTGGGACCCCATACAGGAGTGGAGCAGAGGATGACTCAGAGTCACCAAGGCTGACAGAGAAAGTTCTGTCCTTCAGATATGACCTGAACCATTCCAGGGCTTTCCCCTCAATGCCCACCCACTCTCCAAGCGAGAGATCAGGATGTCATGGTCGACTGTATCGAAAGCAGCAGTTAGATCAATAAGTAGAAGCACAACGCAGTCCCCAGAGTCAGTAGATAAAAGGATGTCATTAAAAACTCTTAAAAGCGCTGTTTCAGTGCTGTGCATAGTTTTAAAACCGGATTGGAAAACCTCCAGTATATTGTTCTCTTCCAGAAAAAACATGATTTGACTGTAGACAACCTTCTCCAGGATTTTTGACATAAAAGGCATTTTGGAAATGGGCCTAAAATTAGCCAGAACTGTGGGATCCAGACTGGGTTTTTTAATACGAGGTTGCACTACTGCATGCTTCAGGTTTTCAGGGACCTTCCCTGAGAGCAGACTGCTGTTTATAACTGCCAGCACAGATGGTCCAACAGTGGGGAAAACCTCTTTAAAGAGTCGAGGTGCGACAGGGTCATTTGGAGAACCAGAGGGCTTTAACTTGGAGACAATCTCCTGTACAAAAGACAGTGCTACAGGCTCAAACTGATTAAAGACAGCAGAGCACAGTGCAGGAACTGAGGGGTCGTTTGCAGGAGCAGAGATTTGAGCTCTAGTGGAGTTTACCTTATTAATAAAAAAGTAAAGAAAGTCTTCACAGGCCGCAGTAGAGGTCTCCATAACGGTATTCTGGGAGGCATTAAGGACCAAATCAATAGTCTGAAACAGAACACGTGGCTTGTGACGGTTTGACAGAAATATGTCAGATAAATGTTTGCTTTTTGCCTCTTTCACAGTGATCTGATAGAGACGCCAACACTCCCTCAACATTTGAAATGAAACTTGCAGTTTGTCCTTTTTCCATTTACGCTCAGCTCTACGGCAATCCCGTCGGACAGCCCGAGTCGTGTCATTTAACCAAGGCTCAGATTTGGTTTTAGGTTGCCTGGTTTTTAAAGGAGCAACAGTGTCTATGGCAGCTTTGCAAGTGGAGTGAAACCATGAGCTAAGCTCATCCGTTTCAGGTGACATAGGTTCCCGATTAACACAGTTCTGTTTAAAAGCGACAGAGAACTGACCAGCAGTGGATGGGTTAATAATGCGAGCGCTCCGTGGAGCAGCGCGCGGTTTAACAGTTTCACACGCAAGACTCACATCAAATAATACAGGCATATGATCAGAGAAAAAGGCGTCACAAATCTCCAGGTTAAGAACAGGCAAACCATAAGATAAAACAAGATCAAGTGTGTGTCCGCGTTCCTGCGTGGGGCCAGACACAGACTGCACAAGATTAAAGGAATCAACAAGGTTTAAAAAGTCCTTTGCCATAGGTTTGTCGGGACAACACACATGAATATTAAAATCCCCAACAATAAGAACACGGTCATATTTTGGCATAATTTCAGCCAAGAAATCAGAGAAATCATTTAGAAATCCCTTATTGTATTTGGGAGGTCTATAGACCACAGCACACAGCACTGTATGAGAGCGACCAAGCTCGAACGCGCTCAGTTCAAAGCTGCCGGGTGAGAATGACAGTGAAAGTTGCTGGCATTTATAGTCACTCTTAAAAACAGTTGCTATGCCTCCACCTCGGCCTGACGTCCGCGGAGAGTTAAAATAGCAGCAATGCTGCGGTACAAGTTCGGTAAACGCGCTGGACTCACCAATACTGAGCCATGTCTCAGTCACGAAGAGGAAGTCCAAACCCTTACAAGTGAAGAAATCCTTTAGGACAAAAGTCTTGTTTGTTAGCGATCTTGCGTTGATCAGGCCAAACCTGGCAGGGGCCGGCAGATCGGCGGCGTTAGAGGTCCGGGGAGCCCGACACAGAGACCTCAGGTTATGCAGATTAACCCCGCGGCAGCGGGGACGAGGGGAGCAGGTCCCGCGGTGCAGGAATGCCTCATCCGGTCCGACGACAGGTACCAGCCAGGCGTCGACAGGGTCCAGAAAACGCCTTGAATAAGAGAGACGAGGCTCATACTCAGTATGAGAGAAAAGATGAGCTGAAGAAGCCTTCATTCTCACCAGTCGACCACTGCGTTTTCCTCGGCGGCGGTGGCGTTTACGGCGGGTAGGTGGAGCCGGGGTGCGGCACAGGTAAACTAGTCCCCCTGATAATAACGGAGGCAGCGTTTTATCTCCACCATGAGTAGATTTTGCTGGATTAATGGCAGAAAACCGAAGGTCCAGCAGTGTTTGGCGATCGTACACCAGTAGAGAGTTGACATTTTGCATCAAAAATGACACAAACAGTACAAAAACACACAGCGTTGGCAGCGACAGACGGCAGGCCACACACACTGGCGCCATCTTGCTTTTCAGATCAAGAGATCACTGTCATCACTGTTTGTAACAATATTAACAGTCTGGAAGATGATTTTTTCACATGGGCTCTGGACGCGTCACTCCTCAGGGGGGCGGGGCTGCTCCGATCCTTCGATATTAGCGAGTCCAGAGTCAAAAGGGCATACGGGAGAGCGCATTTCGTGCCATGAAACGTCAGCTTTCGGTAAAAACTATCCGATGGAGTCAGCGCTCCAGAGGTTCCACCATCCGAATGTCCGAAGTGAACAGAGACATCGCTGGGAGGCAATCCGTCAGTTTTGCCGACATGCGGGCTGACAATTAATCCCAGGAAAAAAGCGAACACAAGGGTAGCTTTAGGCAACATTGTGCTGCAACACACCCAATTCAGGATCCGCAGCTCAGGTCGATCAGCAGCTCAGGTCAATCAGCAGCTCAGGTCAATCAGCAGCTCAGGTCAATCAGCCCCCGACAGCACGGCAGGACAGACAGCAATCCAGAGTCCGAAAGAGCGACAGCTCAGGCAGAGAGCAAACAATCCAGTCACAGCGAAGCACCGGCACAAAACAACGCAAAACAGCCCAAAAACGTTTAAAAGCTTTTAAAACGTTTTAAAAGCGCAGCAGACCAATTTAAAAATGGGTCTAAAAAGCTAAATAAAAATTATAAAATTTCAGTGTGCACAAGAAGTAGTCAATGCCAAAAAAAAACGAGAATGAGACAAACACCAACAGAGACAGAGACAGAAACAAATCAACGTGCTGCCATCTTGGAACACACACCTGGGTGCAATCAATGCTCTGTGCTCTGTGCGGCTCCTAGAGCCAGACTGAGTCAGTCTGGCTGACGCAAGTCTGAACTGATAAACATAATAAATTACAACACTTTGAGAAAGGTGTATTGGCACAAGAGAACATGTACATTCTCAAGGACAGGGTGTCGATTCTCACCATTTCTTATGCTCCGAGTGCCCTAATTTGAAACATTTAATATAAGTAAAATAAGAGAATCTAGAAAACCAAACATTGCTCCCGCTGTGCAGCAGGGGGCAACAGGCACTGCAGTATGCACTGATCGGAAACGTTTACGAATTATTGACATAGTTTCTACTTGTCACAGTCGGCTTCCTCACTCACCTATTTTCTGCATTAGCATTCCTTAGTCACCTGGTAGTCACGCCCTGTTTCTCTCTCACACTCTGTTACACCCATCAGCTCCACTAGTATATAGGCCCACTTCACTCTCACCTCAGTGCCAGATCGTACTTCGCAGCATGCCAGTCTTTCCCGCATTACCTTCCAGATTGCTCTCCCGGCTTCGACCTTGTCTGCCCCTGACCAGCCTGCCTCGCCTGCTTCCTGACCCTGCCTGTACCTGCGTCTCCCATCTTGCTTACTCCTGGAACCCTCGCCTGTCCCCGACCAGCCCATTGCCTACTGTCTGCCGTTTTTTTCCCGACCAGCCCTTTGTTTATAGTAAAGCTGGTTACCGACTATCCTTGGTTTCCCGTGTGTTGCATTTTGGTTCTCAGCTCGTTTGTGACACTACTAGTCCTAGATTGACATGCTCTCACTATTAACATCAGGTACGCGGTTCAGTCAGGTTAACAACATTAAAGAGGGAAACCAAGTTGTACAAAAGCTTAATCTAATGTGAAGAAGCATTGACAGAGATGTGATCTGATGCTAGGCCACTTTCCCTTTGTGTTAATGCTTGCTGGCTTGTAACAATGTACACAGTTAGGGTTCAGTTTGGTTTGTGTGTGTGTGTTTGACCACAAGTATGTGATGTGTTTGTTATTTAAATATAGCAGTTTCTGTCTGTAATTTGTCAAGTAAAGTCTGTAGTTTACCAACTGTTTATGCATCATTTAAAAGTAAGTTCATATTGAGAGGCAGCCTTTATCTGTGCATATGTATCTGTAGTTGTAACTGTAGAGAGTTGTTAGATTTCATGTTGAAGTTTTTTCTTTTCGTTTAGAACCACACACGCGCACACACACACACACTCACACACATTAACAGGTTTACAATTCCCATGAGACAATGCTGTAACACCATATGTGCTTGTTCATCTACATCCCCTTCTATTTATATTAAGTAGAAAAATAAACCATACAAGGAGATCCCAGTGCCCTGTACTACGAAGCCGGATTTTCGGTTAGCGAGGTAACTTCAGGCTTAACTCTGTGTTTCCGATCCTACGACGCTGGTTCACTTCTTACCGGGGTAGATCTCCATGGTAACTTATGCTGAACACCTAACTTGCTCTGGAGATAAGAGATCAACTCAGTGAAAGCACTGCCTGCTGACCAATCAGAGCTCAGTGTGGGGAGTTTAAAGCTATCGAGTCATATTACAGGATAAAGGAAATACGGTAGGTAGGTAGGTAGGTAGGTAGGTAGGTAGGTAGGTAGGTAGGTAGGTAGGTAGGTAGGTAGGTAGGTAGGTAGGTAGGTAGGTAGGTAGGTAGGTAGGTAGGTAGGTAGGTAGGTACAGTAGGTAGGTACAGTAGGTAGGTAGGTAGGTAGGTAGGTACTTCATCCCAAATTGTGAAATGTGTGGAAACAAGTAAAAACATTAAATACGAATGAAAGCAATAGACAGGAATATATGCATATAGAGTAGAAACGACACGAGGAATATTATAACATTTAATGTAGCCTTACTATGAAGGCTAACCTAAATACATTGCTTTTCTACAGATTACCTTACCACTGCACTGGTAAGGTAAAACTAGGCCGATTAATAAGATGTGAAGTGCTTTGTAACTTTGACCCGCTTGAATGAATACACAAACAACGATGAAGAAAGTTGAACCAATAAACTAACATAAACTAACTGTATCACTATAACATGATGGTGATAAAGAATGCATCTAACGTTCCGCTGTTCATTAAAAAAACAGCGCATTAAACAAACCATCATGCTCTTACTTTGAAAACCATGCGGAAATGTCGTTACCAGCAGGCCATCACGTGGTTTCCGAAAATATCCGGGCGACACGAGTAGATTTTAGCCGAGACCGGCGGAAAGTTTGTCTCAAAACTCAGTGTGTGTAAAAAGACGATCCACAAGCAGAGATTAGAGATCCACAAGCAGAGATTAGAGATCCACAAGCAGAGATTGAGATCCACGAGCAGAGATTTGAGATCCACGAGCAGAGATTTGAGATCCACGAGCAGAGATTTGAGATCCACGAGCAGAGATTTGAGATCCACGAGCAGAGATTTGAGATCCGAAAGCGCATTTTTGGTCGACAAATACAAAATGGATTCACAAATGCCTGATCGAAAGTTGTAAATGTTAAAGAGATATTCAAAGATTTTTTTTTATTTGTAAAAATATTTTGCGTATTTGCAGATCCGTTTTACATTTGAAAATGTATTTGTGAGTTTGCAAATCTTTTAAATGCATTTGTGGATGGTGTTTTACATTTACAAATCACATATTTACACACAAATTATTTTTATGTTCACACAAATAATTATGAGACAAATCTAAGCCCATAGACGTGCAACACTTACATCGTCACATACTGTAGGCAGAAGTATTATTTTAAGCAACACATTAAGTTGACGAAACACTCGAGTAAAATGTAATTAAAGTCAGATCCACTCGTGTCTTAGATGGGGCAGTGATATCATAGAATTGTTAATGTACGCATTCAAACACTTTTTTTTTTTACCAGCTGTTCTGTATGCACCTTGCAGGTGCAACTATGTGGCTTGTATCCTGGATAAAGTCTTTAAGTCATGGATGTTTAAAGTTTAACTTCTTCATATTTGTCTAATATTATAGTTTACTTTTCAGGAAGTATGACGCTGCGCTTTCAGTACGCTTGTCCATGTTTGTGATTGGTCAAATGTTGCTAACCCCACCCCTTTCACGTGAACGCGCTCTCAGCCGGACGGAGAAACCCTGGGTTGATTTACCGAGTTGATAACCAGCGTCGTAGGACCGCTTAGCGAGATCGTGTTAGTTAGGGCTAGTTAAGCCAGATAACTCAAACATATCCAGGGTCTGTTGAACTGGATTCGTAGTACAGGGCACTGTACTGACTAGACATATTGTTGTCTATAACCTGCAAGATTTCCATTACATAATGTAGGTCTTCTGGCATTTTAAGGTGTTGCTAACAAATAGTAGTCCCACGTTACTACTGAATTGCGTGATGGGGCGAGCAATACACTAGTTGAGGGTTTTTTATTGGGGAAAAATAAATTTCCCCGTTAAGCCCCAAGCTTGTTTTTCAGGTCTCAGGCTCGAAAATGACATTCCCAGAACAAATGGCAATAACTTCCCTTCTAAAAGGGGTAAATTAATAATCTTTTTTCTCAAAGCAATGATAAACCTGTGAGTTGGATGTAGAAGTCAGAATCAATATAGATTTATTTTTATTTAAAGTAAATTCAGATTGAACATAGTAAAAAAATGTAAATTATAATCTCCGTCCAAAAATAAACCATTACTTATAGTGAAAACCACCTTTGAATGATGGGATAGTAGACTAAAAGCTGTAGGAATCCAAACTATAACATAATAAGTACCCTGTATCAAGATTGATGCAAAACAAGTGACATTTGACCTTTTAAGAGAGGTTTGGCAAAAAAAAACCCACCTCTGGGGTCATTTGGGTGGAAATGGGTGTATTTGCCATTTCTCTGGAACCAGGGTATATGCAGGAATCCTGAAGTCAAATTTAATACCTTTTAAGACCTTTTTTAAGACCCTTTCCATACATTTTAAGACCTCATCGCGACTTCGAGTTCTAACCGGTTACATTGGCAACACACTTTACCTCACATTTACTATATACAGTATTGATTGTAAGATAGCCCAACTAAACAGCTTGTGATAACTCCTTATCATAATTCAGATAGAACAAAGCACAAGAGAATGAATTGTGTGACCAACCCAATGCAAGGTTTATTAGAAAAAGAAACCATTAGAAAGTAGTAGGAGAGCCTCCTCTCCACATGAACTTCAACCTCTCTGTCAAGGTCAGGTTTAATGCAGTATGCTGCTTTGCTGCTTCTGTAGACACACTTTGAGCTCTTTCTGTAGACACACTTTGAGCTCTTTCTGTAGACACACTTTGTGCTCTTTCTATAGACACACTTTGTGCTCTTTCTGTAGACACACTTTGAGCTCTTTCTAAAGACACACTTTGTGCTCTTTCTGTAGACACACTTTGAGCTCTTTCTGTAGACACACTTTGAGCTCTTTCTGTAGACACACTTTGAGCTCTTTCATTCCAGTCAAACTCCTCAGAAACCACTATTTGACCAATAAGCAAAACAATTGACAAAACTTTGAACTATGAAATATATTAAACTTTGGTGAGCTTCAGCGGGGTAATGCCATATAGGAGCTCCCTCACAAATACCCAGGGTTTAAATTGGGCCGGGGCTGTCCGGGGCTAAGCGGTCTAAGCCCCGGCATATACTGTAGGACGATGCTCTGACGTCATCACCCTCGCACATTTGTCATATGTTTACAAAAAATGATATATATGTTAAGACTTTTCTCGTTCTTAATATAGACTATATTTAGCGTTGATATGTGTTGACTTTATTTTAAAATAGCAGATCTCTGTGACCGGATCTAGTTTTTCTGGCTTATTGAACGTGTGTATCTTCCTTGGAGGAGCAGCATCGCCCGGACTCCGCTGCTGCTCCGTGGCTCCTCCCTGCAGAGAGTCTGCACTGCAGCGGTGTGTGTCAGCAACGTGCAGTCAGGGGAGGCACGGATTGGCCATCGGGAGAGTCGGGACTTAAACGCCGCGACTTTCTGGCTAGCACTTAGCATGTGGGACCGGACAGCTCTGATCCCCATCAGTGGCGCCCCAACACACTCTTTCCCCTCCCCCAGAGCAGAGCAAGGCAACGAAACTTAAAATAAGAAGCAGCATTTGACAGCGCGCTATGCATGGGGCCCCTTGAGGGGGTTTCCCGACATGTCGTTGCAGTAAATTAAAGGGTGTTCCATGTTGTCGTTGCTTTGGACCTTCTTAATACCTTGGAAAATGCAGTTTAATACTTTTTAATACTTTTTAATAGCCTTAATTTTCGCTAAATTGATTTATCAACTTTTAATACTTTTTAAGACCCCGCGGGGAACCCATTGGTCGATTTTGATGATTGACATCTCTTTTGAACCCTTAGAGCCAATAGAATCGAAGGAGAATTTCCACATACACACACACACGTTACCCACAACATTTAAATTACCCACATGAGAAGTGGGGGCTATGCGCACACAGTTTGCCCAAAGCAAAACCTTATCTTACGCTCCGAAATCTGAAAACTGAAAACTAGTTTTATTGCTGATGGATTATCAGAAATAATTTCAAAGTGACACAGACACATTGGATTAACCTATGGATTAACCTTCAGCAGCGTTTTGTCATTTTAATGCCATTGAAGACAACTTTTGATCAGAAAACAACAAAGGTAAGACATATTGCCGAGTTGGCTACCTAATGCTACGTGGTGTGATGTCTTTGTTAGCTTCTCATGTCGCGAGTTCGGATCGGTCAGTAATGATACCAATACCTCGAATCTGTGCAATCTCAGCTTGCTAATCGATATCTTGTTTGTGCAGATACGATAAGTAATAAGGTTATTTTAATGTGAGTTCTGTCCTAAGTGTGTTAGCATTTTTTCGCTCAGGGCTAATTCAGAGCCTTTGTTATTATCCTTATGTTTCGTTTTGCTAAAAATGGTTAATATCGTCTGATAGCTGAGTTTCTTCCCGTTAAGTGGGTATGACACATTAATAGGTTTTTAAATGTTAAGAAGCCCTCAGACGCTGTTTCTTGCAGATGTTGCGATTTTTCCCCCGCCCGCGGGGGAATGGGGCTTAACAAGTTAAAAACAAAGTGACACCCATGTTTGCCAGATATTAAGAAATCTGTAATTCTCTTATTTTCATACCTGGATTGAGGCTGGGAATGGTGATGGTGGATGGAGTTGAGCTGCCGTTTATATTCCTAGCTGTAACTGTGACGATATATTCTTTAGTACTGTTCAGACTGAGGGAAAAACTTTGTTTGTTGAAAGCCAAGTTGGTTCTATGGTGTTGTTGTTTCTCTGTGGTCTTTCTCCAGATCACTTCATAGCCTTTGATGAGTCCATGACTTAGTTTGGCCTGTGTCATCTGGAGAGAGATAACATTAGGACATCAGCTTACCTGCTGAAACATTCATAGAAAAATGTATAAAATGAGTTTGCAGCTATGGAACAGTCCTCTTGGCTCCACATTGGTACTCTGGAATGTGTCATACTACCTGCGGTCAACATCTCAAAACTACAGTGTAGTTCAAGAAATGAAAATCTTAAATCCCAGGCTCCTCCAACAATGCAACATAAATATATATAAGACAGCAAACAATAAATCAAATAAAAAACAATAAATGTGGGCCAATTTGCCAAATACAGGGCCAGGGAGAGCTTTATATTCTTGTCGGACAGGAGAATAAACATGGTCCAGTGCGTAAAAGTTAAAAACAAACACCAAAATAAAACCATAAAAATGTAATGTTGGAGAGGAGCTCGAGACACAGCAGCCATCCACGGAGCCGCATTTTTCAAATCAATCCGTACTACAGGATTCAATACAACATGCATTTCCTCCTTAAGTGGTGAAACCAACGTGGAAAAAGTGGGGGTATCCGACATAGGTAGAGGAAACAGAATTAAAGACATCCCACTCCCTTGCACAATCTTCATCAATCTTATCCTTTCAATCTTCATCCGTGCTTTTGGGTCCACACACTTTGTACTTCCGCAACATACTGGACTTCATGCAATTTGTCTGTAGGAGCAGCAGAAGATGCTATACTCTCCTTATATGACCTCCTCTACAGCACTCACAAACAAGGGAAAACTCGTGCTCTTCTACTATTTGTTGAATCCCTTTGATTCTCCGCTTTTAATACCTCATGGAAGAGAAATTTCACCATTGACCTCTCATTGGATGGATTGGTCTTTTTGACAAATGGAACCCAGTGAATGAGAGTTACCAAAGTCCTGTTCGATGTATTCTGTATACCAGGGGTCGGCAACCCCTGGCACGCGTGCCACCATTGGCACCACAGGAATAAGTGGAATAAGTGTGCAAAATATTTAAATTTTATTTTCGGATCCTGAACGAGACCGCCGCCAGAGCGTGTCTCCCCGTTACTTGCAGAAGGAAGCCATGCACGCAACGCAGCCCCGCTCTCTTTAACTCCAGGCGACTTTCTGCCGCTTTCCTCTGTGGTGCAGCGCTGATCGTTTCACCGCAGAGGAAAGCACTTCACAAATTGCAGTACCCATAAGGGAGTGTACAAATGCGCAAGTTTTTGCGTGCTGTGTCTTTAGTTGAAAGCCCAGTGGCGATCTGCTCATCTCTCATCGAAATAACATGCTACACAGGGGCGGACTGGCCATGTGTGTTCTGGAAAATCTCAGAACGGACGATCGTCCTTATTATAATGCCGTTTAAACCAATCATTTACATTTTTTTGTTAAATTCGGCATCATGTAAGTTGCGCTGACAGGTCCACACACTGCTTCCCCGCAGCGAGGCTCCCCCCGCCCTCCTGTTGACAGTTCACGAGCGTCGAGCTCTTCACCCCCCCCCCCATTGATAATTCACGATCGTCGGCACGCTGATAAAATATATGTTTTTGAATGGCACTTCATATCAAAAATGTTGCCGACCCCTGCTGTATACTGACAGTTGCAGGAGCCACCATAAGAACAGGCATATTAAGTACCCAGACAAAACAATTCTGCCTGCTTCACAATGTTAAGAATTCAGATTTTCTTTTTTCAAAATGTAGTATAGCCTACTATATATAATTATATTTATATATCTAAAACCACAAAAATATTTTAATTATTACTTATTTTCTCTGATAGCCATTGTAATGCCTAGTTCAATGTAGTGTTAGTTACTACCAGAGGTCGCGTTAACCGAATATTTTCCGTCTATGACATATTTTTTTTAACAATGACGGAAAAATCGGAAAGTAGTCCGTAATTTTGACAGGTTAGAACAAACTTGGAACATCGTCAAAGCTTCCCCGCAGCGGGGCTCCGGTGTTATGCCGTGTTATGCATTCCCGCCAAAAAGGAAATGATACCGTTTCCAAACTTAACTTTGCCGTACAAATCATTAAAATGTCTGCGAGTTTTTGCTTTACGCTGTACGCGCTCCCGCGAGGTGCAGTGGGCATGCATAACACGGTGCTAACAGTTCACGAGCATTTTTTTTTGGGAGGGATGCCTAAGTTGATTACATATTATCAAATTGATTAATTCAATGTATACGACAGTGCCATAGCTAAATGTGTTAGGTCTAAAGGTGTGTTTTGCTCCGCTCACCGGTCCCTCACAGCGGGCAGAGCTGCAGGTACTGATCTCTCTCTCTCGCGTCCGGTTATACTTCACTCGCGTTTATGTCCAAATCCATCAGATCTAGCTAGTTCTAGCTAATGATATGGCTGCTGCCCCTCCCTACACGCAGATCACGCAGACTCAAACCTCATCTTATGCCCAAATGCGGCGCAAACGCGCTCCCCAGCCGTTGCGAGGTTCCGGCGCTAACAGTTCATGAGCGTGCTCCCCCCCCCCGTCAACATTCGCGACACATGAGTGGGCAGCCTAAACAACAATAAGCGCTGCTTGGCAACCGTGTGTGGCGGCAAAGTACAAAGACATTTTGACAGGAGAGATTTAGTTTTGCCGGTCAAATATTTTACGGTCATAGTCCAGTAATTATGTACACTCTAACGGAGAGTCCTACACAACAGACATGGCGTCAAAAAGGAGTAATGTGTGGAAATATTTCGACCAGGTTAGTGAGTGCGGTGTAGAGTGCAAACTATGCCAAATGAAGCTTGTGTATCACAAGTCAACTAGCTCAATGCTCAACCACTTAAAATTAAAACATAAAACATTTAGTTTGGAGCCCGAGAGTGAAAGACATGAGCAGCCACTCATCACCTCCTTCACCAGCGCAAGACGGCACTGTGACCCCGCAAGAAGAGAGAGAATTACAGCCCTCATTACCCGAATGATAACCAAAAGACATGCTACCACTGAGCTTCGTTGAGGGAGAGGGGTTCCGAGAACTCATGAACTTTGTTGAACCGGAGTATAGGGTGCCCACCCGTAAGACTGTCGTTTCCAGGGTTGAACTAAAATACGAAGAGGGTGTGAAAAAGCTGAAAATGGACATTAGTCAATCAGAAAAAGTAGCCATCACCACCGATTCATGGACCGCTCTCACAACAGAATCATACATGACCATCGCCTGCCACTACATCACTGATGACTGGGAGATGAAAAGTGTTGTGTTACAGACACACGACACACAGCAAAGAACATAGCAGCTCAGCTTCAAGCTGCTGCTGAAGAGTGGGGTTTAACGGATAAAATCACCGCATGTGTCCATGATAATGCCAGTAACATGGTGCTTGCTAATCGCACAATTGCGGACTGGGAGTCGGTACCCTGCTACGCTTCAGCTAGCCGTCAACGATGGATTTAAAGTGGGCAGTATGCATCGGGTTGTGGCAGCTTGTGGGAGACTGGTGTCACATTTTCATCACAGCACTGTAGCCACCGCTGGCCTGAAGAAAAAACAAGACGCGCAAAATCTCCCCGAACATAAACTCATTCAGTACTCTCCTACGACATGGAACTCGATGTGTGATATGTTTGAAAAACTACAGGAGCAGAGATGGGCAGTGTCTGCCGCCCTTTCGGACAGGACCATTACAAAAACTGAACGACGCAAGGACCCTGGAACTCACAGATCAGAACTGGCAGGTTATCGAAGACATTCTGTCCGCGCTCCAGTCTCTCAAGTGCGCAACCACAGCACTTTGCAGAGAGGCCCATGTATGCATCAGCTTGGAACATCCTGTAACAAACAGCCTGTTGACAAGGCACTTAATGTCCATCCCTGGAGAGTCGCGAGTGGTTTGCGAGTTCAAGGAGGCTTTTGCAACCTCACTGAGAAAGCGCATAATCCCAGAATCAGACGACACCTCATCAGCTAATGCAGGTAATTAATTTGTTATAATTAGTAAGAAAGAATATTTAATTTAGTCGACAATATTAGGCATAAATAATAAATATGCCTAAACATTTGATATTTTTATTTCCCTGATAGGCAAGAAGCCCGTGTATATAGCAAGTGCGCTGGATCCCCGACACAAACACCTGCGTTTTGTAGCGCAGACTCTCCACTCGGAGATCGTGAAAAACCTGTCTGAAATGTTTAGGCGAGTGCCCGACAGGAGGACCAGCGCTGCCACCAATGATACCAGAGTTGGTGGCCATGAGGCTGAGGGCACCAGCACAGCCACAGAGTCAGACAGCGAGAACCAGCCAGCCCGAGCTGCAGCAACGACCACCGACACACGGGCCGTGTCGTTAAACACCCTGTTTGGGGAGGACTACTTCACTGAAGACCCAGACCATAATGAAGTGGAACTCTATTTCAATGAGCCGTGCATCCCACCACAGGAAAACCCACTACAGTGGTGGAGGAAAAATGAAGGACGGTACAGAAAACTCAGTGTCCTGGCGAAGGAATACCTTGCTATACCCGCAACCTCCATTCCAGCTGAGAGGGTCTTCTCTACAGCTGGCCTGATTGTGAATCGCCTCCGCACCTGCCTCTCCCCTGAGCATGTAGACATGCTCATATTCTTAAACAAGAATGAGTAGCCTATTGAATAGCTGCATTCTGTGCATAGGCCCTGTTATAGGTTTTTGATGTTTTAAGCATGAAAGCTGTAGGCCTATAGCTGTCAAACTGTGATCACCAGTTCAATAAATGTGGCAAATTCGACTTGGTTTCTATACTTATTTGAACATGTATTTATTTATTTCCAAAAGTTATTGAAAACATTTTTTTAGAAAATTTGTTTTGACCCAAAATTTGTTTGTATAGGATATGTACATTTCGGTTAACCGGTTGCATGTTTGATTTTGCTTGTGCTTTTGATGTTGGTTGTATGAACAATTTGTTTTCTACATGTCTCTATGCTGCACCACAATCACCAATAAAGCTTATTGAAAATGGTTAATCATTTTATTTTCTAATGCTTAACAGTTTACTCTTTTAGTCAATAATTTGAACAACTTTTGGGTTGCCATGAAGTAAAAAATAATTTGGGTTTATTAAGGGTACACAAATACAGTATATCAACTAATACATAGCAAATAATGACAAAGTAATGCCTTCAAATCTGACTTACTTTCCAGATAATTTTTATTTGGTTGCCCTCCATCTGCATCCACACATCAAGAGCATCTGGAACTGTGGGACAAATATACAATCAGTGACCAGAAAATGGAAACATTGTCTGTTAAATTGCCATTATAGGATAACATTTTAAACTGTTTTCCTTTTTAAGTTTCCTACCATCACCATGGGTTTGAAAGAGGACTTTCTTGCTCCAGTCACTCCATTTCCAGAAATATTGTGCTGTTCCACATCTTACTGTCACATTATACGTCCAATTTGGTATCAAGTCATTCAAAACTGCACAATTAAGACCAACTCCAAAGTTTTCAATCTGGGAACACAATATTGACAATAATGAGGATATTATTAGTGTAGTTCAGAAAAGGATTTTACTTTATTTTAAAGCTAATAAAGCCGTTGGATAACTAGGTGGTTAGAGGTTTTGGTGTCCGCTCCCAAGTAAGTTTGACTTCTGAGCCCTGCTGAACGGCAATGTCCTCTCCTCTATCCCCCCTTCAAATCTGCACCTCCAATAAAGACACTCTCTTGCCTAAAAATATATTTAAGAAATGAAAATGCTAATGTATCAGCATCCTTCTTTTATCAACTTACAATGGTAATTTCACCACAGCTCATGTGTACTTGGCAAGTAATATTGAGATAGTTGTACTGTTGCACTGTCCAGTCCCACTGCAGGGTGACACTTCTGGCATTCACAGTCAAAGCTTTCACTCCATTAGGAGCAAACATGTGCACTGAAACAAAAGACAAAGAACTTCAGCTGAATTCAAAGATTTAAAAATATTTCAGCAATCTAATTTTACAAATTTCACAAATCAATGCTTGTTTTAATAAAGGCATACCTCTCTTGGATAGGTCTGCAGTGTCTGAAAGCTCAGCCTTCCCAAACTCATTTTGTGCTGTCAATCTCCAGTTTCTCTCACCAACACCTAATTTATCCACCTTTTGAGAGCATCTGCCCTCGGACGGCATTGGGCATGGCCTGAAAGATGAAAGACAGTTTACCTCACATATCCCTTGTGTGGTGTTCATATTGTTGTTACTCAGCCAGTTTTCGGGGGTCTGGTGGACCTGCTGTCTTTTTTGGCTTCAATTCAACACAATCAAACTATTTTATGTTAAAATACTCAATAGATGTTCACTTCATCATATATATGGTTAATATTTGCCCTTTTACATTTGTTAGATCACATTAATGAATTAAAGTGCTACTCGTTTTTTGCCTGCTGACCGGCTGGTCCTGTGGCTCCTCTTTTTTTTGTAACTAGCTGATGCTCAATCTCATCCTCTTCTTCAAAGTCACTGTCAGACTCAGAATTCTCAGAAATGTGATCCTCACATTCTGAAACATCTTCCTGTTCCTCTACATCAGGGTTTTTCAAAGTGTGGGAAGGTGAGCCTCCCCTCAGAGAACATAAGAACAGCTGCGACCCCCTCGCAATTATTATTGATATTAATATTATTATTGTTGTTGTTTCTATAATGCAGGTGTATTCAATTGCATTTCAAAGAGGTCCAGTAAGAGAAAATGTAATTAAATGCTCTGTTGTCGCTGTCTACCTTTCTCTTTTTTGAGCACGCCATTTGAAATGACTCACTGCTGTTTCTCGTGAACTGTCAACTGGGGGGGAGCCTCGCTGCGTGGAAACGGGCCGCTGAACGGACCTCTGTCGCCTGTCAGCGCAACTTAAATGATGCCGTTTAAAAACATAAAAAATAAAGGGCGGTGCCGGCCGTCAGCGAACCGAGCCGGTCGTCAACGGCCCGCTGACGACCGGCCGTTCTGTGATTCTCCAGAACACACAGATGGCCAGTCCGCCCCTGGGTGGAGGTGAAGGGAATGAGAACTTTTACAGCCTTTTTGGCGAGGTGGGGGAACTCGGTCTCCACAGACAGCCAAAAGTGTGCAAGTGACACTTTACACTTTTTCTTGTTAGTTTTTTCTCACGCTGCGCCTCCCCTGAAGCTCTCTGGCGCCCCCCCAGGGAGGCACGCCTCACACTTTGAAAACCGCTGCTCTACATCATCATCAAATGGTTCTCTCTCTTCCAAAATCATTTGCAAGGCCCTCTGAGCAGAGAATCTTTTGGCCATCTTGATCAGTTGTGATAAGGACCCAAACTGGCAAAGCTTTATTTATTGTGTCCCGCCCCAAATTTGCAGCTTGGATAGAGTGTGAACAAAATTAAGATTGGTTCCCGCAAGACATAATGCGGGAATATGAGAGCAGACAGGGGTCGGTGCTTGAATTTATCAACAATGTTGCAACCTTGTGCGGGAATGGCAGGGCAGAAACACAAAAGTCACACACACACACACACACACACACACACCACACACACACACACACACACACACACACACACACACACACACACACACACACACACACACACACACACACACACGTGTGTCATTTACTGCTACACAGGTGCCACCAGCTCATTCTTACACACTCACCGTTGGTTATACCATCGGGAGAACTTTGGGGTTCAACATCTTGCCCAAGACTACTAGCTCAACAAATCTTAATCACAGATTGGACTGTCCATTATGATTCTGAAAACATGGTGTGCTTCATTAATTCAAGTAGAACACTTTTTGCTAGTAGTTTAAATATCAAATCTTTATTCTCTAATTTTCTTTAATACTCTTTTGTGTGGTTCTCTTACATTTTAAAGAGGCTCTTTTACGGGTTTTTTCAGGGTTTTCCCTTTCCTTGAGTGTGTAAATGGTCTGCAAAGGCTAAAATCCCTGTACACTCGACTTACATTGCCTAGTGCTCCAACACATTGTACGTGATAGGCTAAGGGGCGGGACATCTCTAAGCGGTTGACTAATCTCAACAGAGATGGCCAGCTAACCAATCAGAGCAGACTTGGCTCTGGTTTCAGACAGAGGGTGAAAAGAGGTGCTGCAGCACAGGCAGTATGAGAAAAATAAAGAGCCTTTTGAACAGTAAAGCATGAAGACATGTCCCAGTACACACCCAGCAGAAAGTACAAAAAGGAACCTAAAATGTGCAGGATATGTCCTCTTTAAAGGTCCCATGTCATGCGTTTCCAGTTATCACCCGTCCCCTCATGTGTTATGAAGGTTTTTATGCATGTAAACGGTCTGCAGAGTCAAAAACGCTCAAAGTACACCCTGTAGTGAGTAAAACTCTAACACAGAAAAGACCTGTCTATGCTGCCCCAAAACGCCTCGTTGGAGATTTCTAATTTTCCATTGTTTACTTCCTGGGTACTCTGACGTGGGGATACCCAGAGGCCACACCCTCTGCCAGCCTTTCACGAAACAAAGCTTCCCAAACCTTTCAGCGATTCATGCCGGATATGTACAGCGTAGGGCACTGAAGAACGATGCTGTTCCTACTTTGTTTGGACCAGCGGGAGATTCGGGTACACAACCTGTAAGTATTCATTGTTGTTTGTGTATTTATGATGTTTAAAACAAACAAGGTATCTACGACGACTGTTTAAATGGGTAAACGTTTTTCGGGCTACTACATTGGGATCGCCGAGAAATGCTCTCTGCAGACCCATGCTCACAGCGTTATAAACCTTTTTCTTACTCAATATCAAGCCACACTTATTGTTTTTACTTCAGCTGTGAGTGTTTGTGTGCTCAGGATGAGTTTCGCTTGTTCTCGCTGTATCGCCGACACGGAAGCCTGTCTGCTCCTCGCAGCTGCGAGCAGCAACGAGCAGCAACGAGCCTCTCAACATCGAGACCAATCAGAGCACACTGGGCTCACAGGGGGGGGGGGCGGGCTCCTACAAGCCGTTTAGGACAGAGAGTGAATACCGGTGAATACACATACTTTACAGAGATGCTGTATGAGAAACCAATGTGACTTTGGAAAATTGCACAGTATACATTTATTTTAGTAGACCTCAACAATGGAATTATGATCAGTAGAAATGGCCATGACATGGGCCCTTTAATATACCTTCCCAGCAGCTGAGGATCTTTTGGCTTTTTAAAGGGCCGGCCTTTTCCTCCTCCTACTGTCCACTGACATTCAACTGATTCCAGATCTCGGGTTTCACACTGAAGGTCTCTGTAACGAGGTGGGTCTAAGTGGTGATGCCAAGGATAGAAACATTTATACGGTTAGCATTTATTACACAGATATTACACTAGATTTCAGCACCAAGTCATACTTACAGCCAATATAAACACAGGCACCATTCTCCTTGTTTGTTTTTGTTTTACATATTACATTGGTACAGCTGTTTTCTGACACTTGATTCAGATAGACAGTCAGGGCATATGTCTGATTGCTGGTAGTGTTCAGTTGTGCTCCATCATAGCCAGTCAGATACATTGTGCTGAAGGCTTCCCTTGAAGGCAGAATGCAGCAGAAAGTGACTGTACTGCCAACCTTGAACCATTCGTCCTTTGGAAAAACTTCTGGCCCTTCCGAGGTTTGCTTCCCTGCAAAAACATAATATTGTGAAATAAAGCATCTGAAGGACTGTTGCACTATGAAATGTGGAATAATGATAGCTTGAATATTTTTTGATGATCGAGTATTAACCAGGAATTGTCTGCTCTTTCCAAGGGCTTGTCTGGGACCTCAGCCTGACTGAATGGGAAGCACACTCCAAGGCCAAAGAGGAAGTCCAGTTCCAGTAGTGGGTCGATTCTATCTGGTCAGCTGTCACAGAAACTTCATCCTTAAAACCAAACTAGAAGTCAATCCATCAAAAATTGAAATGGATTTATATTGTCCAATATCACTCGTTTAAATTTGTCTTGGGTATCTTTACAATATATCTGGAGTACAACACAACATACAAGAACACATGTTTGTTTAGGTAAAATAACCCAGAAGCTGCATTGTTATGGAAGTCAGCAATGTTGGTGTGATAAAAATGATCTTACATAATGAACTTGTTGGCCTGTTCTGAGAACCACTAGTTGATAGATGAGCACATCCTGTACTGCAGAGCATGAAGGCTGGTCTTCCCATGATAACAGGAGCATCTGACCAGAGTGCTGAAGGGTCACATTCTGAGGGCCACAGTAAAGGAAACCTAAGGAAAATGAGCATAGAACATTTAAAGAACCCTCCTCATCATGAGGAGCAAAGAGAAAAACCAAAGGCAGGACATCATCAGCTGCACAGAAAAAGGACAGATATGAAGACAATTTATTGTGTTTCTTATTGTGTTCGTCAAACAAAATCTCTTGTGGAGCATCTGTAACCTTTGTAGTCGCTGTAAATATGCTGTATGATGTCTTTTTTGTTTTTCTGTTGTTTTATGTTAATATGTATTCATGTGGAACCTACTTGCAGCAGGTCACCCTTGAAAAAGAGATCAATGATCTCAATGGGATTAACCTGCATAAATAAAGGTTTGAAATGAAATGAACCTCTGTATAAACAGAAAGTAAATGATTAACAATTTTAAAAAGTTCTAAGTGTGTCTTTATATTTGACATAAATATTAGATATGAACCATTTATCGGTAGTAGTTCCTGAGGGGAAATTACATTTTCACTCTGGTGTTTTTTACATCACATCACACACATGCAACCAGGAGCACTCGGGGCTTTGGTGTCTTGCTCAAAAACACCTTGGCAGTGCCTTGAATGGATGAACTGGCCCCCCTCGAAATACCAGTCCACACTCTGTGGTAAGTCCGATTGGGACTTGAACCAAGGACCCTTCAGTTCCCAAGACAAGTCTCTACAGCAGGGGTCACCAACCTTTTTTAGGATGAGGGCTACTTTCAAAAAATAAAACAAGTCGTGAGCTACTTTTACTCCTCTTTTTTTTGTTTTTTGCAGTGTATATATTTAGCACATTTGAACATTACTATATGCTGACCTTTAACCTTTGTGTGCTGTTTGGGTCTGTGGGACCCGTTTTCAGTGTTTACTAAAAGAACATGTATGCAATTTAATTATTTTAACCTGCTTTATTTGGGGGTGGACCTCACCTCCTCTAGGGGGTCCACACCTCCTCCAGGGGGGACCTCACATACTCTAGGGGGGTCTGGGGGCATGCACCCCCGGGAAGATTTTTTTTTTAATGTTAAAGTGAAATGCATCAATCTGGTGCACTTTGAGCACAACATGAATTAATGGATACAGCTCTCAACACTCAGATGAAAGGGAGCTGTATACTTTTCAATGATCCAAACATCTTTAGAATATGATCACAACCAATAACAAATCATTTCAACTTGTTTATTCTTATCTTATGTTACCTAGTTAGCATTCTTTCTTTTTATTTATGTATATTTTACTAATCACTCCCCTTTTAAACTGTTTTTTGTTTTTGTTACTGTCCTATAGTACACACTGGAATGACTTCTTACTTTATCTATATTAAATAGATAAAGGTGTGCTCTCCCTAGCTCTCTCGCTCTCTCTCTCTCTCGCTCTCTCTCTCTCTCTCTCTCCCTAGCTCTCTCGCTCTCTCTCTCTCTCTCTCCCTAGCTCTCTCGCTCTCTCTCTCTCGCTCTCTCTCTCTCTCTCTCTCCCTAGCTCTCTCGCTCTCTCTCTCTCTCTGGCTCTCTCTCTCGCTCTCTCTCCCTAGCTCTCTCGCTCTCTCTCTCTCTCTCTCTCTCTCTCCTCTCTCTCTCGCTCTCTCGCTCTCTCTCTCTCTCTCTCTCTCGCTCTCTCTCTCTCTCGCTCTCTCTCGCTCGCTCTCTCTCCCTAGCTCTCTCGCTCGCTCTCTCTCTCTCCCTCTGTCTCGCTCGCTCACAGAGGCTGTGTGCTCCTCCGTGGCGATGACGGCTTGCGTTAAATAAAAATAATAAACATATTTGTAAAGTGGGGGGACACAAACGGGATTTCGAAAAGTGGGGGGGACACGTCCCCCGTGTCCCCAGTGGAAATTACGCCATGCGTGTTAGTGCGTCAAGTGCAATACATATATATGCAAGTTGCAACACACACACACAGAGTAAAACTCTGCCCCTCATGTGCTGTATAGGCTGGCACGACTAGGCTGTTCAATGGGGCTGATGTGTTGTAGAATCTGCCAGAAGGAAAATCACGGTCACAATCCTTATGAAGCGGGGAGGTGCCACATTGCTTTTCTTCCTGACTGCAACGCTGGACCCGCAAATCAAGCAACAACGTGATTGGTCGATATTGATTGTGGGGGTGGGGGGAGGAGGGGTGTTAGATAGATATAGAGTTGTAGTAAGTAGATAGAGTTCGCTATGATTGAGGTTTCGTTTATGCATAGGGTAGATTCTTTTAATTACATTTCCTTTTTTGTTTTATGTATTTTTTACATTTTGAATTTGCTTGGCGAGCTATTTTTAGAACATGCCCCGCGGGCGACTCACGTTGCCCCTGCGGGCGACCAAGTGCCCGCGGGCACCGTGTTGGCTACCCCTGCTCTCCAGACTGAAACTATTGGCCAGTATTCTTGTAATGATACAGATTTAAACCTGCATCCACCACTAAAATTTTCCCAGGATCCACCCACTATTAGAAATGAAAAACAATCTAAAACAAAAACCATTATATTGCCACGATCTCAGTGTGAATGTGTGTGTGGGTCAGAGGTCGCGTTAACCGAATATTTTCCGTCTATGACGGATTTTTTTTAACAATGATGGAAAAATCTGAAAGCAGTCCGTCATTTTGACAGATTAGAACAAACTCGGAACAGCGCCAAAGCTTCCCCGGTGTTATGCCGTGTTATGCATGCCCACCAAAAAGGAAATGATACCGTTTCAAAACCGTACAAATCATTGAAATGTCTGCGAGTTTTTGCTCTACGGGAGACTACGAATGTGCTATTTAAATGCAAGTCCATTTACGCAAGATGTAATAAGTTACTAGCTGACAGGAAGTTAATGGTGAAGTACTTAATATTAAAAATTGCTCTTAACAGCAGAAGCTGTTGGTCTGCATTAGCCGTATGTATAACATGCAATATAAGGGTACATTTATTATCTGAAGAATTTGGACTTCTAAAGGTGTGAAGGTAGACGCAGCCATAGTTAATTCTGTTGTTAAGCAGACAGACAGGCTTTTAGCCATTCAAGTGTCATAGATGGATGGTAATGACGGTCCGCCCATTAGACTGAAACATCTGGAAAACTATCAAATTCATATTATGTTCATATCGCATTCTTATAAACAGCTGTCATCCTTCTTCTCACTGATAGCAGAGACTCCAGTCTACATATTAGTTTTATAGACCATAGACTAAATTCTATAAAAATGAAGTTTCTTTTCAAGCTCCCTGTCCATCCATAAAGATGCCCCTCACTATTATCAGCCCTGGTGGAACTTCTTTTTTCTCTTCCTCTTTTTTCCCTATTTTTCTCTTTGTCTCTATGACTTTATCAGTAAGTCAGTTAATGACTTCATAAAAAAGAGAAAATCTTGTCTGGTAGCAAGGCAGGTAAGCAAAGTTGGCAACTATAATGCTTATAAGCAAATGCTAGTGTGTTAAAATCCAGATGAGAACATAAATTCTTCCCTGAATTCAAGAAGGAAAAAGGCACATGCAGCCTCTTAACCTAGTGGACCATTAATAACCTTGAAAACATTTTGTCCACCTCACTGGCCCCCAGAGATGGTTTCCTGTCGACCCTCAGTTGTGTGTCTGTTTTCAAAGTTCGAGATGAGGTGATCCATCAGCACAGCTCACCAGCACTGCATGTTAGAGCCAATGGAGCAGTCTTCCCTATACTGTCTCTACTTACAGTATATATCAGTGCACGTTAGTGCAAGTGATTGAAACATTTTAAATAAGCAATGTTAGAACCACAAATTGTGTTTAAACAATTCTTATTATCATGACATTAACTTATAAGCTACAGTGTTTCCCCTATATGTTTTCATATAGCGCTGCGCCGCTGCTGAAATATGCGCGCCGCTGCTAGGGGGCGCAAGCAGATAAAAAAAAAATAAAAACATTTTTTTTTTTTTTTTTTATTAAAAAAATTATAAGTGCTGCCCCCTAGCGCTCGCGGCAACTTTTCGAGCCACCGATACGCGGGAAAGCTGTCATTTTCAGAGCTGAAGGAAAACTGCCTGACAAGACAGACAACAGCAAGTTGAAGCAGACATAAAAAATTAGAAGAAAAAAAGACTAAAAAATTGCCAGATGAAAGTGATGTAAATGAACAACAAAAATAAAATAAGTTACATATGTGTTATTGGCTATGGTAGGTTATTGGTATGTTCAATTATTTGATTATTAAAATGTAAAACGATCTTTTTCATATGGGTGTTTAGAGTTAGATCTAGTCTCTAGTCATTGTGTGCTCAAAGTGCACCAGATTGAAGCATTTTATATTAAAATGTAAAAAAAAATCTTCCCGGGGGGGCATACCCCCGGACCCCCCTAGAGGATGTGATGTCCAACCACCAATTATGTTCATACAATACTGAATACATTTGAAGCCTTTAATGATGTATGTGTCTTTCTTGTGCTGGCAGACACATAGAAACATAATGGCGGGAAGCACTTTGCACGCGCACACACTTAAAATGTCCAAGCGCGCCGCGCTCACATTTGGCTGGGCCCGCGTGCCTTAGGACCGCTGCTATGACTCCATCCTAGGGGAAACACTGAGCTATAGTTAATATAAATACGTACAGATGCAATTGTCTTCTTTTAAAGGTCACCTATTATAATATATTTGAACAATATATTATAGGGCCATATCTATACAAAACATGTCTTTGAAGTGTTTTGCTCAAAATACCAAACAGATTACCCATTGTAGCATGCCTCATACCCCTCTATTTCAGCCCTGTTACTAAATGATGACAGAGATGCGCCGGTGAAGATGGCCGCATCGTCTTTTGGCTCCTCTCCAACGATTATAAAAGACCCCCATCACCCCAGCCACAAACTGTTCAGTCTGCTGCCGTCGGGCAGGCATTACCGCAGCTTCCTGACAAGAACAACCAGATTCAGAGACAGCTTCATCCCGCAGGCAAGACTGTTAAACTGAACTGCTGAAACAATTTCATAACATTCACCTGCTACTTAGTAATATCTATCTATTATCTAATATATCATTCCAATAACCTGTATATAGACTCGTATTGCACTATTCCACTTTTTTTTTATCACTTTATTTAGAACTATTTTTCTTTTTGTATTACTTTTAATATAATATACTTTAATATTGCTTTAATATTGTCTGCTTATCTGTACTATTGTGTTGCATTGTTGGAGAAGCCTGTGACCTAAGATTTTGAATGACATAATTACTCTGTAGCTATGTTAGTTTGACAATAAAGAACCTTAAACCTTGAAGTGCTGATTCTGGGTCTGGCCCTTTAAACGTAACCGAGCTGCCGTTGGCCACGCCCCTTTGGAGCTGCTGGCCACGCCCCTTTGGAGCGTCCGCATGCAAGCAGTGAGCTCTGTGAAGAGAAGGCTGTCTACCAGCAGAAACTCAGCTAAACGCTGCCGTGATTAAACGCCATAATATGTTCCAAACCACATCAAGCATTATTTCTGAAACAGTATGGAGCTCAAACGCTTTTTCTCTCGCGGGTTTATCACAAGGACAGTACTTTTTTATATCCAGCTTCTTTACACATACTCTCTCCAGTACAGCGTTAGCTCTGAGTGTTAGCGATGCTTGGTAATTTAAACAGACAATATTACTTCCAAAACACGTTGCACATTGTTTCTGATACAGCACATAGCTTGACATGTTCTTTATTCAGTGTTTACGTCTAGAACAGTGGCATTATATGTATTAGAAACTTAACACAAAAAGTAAGGACATTTGTGTTGGGTAGATGATTTCCAAGTGGTAACAATGCTTTTTGGCAATACATCTTATACCGTTGGAAAGCCTGTTTTCTCACCTTTCCAATGGTACCGCATTTGTGAGGAACAAGCATTTGTGGGGTGCGCCAATGAAAAATGTGACAAATCTCCTCTGCCAATGCCAAACAGCTTTTTTTGCTGCTGACTCTAGTTTGGTGTTGTTTGGTCGATTGGATGATTGAAGTCTGATAAATAAAGACATATTGGCAACAATTGATTTATTAACAATTGATTCATTTAACAAGCAGCCTCAGTAGCGTGTGGAAGAACCAAACACAGCCACAACAGCCTCTCCTCCTCATGCTGGTCACCAGCCTGCTCACACTCTGCTGTGGGATGGCATCCCATTCTTCAACCAGCATTTGTCCCAGGTCAGCCAACGTGGTTGTGTTGGTCACTCTGGCACGGACAGCAGGGCCAAGTTGATCCCAAAATGGGGTTTAGGTCAGGACTGCAGGCAGGCCATCCCATCCTCTCCACTCCCACTCTATCGGTGCAGCAATCAGCAAAGCGTTCTCTGCGTCTTCTCCATACTGGGACCCTACGATCCAAGTGCCGTAGACAGAATCTTGACTCATCGCTCAACATAATACTCCTCCACATGTTGAGGTTACAGTGCTCTGAACATAATGTTCCTCCACATGTTGAGGTTCCATTGCTCTGAACATAATGTTCCTCCACATGTTGAGGTTCCATTGCTCTGAACATAATGTTCCTCCACATGTTGAGGTTCCATTGCTCTGAATATAATGTTCCTCCACATGTTGAGGTTCCATTGCTCTGAACATAATGTTCCTCCACATGTTGAGGTTCCATTGCTCTGAACATAATGTTCCTCCACATGTTGAGGTTCCATTGCTCTGAACATAATGTTCCTCCACATGTTGAGGTTCCATTGCTCTGAATATAATGTTCCTCCACATGTTGAGGTTACAGTGCTCTGAACATAATGTTCCTCCACATGTTGAGGTTCCATTGCTCTGAACATAATGTTCCTCCACATGTTGAGGTTCCATCGCTCTGAACATAATGTTCCTCCACATGTTGAGGTTCCATTGCTCTGAACATAACGTTCCTCCACATGTTGAGGTTCCATTGCTCTGAACATAATGTTCCTCCACATGTTGAGGTTCCAGTGCTCTGAACATAATGTTCCTCCACATGTTGAGGTTCCATTGCTCTGAACATAATGTTCCTCCACATGTTGAGGTTCCATTGCTCTGAATATAATGTTCCTCCACATGTTGAGGTTCCAATGCTCTGAACATAATTTTCCTCCACATGTTGAGGTTCCAGTGCTCTGAACATAATGTTCCTCCACATGTTGAGGTTCCAGTGCAAGTGGGCCGTATGGTGAAGGGCAGTCATGGCAGGCTCCTGGCGGCCGTACGAGACCGGAGAGTGGCTGCTGTTTAGCATTGGCAGAGGAGAGTTGTCACATTTTTCATGGGTGCACTCCACATACTCAGCTGCTCATCCCACAAATGCTTGTTCCTCACAAATGTGGTACCATTGGAAAGGTAAGAAAACAGGCTTTCCAACGGTATAAGATGAATTACCAAAAAGCATTGTTACAACATAGAAATCATCTACCAAACACAAATTGCCTTACTTTTTGTATTAAGTTTATATTTATAACAACTTTACTCTAAGGTCGCATTCACACCTAATAGTCCACTTCTCTGGTGCGCACCAGACGACAGTTTGTTACATTGTTTCATTTTTCAGAAGGTTCGGTTTGCGTTCACACCGGCAAAACTCAAACGGACTCTAAACTTTATACACATTCATGTGCACGGAAATGCTGTTCAACAATTGGTCAGACATTAAGGGGGTAAAAACGCAAATCCCGGCAATTTCTACCGTAGCCTCCTACTTGGTGCATCGGTAGGTTATTTTCATGCTGCTGTTAATCTGGAGAGCATATCAATAGACTCTAGCAGACGGCGCATATGTTTATACACTCAGACAACGTGCGATAAAAAACATTATAACACATATAATGAGACGTTCTGCAGTCAGGAGGGGGTTTCACCGACGGCAGGTGGCTCTGACTTTTATGTATAGTTGACGGAGCATTTTTACTTTACACGACACTGTTCAACACATCATTCTGCTTCACTCTTTGGCAAAACATTTGGAAGACATCCGCGTTCTTGTGACGCGTAAATACTACGCTTCCTATGTTTTGGTGCGGACTGCGTTCACACCAGCTCCAGAGTTCACTACCAGCGGTCCGAGACCACCTCTTTTAGGCGGACCAGAGTCCGGTTGTTTAGTTCACATCACAGGTCTCGGACTGTGTTCACACCAACCCAAACAAACCGCACCAGGGTTCGATTCAACCGGACTATACAGTACAAGGCTGGTGTGAATGCGACATAAGTCCCTCTCGTAGAATACACAGACACACAGCTGCAGGAGGGGATTCAGCTAGCGACTGTATATGGAGGGTCCACACCTTCAAGTTCCTCGGCGTCCTCATCACCAACAACCTTACCTGGAAGGAAAACACCACAGCTGTCATCAAGAAGGCCCGGCAGCGTCTGCACTTCCTGAGGGTGCTCAGGAAGAACAACGTGGCCACTAAGCTGCTGGTGACCTTCTACCGCTCTACCATTGAGAGCCTATTGACATACTGCATCACAGTGTGGTACACCAGCTGCACTGAGGCCGACAGGATGAGGCTCCAGAGAGTCGTAAAAGCAGCACAGAGGATCATCGGCTGCCCTCTCCCCTCCCTGATGGACATTTACACCTCCCGCTGCCTCAGTAGAGCCAAAAACTTTGTTAAGGACAGTTCACACCCCGGCTTTCACCTGTTCAACCTGCTGCCCTCCGGCAGGCGCTACAGGTGTATCAATTCCAAAACAAACAGACTCAAAGACAGTTTTTTCCCAAGAGCCATCATTGCTCTTAACACCTGAAAGTCATACCCCATAATCATCCTGCATGTGAAATAAATGTGACTCTGTACATATATACATATATATCATTACTATTATTATTATAAATACATACCTACTATTATTATTTATTACATTATAGACATTATAGATTTATTTGATACCTGGAAATAATTACTGCACTTTATTCCTTATTCCTAAGTATGTATGCTGCGTGTATTTGTTGTCTTATGTTGTGATGTTTTTTTTTGTATTGATGGCACCCTTGAAAGGGAGAAGCATTTATTTATCTCATTGTACCTGTATAATGACATTAAACGATTCTATTCTATTCTATTCTATATGGGGACGTAGGGATGGGTACCGAGCCCCGGTATTAAACGGGCCCCAGGGCTGAATTATTAAAGACCGTGGTACCGTTAAGCTCCGACGTTATCGGTACTGGAGACATGTACAAAAGATATATCATATGTATTTGTTATGGTTTGGGATTGTGGTTTTCATTTTCCATTTTATTTTGAAATGTTTTCCTCCTTGTGTCTTGTCTGGTCCTTCTTCCTGTGTTTGCCTTCCTGTCGTTAGTTTCCCTGGTGTGTCTGATTGTGTTCACCTTGTGCCCCTGTGTTTTCTCCTCCCTCCTCACCTGTGTCTTGTTTGTGTGATTAGTCTTGTGTGCATTTAAGTTCTGGTTTTTCTGCCTGTCATTGTTAGAGCCTTGTTAGTCTTTGACGGTTCATGAGTGGCAGGGAACGGAGAAAGTGGTGAACAGAGTACGATTAAAAGCGTTCCCCCCCCCCCCCAAAACAGCTTTTTGCTGGTTGGGGTTTTTTCCCCTGCGACGCGGATCATGGAAAACGAGGAAGCGGGGAGCAAAACGGACGGAAAGAACGACAACGAACCACGAAAGGATACCGATGAAGACAAAGAACAAGGACAAAACAAGAAAACGGGAGAGGTGGAAACAAGAAAAGAGAAGGGAAGTGAGAGGTACAGCGTAGAACTAACTGTGGAGGTGGTTGTGGATGAAGGAAGTGCAGTTACAATGATGGACTTACTAAAAGGAATACAAAAGAAGTGTGGGGTTGTGGACGGGTGCAGAGTGAGAGGGGAGCGGCTATATGAAGTAACCATGCGGACCTGTCTAGGGAAAATGAAAATAATGGAGGGGCTGAGGGTGAACGGGGTGATGGTGCACGCACAGGACCTCTTGAATAATGATCTGACGGTCTCATTCCTAAATCTGCCGGTATATGTACCTGATAGGATGATACTAAAGAGACTAGAAGAGTGGGGGGTTGAGCCCATCTCAGCAATCAAAAAAAGAGTGTGGCCGGGCACGGAAATCACAGACGGCACCAGATTTCTAAGAGTAAGGTTCAATGACAAGGTCCGCTCCCTCCCTTATTCCACGAAGTTAGACACAGTGAGGGGGGGCGGAGTACTTTAGAGTTCTGCACAATCGCCAGGTTCCTGTCTGCCGGCTGTGTATCCAGCCCGGTCACATCTTCAGAGAGTGCCCGGAGTTTAAGTGCTTCAAGTGTGGCCAGACGGGACACTATGCCAGGGAGTGCAGGTTTGGGGCGGAGAGAGAGGAGGAAGAGGCAGACAAGGAGGAAGACGAAGACAAGGAGGAAGACGGGGAAGAGGACGAAGCGAAGAAAAGACCCTTTGAAGACGTCAGCGATGAGGATGAAGGACTGAGTGATGGAGGAGCGGTGGGAGGTGAGGATGGAGCTAAGAGAAGTGCCAAGCAGAGCAGCGGAGGCACCGAGGGGAGTATTAGAGGCGCGAGGGAAGCAGCGGCGGGGGAAAGAAGTGTCGGAGTCCTGGAGTGGTGGAAGACATCTCGGCGGCATCAGAGATGGAGGAGGGAGAGCTGGGGGAGGGCCCTGTGGACACCAAGGTCTTCGGGAGCCCTAACGATGAGCCGAGGGGCCGCGGCATGAGGAGGAACAGGAGTGAGGAGAAGAAGACCTCATCGGAGAACGCCGGGCTGATTGCTAGACGCAAAGCGGACAAGGAGAGGGAGACGGAGAAAAGGAGGTAAGCTCACAGAGGGGGAGCTCGGGAAAGACACTGGTTTAAGGTAATGATCCTAAGGACTGTTAATAATAATAACATCCCTTTTGATGGCAACTATCTCCTCCTTTAATGGAAATGGTCTCAAAAGTAAGATCAGAAGAGAACGGGCGCTAATTTTATGTGAGGCCAGTATAATATGTCTGCAGGAAACACATTGGGATGGGGGGTGTGTGGATGAGGTAAAAAAGGAGTGGATGGGTGAAGTGTTTGCAAATAATGGGAGTGTTCATGCTAGGGGGTGGCGATACTCATCAATTCAGGGGTGGTAAAGAATGCAAGGATGGTTGAGGATGATGGTGAGGGGAGGATGATTGGAGTACAGTATGAATATATGGGGGAAATGTTCAAGTTGATAAATGTGTATGCACCTAATGGGCAAAAGGAGAGAAAGGTTTTTTTTGAAGGGTTGGATGGCAAATGTGGGGGGAACTGTATGATTGTTGGGGACTTCAATGTATGGTGTGGAAGGTTAGATGCGACTGCGAGTGCTCGTTTTGGGAATGACTCCTCTAGAGGAGCACTCAAAAGGATAATGGAAGCGAATGGGTTGATTGATGTGTGGAGAGAAAGAAATTTGGATGCAAGGGAATTTTCAAGAAGACAAGGGGGGGGGCAAACTTACACAGAGTAGGATTGATCTTGCTCTGAGCTCAGAAGCTGTAGCTAAAAAGATCGGGAGGATTGAATACAGGGCCACTGCGCTGAGTGACCATATGGTTCTTAGTCTCAGGATGGGGCTGAGAATGAATGGGAGGGGTGGAGGTGTGTGGTGCCTGAATGCGAAACTGCTGAATGATGAGGTGTATAAGGGAAAGGTGAGAGAGTGTATAAGGGAGGGAGGTGGTACAAAGAGCAATAATATATTAACTTGGTGGGGGGAACTAAAAGATGAGATCAAGAAAATAAGCATAAAATACAGTAAGGGAAAAAATACGCTTGACAGAAGAAGGGAGAAAAGGGTTAAGGGAGAGTTAGTTAGGGAGGCGGAAAAAATAGATAGAGAGATAGGGAGGGATTTAGGGGAATACACTAGGATCAAAGATGAGCTAGAGGGTATAGAGAGGGATAAATGTAGGGGGGCTATTGTAAGGAGCAGGGCACAATATGCTATGGAAGGAGAAAGGTGTACTAGTTTTTTTTCTGGGGCTGGAAAAAAGCAAGCAGGAAAGAAATGATTTAAAACAGGTTGAGGGAAAGGATGGTAGGAAAATAACAGATTTTGTAGGGATAGCAGAAAGAGTAGAGGAGTTTTACAGGGATTTGTTTAGGACAGAAGAGACCGATAGGGAGAGTGTAGAGACAGCGATAGACAGTATGGACAAGACTTTAAATGATAATGATAGAGAGATGTGTGAGGGGGAGATTGGCACAGGGGAAATAGAATTAGCAATAGTAGGGTTGGGTAGAAATAAAAGTCCGGGGTTAGATGGGTTAACAGCGGAATTTTATATTGCTTTTAGGGAACTGTTAGTACCAGTATTACACAGGGTGTTTAAACACATTGAGGAGGAGGATGACCTGCCGGCCAGCATGGCAACGGGGGTTATAAGCATGATCTTCAAAAAAGGGGATAGGGACAGATTAGAGAACTACAGGCCGTTAAGCATGCTTAACAATGATTATAAAATCCTGGCCAGGGTACTGGGAAATAGAATCAAGAGGGTTATCAAAACAGTGGTGGGTGGGACTCAGGCGTATAGTGTACCGGGGAGGGATATAAGTGATACGACAAGTAGTATCAGAGACGTTATAAAACATATGAGGGAGGAGAAGGGTGGCATTGTAATGAGTCTTGATTTGAACAAAGCGTTTGATCGTGTCAATCATGAATATCTATATAGAGTGTTAGGGAAAGCGGGGTTTGGAGTGAAGCTGGTGGGATGGATCAAAAGATTATACAGTCGGGCGGTGAGTTGTGTCAAGATAAATGGGGTCATAACCAACGTGTTTAGGTTAGGGAGGTCGGTCAGGCAGGGATGTCCTCTCTCCTATGTTGTATGCCTTGTCAGCTGAACCATTAGCCACAATGCTAAATCAGAACAAAAACATTAGAGGGGTGGAGATACCGGGGGGGCAAATCAGTCTCCTGTACCAGTATGCAGATGACACAACGATTACGGTCAGAGATGGGGATAGTGTGAGGGAAGTGTTAGAAGTAGTGGGGCAGTATGGCAGGGCGTCAGGGGCAAAGATAAACATAGATAAATCAGAGGTAATGTATATAGGTGAGGATGGAGTGGATAGGACAGGAATAGGGCTCAAGGAAAGGAAAGATTATTTTAAGGTGCTGGGTGTTAATTTGGGAATAAAGGAAATGGAGGGGAGAGATATGCAATATGAGGGAATTATTAACAGCATAAATAGAACACTTAGGTTTTGGAAGTTGAGACGTTTGAAGTTAAGAGGGAAGGTAACTGTCATAAATGGGCTCATAGGGAGCAAATTAGTCTATATCATGAATGTCATGGAAGTGCCTGAGAGGGTTCATAAGGAAATTGACACGGCAATAAATGCATTTTTGTGGAGTGGGAGGGGCGTTAGAATTGCGAGAGAGGTTATGGAAAATGAGCATAAGGATGGAGGGATGAAGCTTATCAACTTGGACATGGGATTCCCGGCCTGCTAGCCCCAGGCATGCTAGCCTCCTGCCTCCCAATTCCCTTCCTGACATCATACATCTCGGTTTCTTCTGTCTGGAGTCAGCCCCTGCTTCTTCCTCATTTCCGGCTCCAGTACCGGCCCCTGCAGCTATGGTTCTGGCTCCCGTTCCGGCTTCAGTTCCGGTCCCAGCAGCCATAGTCCCTACTCCAGTACCGGTCCACACAGCCATGGTTCCGTGCTCCAGTGCCGGCCCACTCAGTCATGTTACCGTGCTCCAGTACCATCCCACACAGCCATGGTTCCGTGCCCAGCAGCCATGGTTCCAGCTCAGGTACCGGTCCCAGCAGCCATGGTCCCTGCTTCAGAACCGGACCTTACAGCCATGTTTCCAGCTCCAGAACCGGCCAATACAGCCATGTTTCCGGCTCCTGAACCGGCCCACGCAGCCATGTTTCCGGCTCCAGAACCGGCCAATACAGCCATGTTTCCGGCTCCAGAACCGGCCCACACAGCCATGATCCAGGCTTCAGTTCCGGTCGCCACAGCCATGGTTCCGACTCCAGAACCGACCCATACAGCCATGGTCCCTGCTCCAGAACCGGCCCATACAGCCATGGCTCCGTTGGAGGCCCCGCCGACTACTGTTCTGCCGGGGGTCCTGCCAACTCTATGTCCTGTGCCGTTGGAGGTCCAGCCGACACCTGTTTCGTCGGGGGTCTTGCCAACTCCATGTCCTGTGTCGTTGGGGGTTCCGCTGAGGGTCCTGCCAACACCTGATCCTGACCTGTTGGGGGTCCCGCCGACACCTGTCCCGCCGGGGGTCCCGCCAACACCTGTTTCGTTGGGGGTCCAGCCGACACCTGCTCCGCCGGATTTCCTGCGGAGCAGCCGACACCTGCTCCCCCCTTCTCGGCTTCTGCTTTGCCCCGGGATGTCCGTCCGAGTCCCTCCTCCGGACCCCCTCCACCAACCCTTCTAGAGGTTTTGGACTTTTTCGTTTTTTTTTGGGGACGTCTGGAATCCGTCTCTTGAGGGGGGGGTTCTGTCATGGTTTGGGATTGTGGTTTTCATTTTCCATTTTATTTTTGAAATGTTTTTCTCCTTGTGTCTTGTCTGGTCCTTCTTTCTGTGTTTGCCTTCCTGTCGTTAGTTTCCCTGGTGTGTCTGATTGTGTACACCTGGTGCCCCTTTGTTTTCTCCTCCCTCCTCACCTGTGTCTTGTTTGTGTGATTAGTCTTGTGTGCATTTAAGTTCTGGTTTTTCTGTCTGTCATTGTTAGATCCTTGTTAGTCTTTGACTGTGTTCACGGTGAGGATTTCTGTATGTTCTGTATTGAGCCTTGGATTAAAGGTATTTTTTGTTGAATCTGCGTTTGGGTCCTGCATGCTTTGCTCAACCGTGACAGTATTATTGCTACACAAACATTATATTGCAGTTTAGTGTCGCCAACTCCGTTTCTAATATGCAAAAAGACTGCAAAATGCGTCTATGATTATTTTTAGTATTTTCGATCTTTCCAATCCAGACGAGAGATCTCTCCCCCGCCTGTGTGCGAGGGGGCGGGGCAGTTGACACACACGCAGCTGCTACATGCAGCAACACACACACACGGAAGAGATGGCGGAGAGAACGCGCTCCGAGGTGTGGTTAAACTTTACACGTCTCGATGTGGACAATGCTCGTTACCAAAAGTGCAATAAGAGTTTAGCATGTAAGGGCGGTAACACGAGCAATTTGTCGAAACATTTAGCAAAAGTGCACCACATTCAGACGGAGAAATGCACCAGGTTCGACTGTCTTTGTAGTAGCTCTGTAGTCCCATCCACAAGTAACTTTTCTACGTCAGGTATTATGTATGCTAGCAGCAACACACGGGAGTTAACTCAATTATACAAACATGGGTTAATGATTAGAGGTAACTGAGTTATTTATTTTGTTAAAGTTTCAGCTATTTTGTTTACAGTTCTGTCATCAGATTATTTAATACCATTTGTTAAAACATTGTTGTTTCTTTTGATGTGAAATATTATGTATTTAATTTAAATAAAAAGCAATGTTAGTTTTGTTCACAATTTTGTTTAGTTGGTTTACCTTATTCTTTTCTCCAAAAGAACCGATAAAAGTACCGTTAAAAGACCGGATCGATAAGCGGTATCGATAAAAGTAGTAGTACAGTTAAAACCTTAACGATACCCATCCCTATGGGGACGATAGGTTGGGACGTGGGCGGGACGTTGCCAGGAGTTCAATGTAAAGCCAGCCCACATTTTAGTAATGATGTCATGACCGCAGCAGAGCTGGATCAGCTCCGTTGTACCCCCGTTTTTAGAGATGTGGGTAAGGAGGAAAAGAGAGAGGGTTTTATTTTCTGACACTTTGTGAGTCTCCTTACACACCGGGGACACATATTTATGTATAAAAGACATCAAAAAGTGTGTTTTTCCTATTTATATGGTATAATTAGCTTTAAAGAATGCCTGTCTTGGTACTTATATGCTGTTAAAAGTTGAAGGATAACACACTCACCATTTTCTTGGCTTTTTTCATCTTGTGTGCTCTTGCAGAACAGTGAAAGCAATACAATCCAAATGATCATCACAATCCAGTTTCAGTCCTCTTGGAAAATGTGCTTTCACAATAAAAAAAGATCTCAAAAACATTCACTTCACACAGCTAATACCTAAAGAAAGAAATAAAAATGTCAGTGTCAAAAAATGAAATCCTTTAAAAAAGCTTATTCCCAAGGCATTTTTATAATGATGCATAAATCGTACTTGCATGAAGAAGTCAGACTGATTGTTATGGATGGTACAAGTACGCATTCAGTCTAAAGGCTTTAGATGCTAAGAATCCAACAGAAGAAAGTATCAAGTTACTCCCTGAAAAACACTCCATTTACAAGCAGCCAATGACGCATTCTTTGGAAATCCATTTGCTGTTTTAGGTCATAAGGGTTGTGAAATACATGCGCACTTTGATGCAGGAAATGGGAAGCTGCTTTCTGGTAATAGTGAGTCAGAGATTCCAGATCAGACATGTGCTCACAATGTTTTGATTCCTGGAAATGACTTGAAAAAACACGTTCAGCTAAGGATAGCAGACTTTTACTAAGCACTCTCTGATCAAGGG
This sequence comes from Dissostichus eleginoides, assembly GCA_031216635.1. Classification (NCBI taxonomy): domain Eukaryota; kingdom Metazoa; phylum Chordata; class Actinopteri; order Perciformes; family Nototheniidae; genus Dissostichus; species Dissostichus eleginoides. The sequence goes on from CM062282.1 coordinate 29,959,626, forward strand.
ACGATGTGCAGTCTAATCACTCTCCAGAAAGAAGTCAGTGGAGGACCCATGATGTTTGCTCAATTTGCGAAGACCTAGAATTAGCTACAAAAGTCTCAACCTTTGACCATTTGGAGAATGTACAGAACATTTGGAAATATGTATTAAAATAGCTCAGTAGCCCCCTCCCCTAGTGTGTGGTAGTCACATATGGTTCGTCAAATATTCACAATATTTGACACGCACATTGCTCATGGTACTGTGGACATCATTCAAATTGGCTTTCATTAGCCCCGCCCAACCGGAAGTCGACCATGTTTAATAATGTGCTTTTTTCGTGTTTTCAGCAAACTTTTACAACTCCTCCTAGGGAGTACAACAAATCCTATTCAGGATATATTAACTGCACATCAATTGTTATGCTAAATTACGACGATCAAACAGCGAGGTTGTTGGTTTAAGGAGAGAACAAACCATTTATGACGATTTAGGTGTGTTAAACTCAGTGGCGGGCGCCGCCCCACCTCTTCCCGCATTCTAGATTGTGATTTAAAAAATACTTTAATTTTAAACTTTTTTTTAATGAATAAGGTACATATTATATAGTTGGTGTCAGTTAAATGTATAATATATGATAACATATCGATAACAATTGTTTTACGATGTCTAAAGTTACTGATAGTCACGTGTTTCCTGCTTGGGGCGCAGAAATCTTTGCCCATTGACTCTCGTTATAATAGGTGCATGCGCAGTCCGCACCTCTTTAATGCAAAAGATAGGAGCGGCTCTTCAATGCAACAGATAGGAGCAGCTCGGGGCCAAACTGCGCCCAAAGCAGCTGTTGACATTGCCAACAACTAGGGGGCAGCAGGAGCCCAGAGTGAGTGATTGACGTTTGAATGTGAGAGAGTTAGACGGAGACGGAGTGTAAACAAAACTAGATAGCGAATATGGAGAAGGAAAATGATGTTTAATCCCTTAAAGAAACACCCTTTGAGAGGAGGACACTGGAGGGAAAGCTGAGAGTAAAAGAGCTCGGACCTGATCAGCCTGACATAGGCAGGAGTTAAGGACAGAGGAAAGCAGTATACCTGCTCTTTTTCAAGGAGCTGGTTTAGCAAGATGGCTAACTACCTGTAGCAACACCAGTGCTATATTTAGGTTCCCCTGCCTCCTTTTTCAAAAGTCAGGATCAGACCGGTCTATGGACCAGACCCAGCATGGATCCAGACAGATGTGAGTGACTTAAAGCACATATCAGAAAAAACTAAAAAGCATGAACAAACTAGAGTCCACATGGATGGTGCTATGCGACTAGCCATGTTTAGGAAAGTAAACACAGCTGTCCAATGAGGGTACAGGATAGGGATCAGTAAGCATAATAAGGAGGTTGACAAAAACAGGCACTAAAATAATAGACTGTATCAAGTGCTGTGTGCCTTTGAGCTAGCCCTGCGTTGTAATATAATGTTTTGGGTTTGAAGTCAGCCATTTTAAATTATGTGCATTTTTATTTTATGAATTCAGAAACTTTTACAATGTTTTGTTTTAACAGTTGTTCATCGAACACAACGGCGGAGCTGCAAACATTATTGAAGTAACAACTACTACTGTTAGTCCAGGAAACATACTGTGTGAACCAAGCAACCTGATCTCACCAGAATGCGTGACTCCACCACGACTCCTTAACACCGCAATGCCTGGTGGAGTCACGAATTGTGCTACATTTACGTGTCAGCACCACGCAAAACAGCCCAATGTAAAGTGAATGAGGCTCCTTTGTCGTGGTGCACACACGCATTTCTACAACGTCCTGCAGTGAGCTTTTTATTCTGTAAAACGTTTTTTAAATCTACTTTATAGCTTGTAGTAACTCACGGGAGGCTTCTTTTATTTTATTTGTATTCATAATCATTTGTATCTTTCGTCAGAATGTATTATGGTGCATTATTTACCAATTTTTGTTCTAAAAAACAGTGCATTGTGTGTAATACAACTGTGATTTTTATTAAATTAGTTATTTTTTAAGGAAGGCCAGAGCTTCAGCTGTGTCAAATAGATTGTTCCCTTTAGTTTAGGTTATTTAAAAGACAATTATATCAGGGCCGCCCAGGTATATTAACGGCCGCCAAAGTATAATTCGCGAGCTATTTAGGTTTAATTTTTTTAATCCGTCCGCGAGCATCTGCGATCCCTCGCTCTACCCCTCGCTATCGCGTGAAGGGTCTGCTTTATGCGCTCCGCACAGTAACCCTGCTGCGAGGCTTCATGAGCGTGCTCACTAACCCCCCCCCCCCCCTCCGTTCATAAAGTCAAGTACCCCTCAAAAGGTCCGGTTTAATTCATTTTAAGAATGCGCACCAAGCAACATCTCCAGGTGCTCCTTTGAGAACCAGGGCAAAAAAGTTATGTTCACCCCTGAAATATTCCTATTCGATCAATAAAGGGGTATTGTAGGCCAATATTAGTCATTTAAAAAATATATAATGATGATAATGATGGTGAAAACCACTCCCCCCACATCGGAATTACGATGGCTACTGACTGTATTTGAAATGCTTTTTGTTTAATAGTAATAATAATCATTTTTATTATAACAACAATAAACCAGAAGAAGATTCCGTCGTTACCACGGCAACGTTACGTCGCGCTTAACGGCAACGTGACGTAGCCACGTTATGTTACCTGTGGGTAACGTAACGTGGCTACGTCACGTTGCACCTCACTTTCATTCATTTCATCTGACAACGGACTACAGTAAGTATCTAAAATCAAGGGGAGTTTATTTCTTTAAAACACGAAATAATATTGCTTTTATTTATTCCACGTAGCACAGTCTCTATAGCGTTTCATTCCTGGATATTAGGTTGAGTTTTGTAGTGTTTAGCTTTTACAATAGGCCATGTGCAGCTAGCAGCCTCCGGCCTTCCGGTCAAAGTTTTTAGCTGGATAGCATTTATAGTTTATACAGGTAAATGCCATTAGCTGTCCCCGGCACAGTTGGATAGTGGAGGTGCCTGCTAGAAAAATATGTTTAAATGCATGTATTTGCACATGTGTTGTAAAGACAGTCTTCAACACAGAGTTCTAATATTGGCTAAAGGGCCTCGGCGATGGAGTGGAACAAAAATGTGGAACTGGAGTTTTTCCAGAGGATTTGACTGGCCAGTGGGGACCACCCAATGTCCCACTCTGAATCAGAAATACTTAATTGATCTCCGGGGGAAATTGGGATTGTTACATTGTAGAATTAAAATATATAGTAGAAAATATAAGAAAAACAAGTATGTAAAAATATGTGTATAATATAACAATATGCACAGTATAAATGCATAATGTATGCCAGAGTATTGCTCAGATTAATTATTATTGCATAGTATTGCACAGCTATTATAGAGTATTGCACAGATGAATTATTATTATAGAGTATTGCACAGATGAATTATTATTACTTAGATATTGCACAGATGAATTATTATTACTTAGAATATTGCACAGATAATTATTATTACTTAGAGTATTGCACAGATGTTACTGTTATTCTAAATAATCCTAATCATGTTTTTATTTTTCCTGTTTTACAGCTTCATTACAACCCTTAAAGTGCCCGTGAAGTGCATTTTTTTGCGCCAAAATGAAATGGCAGTTTCATTTCTTACATATCATTGTACCTGTTCATGGCTAAAATAATTTTTTAGGAAGTGCGAGGGACGAGATAAACATCGCAAATTTTTCATCCCGTGAACGGCCGTCTGAGCCTACCGCTGCTGCAGACGATAGCGGCTGTGACGTCACAAGATGGGCCCAGTTGTGATTGTAAACATGGCGGAGACTTCGGAAAGTGATACTGGTGCGAGAGAAATGAGTGATTTTGACAGCTTTTCGGACAGGATAGATGAGGAAAGTGGCCATGGAAGTCAATTTAGTTGAGGACAATATTTTGTCATAGATCTAGAGTAGATCTACACACAGGATTGGCCATCACCTGATCATACATTCATCTGTTCATAGCATGATGCAACATTCATGTTCACATGCAGTGTTGTGCTAGTTACTGAAAACCAGTAACTAGTTACAATTACTAGTTACTTCACTACTTACACCAAAAAGTAATGCGTTACTGTGAAAAGTAACTTTTTAGTTACTAAAAAAGGGCACCCATTAATGCCCTTATACTGTAGCCTTCATTTCAGTACTGTTATTGCATCGGAGAATAATACAACCTGTTGATCAACTTGACATGCATTTGCATCACTGAACTCTGCTAAGCAATGTGGTCTATACAAACACAAACACAAAGATATGTTTCAAAGTGCCAATCCAGCCGCTGTTGCTTAGGTGGAGGTGGAGTGGCGTCGGATGAGTCTGGGTCTGTGGTCTTAGCTACTAGCTTCGTCCCAGCATGTTGTTTCTGCAGATGTTTCAACAGATTTTAATTGCTGTTTTGGGCAGTCGATAGGATCTTTGACCCGCCAAGACACAACTTACATTTAACTAAAACGTTCTTTTCTTTGTGCTCGACAAAAGTGAAATAGTGAGAATATCTCCAGGCGGAGAAACTCGACTTGAGCTCTGCCGCCGCCATGATAGTCTTGTTAGTAAACACAAACACAGTGGCCTTTATTTTTCATAAACAATCTACGAATCTACGAAACAATGACACCAGCCACTCACCTTCATCTTTTGGGAACAGAAACATCGCCACTTCGGCAGACTTGACATTACCACAGCCAGCGGCAATGCATCGCTTCCCGTGTGTTTTTCCTCCCTTTTTCTTCACTGTCGCCTCCATTGTCAGGTTTCCTTGATTGGCAATCACTTCCAGTCGACTGCGAAACACTTTCCAATAAAATACTCGCTCAAAAACGTTGGTAAATTCGACTTTGAAACAGAGACAAAATGAACGGTGGTGAATGTAAACACTTCGGCTGAGCCCATCTTCTGACGTCACGCAGTAGATCGCAAGCCACGCCCACGAAGGCGGAGGTCGACTGCGGATTTCCCAGCGGAAAATTCCAACTCGTCAAATTCGTTGCTATTCCAACATCTTTGATATGGGTTCCAATGGACAATTTTGGTCATTAATATACGTATTAGCATAACAGATCATGCACCGGCGCACACTTCACTGGGTCTTTAATATCACCAGCAAACACATATCCACACACACACACACATATCAAACCAACGGCACTTTTAAGAGCCACACTCTCTCTCACTGTCTCTCTTTCAATCACTCTCTCACTCTCTCTTTCAATTACTCTCTCACTCTCTCTCTCACTTTCTCTTTCAATCACTCTCTCTCACTTTCTCCTTCAATCACTCTCACTCTCTCTCACTTTCTCTTTTAATCACTCTCTCACTCCTACAAATGGCTGGAGGGTCACAAAAAAAGACCTGCCCAAACTGTAGGGAAAAGATTTACTGTGGAAATCAAATCTGCACACTATGTAAACATCCACAGCCAAAAAATGTGAGACTCAAAAAGAAAATGGACAAATTCCAAAGCCAGCAGAAGCAGTGGTTGTCATCCATGAATAAGAACAGAATCAAGTCCCACGTTCTTGATGACGCCGCCCTTCTGGTATGTAGTTTACAGAATTATCTCATTCACCAAAAGTGTGAAAAATAGTTGTATTACTTTGACAGAGGTATTAATTGTATCATTAATGAGAATATAATTCATGATTAATGATTTTCAAACAGAATGAACTATTATGTGTAGGAAGTTTAGGAAGTGTCTCATAAGTTAAAAATCCCAAATGTATCCACCAAAACATAATGAACAAATCATTGTTTTTATTATGATGCCAGGATATTAGTGTAGATGATTTATTTTGATGCTACTTCAGGGCAAGCTTGCAGATCAATTCAAATGTAAACAACAGTTTTGTGTATTTATCTAATTGATCTCTCTACCTCTCAACAATTATTTTCCCAGCTGGAGAAGTTGCATGCCCTTGGCTTGAAGCCCCTGCTGCTGCTGGGATATATGCAAACTATTTGAACATTACATATATTATAAGTACTTGTGAAAGTACAAAGTTCAAATAACATACAGATGTACAATGTCTTTGTCTGCCTGCCACAGGGGGGGACGGAGCACCTTTATGACTGGGAGCCCTGCACCATTTGGTATGTTCATTTGCTTTTGTACAATTACATCTATGTGTGCTGTTAACATGTGGTAATTGTTGGCACGCCATTATCTTAGGTGGCATTTGTTAAAGAAAAATGCAAAAAGTTCTGCTGTCTCTAGCACCAGCTATACACAAGTTATTCATTCTTCTTCACCCTCCCTTTATTTTGATTTTGTTCTCAGTGGTATGTCCTGGCCTCCATCCTGGCAACCAGCCTGATTCCCACCCCATGCAAATCCCATTGCCAAACAAAACAATAAATGTTTTGGTGTTTGTATGTAATTAATAAAGTGCAACAGACGTAAACATGTTTTGACTTGAAGGATCCCTGTATGTATTGTTTTATGGCCACTGGCAATTCATTTCACAGGTGAATTGCATATTGATGTAAAATGAAGCTCAGCGCAAGTTCTTTCAGGAAGACTGGGTATATATATATACATTCACTCCGCAGCTAGATATAATCAGCTCATCACAGGCGTTCTCTTTAACCTATTACATTTCACCTCATTCTCCAGCAGCCAATCACCGTGCTGCAGCCAAACTTTAAAATGGCAGTCAGCTGTTATTTCAGGTTGTCTGCTGCCGCCCGCCTCCTCCCCATCCACCTCCTTTCATCACATCCAGTGCCAGGAGAGCTAATCCAAAGACCTCATCACACCACCTCTTCATCCCATCTCTCATCAAATCCAGATCTTCAGCATCATCACCAGTGTCTAGACCCCGGGGGGTTCCCTATATGCTCACGGCTGCATTTCCCCCTTTAGATATACCATTTCAGGATCGGGGTTTAATCGACAAAGACTTAACATTTATCATATGGCATGTGTCAATAAATGTTCTTTAAACAAAATGAAGTCTCTCCTGATTGAAATACACAGAAGCAGCCCACAAGGGGTCCTTGAGATGATAGTACACTATTGAAAACATTAATAACAGAATGCTTAATGCACAAAACATCAAGAAATAAGTAGCCAATGCTTCAATCCTTTGGGAATACACTGTTTATAGGCTATTTTAATTTAATAATACATTACATTTATAAAGCGCTTTTCCTGGTGCTCAAAGCTCTTGCAAGCAAGTAAAACTAAATAACAACAAAAGTAGAACGTGCTAAGCTAGGGGGAATAAGGGCAAGGGGTTAGTTGATTAGGAGTTGAAGGCAAGAGTGAAAAGGTGAGTTTTGAGGGATTGTTTGACTGATGTGAGAGTGTTGGCGGATCTGACGTGGCTGGAGAGGGAGTTCCAGAGTGTGGGGCCCAGGTCCGGAGCTTTGTCCTGATTGGGCTGCAGTAGGTTAGCTTCAGCAGATCTGAGGCGACGGGTGGGGGCAAGGTTGTTGAGGGCTTTGAAAGGGAAAAGTAATATTTTAAAGTCAATGCGGTGTTTGATGGGAGAAATGTAGTGTTATTATTCTTTCCCCAGTTAACTAAGCTATGCTGAACTGCCAGTAGATAACTTCTAAAGTAAAGACCAGTACAGGGGCTTCAAAGGTTTTCTACTCGTTTTATTGTGGTCTTTTTGGACAGCGGAAGGCTAGATTACCCATGATCCTCAGCTACCGTTGCCGTGGAAACGGAGCAGGTCCACTCTCCGCTACCTGCATAACCCTAATTTATTTCAGATACCAAACGTACTTTTTCCGAAGATTGGTGTTACAAAATACATCCATCTTAACTAAACTGGAAACAGCAGTATAATTTATCTTGTTAACACTTCAAAGTTGACCATTTTTTTAACCCGCACCGCCTAGTGGTTAAAGCACGTTATTGCATTTTTTTGTTGAATTATGTTATATTTGATGAAAAATATTAACATATTAAGAGTACATACATAGGGGGAAAGTAGAAGGTCAATGATAGAAATATAGATGAAAATATCAAGAAGATACTGTAGTGATCTCTACAATAACACAGTTTAGTGCAGGACGTCCAAAGATATTAACAGGAGGATGTGCAAAACAGACAACCTAATCAGGCTTTATTTAAACATTAAAGAATACTTTAGGTTAAGGTCTTCTTTTAAATAAAAAAAGCTTTGGAGGTATCTACAGATACATATTAAGTCTGACAAAGTAATTAATGTCTAATATATTGCATAGTTTGTTTTGGGACTTGACAATCAACTTTCCTGCAATGTTAACTATGTTGAAGCACTTATTTTTACTGATATTATACATATGTATTACACTCTTATAAGATGTATGTAGATAGTATAATAAATGTGCAGAATAGGACTGTTTAATGGTGGAGGTACACACATATCGATAGATGTCTTGTAATGCACTGTTGAGGAACCTGCGACCCAAGTTTTTCATCTCTGACCTTTTTCATCTCCGACTCCGACCTTTTGCCTCTCTGACCTTGTCAGGTATTGAACATTCAATAAATGAGGAACAGAGAATTATTAAATATAAAACACAGAATTTGTGTGATTATACTAAATGATTTACAAATAAACACCACTGGATATTTACAACTGTTACACATGCTGCTGTAACGAAAAAATGGCCCCGCTTGGGATCAATAAAGTATATCTTATCTTATCTTAAGATGATCGATGGTTATACTGCCATATTTGCAAAATGTGCCTCTGAACCTTGACAAGTGCATGTTTCAGGCTTATCAATTAACAACAGGAGGGGTCACAGACATAAGACCAGCTGTTAAATAAAGCTCTTCTGACCCTAGCTGTCATGTGGGTATACTAATGCTGGCCATTATGGACACAAGCAATTTTCACCCATTTATTAATTATATGTTTTAAATGTGATAACACCAATGTGTTTCGTATCCCCTAAACCTCTAGGGGTGTACACAGTTTAATACTGGCAACTTCTAATTATGGGAAATACGAAAACGTCTTTTAAAACTACAATTCCCAGTAGAACATGTTGCGAAACATACATTAGCCAGCATGTGTAGTTCTGGGGACGGGGGGGGGGGTGGACCCGTCCGACTCCACTTTTGGATAGTGTGCCGTGGTTCCATTCCATTGTGCTGTTTGACGCTCGGCGTAACCCTCGGCGCACTGCCACTCCAACATCCAATCACAGAGCTTGAGGACTAATCACAGGGTTTGTCAAGCAAAGCGGAGAGAATACTTACTTCCGGGTGTAACATTCTCAACTACTATAAGCTGCTCCGACCCTCGGTCCTGACGGACTCCAAAAGTCAGATATTATACAATCAATCAAACAAATAAACACAAGGATAATTGTGTCTTATTGTTGAGTAAATAACACTGTGTGGTTTAGAAAATAATACAAAATTAGAAGTACGAGTTGGGAGTGAGAATGTGTGGTATTTACCCTGCATTATGCACATGTTACTAATAAAGGATTATTTTATTGTATGAACTCTATTTACAATGTATTCACATTAATAGTTCATAATCAACGAATGACAAAATGCAGTGACAAGAAAACAACCATTGTATAGCACTTGTTTGAGTAATAAGAGGCAGTTTAATATAAAGGCAAGGCAATTTATTTTCATACACATCAGCAAGTCAAAGCGCTTTAAAAAACAGAAGTACAAAATATAAAACACATTTCACATTACTATGAACTCAGTCGGGCGAAACAAGTGCATAGTTTCATATTGTTGTCATATAGTGTTTTATAATGTCTTTATTTTGTATGGCTTTAAGTGTGTTTTAAATGTGTTTTGTCATTATTATGGCGTGCACCAGCGTGTGGACGTGACACGTCGCTTGTGAAAGAGCTCTCCAGTGCCTCTGTGTTGCTTGGCAGAAACCTTTATAGGTCTTCTTCCTCAGACTCAGGGCTAGTGTAGTCATTGTCATCCGACTCCTCAATGTCCTGCTGTGATTGAAGATCATGGCATTCCATAGCGGCTACACCGCTGTACGCATGTACAGCCTGTTTGTGTTGGCTTTTGAGGAAGTGCCACCTCCGACTGAGGACACTCATGAGCCCATGTGCAGCATCCTCTGTCAGGTCACCGAAATCTGTAGAGGAATAATCACACAGCAAAAGGGCTCAATGTAAACAAACCATGACAATTGCAAATCTCTTTGCATTGTACAATGCTGCATATGTAAAAACACTTCAAAATAGGTAAATCCATCTTAAACTGAAGGGTGTTACTATATATTGGGTGCCAAATGGGACATGTTGATTAATATTTGATATAGTGCTTAACAATTAGTCAATAGACAGAAAATAATAGATGATGATCTTGATAATGAATAGTTTCAGTAATTTACTATTTCACTTCGGCCTGACAGTGACAGATGTGTTCTACTTATGTAAGACATGCAATGTGTTGAAGAGTGGATGAAAATATTCAAATGTTAAGATCTCAGACATACTGCTGGTTTTGATGCCCTCCAAAGTCTGTCCTCTGAGTGCTTCCACTTCTTGCACTTCCTTCAGAAGGAACATGATGTGCTGCGACCTCTCTTTCACCAGGATGCTCTGCTCCTCCTCCAAACGTCTGACCAGCATTACCTGGTCAAAGACAGACCTCTTCAACCTGAAGGTGTTGCCTTTAGGTTGAGGAAAGGAATGGAGTAGTGGACAAGGAATATTTATTCATATATTATATTATTACAGAATGATTTTCATTTCTGAGACACAAATCTTTGTAGCGATAGCATTGGTTCTCTATAATATAAACAAATAACAAATATTATATATTTGTAGGTATCACCATTGCTTTTTCTGCCCCACAATAAACTGTCATATTTTGGATAAGACTAAAAAAACAACAAGCCAAACTAGCAATTATCCTACCGTTTCCATGCCTCTCCCATGGTAGGATGTAGCCCTCTGTCATACCTCATTCACACCAACTGTGTTTCAGGGCCGGTTCGGAGCTGGAGCTTGAAAAGCACCGGGTTTTCCTGTTCACACCGCAGCAGAGCAGCCTCTTAGCTCCGGAATCCGGTTTGTTTCAAGCACCAAAAAATTCTCCGGCTAGAGCAAAAGCACCGCATACGTCACGCTTACGTCGAGGCGGGGGCAGGGGCAGGGGCGGGATCAACTCCTGAACAACAACAAAAAGCCCGCGTTTTATCCAGTTTGTACACAACGATGGAGAAACTTAACAAGCAGCAGTGGTCCACTGAAGAGACCAGCTACCTACTGGGAATCTGGTATTCCGAAGAGGTACAGAGGAAGCTGGAGGGGAGCACGCGGTCCAAAGCAATTCTCCAACAATTGCAGAAAGAGATGGCAACCGCTGGTTTTTACCAAAACGAGTAGCGCTTCAACACAATCGGCCGCCGTTGTTGTTGTCGGTGTGAGCTATGAGGGCTTTCCGCGCGGTTTGGCTTTATGAAGCAGGCACGCAATCGGTTACGTCATGACGCAAACGATGACGCAATGACGCAGCACCAGTCGGGCTCTGAGCGGTGTGAAAAGAGCCGGAGCAAACCGAAGAACCGGTTCTGAACCTGAAAAGCTCTAGCACGGAGCTTGAACCGGAGTTGCGTTGGTGTGAATGAGGTATCAGACTGCAAGCCAACTCCTCGTCAATCGGTTCTTCCTGCACTCCGGTGTTGTATTGCACAACATTTTCGCGAAGCTTCTTCTTCAGCTCTGTCATTCTCTTCCTCTTTCTTTGCCTTGCCTGGTTGCTGTCTACAAAGTGAAACGGAAACAAAACTGTGTCATGGTGCCAGAATGTTTTTGTTGTTTTTGAAAGGTAATTTCAATAACTACGTTTGACAACAAACCATGCTGACGATACAGATCTTGCTTCCTGCGCAAAAGAGTGATGGTGATGTTCTCAATATCCACCCTCAGTCCTTCAGTACACCCTGGGGCGTAGACTCTGTGTAAATAGTTGCAAAAAAACAATTGGAGAAGAGATACAATCAGTGACAGTCTCAGTTTCAACATATAGCCAACTTATATTGTGTCTAAACTTACAGTAATTAACAGATGTATATATGGAATACCTGTGGTATGTCTTACCTGTGACCGCCCATTGCCTGACATCATACACCCACTGCTGTATGGTCTCCTGATCAAGGTTGTGCTCCTTTTTGAAGTCGCTGAAGCTGGCAGCTTCCACCTTTGCCCTCTCTGTGATCTTTACAAAAAAAAGAAAACGTCAGAGCAAAAGCGCCATGCAACACCATAATGCAAAGAACACCAGTTTTCAGTACTAGACCTTCAGAAGAACAGTTGAAACATTACATGACACCATCTGACTTGCAAGAGGAAGTGTGGATAAGGGAGAACATAATGTATATAGCTATGAGGTTACATTGCAGACATCCTTCATAAATATGTAATGTCAGATGAGAAGACAATTGTAATTTGCCCTTACTTTGACATATCTGTGGGCTAAAACTTGATGAAGGTTGTCCCTCTTCTTCTGTTCCAACCCATGGCCTGTTGAGTGAGCATGTTCACTCTTCCTAAAAAAGACAAAATATATCCACAAACAAAAAGTAAGTATTCACATCAAAAAGGCAATACTGAGTGAGAAACCTGATAGACATGACTAAACCCAATCGTTAAAAGGTTGTTGAACTGGTAATTACAGTAAAGTAATACACCAATAATGTTTTTAAGGAGGGAACTCTCTGTAAAATACTTATCAGGGCTGCCTTATCACAGTGTGTAGTGTTAGTGTAGTGTTAATACCAACCTGCTTTTGTCATGTATTTTGTGACCAGAGCTGCCCTGGAGAGAAAGCTGTTCACCTATAATGAATGTTACAATTAATGATCGGTCACCATTACATAACAATATTACCTACACATCATAGATCTTGAACTGGATGGTTTAAGAGAAAACATGAGTACTGACTTCCTACAATATGCATGCATTTAGTGTTGCTGAACATATGAACTGCCTATCTTTCATTTTAACTCAGACATAAAGGATATGCTTTAAACCAGGGCCAGTCAAATCCTCTGGAAAAACTCCAGTTCCACATTTTTGTTCCACTCCATCGCCGAGGCCCTTTAGCCAATATTAGAACTCTGTGTTGAAGACTGTCTTTACAACACATGTGCAAATACATGCATTTAAACATATTTTTCTAGCAGGCACCTCCACTATCCAACTGTGCCGGGGACAGCTAATGGCATTTACCTGTATAAACTATAAATGCTATCCAGCTAAAAACTTCGACCGGAAGGCCGGAGGCTGCTAGCTGCACGTGGCCTATTGTAAAAGCTAAACAAACTACAAAACTCAACCTAATATCCAGGAATGGAACGCTATAGAGACTGTGCTACAGTGGAATAAATAAAAGCAATATTATTTTGTGTTTTAAAGAAATAAACTCCCCTTGATTTTAGATACTTACTGTAGTCCGTTGTCAGATGAAATGAATGAAAGTGAGGTGCAACGTGTTGGGTTGAAGCACCCTTCAGTGGTTGAAGGTTCGAGCCCGCTCCGCGCCGTTCGTTTGATGAGTGGTCTGCTGTAAAAAGGAACGGCTCAGACGCAGAGATATGAGGTTTAACAATAAGCTGATTTAATGGTAAAAACAACAGTACAATATAACGAAGTACTTATATAACGAAGTACTTCGGGACTTGGCTCTTACTACCGTGCGATGTACGTATCAGACAGTCAGACAGAACAGAGGCCCCGAGTGTACAGAATTCATAATATTTATGCCCACAAACGGAGAGGAGTTGTGTGGGAGGAGTTGTGTCGGTTGCTCCTCCCTAGGTGTTCATCCATTGGTGGACTCACTCCTGGGCGAGCCCTAGGCAGTGAATCAGAGTGAGTCAGCCATTGACGAGGTCTAAACAGCGAATCAGAGTGAGTCAGCCATAGGCGAGCTCTAAACAGCGAATCAGAGTGAGTCAGCCATAGGCGAGCTCTAAACAGCGAATCAGAGTGAGTCAGCCATAGGTGTGGGAACTTTGGATCTCCTGCGCCGCCGATCAGTCCCAGGTCATCTTTTATGGCAGCCATAAAATAAACAATTCTGGGTCGCACGGGGGTGAGGTACCAATCCTTATCTTCGTTTATCCTCAGCACCTGGCCGTACCACTCCGCATCCCAATCTTTCTCTCAGTACAATCTCTGCATAGACTCAATGGTGTCAGTTTTATTACCTTTCTCCTGCAACCCCCCCATGCTCCTATCCGGCCCATTAAAAACCCGGGGGGGGCGACTGGATCCTCTACATTCCTAAGTCAACGCACACACAATTGACCACATCAAACAAAACAAAATAAGAACACTTGGTCTAGTTTCATAAGTATACATTTTACACAGACAAAGTTATAATTATTGAAACAGGTTATAATTATTGAAACAGGTTATATAGGATATACAGGTTACTTTAAACGTCACGTTGCCGTTAAGCGCGACGTAACGTTGCCGTGGTAACGACGGAATCTTCTTCTGGTTTATTGTTGTTATAATAAAAATGATTATTATTACTATTAAACAAAAAGCATTTCAAATACAGTCAGTAGCCATCGTAATTCCGATGTGGGGGGAGTGCGCACGCTCATGAAGCCTCGCAGCAGGGTTACTGTGCGGAGCGCATAAAGCAGACCCTTCACGCGATAGCGAGGGGTAGAGCGAGGGATCGCAGATGCTCGCGGACGGATTAAAAAAATTAAACCTAAATAGCTCGCGAATTATACTTTGGCGGCCGTTAATATACCTGGGCGGCCCTGATATAATTGTCTTTTAAATAACCTAAACTAAAGGGAACAATCTATTTGACACAGCTGAAGCTCTGGCCTTCCTTAAAAAATAACTAATTTAATAAAAATCACAGTTGTATTACACACAATGCACTGTTTTTTGAGAACAAAAATTGGTAAATAATGCACCATAATACATTCTGACGAAAGATAAAAATGATTATGAATACAAATAAAATAAAAAAAAGCCTCCCGTGAGTTACTACAAGCTATAAGGTAGATTTAAAAAACGTTTTATAGAATAAAAAGCTCACTGCAGGACGTTGTAGAAATGCGTGTGTGCACCACGACAAAGGAGCCTCATTCACTTTACATTGGGCTGTTTTGCGTGGTGCTGACACGTAAATGTAGCACAATTCGTGACTCCACCACGCATTGCGGTGTTAAGGAGTCGTGGTGGAGTCACGCATTCTGGTGAGACCAGGTTGGAACCAAGGCCTAAACAAAGACCAAAGGTTACCCAGTTACCCGCTGGTGTACTTTTGCTTTCTCAATGAAGTTGCGTTTTATCATCAAATGTAAAAGAGAATGTTGTTTTGGAAATACACTATCAACCTGGAAGAGAAGAGCTAAGAGTAGCGTTTCAACAGTGGACTACTTTATTCCATCATCTCTTTCATCATACAGATGAACATTACCACATGCTAGGGTACAGTGAGCTTGGTTTTATATTGTTATTTTCAGAGCACTAACTTGTTTGTCTTGTTTATTTTCTCTTAAGGCAATTGTTTTCTGTATTACAAGTTTTCTGAAATAGCATGTTTAAATATGCAAATTACCCATTATCTCATTAAATATGCGCATATTTTAACACATTTCAGGAACCGAAATCTGAACTTTGGATAAAGCCAGGTTCAAAATTATTGTTTCATTTTGTAGTCATATTAGTATCTAAGGCTTTTACAGAAGGGATTTTGGATATCTCTTTTTATCACTCCATAATTCAGAAAATACTGTCAACAGCCCTAAAATATCAGTTTTCGCCATGTTTGTAGGTATACAATGTTATATAATTCAGGCTATGAATGATATATGAAGAAACCCTTCTGTAAAAGCCTTCATAATATTGATAGGAATATAACTGGAAGGGTTGGTGTATGTACGTGCTACTGAAGTGGACATTTCAAACTCAGAGTAGGAGAAAAAACTCATTTTGAGAAAACGACCTTTAAAGATTGTAGTGTGGCGCTAGCTAAACCCTCCTGTTCTTTGGATGACAGCTTGCGCATCGACGCACTCCCTGAAGGTATTTCGTGTTCGGGGTAATTTGTTTTTTGTATAACCTTGCTTCATGCAAGTGACAATTGTTGTCGTCTTCTCTGAACGTTTTTTTCGCCGTTCTTTTGCCATTTTGAGATTTAAATTTATAGCGGAAAGCTAACCAGGAAGTGTTTTAGCACACCACGTGACGCATCTGAACGAATCACGTTGTCGTAAATTGACACCAGCCAATGAGATTTCGTTTCTTGGTTTAAGACCCCTTTGTACTTTCACGATTGGTTGCTTATACAAAGGAAATGACCATATTTGGATCCGATGACATTGTGCAGGAGAAACGGAGCTTTCCAACGATACCTCTGATTACATGGTGCAAACAGCGGTCGCGGTACTTTATGTTATGTTAGAATGCTAACTTTTGGTGAATTTAGGAGAAATCTACAGAGGCAAATAGACAAACTATAGTAAAATATACGGTGGCCCTGAAGTGCAAGACACCACAGCATTTCACAAAACACCACAGCATTTCACAAAACGCCACCGCATTTCACAAAACGCCACCGCATTTCACAAAACGCTACCGCATTTCACAAAACACTACAGCATTTCAGAAAACACCACAGCATTTCACCTTGGACGGAAAGGGTATTCCTTTAAGGAGAAAACTTCTTGTTTGTGATTGGACAGAGCCAGCCAGAGAAGCACTGCTGTGATTGGTTGTTTTTGCTGCCAGTCAAGAAATGAGGCTTCGTGATTGGTCAGCAGCAGCCGACAGCGCAATATGTCCCAACACATCAGCCGTTAGCTGTTAGCACACACTCAGAGCTCACAGCTCCTCATATCTGTTCAGAAACTGGACAAAAGTTAAACATATACAAAACACAGACTGTCTATCTATGTAATGGCGAATACAGTCGCTGGTTTATTTATGTCTGTATGACGTTGTTGTGAGTGTGGACGGAGCAGCTACAGGTTAGTTTAGCCTGATCGATCCGATAGGATTTACATGGAGATACGCCCCGCCCCCTCTCCAGCGCGTCTTGTTTGAATGACAGGAGTAAACACACAGCCGACAGCCGCGGTGAAACTCGAGCGATTAGAGCGTTCATGGTTTTTAAGGGGCTTATCTAGATGTAAATACTATGGTAGACTACCCAATATTCGCATTGCTCTAATCGCTCGAGTTTCACCGCGGCTGTCAGTTGTGTTTGCTCCTGTCATTCAAACAAGACGCGCTGGAGAGGGGGCGGGGCGTATCTCCATGTAAATCCTCTGGGAGATACCAACTACAACAAAATGAACATATTTGACCGTGATTTAATTGTAATACACGTTTCAAAGTGATGCCGAAGTAACTACATACTGATACCGGTTAGTAAAAACCATGAATTAATGCTTTGACAAGTCTGCAGACAAGACTGCAGGCGAAAAGCTTTTAAAATGCGTGTTTTCTGAATGGAATCGGCTCGATCAGGCTAAACTAACCTGTAGCTGCTCCGTCCACACTCACAACAACGTCATACAGACATAAATAAAGCAGCGACTGTATTCGCCATGACATAGACAGTCTGTGGTTTGTATATGTTTAACTTTTGTCCAGTTTCTGAACAGATATGAGGAGCTGTGAGCTCTGAGTGTGTGCTAACAGCTAACGGCTGATGTGTTGGGACATATTGTGCTGTCTGGTGCTGACAAATCACGAAGCGTCATTTCTTGACTTGCAGCAAAAACAACCAATCACAGCAGTGCTTCTCTGGCTGACTCTGTCCAATCACAAACAAGAAGTTTTCTCCCTAAAGGAATACCCTTTCTGTCCAATGTGAAATGCTGGGGTGTTTTCTGAAATGCTGTGGCGTTTTCTGAAATGCTGCGGCGTTTTGTGAAATGCTGCGGCGTTTTCTGAAATGCTGCGGCGTTTTCTGAAATGCTGCGGCGTTTTCTGAAATGCTGTAGTGTTTTCTGAAATGCTGTAGTGTTTTCTGAAATGCTGTAGTGTTTTCTGAAATGCTGTGGTGTTTTCTGAAATGCTGTGGAGTTTTCTGAAATGCTGTGGCGTTTTCTGAAATGCTACAGCGTTTTCTGAAATACTGTAGTGTTTTCTGAAATGCTGTGGTGTCTTGCACTTCAGGGCCACTGTAAAAATAAACACTTAAATGTGTATTTGTACGTTTTCCTTCCAAAAGCCTGAAAGAAAACATGTTATGGAATCAAAATAGCACAAAATCTCAAAATTGACCAGTGCATGAAAAACGATGTTTTTGCCTGCCGTGTCTCGCCTTAAACTGAGTTAGTTGAAGGGGTGGGAAGGACAAATGGTTTCACTGGGGTATCATAAGGGAAATTCATTAATGATTTGTCTGTTGTTAAACATAGCACAATATAATTGTCACTGAAAAGTCTGGTTCGTCATGGGCCAGTTCATGTGTTTTTGTGTTCCCATAACAACATGTCCATGTGTCAGGCTAACACATGTGAAAGAACAAGCTACATTTCAGAAGCTTGCTTTTTGTTGCTAAAGGTAATATTCAAGCCATTTAAGAATTATAATGCTTACACAACATGTCATTTCTTACATATAACCTGTTGTGAAAACATTTCTTGATTACATTGATATGAAACAAATAAGATAAATATCGCTGTCACATTAATGTTACGTCGGTACATTAACCGTAACATTTCTCAGAAAATCTGGAGGGATTTATGTCACAATTAGAAATATGATTATGATATGCTCAGTTAATTTAGCTGATTCAATGATATTTAGTTAATATATTCTATACTTTTCAGTTCAGAGAATATTGAAACAAATTTAAACCAAAAAAATCATCCTCATTAATGAAGTTATTAATAAGTATTACTTTACCATTAACGCCCTGTCAGGACCTCGACACAAACTGATGAACCCAAATGCACGACCCAGAGAAAAAGTCTTGAATATAAAAAAATGTATATTTATTTTCTCAGTTCAGGTAATTCCTCTTAACAGAGTAGGTGGTGGAAATAACAAAAAGCGCTCACAGGGGAAAAAACTAGCGTAACAAAAAGAGAACTTAATA
The DNA here is from genome assembly GCA_031216635.1 of Dissostichus eleginoides. Lineage (NCBI taxonomy): Eukaryota > Metazoa > Chordata > Actinopteri > Perciformes > Nototheniidae > Dissostichus > Dissostichus eleginoides. The sequence continues at coordinate 29,978,677 of CM062282.1, forward strand.
AAAACTTAAGCCAACAAAAATAAACAAAATAACAAAACCTGACATGAGTGAAAAGTGATCCATTCTGGGTTGAGGCTTGGCACGACCATTCGGGGTAACAAACAAGACTAACTGACACAGGACAGGGAAAAAGACAGGACTATTTAAACATGAGGTGAGTGGGAACAGGTGGAAAGAATCAGGGGCGGGGCAGACACTGATGATGGCGGGAAAAACACACAAGGGGAGGAAGAAACAGGGCCTGAAATGAAAGACAAGAGGTAAATACAAAATAAAACAGGAAATGACAGACAAAATACATAAACATAACTAACACATTTGACGAGACACAACACGCCCAATGTGACATATATGTCACTTTTCAGATATTTGACACTAGGGGGGGTATACTTGTCAGAAATGTGTTCCATGTCGTCTATTAAGGCTCCGTTTACACGGAAACGAAAACGAACAGAATTCGATATAAAAAAAGTCTTCCGTCCACACGGAATCGGCTCAATAAACGTGTCCGTCCACACGAGACCGCTCGATACGCTGGAGACGCTGTAGTACATATGCCGGGCCTGTAAGTGGCGCTGAACTTCTGCCAATAAGACCTCCCGAGCATGGTTGCCATGCCATGGTTGCCTTTCTGTTTATTCTCCGCAGTGGATTCAGCGGTGAGCAGCAGAGGTGGGGAGAGGCAGGGCTCTGGCTGTTTCGGCGGCCTCTGTTTCTCTTTTTTTCCCTCCCAGAGGCGAGCGTGTGCTCCTGCTGTAAAAGGCAGGTGCACCGCACCCACTGCCACTAACTCTGAGCCTGGCTCCCGAGCAGGACGTTCTCCCCGGTAGTCCACCAGCAGATGAAAAACACCCACCTCTCCGACTCTTCCAAGGGACGAGGGAACCGTGCGGGGGGGTCTGCTGGAGGCTCCTGCTGGGTGCACTGTCCTGCGAGATACTGGGACCTGGCTCGAAACATTCGGAACACTGTTGTTGGCGAAACACATCAGCAATGACGGGGGTGAGGTGGGGAGAGGCGGGGCTATGGCGTATCGGCCGTACACACAGAGCTGTTTGACCCCCCCAGAGCGTTCCGTCCGCAGATCTACCCACCTTGGGACCCGTTATCAATTGAGGGCTCCATTTCCGCGGTTCCGTTACGGCCTCGTGTGAAAGAACCATCCATACGATAGATAACTGTAGCGGATACAACCCGTTCCTTCTCCGTGTAAACGGAGCCTAAGTCTAAATGATGTTCCCCATAATTTTCCAAAAAGTAGAAATGGGTCCTGATTCTTAAGCCATACCCTGGCGCCGCCACTGGCTGCTCCAGAGAGACTCCTCTCTCCTCTAAATCAGTGTATCCTCGATTACGGCTCCTCTAGATAGCCTCCGCGATAATCGATCCTCGACGAGCCTTTAGTTTTCCTTCGAGGCGGCGCGCCGACATCCGTTTCCGGGTCGCTGCCGGAGGACCAAGGAGTCGCAGTTTTAATTAGGGCCTGAGCATAACAACCGACCATGGAATTGTATTTTCCGCTGACGCTTCAAACCTGTTTTTGAGGGCTTTACGACGCCATTCATGCAGCGAAATTTTGCACAGACGGCAGGACCGGTGAAAAATTTGACATTCTGGAGTCGATGGGTTCAAAATTTCCAACATGCTCGCTAGCGCCACCTATATGTAAATATTTTTTGAAAAATGTACATAGTCAGTAAGTCAGATGGACCTGACATTTTGCACACTTATCCGGGTGGACCTGCTCTACATAAAGTCCTCTTGAACCCCTAAGCTCCGCCTACTTTCAGACACATTACCGTAGGAAATGAGCACAATGTGTCGAAAAATGTGGCCGACATCAATCAAAACGTATTAGCGAAAAGGTTTGGCTTAGACATAAATGCTCATAATTCATCAACAATGTATCCAAATTTCACAGATTTCGGTGGATAGGTTCAGTCTGTCTTGGGGAATAAGCACACCAAAGCATGTTCATTTTGGAATATAGGGGGCGCCAAAAACACAACAAATTGCAGACATATTTCAAAATGGCTTCCATTATTCCCGCCCCCCATAAAGTCGGCCATTTTGAAAAATGTGCGTTTTAAGCACATTTTCGCGAACTCCTGATGATGATCGAAAAATTCCAATCCATGACAAGTTCAGCCCATTTCCAATGTGATGCTAAATTGCGAAGGAATAGTCGATCGCTCAAATGGGGAGCTCGTAAGCAAATGGAGAATGTACAATCTTTGACGATTTAAATGTCACAAATTTGCTAAAATTAGCTTCGGACGCAAAACTTGGGACAAATGTCACAGCCTACAACCTTTTCGAGAATGTAAAAAAAAACGTAATTATTTTGTTAAAACAGCTCAGTAGCGCCCCCTATTGTGTGGTAGTTACATATGGATTCTCCAATCGTCACGAATTTTGGCACAGACATTCCTCATGGAATAGCTGACATATTTCTAATTGGCTTCCATTAGCCCCGCCCCCCAGAAAGTCGGCCATTTTGAAGAATGTGCGTTTTTCATGCATTTTAAGCACATTTTTGCCAACTCCTCCTAGGGAAATGATTGGAAAAATTCCAATCCAGGACAAGTTCAGCCCCTATCCAATGTGATGCTAAATTGCGAACAAAATGTTTGATAGCTCAATTGGGGAGGTCGTAAGCTAACAGCGAATACACAATTTTTGACAATTTGAATTTCGTAAATTACTCCAAACTACTCGCATATCGTTTTTCCGATATTCACAAAACGCTGTATACACATTGCTATTATGATTGCACACATATTTCAAAGTGCTTTTCATTAGCCCCGCCCCCCAGAAAGTCGGGCATTTTAAGCACAGTTTTGCTAACTGCTCATAGGAAAATGATCAGAATTCTTTTTTTCAAGAGAGGTTAATCGCATAACCAATGTGAAGCTATATTGCGAAGGAATAGTCAATCGCTCAAACAGGGAGCTCGCAGGCTAGAAAGTACCACTTTTTGACCATGTACATGTCAGATAAGCTACTCACCTGCCTGTCTGCCTGGGACATCAACTCTCACACACACACACAACCACACTCACACACAAACACACACACACAAACACAAAGACACACACACCCACACTCGCACACACACACACGCACACACACACACACACACACCACACACGCACACACACACACACACACATACCCACACATACACCCCCCCACACACACACACCCACACACACTCACACAAATACATTCACATTCACACACTGCTGGCAATGATATTGACTGTTAGTCCAGCAGCGCCCTCTGCTGGCTGCATATGCAATAACAGCAGACACAAATACACTCCACAACACATAAATACAGCTCTTAAAGCATATCATATATATCAGGCTACATTCCTTGTATATGTTATGATATGAAGCACTATTTGGTTTCATGAGAAATATCAACTGTTTATTTGTAGATATCTAATAAAGGACACAATTGAAGTGTGTAATGTAGGCCTGTTGCATATTTAAGTGAGTGATATATATTATATACACTGTACTGTTTCCTGCACTGAAAACATGCAGCTGTTTACACTGTAAACATCATGTTACAATTAAAGCAGTTGTATTTAAAAAATAAATAGCCTAACATACAGGGTAGATGCGTTTAGTGAGTAAACAAATGGTAAAGGGCAGAAAGTGTGATGGGTATTTGAGCATCTAAAATAAATTATAATCACAACGGGAACAGTTTGCAGAGCTGTGCTTCTTTTGCATAAGCTGCGTGTGGATAAGTCCAGCTTTGTTTGAAAATGTTGGCAATCTAATGTTTAGATGACATATTAACCTGTTATATTGTAAGTTAAAGGAGCTATCTGTGCAGTATATTACATGTTTATATTTGTAATGGTTTTATTGAAACCTGCCTGTTGAACAGTTAATTAGCCTTGGAGAATATGTTCCATTGAAGAGAAAGTTATGCTTATTGTTTGCTGTATAATATATTTAAGTCACTGATTCTCATTCTACTTGTAATTTTGTCTTTCTCTGTTATAGACCACACATACATATAGTCCAGGGCTGCCACCTTTAGAATTCAGCTTGGAGTGAGATGACAATATTAGTTTTTGGTACACTGATTCATTTTGATCAATCAATCAATCAATCAATCAATCAATCAATCAATCAATCAATCAATCAATCAATCAATCAATCAATGTTTATTTATATAGCCCAATATCACAAATGTTACATTTGTCTCAGTGGACTTCACAGTTTGTACAGAACATCAGTATGACAATACGACACCCTCTGTCCTTAGACCCTCACATCGTACAAGGAAAAACTTCCAGAGAAAACCCACAGTTTAAAGGGGAAAATGGGAGAAACCTCAGGGAGAGCAACAGAGGAGGGATCCCTCTCCCAGGACGGACAGACGTGCAATAGATGCCGTGTGTAAATTGAAAAGATAATACATTTACAACATAGGTAGTCCAAATGTTTGGAAATGCGTGTGTCTATAATAAGAAGATGAATCCACGAGGATATCCATCCAGGACTCATGATCCAGGACCACAGCAACAGGCACAGCCACGACTCGCGATCCAGGGCTCGCGATCCAGGACTCAGGACCACAGCAACAGGATCAGCCACGACTCAGGATCCCGGCGTAGGTAGACACCAAAAAGAAATTTGGGAATGCTGGGTTATTCGGAACATGAGAGTACACAGGTACAGACAGAGAGAAGGAAGAAGTAAGGTCTAAGCCTATAGCAGCAAAACTAGGGGCTGAATCTAATCAGCCCTAACTATAAGCTTTATCAAAAAGGAAGGTCTTAAGCGTACTCTTAAAAACGGATAGGGTGTCTGCCGCCCGAACACAAACTGGAAGCTGATTCCACAAATGTGGAGCTTGATTAGAAAAGGCTCTGGCTCTCATTGTACTTTTAGAGACTCTAGGAACAACCAACAACCCTGCATTCTTGGAACGCAATGCCCTAGCCTAGTAGGACAGTAGGGTATAATGATTTCTTTAACATTAAGGGCTTTGTAGGCGAGAAGAAGAATTTTAAATTCTATCCTGTGTTCTATAGGGGGACAGTGTAAGGGGCCCCTTTGGTCGATTTTGATGATTGACATCTCTTTTTAACCGCTAGAGCCAATGGAATCGAGGGGAAGTTCCACATACACACACACGTTACCAAATAAGGAGTGAGAGTGACGCGTAGCCAAAACCGGAAGCTGCATGTGGCTACCATTAGCAGCTCATTTTTATTAGCAGCTAATTTGTATTCTCCGATTTTTACATAACAATGGAATTATGGATTATCAATAATTTTTTCAAAGTGACAGACACATTGGATTAACCTATGGATTAACCCTCAGCAGCGTTTTTATCGTTTTAATGCCATTGAACACGACTTTTGATCAGAATACCAGCTAAGGTGAGACGATCTCCTGTGTTTGCTCCGTAATGCTACGTGTTGTGATGTCTGTGTTTGCTTCCCCTGTCGCGAGTTCTGATCGCTCAGTGATGATACCAATACCTATATAATCTGTGGAATCTCAGCTTTAATCGGATATCTTGTATGTGCAGTTACGATAAGTAATAAGGGTATCTTTACCTTGAGTTCTGTGCCAAGTGCGTTAGCATTTTTTCGCTCAGGGGTCATTTAGACGCTTCTTATGAGACTTGTGTTTTGTTTTGGTAAAAATGGTTCATATCGTCAGTTAGCTGAGTTTCTTCCCGTTAATCTGGTAAAACACCCGGATTAGGGGCCTCTCGGGCTTAACAGGTTAACATCAAAAAGTTTAAAGTCATCCACGTTTTTAAGTCCTTGAGGCAGTCTTGAATTGTATTTAGATGATTGGATTCATCAGGCTTGATTGATAAATATAGTTGAGTATCATCCGCATAACAATGAACATTTACAGAATGATTCCTTATAATATTGCCTATAGCATATATAATGTGAACAAAATAGGTCCAAGCACTGAGCCCTGTGGCACTCCATGGCTCACTTTGGTTTGCATGGAAGATTCATCGTTGACACACACAAACTGAGAGCGTTCAGATAGATAGGACCTAAACCAGCCTAAGGCAGTTCCCTTTATGCCAACTAAGTGCTCTAGTCTTTGCAATAGGATATCATGGTCGATAGTATCAAATCCAGCACTGAGATAGAGCAAGACAAGAATAGAGACAAGTCCTTTGTCTGAGGCTATTAGAATGTAATTTGTGACTTTAACCAGAGCTGTCTCTGTGCTATGATGTGTTCTAAAGCCAGACTGAAAATCTTCAAATAAATCATTGTTTTTTAAGTAATCACACAACTGTTTTGCGACTGCTTTCTCAAGAATTTTTGAGAGGAACGGAAGATTAGAAATAGATCTGTAGTTGGCTAAAACCTCTGGATCGAGGTTGTGCTTTTTAAGAAGAGGTTTTATCACTGCTACTTTAAATGATTGTGGAACATAGCCTGATAATAAAGACATATTCATAATATCTAATAAAGAAGTGCTAATTAATGGAAAAACTTCCTTTAACAGCTTAGTTGGAATTGGGTCTAAGATACACGTTGATGGTTTAGAAGAAAGAATCATTGAATTCAATTGTTCAAGGTTTATGGCTGAAAAGCATTCTAATTTACTATCTAATGTAAAATTAGAACTTACGTTTCCGGGAGCTGTTGATAACACTATACTGGTCAAAGGCAAGAGGTCATTAATTTTGTTTCTAAGAGTAACAATTTTATCATTAAAAAAGCACATAAAATCATTACTACTGAGTGCTATGGGAATAGAAGGCTCAATAGAGCTGTGGCTCTCAGTCAGCCTGGCTACAGTGCTGAAAAGAAATCTTGCATTATTCTTATTCTCATCTATTGAGTATTGATGCTATTAATTGTGTGCTGCACCTCTTTCCATTAGTCTTTACGCTTTTCAGTGAAAATATTATATGTTCTACTGTTGATATGTGTCTATTAACTGTTAATGCTTATCTTTATAGTTTAATGTATTTGAATTACACTTAGACTAACCCCTAGATTCCACCGGGAGCGTCTGCGCTGCGTTACGGCTACGCCACGCCACGCTGCGGCGTTTTTAGCGATCGCAGCCACTCTAGTCAATGGGTGCTATTCCACCAGACCCGCTGCGCCACGCTGCGCCGCGGCTTGAAGCGTCCCAGAAGCGCCTCGGCGCAAGGAATTTCTAAAATATAGGATGAATCCTATTTTTGACGCGGTGCAGCCGTAGCGCAGGCAGGAAGTGGAACGTTCATCCGGCCCAGGCCCATCCCCCAAATAAATGTCCAGGAAATATGCCCAAATCAACAACAACTGCGAGCCTGCACACACGACGCTCCGCTTCCGCAACGTTTTGAAACGCGCCCGGTGGGTTATGACGCAGGAGGAGGTCGCAGCGTGGCGTGGCGTAGCCGTAACGCAGCGCAGACGCTCCCGGTGGAATCTAGGGGTTATACCTGTTTACATCCTACTCGCAACTATAGCCTGTTGTGAATAAAGTTTAATTTCATTTACACCCGGTCTCAGTGGCCTGTAATCGACTCCGGAGGATACATCAGTGTACCCTCGGTTATAGCTCCTCCAGAGAGCTTCCTCTCTCCTCTCTCTCCCCTCTCTCCTCTACATCAGTGTACCCTCGGTTATAGCTCCTCCAGAGAGACTCCTCTCTCCTCCCTCTCTCCCCCCTCTCTCCTCTCCATCAGTGTACCCTCGGTTAAAATCTCTTCATGCCTACTCACTATACCTAAGAGAATGCCTTAATGTCATGCAGGACTTGGAGGAGTACATGGATGAGCTAGACGTCACATCAACTTTAAGACTGATTGTATCCAAGCTACGATATAAGCTCAGGGAAAGATGGCGCACAACAGCTTATGAAGAATTTCAAAAGAAAAACATCAGAGCTAGATTCAAACATCTGGTCGAATTCACCGAAAAGCATTCTGACATATTATTGCACCCAGTGTTTGGAGAAATTAAAGACTCAAATCCCACTAAAAGGATAATCACCATCAATAGGACAACTGACCTCAGAACACCTAAAAGGAGCAGTAGCTTTGCCACAGCTGTAGCCGCAACTGAACAATATGACACCAAGCTACAGGCATTTAAGGTGCAGCAACCCACCTACATCAAAGCTGCCCTTGCAACCATATGTACTTTCTGTCAAGGCAGGCATGCAGTAGTGGACTACTTAAAACTCAAATCAGAGCCACACGACCAAAAGGTTAATTATCTGAAGACAAATGGTTACTGTGATGCCCCTGTGGGTTCATCATTAGAGAGGGTGTGGCTGTCCTGTCTGTGCTGTGGTGATTGCATTGATTGCAGTAACTCAGGGCACCTGGGTCTGGTGCCCTGCAGCTATTTAAAGACTCTCTGCTCCTCTCTGTTCCCTCTCTGCTTTCTCATACAGGCACCCGGTTCGGTTGAGTATGTTATTGGTTGTTTCAGTTGTTTTACTTTGTGCACCTCAACACCCTCACACCTACATGTCCATGCAACCCTCACCCTGCATTTACACTACTGATACCACTGAAGTTCACACCTCATGATTTACTTACTTTGCACTTCATTAATTTGGTTGATTTGAATTGTTTGTGTAAATAAACATCTTTTGTTAACCGTTGACATGGTGTGTCTCCTCTTTGTAGTGGCCTTTTGAGCCAGGTCATAACAGTTACTGTTTTGGTTGCCTTAAGAAGGGTCACATGAGCAAAGACTGCAAATTCAAGCTAAACTCTCTAACATGCCAAAGGAAACATCCAACACTGCTGCATATTGATGATTTAAATTCAAAACAAGTCACCCTGCAAAACAGTAGAACAGAACCAAAGCAAACGTCCATCAACAGTGCGAAAGTATCAGCTGATCAGTCAACAGGGGCCGGTGAGGATTGTGCCCTTGCTATTGTTCCGGTGCAAGTTAAAGCAGCAAGAGGAAGCAAGTTTATTCAAACCGCCTTTCTTGACCCTGGGAGCACGGCCACATTCTGTACTGAAAACCTAATGAACCAACTGAATACTAAAGGACGAAAGACTGAAATTCTACTCCGCACAATGGGACAAAAACGGAATGCAAAAAGCTATGAAATCACAGGACTGGAAATAGGAAACATAAATGGAGGACAATTTGTCAACTTGCCTGAAGTCTACACACAAACCAAGATTCCTGTCTCAAAGGAAAACCTTCTCACACAATCCGATCTAGAAAAATTGCCTCATCTCAGTGAGATCCAAATCAAGGAAATTGATGCAGACATTGAAATGCTAATAGGGAATAATGTTCCCAAAGCCTTGGAACCCTGGGATATAATCCATAGTCAGGGTAATGGACCATATGCAGTGAAGACAATGTTTGGATGGGTGTTCAATGGGCCCCTCAAATCTCACACTACTATGGATACTTCTGGAACAATGTCAGCAACCGTCAACAGAATTTCACTGGATAATCTGAGGGACCAGCTAGTCTCACAGTACAACCAGGATTTCCCTGAAAAGGAATATGAGGAAAAAAGAGAGATGTCATGTGAGGACAGGAGATTCATGGAGCTGGCTGAAAGTTCAATAATCATCAAAAACCAGTGTTGGGTGTAACGCGTTACAAAAGTAACGGAGTTACATTAATGTATTACTTTTTGCTGTAACGAAGTAATGTAATGCATTACTAATGAAATTTGGGTAATATACTACCCGTTGCAATTCTCAGTAACGCAGTTACAACTCATTTTAACCCGAAATTAAATGGTGTTTTGTTTTTGAAGAATTCACTAACATCGCGAGACATTCCGACACCAGAAAAACCAACACCGACACCAGAAAAATTGTGCCGGTAGATTAGTAAGCCTGGTGTTTACATAATCAGTCAGGCTGATCTTGATGAGCTTGAAGGGTGTTCTTTTCCCCATAATGACCAAGTCGCTGCACATTATCCCGCTTATTACATGGCCAGATACTAAACAAACTAAGGAATCGACTCCCAATATTAATTGAAATGATTTTATTGACTTCAAATATCGTATTTCTTCCGCTAAGAAAAAAATAACAACAACTTTACGGCAGCACTGTCCAACTCTGTTCACAGTTTCTGATCTACTAACAAGTCCTTAAACACTGCAGAGCCCATACCGTGTTCCTGTTAGTGTTTACTTCTTGTCTGTCTTCTTCTGTTCATTTATCTCACGTCCAGTGCTCCGTCTTTTACCCTCTTTTACTTTCTCTTTCTTGATCCTCCTTAGCAACGGAATTTACCAATCAGAATCGAGTATTCAAACTAAGCCTTGTAATAAAAGTTGTTGGTAGCCTTAAGGGCCTACACAGTTGCTGCACTAAACTACATTTAAGCATTTAAAATACCTAGCCATTATTTTGCGGTTATTTTGGTGAAAGTAACTCAAAAGTAATATAAAAGTAGTGTAACTCATTACATTTCAGAGACAGTAATATTGTAATGTAACTTATTACTTAAAAAAGACAGTAATAAGTCATATCTATTGTATTACATTTTGGAAGTAACTTGCCCAACACTGTCAAAAACGGACATTACCACTTACCTCTACCCTTCCGTGATAAGGACTTTGCCCTGCCTAACAATTACAACATGGCACTACATCGCACAACCAACCTTGCTGGGAAATTCAAGAGTGAATATAAAGCCTTCATGGCAAAGGTACTGGAAAAGGGCTATGCCGAAAAGGTTCCACAAGATCAGCTTCAAAGATCAGATGGCAGACTCTGGTACAAACCGCATCATGGGGTTTACCATAAAAGAAAGAAGAAACTCAGGGTTGTATTTGACTGTTCATCTTCATTTAAAGGAAAATCCCTTAATCCTGAACTCCTCCAAGGTCCGGACTTGACTAATCCAATTCTAGGCGTCTTGCTTCTTTCCGTCAGGAAAAAAATGTAATAATGGCTGACATTGAAGCAATGTACTACCAAGTACAAACAAGAAGACCACTGCAACTATCTGAGGTTTTTGTGGTGGCATCAAGGAGACATCAGCAAACCACTGGAGGTCTATCGGATTAATGTGCAGTATCATCCCCAAGCATAGCCAGCTTTGCCTTGCGACAAGTGTCAAGAGACAATACCAGCAAATACAGCATGGAAGTACTGGAAACCATTCAGCGCAGCTTTTATGTGGACGATTGTCTCAAATCTGTGGCTTCTACAACTCAAGCTATCTATCTTACCAAGGATCTAATGAAGGCATGTGCCGAAGGAGGATTTACTCTTACCAAATGGGTGAGTAACAGCCAAGACGTGCTTAGAACCATCCCTGCACAGAGCTAAACCAGTTGAGTTACTAGATCTGGACAAAGAAAAAACACCTCTAGAAAGAGTTCTAGGCATCCAGTGGAATATCGCGAGACATACTTTTACCTTCACTGCTGCCATCAAACACAGAGTTCCTACAAGAAGAACAGTTCTTTCCATTGTCAGTTCTATTTACGACCCCCTCGGTTTCCTTTCACCATTCATCCTCAAGGCCAAGCCAATCCTTAGAGGACTCTGCATTGATAAGTGTGGATGGGATGAAGTTATCCCAGAACACCTTTCAAAGTCATGGCAAAGATGGATAGCAGAACTAGATCAGCTGAGCAGATTTGAAGTGGACAGGTGCATGAAGCCTGAACAATTTGGACTCATAAGGACTGCTGAGCTGCATCACTTCTGTGACGCGAGTGAAACAGGGCATGGCACTGCAAGCTTCACGAACCACAAAGGAGATACTCATGTGTCATTCATTCTCGGGAAATCCAGAGTCAATCCTCTGAAGCAAATCACTCGCAGCTGCTACACTTGCTGTAAAAGTGGACAGGATGTTACAGAAGGAACTAAACATGAAACTACAGAAATCAACCATCTGGACAGATAGTACATCAGTACTAAAATACATCCACAACCAAACAAAAATATTCCATACCTACGTTGTTAATAGGATAGCAGTGATTCACAACTTGTCCCAAGAAAGCCAATGGAGGCATGTAAGTTCCAAGGACAATCCAGCAGACTTTGCATCACGTGGATTGAATATTGAACCATTCTTGGAGTCCACAAGATGGTTGAATGGCCCTGACTTCCTGTCAAAGGAGGAAAATGAATGGCCCGAAGTGCCAGAGGATCTTGGCCACATCCTTCTCAATGATCCAGAGATTAAAAAGGACATCTCTGTTAACAGCTTGAAAATAAATAGCTGTGCAACTACCGACCTCATTGAACACTACTCCTCTTGGAAAAAACTACAGAGAGCAGTTGGTTGGTTGTTGAAACTCAAAAGACTGCTTCAATTTGAAAGAGCTAAAGCACCAGTGACCCGCTCCAAAACTGCAGAAAGACAACAAGGAGTATCTGTGGAGGATTTGGAGGAAGCAGAGTGGTCTATCATTCACTACGAACAAGAGCGCTACTTTGATTCAGAGCTGATGCTGCTAAGGAAAGTGTTGACAGATCTGCTGTTTAAGTGGCCGTGACCGACCTGACCTTTACCTCACCTACCTCTATTAAAGAGCCTGTGACACGGATTTCCCCCATCATCCAAACCCATTAATTTGTGTAAATATTGTCCCCTTGAAACCGTTACTGAAGTTATTTGGGAAATTTGTACTTTGATAACCATTAATCTGCCCTTGAATGTTGACCGTATTCTGGATCTTCTCGGCGATTCTTTAAATCCCGCCAAATGATGTGTGACGTCATTGCGGGCAAAGAGCTCCAGCTGCACCGTCCCGGATCCCAGCATCTGCATGCAAACGCACGATGGCGCACACAGCAGCAAGCGATGACAGCGATGACAGCTTAATATTAATTAATGCATGTTAATAAAATAAAGATGTCGTAGATTACAAACAGCAAATATGTGATGAATCATGTTTACAATGATTTGTATTACACACAATATATACCACATTTTACTGATGTTTATTACAATTAATGCAGCATTTCAAAAAATACAACTGTTGTTTTCAAGGTGCACATGTGGATGCTGCAGAGCAGACAACCTGGAAGCAGTACAGGAGTGTGTATGCTGCAGAGAGCTGGCAAAGGTCCAGGCGCTCAATGGCAACCATGGGGGATCCTGCATCACACAGCACCCTGGATTTGAGGCAGTCTGCCTCAATGAATATGTGCTGGATGTGGCCTATTCATATTAAAAGCAGAACCATGGCCACCTCAACAAATCTCCACACGAGTATGTATAATCTGACAACAAATTAAATTTATGATGTGCAAACACACTGTTCATACCATATTGATGCAAGTAGGCGACCATGTACACTGATGCCAATACCACTACAGATTTTAGCTTGCCCACTGAAACATTACTACTACCAGTGGTAACAGACATATTTCACTGTCACTTTTGTGGGCATTTGCCATAGTACTGATTAGATTTGCCACATGTTACGTTCCCTACTGGACTAGGGGAACCAAAGAGAAGTAACAAAACACAAAAACAACCTGGCAAGAGAAAAAGGAGAGGAAACCGGTTTGTGAAGCCACAAGATTGACTTTTAATTAAATAAAGAAAAATAAACTATAACAACTTTCTTTAAACAGAAAGTGACTATTAAACAAGGTACAAAGGTACACTGGAGCACATCTAACAATGAGCAACACACACATTAAACTAGGCCTCACACAGAGACACAGACACCATGCTGCACACATGCAGCCAGAGGAGAAGGGGAGAGGGCCACTGCAGCCTTCCTCAGGTCCTTTATTTGGGAGAGGCTGCACCTGGAGACAATCAGGGGGAGAGAGGGAGAGACACACACACACACACACACACACACACACACACACACACACACACACACACACACACACACACACACACACACACACACTACACAACTATTTTACAGATATGAACATCTTACATTTCGTAATGTATAATAATAATAATAACTAACTCTCCCTATGTTTTCCACTACAGACGTCGACGCTACACTGCCTACCGCCAATTTGTACGCTGGTGCTGGGGATACCTCAGCAAGGAAATCAGGGTACCACTGCCTGCCTGTGTCGTGGTAAAGATCCGTGATACCTTCCCATCACCCGACTACCAGGGATTTCAAGAGCCACAGCCAGAACCTATGTAGTTGTTTTCTTGAAGCGGCTTAGGTGTTGCTTGACAAAGTCTGCTTTCTCGGGATGTGGGAACTGGGCACAAAGTGGGGGTGGCACAATCACTGGTTCCACTGTGAACTCTCCCTCAACATTCTCCTTGTCTGTGCACTCCTTCACTACTTCCGCCAGGAGTTCTTGGGCATATTCTGCAAGTGCCAATTTCCATGATAAATTATATATATATATATTGTATATATATTGTGCGAATAAAAGTGTCTTCATATTTTGGTTATTATTCCTGTTACAATACATTGAAGGTACACTCATGTGCATATTATCTCTGTCTGAGGAAGGAATTGGTAATGTTACAAGGTTGAATGTTACAGAATGTCACTGATACAATGTGCATGGCAACCACACCATGTTGTCTTTACTTTTTGTTTATTACATTATTACAAATTTCACTCACCATAGGTTGGGACTTTCCAACACTCTGCGAAGCACTGCTGCTCCCTTTCTACCCTTTGGGTACTTGATGCTAAACACGGCTTCCCCAGTCTTTGTCACGCCTTGCACCCGGTTGGCATTTTCGTTGAAGTGGAGGGCTGCAATCATTATCCTGCAATAAGAATTGGAGCATAATTATGTCTTAATATTTGTTTATTACTGGGATTCATACAAACTGGGAGGGGGGGGGGCTTCCAGATTTTTTATTACAATTGTAATAACCATGTGTACCTGTGTTACTTTTAAAACAGAATTTAACAAACATTTGCAAAATACTTCAATATTTGATTTCAATCCAGCCTCTTGTCAATGAAGTTTCTCAAGGGCTACTTCATATAAAATATGTATTATTGCTAGACCTCATGGTTATTTTTAAAACACTGCAAGCCGGATCAATGGTGATAAACTTACCAACAAAGCATTCCTGTGTAAGAGAAGACATACATCTTTGGCGCAAACTGGATAAGGAGGCTGTGGAATCCCTCCACTGCTGATGTTTGGCAGCCCCCAGATAGCTTCAAAATGTCTTTGCACAGGGTTTTGTTGCACACCAGCGTCTCCAATTTGACTGCTGCCTTGGATGCTGAAAAAGATGTTTAAAAGTTGCATATATCAGATATGTACATACCACTGCAAAAATGATGAGGTTGTATTAAAATACAAGAACCTGTTTTAATAGGACTGTTTGCCATTTTGGATACCTTTGATCCTATATTATATAACCTAACAGAAAAAAATCCCTCATTTATTTTCTTTGGTCCCTAAAATGTCTGTTTTGGGACTGCACAAAGAATTGTTGCTGATTACTGGCAACTGATTACATTGATCCATTATCAGTAACTTAAAATGTGTAGCCATGTATATTTACAGTTCAGGATTTGTATATATATATTATATATTACATTTGGGGGAAAAAAACACTTACATGGTTCCAGCCATTTCTTGTGGGACTCCCTCCCCTCCAGCCTGCCATGGATGCATGACGGGAATAGGTCTCCATGGCCTGTGTGTACGTTCTGTACATGAGACACAACCGACTCCCATTTAGCAACAATCTGGGCTCCTTGACCAGAAGGGGTTGACACCGCACACCAGTATATGGTTGCTCACACTCTTTATCCATGGGCGAAGCACCTGACACTCCCGCTCATTAGACGCCGCAAGTAGCTTTTTGGAAAATCCTAGAAATATATAGAGGCACAAACAGATGTTTGCATTAAATAAATAGTTTGAATCTAAAGGACATCAATATGTTCACAAACGTAGCACAGCTGTATAGACTAGACTAGTTATCAGGTTCAGTATCTGCAAATAAAATGTAGAAAGTAAATATTTATCTATTTTACAAATACATAACCAAGCCACAAAACAATTACATGATTGCATTTATAATCCTACATGTATCTACATTTATATCATATCTGTGTGTTAAGAATGCCATCACATATAAGAGAGCTCAGAGAGCCAAGTGCTAAACATACTAAGAAATGTTTACTCAAGCGAGGTATATGTCACTTAGTCAAATGTCAAATGCTGACACAAACCTTTTGCTACATGCCAGATATCATAGAGGTGCTCAATGTGCGGGTAGGTCTCTCTGAGCCACTTGGCTATTTGCCAGTGTCGGTCGGTGACCATCGTGCCAACTGCAAGTCCCTGTCGCTCAAGATGAGCCAGGGAGCGCTCCAACCCAGTTTTCTCCATATTATAGCTACCACCACATTCATTGCTCTAAAACAGCAGAAAACAGATACATAGCTATTAGACAAATGTATACAATGCAAATATAACTACACTTAGACCTGCAGTAAATGTAATAGATAACAGGTTTAATATGTAATAATCCAAACTAAATAATTTTAAATAATGAATGTCCTAAGTTAATATATTTTAATTCATTATCAAATTGGTATATACAATTGTATTATTTAAAACTCATTTGTGGATTAAAGCACCAATACTTTTTGTAAATAGAATCAATATCTATTACTACATTGGCATGCAGCTCCAACATGGTGTAACTCCCAAACTTTGCACAATGTCCCGGCCCGGCCATCACCTCCCAGGACCAGGTCCCTTCCCTCTGCCGGAAATGCGGCAAGCAAGAATGTCTGTCTCATGTTCCATACTCGCTGGACAACTGGCAACAAAACACTTCTCTGGTGCCGGAAATATGTCCGTGAAGATATGGTCGCCAATGCCATGGTTCTCATAACCCGCAGAACCTTTCCTGCAGTGGCACCTGCCAACAAAATTGAAGCGGACAAGAGAATGTTGCCCGCTGGTGTGCTGCCGATGTAGGGTTGGCTGTTCCATGTCACTCTCTTGTAGCAAGATGCACAAGACAACGTAATTGCTAGGAGTGAGCCAATGACATTGTGGCATGTGGAAATGTCAACTGAACCACAGTCGGGGCAGTGGCACCAGGTGAGCAACCTCGTGAGGCAAGTCATGAAGACAATAAACTTCTTCTCCTTGTGGATGGGTGTGACAGGCTCATCCATATCCGGCTCACTGTTCTTCTGGTAGTCATCTTCTGATGATGAAAGGTCGGGTGACGAAGGTGGATGATATCCTGGTGATGAAGGTGGAGATGGAGATGGAGATGATGATGATGATAATGGTGGAGGTGATGCCTCTTTCTTTGGGGTGGGAATGATGTTGCATTGACTGCCAGTGTCTTGGAACAGCTTCCTCTCTATTGGAGTCCCTGAAAAGAGATTTCCAAATATGAATTATGATATGAAAAACCAATCATCAAACCATACCAGTAATATTTTGCAAGAAGGTAATAGACAGTCCAGTTTACAGCAATACAAGCATGTGCAAATTATATGGAAAGTACTACAGTGTTTTAGGCTTATTTGCCAGGGTCCACGTATATTTCGCCTAACAGTTCAATATAAATTTCCCGCCAAACTTTACATGCTGTGATACATGTACATGTACGATTTTATGAGTTGGAAATGTTGTTACTGAATTATGTTATCATCTACATACTACATATGCACTTAATTTTGTAACTGATAATCATCTTGCACCTGTTGTCTTTTCTCGCGGCTTAGTTTGAACCCCTTTGCTCCTCTGTGGCTTTTTCTTCTCCTTTACTGGATCAGTTTGGCATGCAGAGGTCAGAGTGCCTGGCGTCTCTTGCATGGGATCATCTGATGCATCACTGCATGCAGTTGAAGTATGTGCAGCTGATGCACCATCAGCTGTCAACCGTGGCTTTAGGAGAGAATCCAAAACCTACAGTACAAGCACAAGGGTGACATTTACATTACAATTATTACATCAGGAATCATTCAAGTTACACGATTGCTAAACTGAATCGCGGCCAAAGTATTTGTTATTATTTTTTTGTTATAAACGGAGTAGCAGTAAACACTGAAGTAGCTTGGTCACACACACACACACACACACACACACACACACACACACACACACACACACACACACACACACACACACACACACACACACACACACACACTCCTAAAAAATACATCACGTTTAAAGGTTGGTTTTTTTTACCTGAGTTTTCTCTCGTTTCTTGAAGTAGGCACTTCTGTGGCGTTTTGCTGGGGGGGTGGCAGTGGCGAAGTCTTTGGTGCCTTGACGGATTTGCGACGGCATGGGAAAGAGAGTAGGCACTGCTGACGGCTTCAGAATCCGTTTTCACGTTACATCTATCCCACTTCCAACCATCAACGTAGGCCTTTCCTCGAAATTCTCAGGCAGAAAGTGGGCGCTGCTATGGAGGTCGTTCGGGGGTTCTTCACAGACCATTCGGCCCTTGTGTTCTGGACGTTTTTCTCCCATGTGCGCTGACGCTTGACATCTGTGGGAAAGCTATGGACGCTGATGTTTAGTTCGTCATTTGCTGTATTGGAACACCCAGACACAACGCATCGTCGAACCATTTCTACGGATGACAACACACTTTGTCCGTGTTTCGCTCGCTCGCAGCACAGTGAAGCGTTCCCGCATTGACGTCACTTCCGGCTTACGCCAAAACTTCAGAATGAGTCGAAGGAATTTCCCCGCGATGTTCGAAATTATTCGACATTACATTTATCGGAATGGTATCGCACCTTCTTTTTTAAGCTGACGGTTCGAGATTACTAGTAGCCCAATATTTCATTGCACAACAGTTGTTGGGATGCTGTCACAGGCTCTTTAAGCTTACCATTGATAAAAGATGCTAAATTGGCTATAACTTGGTCTGACGGAAAGGATGTATGTTTCCATAATGGTTTTTTTCAGACATGTGAAACCAAACATGTGAAACTAGATAAGAACATCCTGAACTTTTGACCTATGCACACTATGCATTCTAGAAGGTGCAATAAAAGCATAAAAGTTCCAACCACAATTCTGGGTAGGCGTTTGTTGTTTTTGACACCTTGAGAGCGGTTACAACCTTTGACGAAGATAATGAGCACAGGATACAGAAGGCCTACGCAAAGATTTGAACCAACTTCCTGGGCCAGCGATTCTTAGAGACAAGCTGTCCCTGTTCCCTCTGTTAATAATTGAAGTCTCTGTTAATAAATTAAAATATAAAGTTTGCATATTAGAAATTGAAATATTTAAAGAAAAAAAAACTTGATTCTAAACATCACATTGACAATGTGTTCTGCTGTCATGAAACATTTTCATATTCCCTTTCGTTAAAATTACATATCATTACTATAGTCTTTAATTGTTTTATTTTAACTTTACATTTTTTAATGTTCAATATTAAAAGTCGAACATATGTGACCTCCTTCTGACTCAAAGAGAGGAAGGGGGATGACCCATGATGAAGAGAGGGAGGAGGAAGAAGACTATAAAGAAGGATGGAGAAGAAGACACGAGACGGCTCTAGGAGATTTTACTTGTGAAGCTGTTGCTTTTGTATTTTGACCTTGTGTCTTTATTATTTTTTGGATTCTTGTAAATCCTCTATTTCTGTTAAAACCTTAATAAAACCGGTTTGTACTTTGTACATTTCGACCCAATTCCTGGTCTCTCGTGGTGTCTGAAAGTATCTGCTTGGGCTTAGAGTGAGGTAAGAACACCCTTCCTTGGAAAAGGCTGACATTAGTTGATAATTTGGATTTGAAATTGTTTAAGGGGAATAGAAACTCTGCTAAGGTTAAACTATAGTTTCACATTGGTTACTATGGTTGATGTGGTTTTGATTGATGTTGAAATATGACATATGCTCTGCTGATGTGGTAATATCACTGCTGTGATATTAATGTTTGGCTCTGGCTATGTTTGATATTACATTTGCATTGTTTTAATTGGTATAACTGGGGATCAAAAGTGGGGGTTAGGGATTGTGGGTCCTGAAGCTGCCCTAATTACCAGGACGTCTCCCAACGACACAGGGTTTCTCCTCCAGGGGCAGTTTTGATACTGCTCTGGGGTTCTACCAGCCCACCAACACCTACTACACTACACACTCCGTTTTGCTATCCTGGCGGTCGGACATCCGACGCTTTAGTGCATGAAATAAGTGATACGACGGGCAGCTGGCGTTAGAGGCCACGCTGTAAGCGCCCCCCTAAACAGATTACGGTGATCTTGCGTGTAGATTCTGGGGGGTTTCGTCCTAAAAAGATTGGACGGCCGTTTTCCGGAGCCTTATCAGCACCGGAGCTCGGTATCGGAGACGACCTACATATTAACGTTGGTTGTATCAAAGTTAGATTCCTTTTCAAAAGGAAAAGCGGTTAAAGCCGACAGCCCCTTACGCAAAGTTGATCCTATTCTTGATGAAGGTATCCTACGGATTGGAGGATGCCTAAGTAAATCTGCTATGCCAGTACATTTGAGAAACCCGATAATCCTTCCAAAAAACTCCCACATATCCAAACTGATTCTACGCGATATTCATCAGCAGGTCGGACACTCTGGGAGGAACCACATGCTCTCCAGACTAGGCCAGAAATTCTGGTTACCCTCTGCCAACTCTTCTGCAAGGAAAACAATAAAGGCTTGTGTTTTTTGTAGACGCATGCAGGCAAGAGTTGGAGAACAGAAAATGGCCGACCTACCTGAAGATCGTGTGGCTCAAGACCTTCCACCTTTCTCTCATGTGGGAATTGAAGAAGAGAAGAGGACCAATTCTAACAATCAGGACAGATCGTGGGACCAACTTTGTAGGCGCTCAGAAAGAACTGGAGACTGCTCTAAACCAGCTTGATCACAAAAGGATCCAGGATTGCTCTCTAAGCAAGTCAAGTGGCTGTTCAGTCCAACATCAGGAGCACACTTTGGAGGAGTGTGGGAAAAACCGATCAGACTAGTGAACAAAGTACTCTTTTCAGTTCTTAAACATCAGGTCATGGATGATGAAATGCTACAAACAGCCTTTTGTGAAGTTTAATCTATTCTCAATGACAGACCAATCACAACTGTGTCAGCTGATCCTAATGATTTAGAACCCCTCACGCCAAACCACGTGCTGCAGCTGAAAACCAAACCACTCTTACCACCTGGACTCTTCCGCAAAGATGACCTCTACACCAGAAAGAGATGGAGACAAGTTCAATACATTGCAGACCTCTTCTGGCAGAGGTGGGCTAAAGAATATCTGCCACTCATGCAGCAAAGGCAAAAGTGGGTCAACACTAGAAGGAATCTTCAACCCAACGATATTGTGGTCATCGTCGACGAAACAGCACCAAGGAACTCATGGCCCCTCGGCCGTGTGGTTAAAACCCTGCCTGGACCCAAAGGTCTGGTCAGAAGTGTGTTAGTTCAGACTAAGACTAACATCCTGCAAAGGCCCATTAGTAAACTCTGTCTACTCCAGGAAGCCAACTGAGCTCAAAAGAGCTAGCCAATGCCTTACCCCTTATCCCCTGCACACACACATACTATCTTTCTTACATCTTTCCATACACAAACCTCTCTATTTCAAACTACACTGATACTCTTTTGACTATTGTCTCCTGCCACAGGGACAGTGAGTGGTGATGCCACAAGAGACACTGATGCAGCGTGAACTTTGGGGGGATCTAAGTGGGGGTTAATTTAAATGACTTGATGAATGTATATATGCATATTAGTAGATTTTGTATGATAAACAGAAATGTGATTTGATATTTTGCGTAGTTTAAAATATCTAAAGGTGTTACCTGGCTCCATAGAATGTTTTGTTGTAATTGATTAGGGGCCGGTATGATGGAGCCATATATAGGAGCTTATATTATTTAATAGTTATCCATTTATTTTATTGTTTATTTTTGTTTATAGTAAATTTTCCTTTTAATTCTTATTTAAGTTTATCAAATAAGTTGTTCTATGCCTTTGTTTTGTAAAGGCAGCCTTTGGGCACCGGGGGATGGGAGACCGGCTCATTATAAATATGGGAAACAGGTGGTGGTGGCGAGCGCACCCGGTAGGCCTATGGTTTTTTACCATCGGGTAAGAACGAGCAGACAAGAAAAGATTGTGCTTGTATATTGTGTCAGCAAAGATAATAAATTGCACTAAAACGACTTTTGCTCGGACCTTTATTTTTACCCATGCGTAAGATTCGCTGACTTTGAGTTATATTTTTTCTTATATTTTTATGATTTTAGCCGCTTCACAATGTGTGATTGTTATACAGATATAGCACCTCATTCCGGACGTCCCTACCGCAGTGGGGCCGTGATTGGCACGGAGTCGATCCTCGCTGAAAGGAAAACCCCCCGGATGACTTGATACGCCCCCTTGATAAATTGTAATGAAACCAGCTGCAATGGATCATGGATCCACCAGGGGGAGCAGTGATTAAAAAGCTGTCACACTGGAACTCATGTGAAATAAACAGCTGATAGATCTACAGGTATCTGATATAGCGGATCTTTGTTAAGCCCGCGTCACACTATCCCGAAATTGACACCAGATGGACACACAAATATGGAATTGTGAATTTCGCACGAAGATGGCCCCGAACATGGTCAACAGCCAAGCAACAGCCGAAGCAAGTACGATGCCTACAGAAGGCCACACGATGGCACCCGAACCACACACGAAAATATGGTCGTAGACTTTACTGATGATTTAGAATGTATCCAGACTCAACGTAAGAGCTTGTGCCTCTTCGGGGGGTGCTAACATTTAAACATACACTTTATTCTTTACTTTCTCCGTCTTTATATGTAGATTAGAAGATATTACTTATCTCCGTCATGTTGTTTCCATAGCAACAACAACTTCCTGTCAACAGCGTAAACTCCTTCCACCTTTGAATTCCATGCCGTCACTGTAACCCATGCCGTCACTGTAACCCATCCTATACAATTAACCATTGTTGTTCTCTACCGTCCACCAGGCGCCTTGGGGGACTTCTTGGAGGAATTAGATAATCTCCTCTCACAAATCCCTGAAACTGGCCCTCCCGCTGTACTTCTCAGAGACTTCAACCTCCAGACAGGGAAGATATCTGAACTAACATCTCTTTTAACCGCCTTTGCTTTTTCAATGTCTCCATCCCCACCAACTCATAAAGCTGGCAATGTCCTCGATCTCATATTCTCAAGGAACTGCACTACTTCTAACCTCTCTGTAAACCCACTTTGCCCTCCCTAATGCACCGGTGAAGATGGCCGCATTGTCTTTTGGCTCCTCTCCAACTTTGCCCTTTTTCGTATTTTGTGCGTGTTTATTTACTTTTTGCCGTTTTACTTTTAGCATGGTTCGCAACATGCAAGCCGACCGCACCAACTCTGCTATACAATATAGCAGAGAGGAACTTATTCACATCCGAAACTCCATGGACAATAACCCCCGATAGACAATGGAGATTCGCCATGGCTACCTGTTGCTGTCCGACCTGAGAGACGCAAAAAGAAGACCAAGCAGGGGGGACCCACGCCGGGTTGCTGGTCAGACTGAGGAAACGAGAAAACCGACCCCCTCTTCCGAGTATTCTTCTGGCTAATGTTCAATCCATTGAAAATAAGCTAGATGAACTCAGAAGTCGGATTGCTTTTCAACGGGACATTAAGAACTGTAACGTGTTAATTCTCACTGAGACTTGGCTCAACCCTGCGATCCCGGACTCCGCCATTGTTCCTGACGGATTCACTATTTTTCGTCAGGACCGGACTGTTAACTCGGGGAAAAGTAAAGGTGGCGGTGTGTGTGTAATGACTAATAACAACTGGTGCACAGATGTGAAGGTTATTTCTTCGGACTGTTCCGCTCATTTAGAGCACCTTATGATCACATGCCGGGCTTTTCACCTGCCGAGAGAATTCACATCTGTTGTGATTACAGCAGTGTATATTCCACCGCTAGCCGACAACAATACAGCACTCGAACAGCTGTTTGGGATTATCGACAAGACCGAGACTTCACGGCCAGAGGCGGCGTTCGTTGTGGCCGGGGATTTTAACACCGCTAACATGAAGAAGGTCCTGCCGAAGTACTATCAACACATCAGCTGCCCGACGCGCGGGGGAAACATACTGGACCATGTTTATTCCCCTTTCAAACATGGATATAAGGCTCTCCCTCGCCCTCCCTTCGGCAAATCAGACCGCATCTCACTACTATTGCTGCCTGCTTACAAGCAGAAACTTAAACGGCATAGACCGGAAACAAGGATTGTACAGCGATGGAGTGAGGAGTCAGACTCAGCTCTGCAGCACTGCTTCGAATCTACGGAGTGGAGTGTGTTTGAGGACAATAACATCAACACACACACGGACACGGTCATCTGCTACATTGGGAAATGCATCGATGACGTGGTACCGAAGGTTTCTGTACGAACATTCCCAAATCAAAAGCCCTGGATAAACGCGAGGTCGTACCAAGAAAGCGCGCACTATCGCGCACAGAGCTGGAGATTTGGAGGAGTACAGGAAATCTAAATATGATCTCCGGAGAGCAATCAGCAGTGCAAAGAGACAGTACAAAGAGAAGGTGGAGTCTGACTTCAAAGGCTGTAACACCCGGAACATGTGGGCGGGACTAAGAACAATGACAGACTACAAAGGAGCAGCGGGGGGTGCTGCGGGATGTCTGCGTGCATCTCTCCCAGATGAGCTGAACAGCTTTTTTGCACGTTTTGAGAGCAGCCGGGCTGTGGAGGCAGAGAAGGATCAGGAGCCCTGCCCTTTTGTTTAAACAGGGCAGATGTGTGCAAATCTTTTAAAAGGGTTAACCCACACAAGGCTCCTGGACCTGATGGCATCCCTTGCCGTGTTCTCAGGGTGTGTGCAGTTCAACTGGCAGAGGTGTTCACAGACATCTTCAACAGGTCCCTGCTGCAGTCTGTAGTCCCAACATGCTTCAAACACTCCACCATCGTTCCTGTCCCCAAAAAAACAATAATCACCAGCCTCAATGACTACCGCCCAGTAGCACTCACCTCCATCATTATGAAGTGCTTTGAGCGGTTAGTCAAAACCTTCATCACCTCCTCCCTCCCTGACTCTCTGGACCCCCTGCAGTTTGCCTACAGAGCAAACAGGTCCACAGACGACACCATAGCCCTCACCATCCACACTGCCCTCTCACACCTGGACCAGAGGAACACATATGTGAGAATGCTGTTCATTGATTACAGTTCAGCATCCAATACCATTGTGCCCTCCAAGCTGGCCGTCAAGCTCAGAGACCTCGGGCTCAACAGCGCCCTCTGTGACTGGATCCTGAAATTCCTGACGGGCAGACCCCAGGCAGTGCGGGTGGGAAACATCACATCCTCCACCCTGATCCTCAACACCGGTGCCCCTCAAGGCTGCGTGCTCAGCCCTCTCCTCTACTCCCTGTTCACTCACGACTGCGTGGCCACACACAGCTCCAACACCATCGTGAAGTTTGCTGATGACACGACCGTCATCGGCCAGATCACAGACGGCGATGAGACGGCGTACAGAGAGGAGGTCGGAAAACTGACATCTTGGTGCCAGGAGAACAACCTCCATCTCAACGTCAGCAAAACAAAGGAGCTGATTGTGGATTACAGGAAGCAGCAGGGAGAGGGACACGCCCCCATCGCCATCAATGGGACTACGGTGGAGAGAGTCAGCAGCTTCAGGTTCCTTGGGGTCCACATCACTGAGGACCTGACATGGATGCTTCACACCACCACCATCACCAAGAAAGCTCGACAGCGGCTCTTCTTCCTCCGCAGGCTGAGGAGGTTCAAAATGGACTCCAGGATACTCTGCAACTTCTACAGGTGCACCATAGAGAGGATCCTGACCTTCTACAAGTGCACCATAGAGAGTATCCTGACCTTCTACAGGTGCACCATAGAGTGTATCCTGACTGGCTGCATCACGGCCTGGTACGGCAGCTGCACCACCCTTAATCGTAAGGCTTTACAGAGGGTGGTGAAAACTGCAGAGCACATCACCAGGACGGAGCTGCCATCCATGGAGGGCCTTTACTCCCAGCGGCTCAGGAAGAAATCCCTCAGGATTATAAAAGACCCCCATCACCCCAGCCACAAACTGTTCAGTCTGCTGCCGTCTGGCAGGCGTTACCGCAGCTTCCTGACAAGAACAACCAGATTCAGAGACAGCTTCATCCCGCAGGCAATAAGACTGTTAAACAACTGAACTGCTGAAACAATTTCATAACATTCATCTGCTACTTAATAATGATTTATCTATTATCTAATATATCATTCCAACAACCTGTATATAGACCGTATTGCACTATTCCACTTTTTTTTTTCTCTCACTTTTTTTAGAACTATTTTTCTTTTTTGTATTACTTTTAATATAATATACTTTAATATTGTTTTAATATTGTTGCATTGTTGATGCGAAGGTGAGTCAATTTTTTTCGATTTAATGCTTCTTCTTTATCCGTCTCTCTTCACTCAGTTGTTCACTGCCTTGCTGAAGAGAAAGGGATGACAGTAAGGAGGCGAGGCCTCCTTTTATGCGGTGAGATGCGCGCGCATTCAGGTAGGCCCGCCCCCCGGCTACATCTAGAAAGTCTCAGTGGATGAATGCTTGCATGATAGGATCGAGGGGAGTACCCATAGAGTCCAGTAGAGGGCGGAGCCTGTGAGAGATATAACTGCGGTGCAGCCAAAGTAAGTTTCTTTTGCATTTTCTATCAATTTTGTTTAAAACAATCTAAAATGTTCCCAATTTCCCATATGCACATCTTCTTACAAATGTTTTGTAAAACATTTCTAATGTGTAACAAAAAACTGTTATTTGGCAGAAACATAAAACTGTAAACTTCCATTGGATTAAAATACACTTTAATTATTAACAGTCATTGGTTAACATGAAATTTACTTTTTCTGTTTGGTTTAAGGAATAAATAGAAGTGCATAAGAGTGACTTTACATACAGTATACAGTGGATAAGTGTATAGACCCCACAAGTTTTAAATATTAGTTTCCAAAAGTCTAAAAATAAAAGTGTATTTTGACATGTATTTTTGCTTTGTTTTTAAGGACATCAATAGCTTTTTTAAATTAACATTACTTCATATGTAGTTAGACTATGATTGTTCCCCATCCAAATTTAGCTCACACATTTAAACACTCACCAAAGAAAATGCGAACAAAATGTTATTTCCATCCACCAAGCTGGGTGCATCAAGAAAAAGTTGTGGGGGAATTATACCACTAAACAAGAAAAGGCAAGAATATGGAATTAAATAAAAACTCCAGTCACAATCAGTCTGTTTTCACTTCACTACACAGTTTCTGTCTAATATCCAGCATTTCCATTCACGTTTTTTGTGTAAAAAATAAAAACCTGAAATTAGAAATAGTGACTACTGAATATTACAGAGAGAGTGTCATCAGGCTCCTCCTGATGTCTCTCAGGAAGTAAAACAGAATAAGCAAACAACAATGCATGTGCCCCCGTGGATCTGTCAGGTATACTGAAATGAATGTGCTCAAAGTAAAACACAGACTCTGAAGGATTCCTTTATCACATCAAACCTTGGCACAGAGGCTTTAGTTGTTGAACATTCATGAAATAAATTAAATGTTCTAATGCACACAAATCAGAATTTACTTTCAAAGAGGGGTGCACGGGCTTATGTGAACATGTTGACATGGTGGTGATGATATGCAGGTGCACTGAGTTTCCAGAGACAGTCTGTGGAATTAGATGCACAGACAGAGGCATAGAGCACACATCCATTACGAGCTGTAAGAGGAACACACACACTCATTAGAAAACACACATCTCAATATTATATTTTTGCGGCGGGCATAACCAATGTAGAAAACTAGGGATGCGCAACAATATGTTTTTCTTAAGCCAACATATTTCCAACCATATTTTCGCCAACAATAACCAATAAACAGATTACTCCACTAATTCCTTAGAGTCTTCCTAACTCCCAACATGTACACTGGTCTAATGTTACAAACCAGGACTAAAGTTGTGGCTCTCTGTGAAGGCTCCAGCTACAGCAGCCATCTTCTCAACTCGTAAGATGTTCCCATAACCTGTTTTCTTGTCTTGCGCTGACTTCTGTGTCAAATTTGTATTCAGTACACATATGTACATTCAAAGAGGTAAGTTCCTGTTCTAGCTGTGGAACGATTAACAGGCCAACTTTAAGAGACCAAAAGCCACAGTCCTGGAGCTAAAATGACCAATTAGAATTTAGATTTGACACATCCCCCCCCCTTCATTAGTGTAGTCCTGGTGACATGACCTAAGGAGCTAAACAATGGAATGAATTGTCCCTGGTTATTCATCTAGCTTGCTTCATGGCCTGCCAGTAGAATATATAAAAACATGGAAGGGGTTATAAACATCAACATTGATTGAAAACAATTAAAGGTCCCATGTCATGCTTTTCTGGTCATTACCCGTCCCCTTGTGTGTTATGTAGCTTTTTATCCATGTAAACGGTCTGCAGAGTCACAAACCCTCAAAGTACACCCTGTAGCGAGTAAAACTCTAACACAGAAAAGACCTGTCTATGCTGCCCCAGAACGCCTCGTTGGAGATTTCTCTTTTTCCATTGTTTACTTCTTGGGTATAGTGACGTATTTCGGGTATAGTGACGTAACGTAACAGCTCCGCAGATTGGTCCAAATCAAATCAAATGGACCAATCCGTTGCGAGGCTCGCTGCTGCGAGGAGCGGGACACTATGAGCTGGCTCACTGGTGTGGGGTCGGCGAGACAGCGAGACACCGCGGAACTCAGCCTGGGCACACACACAAACTCCCAGCCAGGCTGCGGGTGTGTGTGTGTTTCGCTGTGTCTCGCTGTCTCGCAGACGGCCACTGGGCTCACAGGGAGGTGGGGGCAGGAACTCCAACAAGCCGTTTAGGACAGAGAGTGAATACACATACTATACAGAGATGCTGTATGAGAAACCAATGTGAGTTTGGAAAATTGCACAATATACATTTATTTTAGTATACCTCAACAATGGAATTATGATCATTAGAAATGGCCATGACATGGGACCTTTAAACAACAAATATGCAAATTAGTAAAAATATTATCCTGCTAATTTAACAGCTGTTTGCAGTGCCAACATCTGCACAAACAAAAAACAACACTTCCATTAACACAGCTCTTCACATTGCAACTATTATTGAAGTGGTTGCAATAATCCATTTGAACATAGTGTATGTTTAATACATTATGGCAGGGGTGCCCAATACGTCGATCGATCGATCGCGATTGACCGGTCGATCGACCGGTCGATCGCAAAGGTAGTGTGGGTAGATCGCATGGCATCGAATTTTTTTTTTTATCCATCCTTACTATGGCATTTGCCACTTGATTGACGTACAGGTAAGCCAGTCTGAGTTGTATTGTGCCATACGGGTTCATGCAGATATGAGGGGGCCTCACCTCCTCATCTGAAGCGCAAATGCGACGCACTATTATGCGCTTATGCGGCGCAATTAGTGTAAGCGCGCCACAGTTTATCCGCCGTTTAGTCCACTAGCACCCCCCCCCCGCTCGCGACACAGATTGGGCAGGGGCGGGTGGCCCTGTAGGTAGATAATTTGGGCTTGGTCATTTTAAAAGTAGCTCCCAAGCTGAAAAAGTGTGGGCACCCCTGCATTATGGGATATGTGCTTCATCGAGAGGGGTCTGCCTGCAGGCATCCACTCTCAGGACAGTTCCGGTGTAGGCTCCTCTCAGGACACCTCC
This sequence comes from Dissostichus eleginoides, assembly GCA_031216635.1. Taxonomy (NCBI): domain Eukaryota; kingdom Metazoa; phylum Chordata; class Actinopteri; order Perciformes; family Nototheniidae; genus Dissostichus; species Dissostichus eleginoides. The sequence goes on from CM062282.1 coordinate 30,008,357, forward strand.
ACTCTCAGTACAGGAAGTGACGATTCTGACGAACACGTTTTTCACGAGAGGAGAGGAGAAAAATGCAACGAAAATGGTAAAAATCCGTTAATATATGGATGAGTGGGGGGGGGAAACGGCTGGACACAGGCCGTGGGGGGACACCCGAGACCGGGCAGTGTCCCCGGTAGAAGGAACTGGGTGAAATACCCAAAAAAAAAAAAAGGCACTCGTGAGGCGGGCAGAGTCCCTTGTCAACTCCCGTTACATTCCTCCATGGTGTCATTTGAGCGAAAAATGGCTAACCCCTAGATTCCACCGGGTCCGTCTGCGTTGCGTTACGGCTGTGCCGCGGCGTTCGCAAACATTGCGGCCACTCTAGTCAATGGGTGCCATTCCACCAGACGCGCCGCGTTACGGCTCAGAAGCGTCTCGGCCAGTGTGCGAAATACGGGGGGGTCCGGGGGAGCTCGACCCCCCCGATTAACACCTGAGCCCCCCTGAAAGCCTCAACAGCAACATTTGAGGGGGTTCTCAAATTATAATATTTATTTGTCACTTGCAATGGTCACTAAAATGTTTTTAAGCTTACTATGTCCAGTATTCATAATTCAAAACATTTGTTCACAAATATAATCTATTTCGGCTGGCAGAAGCATTTCCTCGCATAGAATCGAAAACAGACGGCTCTTTAACGGTCGCGTATTCATTCATTCATATGAACGTCAGAATATAGAATTATTTGACGGCACCCCTGAAGACGCAAGACGGCGCCCCGGTTGAGAAACGCTGCTATAGACTACTGATTGGGCCCGGACTGGCCATCGGGAGGACTGGGAGGTTTCCCGATGGCCTGGCCTGTTAAGTGGCCTGTTGGCCTGAGGATTTCTTTATTTTTTGTATGTATTGTAAAACGCAACGCTGCGCAAATGTGGGTCTGCCTCAAACAGGGGGACTGTCTATCTACATCTAGTCTCTTTATTTTCCCCTCAAAATGCACCAGATTGATGCATTTGACTCCAAAATTTAAAAACAAATCGGTATATTGCGCAATAAACGGGAGATGGGACCCCCCGATTATTGACGGGTATTTCGCACACTGGTCTCGGCGCTGGGCTCCGCTCAAAATAGGATTCAAGTCTATTTTTCGACGCGAGGCGTTGCAGAGGCGCCGGGCAGGAAGTGGAACGGTGAAAGCATCAGGCCCATCCCCAAAATAAACTCATTTTGCAGACACTATCACTCCGTAGTCTTTCAAGTAGGAGGAGAAATGCCAGCGTTCTCCTCCGGTTTACAGGCACTGTGTAAATTATATATATAGAATAATTATGATGAATGCATTTTTTTACCGCTAAAATACAGCAACACATCTTTGATTCATGTCGTTTATAACTGGAATATTACAATTATTATTAACTTTGTCTGTACAAAGTAGCCTTTCCAGGAAATATGCCCAAATCAACAAAAACTGCGAGCCGGCAGGCAAGACGCTCTGCTTCTGAAATGCTTCTGAAACGCGCCCGGTAGGGTATGACGCCAGAGGAGGCCGGACCAAAACCGCGGCGCAGCCGTGACGCGACGCAGACGGACCCGGTGGAATCGAGGGGTAAGTCAACTTTTACGAGAACCAGGCTGGGGGGGGTCAAAAGGGCTTGACCAAGGCCGACCCAAAGTGCATGGTGAGCGGACTCATCACCTCCGTGATGAGTCTCCATTGTGATTTGAAAACTTCAATCAGACGAGTCCTTCGGGGGCGGGGAAAAAAACGTGTTCGTCAGAATCGTCACTTCCTGTACTGAGAGTGGAGGTGTCCTGAGAGTGGAGCCTACACCGGAACTGTCCTGAGAGTGGAGGCCTGCAGGCAGGCTCCCAGAGCTTCATCAGCTCTAACTCTGTGTGTTTCTGAGCAGTACAAACAAACAGCACTGCTAATAAGTAGCTTTAAAAATTATTGCTCATTTTATATACTGTAATTCACATGTTTTACTTCAACAACCTTATTACAATGTGAGGAGAGATGTCCTTCACAACGCCATGTTTACAATACAAGGTAAACCCAAAGTCCATAAAATAACCAGATTAACAGATTGCCTCTTGAAGAACATTTTATTCTCTGAGTAGAAAGAAACCAAGCTTGAAATAGCACCTAAATCCCCAAAAGGATAGAAGACACCTGTAAGGACCTTCCAGTGATCTCATGTCAGGTTCCTGGTGAACACGCGCTCCCCTCGCAGGGTGAGGTGCTGCAGTTGGTACTGCAACACCTCCGTGTCCGACGACTCTCTTATTCTTGTTTTGTCCAGATTTAGGTAGTCCAGAGACTTGGACTGGGCCCTCTTCCCTTTAAGCAGACAGAGTGGTAGTGAAGCATGTAGACCCCTCCCAGCTTCCCCCTGGGCCAGGGACCTGAGGATTGGGTCACTGGAGCTGGGCATACGCCTCCGCCTCCGCCCATTGGCAGCAGGAATCTCGTAGGGTTGGTAGTAACGACTTTTTCCTTTGCAGATTCGTGGAGACTTGTGGAGAACAGATTCTCCAGCCTTTGGGACACTGCTCTGGATGGAGTTGGACACCGTTTCTGAGACAGAACCCTTCTCTGGAGGGCCTTCTGACCACCTGTGGGCCAGCTTTAGCAGTTCCTCCCCAGTGGTGAAGCCCACCAGATAATTGGAATCCATGTGGAGGATCTGGTACCCTGCGACAGTGCCTCTGATGGGGGAACAGGGGGTGCTGGAACATCGAGGTCTCTCTCTGTCAGGTTTTAATGTGGCTTTGATTTCAGCTGCAGGAACAATGGAGACGTGTGCTCTTGACCCTCCGTTGATATCCATTTCCATCCTTACAGACTTATCCTGAATAAAGATGTAGAAAAAAACGTTGAGTCATTCTTGTTTCTGGCAAAAAAACAGCAAACACAAACATTCAGCGCCCACATTCAGCAAATATCTGAAGGCAAGACATCCACTCACTCCTAAAGGGCCAGGTCAGTCCTAACTCACGATAACTCCCACTGTAGTAAACTTTTCAAATAATTACACAATTTGCTTTTTTATGTTGTTTTTTTAATAATGGTGGAATTCAACCTCCTCAATTAAAAAATACAGTACAGAAGCAGTCCAGTTTAAAGTTTAGAAATATTGTGATTGTGCATGATGTCCATAGTTAATGGACAAATAAGATTGCTTTGTACAAAATGTGTGTTTTATTATTATTGCAATAAACCAAACCAAAGCAAAGACAAATGTAAGTGAATTTAAAGAAAGGTAATCAGCCTGCCATCTGCTCTCATTTACTCAAGTACTGTACTTCTTCTATCTTTAGCTATTTTCATTTTATCCGACAGTATTTTATACTTATACTCCACTACATTTTAGAAACCAATATTGTACGTTTTTCTCCACAGCAATTATCTGAAATCTTAAGTTACTTTGCAGATTCAAATTATTAGCTAATACAAAACATAGTAATAGGATAAAATTATATTTTTATTGTGCTTTTCTGGGACTCCAAATTGGCTTTACAATATAAGGGAGATCAACAAATAAGAAATACATATTTACCGTATATTGACATATACAGTAATTATTGGTTGGCGGTGGTTCAGCGGTGATGAACACATAAATGCATAAATTCTGCAAATGATCATGCCTGTTCTGCTTACAGGCACACATGTAACAACGCCCTCAGCCCTACATGGAACTACAACTGAAGGTATGGTTTGCAGCTTTGAGGAGGCCTTTGGTTATCTTTGCTTATTCTGTCTTAGGGAAAAAAGGTGACATGTGTCTTGAATATTTTTTACTCATAATGAAGTAGAACTTTGATTTGAAACAAAGTTTATTTTGATGTCTGTGTGACAGTGAGTGAGCCACAGGCCTTTTATTAAGAGGAGTTTTTCCTTTGCACATTTAAGTAAAAACACCTTTAAAAACTCCTGTTCATTTCGCATCATTTGGTAAGCAGGTACAATGTTTTAACTTAATTTCCATTTAACTAAAGTTATCTAGATTAATAACTTTACAAATAACACATTTGTGAGATTAACTAAAACACCCCAGTTAATAACTTACATTAAGATCTTTTTTAGATTAACGATTTTACAGAAGTAATTTGGGATCTCTTCATATTGCTCCATTATGAATGATGAATTTGAACTTTTTTACTGAACCACAGAATGAAAGGGCTGCTGTCATTATTTAACTGAAAGCGAATATCTTAAACACTGACTGATGCACCAGCACGCAGACAGATGAGCAGACAGATGCGCACGCGCACGCGCGCACACACACACACACACACACACACACACACACACACACACACCACACCTCCGTTATGAGTGGTGGTGTTGAGAACATTCGGGAGGAAAGATGGAGACATGCGGAGCATCATGTCCGCTGCTGTCAGGAGAGATACCGTCTCATTCCAACATGTCCATCACTGTGGACATCCACTGTGTATATACACTGTATTCATAAAGCGGAGCCATGTTAAATGTGACGCCCTCATCATGTCAGACTCCGAGTCTCATCACATTGATCCAGTCATGGTGGCGCGTGACCAAGGGACCGCCGTTTACGGGGGAGCACGAGCTGATCTATCTGTGTTATTCTCTCGGTGATCTCCGGCTCTCACCACGATACGGACGGAATAAAAATAAAATCAACACAAACCTGAGTGAAGAGAAAAGATGTCCCTCCCGTCTGCCTCTCTCCTCTCTGCTGTGTTCCGCCAGCCACAGGAACACTTCCGGTGTGTTTCTCCACAGCACAAGCGATTATACAATATTTCAGTAGGCCTATAAATCATTTAAACTATTTGCATTTCAAAGTAAATCATTAAACCCCTAAATGGGCATTCACATATACATATTTTGGAAAATGAATTGATTGCTTTTTTTCCTACACCCATACTACTATTGCAGCCATGTTGCACCCGTGATACACCCATATTATAGCCACATATTACACTGTTATCACACCCATTTTATCCCCCAGCATACAGACACCATTTAAGGGTTACATTATTTGTTGGTTTCAAATATCAGACGACAATATCCACGAGTCCCCGCTGTTGTAATCTTTTTTTTAAATAACAAAAAACGGTTATATCATCAAGTTTATTGAAGCTCTTTCCATCAAATAATAATAATAACAATGTAATGAATAAAGATAAAAATAATCAGAAATGATTTGTTCATTGTGGAAATTGTTTCACTCATACACAAACAGGAGCTCACAACATGCATTGATGGAGACAAGTCAGAGACAGGGGCTCTAAGCACTTAGCAGCTGCTGCCTTGCTCAAAGGTTATCTCTGCAGGAGGCAAACTCCACCGAACACACGTGCCACAGCATTCATATGGAGGCTTACAGCTGTGTGTAAGGAACCAGCAGCTAGCTGTTAGCTCTGCTGCATCACACTCACTGAGCTTCACAATGCCATTCAATTCACAATGCCAAGGCGTTCCTCAAGGATCAGTACTTGGCCCCCCTCGGTCAGATACTCCGCCACTTCAACCTGGACTTCCACTGCTATGCTGATGACACTCAGATCTACCTCAGCACCAAATCCCTCCATAACCCACCCCTTCTACCAGTCTGTTGTGGCCAGTGCACTCTTCTTTGCTGCGGTCAGCTGGGGGGGCAGCATAAGAGCCGGTGACACCAGCAGGATCAATAAGCTGATCAGGAAAGCTGGGTCTTTCATCGGCATCAAGCTGTACCCCTTTGAAGCTGTGGTGGAGAGGAGGACACTGAACAGGCTGTTGTCCATCATGGATAACCCCACCCATCCTCTCCACCTGCAGCTGGACAGACAGATAACCCCACCCATCCTCTCCACCTGCAGCTGGACAGTCAGCGGTGCTCCTTCTCCAACAGACTGCTGCAGCTCCGCTGTCACAAGGACCGATACAGGGAAACATTCCTGCCCACTGCAATAACACTGTACAATAAATCACCTCTGGCTGGAAGATAACTCTCTGCTCCATAGTTTCTCTTGTAATAAAACCACGTTGTACATTTTACACATATATAATCTGTTCAATATTTTATATTCCATGTCATATATTTATGTATATATATATTTGTATATATAATATCTACATGTATATTTTCTATTTCAACATGTATATTTTCTTTCTATTCTTGTTTATTTGTAGTTTTGTTTTATTGTAAAATGCCTTGTCTTTTATGCTGCTGCAACAAAAACAATTTCCCAAATTGGGATCAATAAAGTACCATCTTATCTTATCTTACCCACATCGATTCCTGTCTGACAGCTATTAAAACTTGGATGCAACATAACCTCCTCAAACTGAACAGCAACAAAACAGAACTCCTCCTAATCGGCTCCAAATCCACCCTCAGCAAGGTCACTAACATAACACTCACCATCGATGGCACCATTGTTTCCCCCTCCAATCAGGCACGCAACCTTGGCGTAATCTTTGACCCCACCCTCTCCCTCGAACCTCACATCCGCCAAAACCTCATTTTTCCACCTCCGCAATATTGCAAAAATCCTACCCTCTCACCCGCCCCGCAGCCGAACGACTAATCCATGCCTTCATTTCCTCCCGCCTTGACTACTGCAACTCACTTCTTTACGGCATCAGCAATACTTCCCTCAACAGACTCCAACGGGTTCAAAATGCAGCTGCACGTCTCCTTACGCATACCAAATCATGGCATCACATAACCCCAGTCCTCAAAGACCTCCACTGGCTTCCTGTCTCCCGTCGCATCAACTACAAAATTCTGGTCCTCACCTACAAAGCACTCCACCATCTGGCCCCCCCTTATCTCACAAACCTTCTCCCTCCTTATCAACCCCCACGGTCCCTCAGATCCACCGCAGCCGGACTCCTATCCATTCCCACTCTGCAGCTTTGGGGACAGAGCCTTCTCAGTTGCAGCTCCTAGGCTCTGGAATTCCCTCCCCCAAGATCTTCGTGACTCTGAGTCCCTCAGTCTTTCAGTCCCTTCTCAAAACACCTCTTTTCAACTCTGTCTACCCATAAGCCCCCCCCCCCCCCTCTCAATCAACTTCCTCTTGACTGCCTTTTTTTGTTTATTTTATTTTACTATATTTACTTGTTTGCCTGTCCTTGATTGTCTACCCTCCCTCATACTGTAAAGCGTCTTTGAGTTGTGAAAAGCACTATATAAATAAAATGTATTATTATTATTCAGCTTCAAAAACCTTAGTAGGCCTATTAGTCACAAGTAGTAATAACTAAACTAGTAAAATCATTGAACGCTTGACATGGCCATAGTCAGGGTTATCCTGAAAAGTTACATATACATCGATATGTTCAGCAAAACTATGAAGAAAAAACATGAATTCATAACATTACAACATGTAAAGAATTAAGGACATTTTGAATGTGTACAATGCCATTAGAGCTAACCTACCCTGTACAGTAATGTACTATCAAACCATTTCAAATTGTATATGGTTAAAGAAACATTTAAGCAGAAATCCATTGCGCTTCTCAACAGACCTTCTAGGGCAGGGGTGTCAAACTCTTCATGTGGCCCACAAGAGCTTGCAAATAATATAATATGTTTATTATACGGTTACATGCCACTTTAGAGAAGTACGTTGCCCATAAAGTACATGTCCCACAATGCATCTCCTTTTGTGACATGCACACTGAAGAGACTTGCAATTATTTGCCCCAGACTTCTGCTTCCAGACGTAGTTAATTATGAAGTTATTACCCTATCTGATAATAATCCAATTCAGAGGCAATAATGTAATATAATACATTATTTTATATATATTATATATTTATATATGTATATTTATATAGTTACAACCGGCCCTTTGAGTGCAACCATAATGTTAATGTGGCCCTCGATGAAATTGAGTTTGACACCCCTGTTCTAGGGACAGTAAAAACATTTTGGGACTGATTTTGTGACATCATATATTCAATAAAATGTATTTAATACATGTGAATAAATCCTTGCTATAGAATGAGTCCGTCATTTTGAATCACTCCAAGCTCAAGTACCGTAACATCACATGTATCTCCGAGGGTTATGCTCTTTGTGCAGCTGGATTCAAACTATGTAGACGGATGCTACACCAGAATGTTGCGAGCAGTACTTAACTTCAGCAAGAGTGTACATGTAACCAACAAGATCCTGTACGAGGGAATACCAAGGGTGAGCGAGAAAATTGCAGCCAGGAGAATGAGACTAGCAGGACATTGCCAAAGGCATCAAGAGCTGCCAGCCAGCAAATTGGTGCTGTGGGAACCAACACACGGGCATCGGTCACAAGGACGTCCCACACCAACATACGTGGACGTACTCAAGAATGACGCAGGAGCACAAAGTACCAATGAACTGGCTAGATGTATGGAGAACCAGGATGACTGGAAGCGACGATGGAGGGCTCATCTGAGGACGACCTAGAGAGAGATGTCATATTACATTGTATCTATGAAATAGCAAATGATCCCACACAATGTTTTACACAGTCATGTTGTTGCTCTGGGCGGCTCTGTCCTGTCTGTATGTGTGCTGTCAGCGTCCTCTTTGCAATTTCCCCTGGTTAGCCTCTCTTTGGGAATGCTGTGTTCTTGGCTCATATGAAGCTCAGATGTTACTGACAGCTGTTTTTCTACTCTCAGGTATCCTTGGCGTGAGCACAGGACATGTGTAGCAGGAGAAGAGCAATGGGAGGAGTAAAGAGAGAAGCAGGAGAAGTCGTATAAAGCACATTAGTAGTACACTTTAATTGAGTTTTCCGGTTCGGTAGTTCAATACTTTGATGGTGCATCTTTACTATTATTACATTTTTTTAGCAACCATGACAAACAATACATGTTAAAGTTTAATTTAACAAGTTCATACACCCGTTTGCATAAAGGTCTTAGTCCCTCTGAGCTATCTGGATAAATTGAGGGAAATCCTCGGGAAGAGAGCAGTTTCAGTAAGAACTATATTATACTACACCTCATTGTGAAACTGTAGCTTTTATTTAACGTTCAGGTTTTTTTTAAGCGAGTCAGAAATGTACTCACACATTCTACAGCATGTCTCTAAAGCCAGCACTGTCTTGCACCATGCTGCTGTACACTGATTGGTACACCTTGGACACATCCAGAGCTGAAGGCCTGAGCCTGGGGTCTTCCCTCTTACACTCCTGGTGGATCTGAAAGAGATGGAAATGGACTACATCCCCCCCAGGTACCCTTCCCATCAGGAACCATGTCACGTCAGGGATCTTCCAGATGTCTGTTCTCTCATCGTACTCAGGCATGAGATCGTCTGAAAATGGCGTTCCTGCGTTTCTGAAGGGCCACAGCTGCTCTGGGGCAACAAAGTCCCCAGTGAGCTCCCGATGACCACATTTTACCCCAAGGCCTTTGGGTGTGTCCACCTCAGGCAGCGCATCGAGATCGTTCACCACCAGGTGAAAGTCACTTGTCAGCAGAAACTGGGACAAGGTTTTTTCCAGGCTGTTGGAGTCACACATGACCCGCCGCCCAGCTGGGCTGTTGTGGAGGTAATGCAGGATGAGGACGTAGTCTATAGCCAACCTCAGCCGGGCCTGCCATGTATTGTGTTGCTGGTGCTGCCGTTGTTCAAGAATACCTTCCAAATTAAGGAGCGGGCCATGTGGATGGTGCTCCGTGACCTGGGTGTGGTCTTCAAGGCAAAAACCCACCAGCTGCACCACCCGAGGGCCCTGCAGGAGCTGTAGCATAGACAATCCATGGAGGAAATCCTCCAGGTAATCTAGAGAGGACAGTTTGGACAAAGCTACCTTTTGACCCCTCCATTCTGCCAAATAGACCTGGGGGAAGAAAAGTGGACGATGAGGTCGGTAATGAGGAGTGAGGGCTGAGCAGAGGAAACATTGAAAACATAGGACATTACCTGAGGGACAGGTTTGTGTTCTTCCAGTAAAGAATACAAACTTAGTGCAAATTACTAATTTCCAATTGATGAATGCAACTTGTACATTGGTAAGAGTGCATTTATGAGATAAGCATGATCAATACTCCCCAATAGCTCTGCAAGGTAACCTGTTCTGCTTCAAATGACAAAAACATGCCCTGGTAAGTGGAACAATTACAAAATAGGATGCAATCGATTAATTCGGATCAGTTTTCAATGCACACAACAATGGTTCCTCTCCTGGTTTAAATCCTATCTCCTTGACAGACATCAATTCATCTCCATCAACAACTCCAAATCCCCCACAGCCCCAGTCAATCATGGCGTCCCTCAGGTTTCTGTACTTGGTCAACTTCTGTTCATCATCTACATCCTCCAATTGGAAAAATTATTTGACAAAACCAACTCGAGTTCCACTTTTATGCCGATGACACACCCCGACTGGATTATCGCAACAGCATTCTTTATGGTTCTCCTGCATACATTCACAAAAAACGTCAGTATTTCCAAAACTCAGCTGCCGATCACATCACCCCTAGCCTCCGCGACCTCCACTGGCTCCCTATCAAACACCGTATTGACTTTAAAATCTTACTATTCACTTTCAAAGCCCTCAACAACCTTGCCCCCCCTACCTCAGTGACCTCATCCAATCACACACCCCTACCAGTCGCCTCAGGTCTGCTGAAGCTAACCTACTGCAGCCCATCAGAACCAAGCTCCGGACCTATGGTGACAGGGCCTTCTCAGCAGGGGGGGGAGCATCTCCTCTCCTCTGTAAGGAGCTGCTGCTGCAGGGGGGATACATGCTGCAGGACTTCCGCACCGTGGAGCGGGTGTCTGCAGGATCGGTAAATGAAATCCAACATTCAATGTTCTTGGGAGGCCGTTGTTTATATTTGTGACTTTGTCATACTGCTGCTACTCCCGGTAACTTCCAGACACTTTCTACGCTCGCTCAACTTCTTTCTCGTTCTACACATGCACATGCCACACACGTATCATCCCCCCTCCCACTGGCTCTATATCATTGTAAAAAGCCCTGACAACTGTAGACAGCAGACAAGAACACTGACAACACTAGTTGTTGGTGACAACAGCAACAACAGAGCTACACTTCATACCAAACTACTACTAAAATGAATTTATAAAAAAATGTAAACTGAGTTGTCTCTTGATTGATAACATAGGACACATTAATTGATTAAGTGTTGAAGAAGTCATTGCTCCAGTTTTTTTGGTAAGTGAAATTCAAGGTTCTAGTATTTAATCTGTATGGGAGATTTGCACTTCAATTCACCCCTTTTTAAAATGTTGTCAACATCTTGTTGACAATGAAAATAGCATCTGAATTTCTTGTAAATCTGATTTGGCTGGTAAATCCTGCATTAGAACTGAATGGGGAATTGACATGACTTGAGGCCAATTGCATTTCCCTCCTTTAATTCAGTTAACACAAAACCCAATGTTGCCTTTACAAGACTACCTACCTTTTTAACAGCTCCATGGCCAATCAGCTTCAGCTTGCGTACTTCGGCATCTATCTGTGAACACTGGAGCCAAGGTGTGAAGTTTTTCATGTTTGTGATTTTAAAATGCTGAGGCACGTGGCCTGCATGAGATGAAACCAGCTGTTCATCAGTCTGATACAAAGAGTCCAGATACAGGTAGATCAAGGCATTGCTGAGGAGCAAGGCAGCTAGGCACACTGCCACTACTGGAACACCTTCGGAGATCAAACTGCTACTGCTCCGACCCATAGTGCCTCGTATCTGAAATAGAAAACAAAGTAGGGAGAGCATGATATAATAGCTACAGCTCAAAACAGTTGATCAGTTAACAGTTTTAGAGCACTGAGACGAAACATCTTCAGATAAGATAAAAATTACTCTATTATACGATTAAGTGTACAATAGTGTAATAAAATAACAGGAGACATTTATTCAGAATAAATGATAGGAACACAGACCAAGACACAGTTTTCATACAAGTAATTTGCATTAAAATATACCAGGGTTCTAATGTCTTTCCAACGAACAATCATAATCAGCCTACTACCAATACTCAAAATATGTCTTATAACCATATAAAACAGCTTTTAAAGTCTTTAAAGCATTGATATGATTGCCAAATGGAGTGTAATATCTACAAATAATACCATAGATTTAGTTTTTCCACATTAAAAGCACCCACAAAAGACGGCAGTGGCTCAGTCTGTAGGGACGGCGGTTCCCATCCCAATCGGACCAAAATAAAAAATATATATTGAGTGAGCTGGTAGCTGGAGAGGTGCCTGTTCACCTCCTAGGCCACTGCCGAGGTGCCCTTGAGCAAGGCACCTAACCTCGAAACTGCTCCCTTGGTGCCGGATAACTGGCAGCCTCTCTGCTCTGCATGTGGTTGTGTGTGTGTGTGCATGTATATCCTCTGTGCTACTTTGTGCATGTATATCCTCCCCTGTGTGTGTAATGTGTGTAAACACAACAGAGTGGAAAAAGAAACTTTCTTGTGAGGGATTAATAAAGTATGTCTTCTTCTTCTCATAACACATTTAGGATGCATTGATATCTGCTTGAAAAGCCCACATTCAAGGGGGGTGTTTGCCATATAGTTTTAGCAGTGTGTACAGGAACGCGACCCTGGGCATTAACTCAATTGCTTTTTTGTTTCTGTATTTTTAAACATTGAAACCTAAGCTGCAGCCCAGCCTCTGCACTACAGTTTTAAGCCAGAAGTTTACAAATTGTGTCAATAGATGTATATCATTACCTATTAATATTGCATTGGGTTTAAATCCTCAACATTCCTACACAAAACCATTTGCCATAGTGTTGTTTGTCAAGTCTTTTGTCCCCTCTGTGATGTAAATGATTGGAGCTCTGTCATCTGACAACACCTTTAACTTTACGAAAATACGAAAATTAACTAAATGGGTATCATTTATATTATTATTTGTATATCAAACCGACTGTGGGGCTTAGCGGGCAAGAAATGTATTTGATGAGTTATCAAATAGAGTTTATCACCAAGCCTTAGGCCCTAGCCACACGAAAACGAACCGAATTCGATATCAAAAATGTCTTCAGAAATCAGAAATGTGTCCTTCCACACAAGACCGCATGACCTGCTGGAGACGCTGTAGTACATATGCCGGGCCTGTAAGTGGCGCTGTACTTCCGCCACAAAATACACCAAAAGCAGCGAAGAAGACTTCCCGAGCATGCATGGTTGCCCTTCTGTTTATTTTCCGCGGTGGATTTAGCAGCAGAGGTGGGGAGAGGCAGGGCTCTGGTTCTTTTTCTCCCTCCCCGAGGCAAGCGTGTGCTCCTGCTGTAAATCTCCCCGGTAGTCCACCAGCAGATGAAAAACACCCACATCTCCGCCTCTTACAAGGGACCAGGGAACCGTGCGGCAGAGTTTCCGTTAGAATTTTTTTTCTGTCGCCTGTCAGCGCAACTTACATGATGCAGTTTTAACACAGTTAAATAAATAAAGGGCGGTGCCGGCCGTCAGCGAACCGAGCTCGGCCGTCAAAGGCCCGCTGGGCGACCGGCTCGGTTCGCTGACGGCCGGACGTACTGTGATTCTCCAGAACACACAGTTGGCCAGTCCGCCCCTGTGTAGCATATTATTTTCGATGACAGATGAGCAGATCGCCACTGGGCTTTCAACTAAAGACACAGCCACGCAAAAACTGTGGCATGTACAGCTCCTTATGGGTACTGCAATGTGTGAAGTGCGCTACACCCCTGATCGTTTCACCATGGAGGAAAGCAGCAGAAAGTCGACTGGAGTTAAAGAGAGCGGGGCCTAGGAGTTATCCTTCTGCGCTGCGTTGCGTGCATGGCTTCCTTCTGCAGGGAGAGACGCGCTCTGCCGGCGGTCTCGTTCAGGATCCGAAAATACAATTTAAATATTTTGCACACTTATTCCTAGTGTGCCACTGGTTACGTTCCCGCGTGCCAATGGTGGCACGCGTGCCAGGGGTTGCCGACCCCTGGTCTATAAGATAGAGAACTGTAGCGGATACGACCCGTTTCGTTACCGTGTGGCTTGGGCATAAATAATGGATATTCAAGATTTACAGGGCAGTCTCTCCCAATGTAAGTCAATGGGTAAACAAACTATTCTTTTTGGGTTTCAAGATACAACGTGATAGACACGTTAGTTGAAATGCACCTGTATTAGCCTACCACTACAAAATGTGCAAGAAGCTGGCGCTCTTCGTGGGGGCCTGGCCTATGAAAACGCCATTTTACCAAGAAACGCTCCAGGAAGGAGTAGAGCCTGTGCTCGGCCGGGTGCTCCGGCAGGGGAGCAGGGTGCTCCGGCGGGGAAGCAGGGTGCTCCAGCAGCACCATGAGCACTGAGCTACCACACACTAAAAGCATCATAAGTAACAGAGATGATTAACTTAAATAACGACTTTTGACATCGGCTACTGGTGTGTGGGAGCAAACTTGACGTCAGCATGAATGTTTAGGATAACATCTCTCACGGTTAACAACCAGCAACTGTAACGTTATGCGTATGTAGACAGAGAGGCAGGCAGGCAGACAGACACGATAACTTAGCTGTTAACACGATAGCGCCACTAACCTGTAGCTGTGGGTTCACATGCTTTCAGAATGCCGCAGACACGAAAACAAAAACAACAACTCACTCGTACTAGTGTAGCGATTCAACATGTGCATTTTGGCTCCAGATCCACCAGTAGCCGGATCGAGAACTCGAGACTTCCTGTCATATTTCCAGAATAAAAGCCTCACGTTAAAAACATGTTTTGTTTGTTTTTAATCGCCATTTGTGGGATGGGATCATATACGTTTTGTGTGTGTGTGTGTGTGTGGGGATGTGTGTGGGGGTGTGTGTGTGTGATTGCATATTCTGCGAATGTTACGTTTATGTTACGTTTTTAGGTGAACGAGCTTTTATTCTGAAAGCGGAAGTGTCGTTTGATGCGGACTCCTAGCAAAGCAGACATTTATCTCTTGTCTGTCAGGCGATTGAAATACTTCCAGACTCAGCGAACAGGTACATTTTTTTTATCTTTAAAGCTTATCTCTTAAACATTTTCCGTCGAGCTGGGTTGCAAGCTTTCAGTACACTTACAACAAGTTAGATTAAAGCTATCAAAGCTCAGACTCGATCCGTCGAAACCTGTCAAAACACAGCAGCGCAATAGATTGCGGAAGCTAACGTTAGCTTGAGTACAATATTTTCATTAGCTAACGTTGGGAGTTCCCGGATAAATACAGCTCGTTTTCATCTGAGCAGGAAGCTCACAGCGGTGTGTTTACATGTATCTACAGCTAGCTGCTCAGTGCTAGGTCCACATCTCCAACCTCAGGCTTCCTATTTAAGCCATTCGTTTAGGCGTGACACATATGTGTGTATCCATAACGGTTTCTTTGAAAACCCAAACAATTATTAATTTGAACAAATTGGAAAAAAACACACTCGCATACGTATTTTGTTCAGGTTCTTTTATTTATTTTTAAATTGAAACCACAACCGTGTAGCCTAAAGCTGGAATATTAAGAGTAAGAGTGAGTTCCGAGGTGAGAGTGTTAGTGCTGCAGCAGGCTACGTGCAGTTGTCGGTGAGTGGGATGAGCCGTTTCCATAGTTCCCTGAGCTGAGGAGGCTGTGATGTCACACCCTCTCTGTTGTTCCTACCTCACTGTTAGCGATGAGTCACCAGCTGATTATTTTGCTCGGTTATTATAACATCCTCTGGGTTTCAAAGTAAATATGTCACACTGATGTGAACAGGGTGAAGGTGATATGGTAAATGCCATTGGACCGTAAGGTTTATAGCTGGGGTTGGTGGCAGTTTAATATATTTGGTTTGAATTAAACTATTCCGAGAACCTTTTGCAAATCAATAAAGATGACTATGGAAGAGAATTAGGGCCAAACAATTTATGTGCCTTAATAAATTATCAACTTCATTTCCTTGATTTGACCAAAACCAGGGGCGGGTCTAGACATTATTAGGTGGGGTGGACAACATCAGGCACAGACTCAGAGCAGGGCTGCACATGTATATCACTTGAAAATGTAAACTGTAAAAGGACAGCCATACTCTCTAGAAAATGCATTATTAACAGCACAAATTCAAAAGAAGCAACTTCACATGTTCAGTTAAAGATCCAGACAGGGGCGTTGCTTGGGTCTAGGCCTGTCGCGATAAGCAATTCATTGACTTATCGTACGATAAATAAAAATGAACTCGATAACTTTTCTGACCTCGATAAATTGCCTTTTACATGCGTGTTTGTTTACATAAGGAAGTGACCAGCATTTTAGCCAGGCGCGCTGTGACTGCCGGCCAGGCGCGCTGTGAGGGGCGGCGCTCACACACAGCGCGCTGTGAGGGGCGGCGCTCACACACAGCGCGCTGTGAGGGGCGGCGCTCACACACAGCGCGCTGTGAGGGGCGGCGCTCACACACAGCGCGCGTTGTGGCTGCCGGCCAGGCGCGCTGTGAGGGGCGGCGCTCACACACAGCCAGGTCAGGACACTCCTCGTGCCGCAGTGTAGCAGCCAAATTAATAATATAGAGACAAGCAGGAGACAACATGTGACTTACTCGAGGGGAATTTGAAGTTAAATGGAATTGGTTGCGAAACCTAACTCCATCTCCGGTGTGGGAATATTTAGGATTTAAGCCAAATCAATGAGGCGAACCTACGGACTTGAATGAGCCGTTATGTCGCATTAGTTTTAAAAAGGTAGCAACAAAAGCTAGCAATACGACCAACCTTAAACTGCACCTGAAACACAACCTACCCATTCCGTTTTCCCAGCTGGGAGCAAACACGGCAGCTGGAGATGGAGAGCCCCCACCTTCCCGACAGTTTACAATCAAAGATGCATTTGCCCCACAATGCAAACATGTTGGTGTTCCTTGCTCGAAATCTTTGATTGATACAGATTTGGATATGGTTGAGGTTTTTTTTGCTTGTGAGACAATGTGTGCTCATATTTATTTATTTATTTATTTATTTATTTGTATATATATATATATATATATATAGCCGAAGGACTGTTTAAATGCCCAGCATTCGGCGCCACTTGATGACGTAGTATACTTGAAATAGTGGCTCTGCAGCAGCTTTACTCGACATTGATAAACGGCCCGTGTTTACTTCCTGTCTGTCTTCTTCTGGTGACTTATGTGACGTTCAACGCTCTCTGTGTTTCAACCTCTTTCCTTTCTCCCTCCTCTGCAACGTTCATTATTTTGCTTAGCAGCTGTGTGTTATTGAGTTTTAAAAACCTCTGAAATGTCCTTGACTAATCAGAACAAGTATTCGACTAAGCGGTGTAATGTGTTCTATAAGACTTGTTGACAGCAAGGGCTAGAGATTGAACCTTCGACCTTCTGATGAGTGGACAAGTCTCCTGAGCCTGCAACTAATTCAGAGAAAATGTTTTTAAAATCCAACGTGGTCTGACTGAAGGAGCATATAACTCTGTACCCTTGCAAAGTGCACTACGGAACCACAAAGATGAAATATGTTTCTGGAGTTCTAATATATTTTTTTGTATAGTAAGAATCGTTTTATATAAAGTGTGTGGCAGTGGGGTTGAGTGTGCGTTAAGCTAATTTAGTCAGTCAGCCCAATCATACAAATACAATACGCAACACTAAAACTAAAACTAAATAAAAACTCCCAGCAGCACTGCAACAAGCGTTGTCATAACAACTTCAATTTATATAGCGCCTTTCATAAACCCAATGAGGCGTAAGAGTGCAAGGTTTCTAAGGCATTGAGAAAGTCGGTATGTGATACTTTATTAATCCCATACAGGCAGCTGATTAGTTTTGAGCTTGTTATTTTTATAGCTTTACTGTGTCATTTTATACCTTTGTTCTTCTTACTTTTTGATTTGGGAGCTATTTAATTCTGTCTACAGTTTTTTCTAATACAACCAGAGATATTTCCTTCTAATTTAGAATGTTCTATCATAATCTACAGAACGACAAATAATGTCACAGCAGATTGTGTCAAAAAGATCAATAATATTTACCACATTTAAATAGATAGAGCCAACTGTGGTTTTATATACTCGGTTTGTGTCTCCTCGCCCTGGCATTCAGTTAACACACATGCTTTTTCAGGTGGTCAAGACACACCTTTGACTCATCTTAGCTACTTGGAAGATACAAGTGTTACAATCCAACATGCTGAAGGAGTGAGGTCCAGCAATACCTACCCTCAAACCAAGCTGAGCAAGTAGCACAGCTGGGACAGGATCTCTCAGTGCAGTTTACCACCCTGTCTTTCCCCACAGTTAATATCTGACGGCCTGTTTCACATCTGTTTCAGACGGCAGCACAGCAGCAGCAGACAGGATGGAAGTCCCTGTGTCCTTTGTGCTGGTGCTAGCATTCATCTGTCTTAGCCACAGCCTGGAACTACAAAATGCACTGGACAGGTTGAAAAGGTCAGAGAAAAACGCTTTTTATGCTTTGGTTATAATTTTTTGGGCGATGTAAAACAACATTTAAAAATTTGGTTTGGAAATACACATTTTATTACATGAAGCATTTTACTAATTTATCTTGTTTAAGACAACATTTAACCCACCTGCCTAAAGGTGCCCAGTAGAGTTTTCTAACTAACCAAGATACGTTCATATTCAGTGTGATCTTCTTGGTTTCCTGAAAGTGACAAAAACATGTTGAAATCATTTCCTTCCTCATAGAACATTGCTAGGCAGTTGGATATTGTTGTGTCACAGCATCTTAAATGAAAATCCAAATCCACAAATATACTGTTTGTACTACAAGCACTTGCACTTTTTATCAAAAGTGGATTTGTTTAATTCAAATACAAACTGTTTAATCTGAAAATCTGAGTCTTAATTAATGTTCTCATTCGGGGGACATTGGTGAAAGTGTGTCATGGATTGGGTTTGTTCAAGATGAGTTGTAGCTGAAACAGCATCATGCTCTCTCTCTGACACGGCATGAATATGAATTGTGTAACAGTTTCCAAAAAAACATTATATCTGCATTGTCTCTGCCGAGAATTGTTACCAAATGGAATTAATAAGCAGGAATCATAATCGTCAAGTGGAGGATTTACCTAACCTTACTTTAAAGGCATGAATCCTACAAAAAATGTTGTTGCATGAAAACATCTACTTTCTTGACTGGGTGTATTTTTGTATAGTGTGTTGTTAAAGTGAAGCTTAACTCATTGAGTGTCCTGTAATGTTTTCTCGTAAGGTCTCAGGAACATGTGGTGTCAGACCCCAGTGACTGTGTGTCCAGGACCAGGCAGCCAGTCTCAGCAAACCCTCACAATTTTTCTGTGGACATTCGGATGCCTGCTGTTGTCCCAGCTGCAGTGAGTCACTTTTTTGAAGCATAGTGAAGGGTCTGTATCGTTCACTTTAATAGTGTACTCATCATTCGAGATGAAACCATCAATGAATTCATCTAAAGTGAATCAATAGAAAGTGAATCTGCGGTTATCTTAATCATGTTCTAAGTAAGGTATAATGTGCACATTATTATAACTATTATGATAATTGTATTCTTTTTAGAGGGCTACTTACTAAATAAATCAATGATTTTACAACATAGATTTAGAAAAGGATTTGTTTTGCTTTCGCAAAGACAAATTGTCGGTTCTACTGCGTACCAATGGCTGAACTGCGAGGACAGCACTGATCAAGGTTTTCTGTAACTGTCCAAGTCTGTTCACATTTTCTTTTCATGAACCAGTCTTTAAACATTGCAGAGCCCATACCGAAGCCCTTTCTCACGTATCAAATTTTGACCCACAAATCGATGTCAGGGGCGCCATGTTGAAGGACATCTAATTTCTCTAAATGCACATCGGGGATCGAGCATGGATGAGGCTCTCTGGAGGAGCTATAACCGAGGATACACTGATGCCGTAACTTTTCGTAACAAGGGTTTCAAATCAGCAATTTTAATAATACAAGATAACTCAAATAAAACAAAAAAAATCCTTAATAGCTTTTTTTTCTGTGCGAACCTCTTTTATTTTTAAATTGGATGTTTCTAAGCTGTTTGGTTTTTGAAACAGTGCCTGTAAATAAAACTTTATAAACAAATTGACATGTCAACCATTTTCTACACTAGACATGTATGATAAGTAAATACAAAGAGGTAAAAACATGAGGTAACCATCAAGTTGTTAACCTCTGTATGTCGGTATTAAATGTCTATCTTGTTGTGCAGTTTATCAGTGAATGTTTGAACTAATGGTAAACACTGTGTTTCCTGACGGACACACAGCGTTGGTCGATCAGGTAGAGCAGCAGGTGAAGTATGGACCGATGCAGACTCGCTGCTGGAGGGCTTGATAACCCACTACCCCTCCACACTCGTTGGTTTGGAACAGCACTTAATGCGACGGACCCTCAACTGGAGGGGTAGTGTGTAGGGGTAGGGTGTAGGGCGTGGTTTGGGATTGGGCCTAAGTGCTGTTCCAAACCAACGAGTGTGGAGGGAGAGCGAGGGGTAGTGGGTTATCAAGCCCTCCAGCAGCGAGTCTGCATCCGTCACGCTTTTTACAAACAGTTCCTGCTGATAAACTGCACAACAAGACAGACCTTTAATATCGTCATACAGATGTTAACAACTTCATGGTTACCTCGTATTTTTTAAACTTAGCATCATATACTGTACCAGTGTCTAGTCTAGAAAACTGTAAACATTTTCATTTGATTATAAAGTTGTGTATATTTACAGGGACTGTAAACCAAGCAGTTTGATAGACATCAGATAAAAAAAGAGGTTTATAAAAAAAAAAAACGCCACTGAAGATGTTTTGAGTTTTATTTTAGTTATTATTTTTTGTGCAAGGGATGCTGATTTCAAACCGTTGTTACGGCATTTCCTGTTTCTGCCAGAGGAGGGGGGGGGGGGTTGGTTCCAAAGCTTGCTACTGTTTTTACACCCTCCACCTGACTACAGACAGAGTTCACTCCATCACGGAGGGGGTAGGGTGTGGTTTGGAATTGGGCCACTGTTTACTTCCTGTCTGTCTTCTTCCGTTTCCCCCGTTGGTGTTTACTTATCGGAGCAAAGACAGTTTACAGATCAAGATCTGGTGCATCTCGTTTCATACTGTTCTTTTAAAAATAATGATTTATAATTGTGAGCATTCTGGCTCACACTAGGGTTAAAAACTGACGAAGGAGAAGGTGGTTTGGGGAAAAATAAAACTGTTTATTTCCACGGAGCGGAAGTTCACAAAAACCACAATTATAGTTAGCCCCGCTAGGTCCTGAGGCTGCTCGGGGTCCGTGGATCCTTGGCTCAGTATCCAGCCTACTGCAAGCGCGAGAGCAGAACCAGGTTACCAGCATTTATACTGAGAGCTTAATTACCTGATTCTGATCAGCTGTCTGGTCTCCGGCCGAGCCACTCCCATCCCTCCAGCAGCCGGCGCCCTAACCACACCCCGCTGCCACAATCATGTAGGTGAAATATGTGATAATTCATCTGAACAACAAAACGGACCACATACATCTTTCTTCATTTAGAAATAATTATATTTATTTTCCTCATCTGATGTTTCTTCTATTCACTTTGATTATGAATACAATTACATTCATAGAGAAGATGAGAGTTTGTCAGCCAGAAACATTATATATATATGTATCGTCATTTTCATTCAGGCTGATAATTGTTGAGCGTCAGCTTTTATAGGCTACTATATAAGTTACCTAATTTCTCCTTAAACTATTAATGCGTGTTCTGTGTTCTTACAACACTTTAATAATATACTGGATTATCAAATGATGTATTTCAAATAAATTAATAAATGAAATGAAAAGGTTTGGTGGCCCTCAGCAGACAGTCCAGGTGTGTGTGGCCTGCTGCTGGCTCTGTTCATCCTATTTCAAAATGTAACGCTTCAAATGGTGCTTTACAGCTAATTATTTTACCTGACAACATGACCAGAGAGAATACAATTGGCCGGACATCTACCGATTTTTCTGGTCGAAGTCTGGTAAATACCAGCTGAAGGAAACACTGCTGTACACATAACTCTGTTTTGCTTTGTACTTTCAAAAGAATGCGTCATGAAGTTCTGCTGCTGAACATTTCACAAATGATGACTGTAACAAATAGAACCATTGTGTTCTCTAATGTTTCAGTCGGACACTTACCTGTGCACAGCATTTTCGGTGCCAACTAGTCAAGATGCCTATATTGGTGAGTATATTTTCTTTGAAATCTTATTTCATAGTTTTTTGTCATTTTTATTTTTATCTTTGATTTTATATTTAATTAATTATTAATCTGTGTGAATCTGTGCCGTCCTGTTTTTCATTCTTACCATGTTGCTGTTTAAACCACTGAATTTCCCCACGGGGATTAATAAAGGTCCATCTTATCTTATCTTATCTTATCTATTGAAGTTTACAGAAAACATACAGTATGTAGCCCATCTTTAAAGGCAAAAGTCAGACACTGGTTAGCTCAGTGGTTAGAGCAGGCTGTTCATATGTGACATGCTCCATCATATCATTCACATCCAACCATTTGGAAAGAGGATAGTCTTAGCTTTCCAATGATATCCCTATTGTGTTTGCTTTTCAGCAAAAATATTTTACATGACATAATGATTGTTACCAAGACACAATTTTGAGAAAAAGGCCCTTAAAGTTAGCTGACAATATTTAAGCGATAATTATTTCAGGAGGGGGCTCAAGGCTTAATATTTGGGGGCATAGCACCCCTTGGCACCCCCTTAGGACCACCGCTGGATTAGCCATGATTGGGAAATTTGTGTTGGTCATAATAAAACTTGTTAGCAGGCTGCCCCTCTCATAATGATCAACAGGTCAACATATGTGCTCTTTGCTGCCCAGAACTGCCCAGGGACACAGAGTCCTTTCCTCTGTCTCCCTCTTTTAACATGGCATCTATCAATTTAGGCACTTTCTGGACCAAAACATATCTTTAAAAAAAATACAAAAACGTCATTGGTAACTAGACAGTCCAAAGTCACAGCAGCAGTACTTATTGATTTAAAAAAATAATGAAATTAAGTACGATCAAATAATTGACAAGTTTAGGCAGGACACATATTTAAAAAAAATCTGTTTGATGTAAATGCCTGTATGGATTTTATTTTAGATTTCATGAAACTGATGAATCTGAATACGACACAAATGGCCAGAGATAATTCATTCATACCCAAAGTGTGTTGAGTAGGTAAAGCATGTAATTAAATGTAACATATCTCAACCACAGTGTTTTCTCTTCTTCAGTGGACTTCATACCTCATGCCAGTATGGACACAGTTCATCACATGCTTCTGTTTGGCTGCCTGACTCCCGTGTCCACCAGCAGTTACTGGTAATGTCACATTTCACACAGGTGCATTATCATGGATAATGCACCTGGTGGCAGGTGAGAGGAGATGAGCCAAATTATGCAGGCATATCTTACACTGTTTACAGAAAATGACACTAGATCCTACACATTTCACCTAAAAATCTACATCTGGTTTCAATTCGAGAAAAATGTCTCAATCATTGAATTTTAAAGAAATGAAAAACGTTTAGATTGAATTCAATAAATAAACTTACACAGACATACGGTTAATGTTAGTGCCAAAGTAAACACGCATATGGGTTTTAGCACTTTGGTTGAGTTACATATTCTTGCACTACTGTTAGTTAGCAGTAGATAACAGTAAATGTGGCCTTAGTCTCTTCCACACAGATTCTTTTTATAGAATAAAATCATGCAGAGCTTTTTTTGGGAGAGAGTTACTTAAGAAGGGGAGCTCTGTAGCCTTGTATCTGACCACGACCAAGGCTACATACATGTTTTCTACTTGATTCGATTTGAATGTATATTTACACAAAGCCTTAAGGAGAAGAAGACTTGCAAGACTGCAACTGACATAACCCTTAGATCAGGCTTAGAACAACATGTAAAAACTAGGTGAGCATAAGACCAGGCGTAGGGGTGCAACAGACCCCCAGTACTCCAAATCAAAGGTTAGGCAGACACAAAATAGACTTGGAAGAAGAGCATTTTGACTTTACAATGATATGTCAACTAGCCACTCGCCCTTATTGGCAATGAAGTTTGGCGACCACTCTGTCATCATGCGGGCGGACATTTACGCTTTCCAGCAGCAGCAGCAGCAGCAGGCAGTAAACAATACATACACATACAATAAACTCTGATAAACCCAATGTACATTACCTGCTCAGCATCCAACAGCAGCAGACACATAAAGATACTA
Organism: Dissostichus eleginoides; assembly: GCA_031216635.1. Lineage (NCBI taxonomy): Eukaryota > Metazoa > Chordata > Actinopteri > Perciformes > Nototheniidae > Dissostichus > Dissostichus eleginoides. Next base: position 30,032,519 of record CM062282.1, read on the forward strand.
CTGGCAAACAAAGTGGATCATTTAGACCTAAACAGAGCTAAAGGAGGATTGAATACTAGACGTAAATTACTCCACAACCCCTAAGTACATTTCTATATACATTTTACTCATTTATTTATATTGCCCCCTTTTTGTTTTTTGCTACTCTATAAACTTAGTATGGGACATTAACATACATCTAAAGCAAGTAACTGATACACCGCGCCGGCTGGTAAAGATTTCTATGAAGGCAGCTCTGGTGTGTCTTCGCTCATTGCTCCTCAAATATCCTTCCTTTCTTTAATCTGCACAGAGCAGAATAGCTTTGAGACAGTCTTCAAGATGGCGCAGGAGAGTGGCTTTCACTAGGTGCACAGATCCTGTGGGATGCACCCTCAGACATTTCTGCTCTGATTGTGTGCTAGTCCTTTAAAAAGGAAGTGACTGCCTCTTTGAATGCCCTCGTATTCTCTCTGTTTCTTTAATGAGGTGTTGACTGAGCTGTTTCTCTCTGAAGGGACTGTGGAAGTGTACAAGGCACCTGTGAGGATGAGGCATCCATTATGTACGCCTGGGCGCGGAATGCACCACCTACAAAATTACCCAAAGGTATGTTTGTTCACAAAAGTATCAGATATACTGTGTTTTTTCACTACAATGGCGGAATGGTATTCTCTGGGTAGATAAAATGGGCGTAATCCCACAGCTAACAGTTCAATGTCCGGGCTACAGAAACGCTCCTTCACAGTAACATGTCCAGGATTACACCATCGTTTGTTCACATACAGTGCAATCCCTCCTCCTTTCTTCTTACCGCTCAGAATAACGTCCCTGTCCGCTCGAACGCTCGTGAAGCCGGGGAGAGCTGTGTTGTTACCCGGGATGAGCAGGTGCAACCATGTCTCCGTAAAAAACACATGATGCTGCACCCACGGTATTACCACTGCGTCTTCGTCAGCACGCCGAGCTCGTCCATCTTATTCCCCAAAGCCCTCACATTCCCCATTATAATAGCCGGTACGGAAGGTTTGTATCTCCTCTTCTTCTTCGTCTTCCGCTTGGTTCCAGCCCTGCAGCCCCGCTTTAGCCTCCGAAGCTCCTCCGGGATGTCATGCCTGGCTCCGGGCAGCACGGGTCGGCACAGCGTAATCAGCTGCTCACAGGAGTAAACAATGCTGTCACTCTTCTGAGCATGGCTCTCCGTCACAAAAAGTGAAACAGAATAATGACCTGGAACAAAATGTGGCCATAGTTAGTTAGAAAACTAAAATAAATATCCAAAGAAAAAAGTACAACTAAGAGAATAAAAGTAGTAAATAGACAAAAAAATAAGACACAGGGAGCTGCTTCAACAGGCAGCCACCTAACACGGCGCCAACTGCTTGTTTGAATCAGATGGCTCATTTCCACCGCAGGCCTCACTCGACTTAGTACGGTTTTGTTAGGCCTTGTTAGGCCTTGTTAGGCCCGGCTCACTTTAATGCTGCGCTTCCATTACAGTTTAGGAACTGGGGTAGTATCTATAGTAATGCAGTGTAGGCGGAGCCGTGACGTCATCTTCAGAAAAACAACATCAGCCGTTAGCTGTTAGCACTCAAGCTCACAGCTCCTCATATCTGTTCAGAAACTAGACAAAAGTTAAACAAGGTAAGGTAAGTTTATTTATATAGCACATTTCAGGCGCAGAGGCATTTCAAAGTGCTTTACATGATCATTAACACATGATAGTAGAACAGAGAGGAACACAATAAATAAACATAATGGAATAACAGTTTCATAAAAACAATGCATTAATGAGATACAAAATAGTTTAAAAACGACATTGTAAATACGGTAAGTGCTAAAACAAGTTAAAATGCTTCTGGGTAAGCAGCTCTAAAAAGTAGTGTTTTTAGCCTCGACTTAAAAGACCATTTAATGCTTTATAAGTTAACAATATAATTTTGAAATCGATTCTGTAAGCTACTGGTAGCCAGTGCAGAGATCTGAGTACTGGGGTGATGTGTTCTACTCTTTTTGTTTTGGTCAGGACTCTGGCAGCGGCGTTGGATTAGTTGTAGTTTTCTAACCGATTTTTTACAAGTACAAACCACAGACTGTCTGTGTCATGGCGAATACAGTCGCTGGTTTATTTATGTCTGTATAGGCCGTTGTTGTGAGTGTGGACGGTCGGAGCATATAGTGCGTTAGCTTAGCCGATCTCCATTTAGAGAACACGCATTTTAAAAGGTTTTTCGCCTGCCGTCTGTCTGCAGACTTGTCAAAGCATTAATTCATGGTTTTTACTAACCGGTATCGGTATGTTGTTACTTCGGCATCATTTTGAAACGTGTATTACAATTAAATCACGGTCAAATATGTTCATCTTGTTGTAGTTGTAGCCCCCTTGCCAGCGATTCTCTCACTAGTTTAGCATATTCAGCCCGGTTGTTGGCCCGCTTGTTGGCCCGATAGAACCACGATTTTGTCGGGCCAGAAAAAAGGTGAAAAAGTAGCCCCGGGCCGGAACTAGGACTAGTGGAAACGCAAACAAAAACGGGCCCGGCACGACACGGCACGCTTAAACCGCGCTCCGCGCCATGGTGGAAATATGCCAAGAGAGGCCAAACATTTTCGGCAGTAAAAGTAATTTTAACATAAGGAGAATAACAATGACGCTGAAATACTCAAATACACAATGTTTGTTTAAATTTTTTGCAGTCGCGAAACCATGGGTCGGCAACAGGCGGCCCGCGGGCCATTGGTGGCCCGCCAGCAATAATATTTGGCCCGGAAAATTATTTTGAGAATAAAAAAAAAAGATTTTTTCTTTTTTGTTTTTACAATATCGGACCGACAGTCGCACATATAGGCTATAATGTCCGAATAGAGAATCTACCTACACCTTAAGAATGCTTATTGTACTTTTATCCATGTTGAGAGTGAATGACACACAGCACAGGCAAAATCTGGCAGCAGGGTGCACTGACGCTGATAGTGGATCAATCAGTAGGTGGACAGCGCGTGGTGCCAACATGCGGTTTGTGGTTGGAAAAAAATAACACCAGCTCACTAAATAATTCAAACGTAATGTTTACTTATATGCAGTGTTCGAAATGGAGGTGAGCCAGGGGGAGCTTGGCTCCCCTAAAGAGGGGGGGAGCTCCCCTGAAGGCCGATTTTGAGATAAATAGGGGGAGCCCAAAAACATATTGCATATTTGTGTCACACAGATTAGAAATGTTGAGTTTCTGTAAATAAAAGTTCTTGAAATAAATAATAGTCATTGTTCATTACAGTTTCTGAATATTTGTTTTATATTTGTGAATATTTCTGGGTGTTGCCATCTGTACGTGGTGGCGCTGGATTCTTTACGCTACTTACGTTGCTATGGTTACGGTGGCGATGCCGGCGTGGTATTTGAAATGTTCTTATTGATATTTTTTTAACTCTGGCTTTGTAATAAAAGATATGGCGAAACGAAAACAGCCAAGCCTCGCAGCTTTTGGATTCACAAGCAAAGAAGCGAAGGAGTCTAAAAATGACAACGTGAACGGAACAACTTTTAGTTGGCCGGGTGTAAGCGGCGTTAGGGTCGAGTCTGACAGCTCCACACCGAGGGAGAGGCCTATGAGGTGTGATTTGTGCCAAAGACTGAACTAACTGAGCAGCCAATCGTGTCCATCGTCGCCTACCATGCCGTGAACTATGCCGCGAGAGAAGTAACGTGGCACTCTCGTCGCCACCCCTCTCGTCTGAGAAGCTACGTGACGTCTGCGTCTGAAGTTACTTTACTTTGGTAGTTATCACCAAATAACCCAGTAATGTTACAGCTACTTAGTTGCTGTTCAAGCTAGACTCTATTTAAATATAGTTTTGGTATTAAAATAATGTTACACCTCTTGTATGCCCTGAACGCCAAAACAACCACAATATATATTTTTAATTATCAAAATGATAACAAAGGCTGAAAAAACAGGAGAAGCCTGTGTTCCCCTGGTCTCCAGGAGAAAGCTGTATATCACCAAGTTCTCATATCGTTTTGTGTGAAATAGATCGCTGCAGTGAACACCACTTTATGGATTTGTTTATGGTTTATTTGATATGGAGGGATGCAGTATACATAGAAGCTCAGAGAAGAAGCAACCCCTATATATTGTTTATTTCATTTCATTTTGGCACCATGGCAGAGGCAAATATAGAGTTAATGTGCGGAGATTATAATGTCCCGTTTACTAAAAGATGTATTGTTTTATGATGTTTAGTTGACAAAATAGTCACTGTGCTACATTTTGCTGCACTCAAGCATACATCTGAAGACAAGAGTTGTGTCCCCCTTTGGCCACAAGGGGGAGTATATATATATTATAATATATATATATTTTGTATAGATGTTGCAACTATACAGAGCTTTGGCAATACTATATGTAACTGAGGTCATGCTAATAAAGCTATTGAATTGAATTGAGTATACCTTTAAGTGAGCTGTCAGGAGGAAACAAAGGTTCACCAACACATTGTACTCTACTGCTGAGAAAGGCTGTACAAAGACGTGAAACGATGTGCTGCAATGTCTGTGTATTCTTGAAGAATGCCAAGTAAAGGAAGAAAGTAATAACTCGCACTGAGTTTTGATACATTACTTTATTTCATTATTTTCCCCCTTCATTTGAGAAACACTATCCAATGATTTATTATGTTTGTGTTACACACACACCATTACTGAATTAATTCTAAAACCAAGAATAACCTACATACAACAATAGTGAGCCCTGGCTCAAGGACGGACAAAACAAGGACACCACACATGATTATTTTCCAATTACAGTATATTTATTTAAAGAGAGTAACTCAATTGTGATATCAGTTTAATCAGTAATGTGTGTAGTGTATGGGTGTGTGATGTGTCAGCAGGGCCGGACTGGGACCGTAGGTCAGGCCGGGAATTATACACCCAGCCAGGCCACTACCAGTTTTTTTTGGGGGCGTTTTGCTGGATGTATCGTCAATATTTACAACGTTGCTGCCCTCCTCAGTTGCAATTTCCCTTGTGCTGGACCCTGAATCTTGACTTGTCTTGTCAACCTCCTCAGCATCTGCTGGTACTGAATAAGAACCAGCATTGGGATGGATTAAACTCTGATCAATAACTATAGTAACTTATTGAGAGAACATGAACATAGCTTGCTTATACTGTTGTCATTACATTTCCTTTGGTTTTGTTCAGTGTTTTCATAGTCATAGCCTATTGAAACAGTTTCCTCTGTACCTGCCAGTTCTGTCCACTGAGCTCTGCCTGCATCTCTCCCTCAGGGTCATCCCCATCAGCATCATCTGATAGTGGAACTGAATAAGGAGAACATGTAATCATTACATTAACAACTATTTATGAAATAACATTATTCAAGAACATACATTATGCAACACTTATTTTATCACTTAGTTGACCCTGTATTTGCATGGCCTAATACCATAATGATTGTCTCCCCTTTAGACAACATAACCATCTCAAGTTATTCACTCACAGTATGAGAGGTTTGTGACAGCTGATCGCCGTGCAGCGGCGGAACCGGATTTCGGTTCCCGACCCTCATCACATCCCCAGCCACAGCCGTGGTCTTAACCGGTCTTGACATAAAATCTCGAGTCCTATAGGTCCGATACAGAGACAATACGAAACCAAATGCTCCGCTCAGTCAGCTTAGTTGTCTGTTCTTTGGCACAAATCACACCTCATAGAGGCCTGCCGATGCGGAGCCTGAAGAGGCTTCAACAATGGCCACAGCCGCCGGCGCCACCTGCACTAGCGAATCTGATGATGCCCATGACCTGCCTTTTTACTGGACACAGAAAAGATGGAGTGAGTGGAATGAAAGGTATCCATGGCTTTTCATAACAAATAAAAAATGTGGATGTGAGATTTGCAAAGAGGCAAAAAGTATATTGATCAAAATAAATAGGGCTCCCCCGATAGCAAACGGGTTATTCGAACACTGCTTATATGTGAACAGTAACAAAGTTCAGTCAAAACATTGACAACAAAATCGGAGAAGCCGCTTGATCATGGAGGGCGAGGGGTGCATATGCTGCCACCCCAGTTGGCAGCTTTGTTTTGAAAGCAAAGTATGGCTCATCGGACATTTATGAGAGAAAATCCCTAATGTTCGAGTGCAAGTGAATGCAGCACAAGACGCGAGCCTTGTAACCCCTACCCCGGCCCTGGTGCGAGCATGGAAATGTGATTGTCATTTGAACGGGACGGCGCAAAACGAGAAGCATTCGGTCTACAATGACAGAGAAGAGTTTGGCTGTACTCAGCATTGATTCAAAACGCACTAAAGCCCCCCCCCCCCCCCCCCGTTGACAGTTCACGAGCACCCCCCCCCCCAACCCCCCCCCGAAGCATTCGAATGTGTCAAATGTTTTAACAATCAATTACTTCAATAAGCCTTTGATTATGTTCTGGCCCGCCATCTAGTGGCTCAGAAAAAAATTGGCCCAAGGCCAAACTTAGTTGCCGACCCCTGTCTAAGCCAATCAGACACGGACAAAAAAAAGGATCAGTCTATGTGTCGAGGGGGCACTAGAGACACCCCTCTGCCTTTACAGCCATGATCCGGTCTGACGGCGCTCAGCTGTCTGCTGCAGAGAGGAAGATACAGATCACTGCTCTAAACAAAGTCAAAAAGAAGCAACAGGAACTGCGACAGCATAAGGCGCTTTCACACCGGAGTACTTTTCCCAGGAATAGTTCCAATAGTTCTTGGGATTTGTGGCTAGTGGAGCCTCGCAGATGGGGGTGCTGCAGCCCCCTCAGCACCCCCCCCTTCCCGCCTCCATTCGCGATGTCTCGCTGTCTCGCAGATCCCACGCAGCAAGCAGGAAATGAACCCTGCTCACACTGTCCGCTCCTCGCAGCAGTGAGCCGCGCAACGTCCCGCCAACACGGCACCCAGACCCCATGCAGCATTCTCATCTGTTTGTCATTACTGGTGTCATTTTCTTGTTGCTAACACCATTTTAACACATAATCACTGATGTTCCGCTGTAACTGTGGTGGACTCATCAGAACAGAGTGGACGAGCTGACCAATCAGAGCACAGTGGGTTCACAGGGAGGGGTTGCAGGAGCTCCAACAAGCCGTTTAGGACAGAGAGTGAATACACATACTATACAGAGATGCTGTATGAGAAACCAATGTGAGTTTGGAAAATTGCACAATATAAATATATTCTGGTATACCTCAACAATCGAATTATGATCAGTAGAAATGGCCATGACATGGGACCTTTAAAACATAAAGATAAAAAGGTTTTAAAAAGTGATTTTTTTTTATGTTTTAAGGAGGTGACGCTACTCAGCCAATCAAATCGGTGCAGTCAGTGAGTCAGCACGATAGATTCAAACACACACAGAGACGAGACAAGAAGAGAGAAACAGCAGTGAGTAATTTCAAATGGCGTGCTCAAAAAAGAGAAAGGTAGACAGCGAAAACAGAGCATTTAATGAAATGTTCTCTTACTGGACCTCTTTGAAATGCAATTGAATACCCCTGCATTATAGCAACAACAACAATAATAATAATAATAATAATAGCAATAATAATTGGGAGGGGGGGCGCGGCTGTTCTTATGTTCTCTGAGGGAAGTCTCACCTTCCAACACTTTGAAAACCCCTGCATTAAATGATCGTGAGGATGATGATTAAATTATGATTACAAATCGGTAGTGTTAGCCGGGCTGCATCTCCTCCCGTCGGATGTGATACAAAAACAAACCGATTATTTTTGTAGTTGTAAACTCACGTGGATTAAACCACATTTATTTAGTTAAATAAAAATGAAATACAATGTTTTTTAAATGATTACATTTATCTTATTCAATGCAGAATATGAATCTATCCGTGATAGTGGGAATAAAAAACGATATGCTAAAGTGATCAGAGATAAATCCCACTTGTTGTACCTGGCAGAGCAAGAAACATTCCATTATTTAAACTTGTTTAAAACATATCTAAATAAATATATGTGTCCCGGCCGTGCCTTAAATGTAATTATGCCTTCAGTTTTCAGATCAAGCCACAACAGTTACTTCTGTGTTCTACAGTATAGTTTTTTTCACCTCCCGTATTGCTTTCAACCCACCAGCTTTTATGGAGAAAATAAGTTATATAATTATTAACCAGAGGCATGTTTTCTCACAATTTTATGCATAGAAACAACAGGCTGCTTTGTGTGTGTTAGAAGGACAGGGTTCTCGCTGTTGGAGGGCCACCCTTTGGAGTGGTTGAAGGTTCGAGCCTGCTCCGCGCCGTTCGTTGATGAGTGGTCTGCTATAAGAGGAAGGACTCAGACACCGAGATATGAGGTTAACAATAAGCTGATTTAATGGTAAAAGCAACAGTACAATATAACGAAGTACTTCGGGCCCTGGTTCTACTACTGTGCGATATACATATCGGGACAGTCAGACAGAACAGGGGCTCCGAGTATAAGGAAGTTACAATATTTATACACACAAACGGGGAGGAGTTGTGTCGGTTGCTCCTCCCTAGGTGTTATCTACTGGTGGATTCACTCCTGGGCGAGCCCTAGGCAGCGAATCAGAGTGAGTCAGCCATTGCTGCCCTGGAGACCGTCTTCCACTCCCGTACAGAGCGTGGGAGATTTGGATCTACTGCGCCCGCTGATAAGTCCCGGGCCGTCTTCATGGCAGCCATGGGGTAAACAATTCATGGGGTCAACATAACAATCTTTATCTTCGCACCTGGCAGTACTCCCTTTTCCTAGGGGTCAACATGGGGTGAACATAACAATCTTTATCTTTGCAAAAGCCGGTGCGATGTGCTGTTCTGACTACCTCTTTGTATACTCTAAGTCTCTGCACAGTCTCTGCACATGACCTTGCTACTTTCAATGTTGTAAGTTAAACACTTTCCCCTGCAACCCCTCCCCACGCTCCTGTCCACCCCATCAAAACCCGGGGGGGGGCGACTGGGTCCATCCATTCCCAAGTCACGGCACACACAATGAGCACAGCAAGCAAATAATGCAACAATAAGAATATTGCCCTAGTTTCATAAGCAGTTTCATAAGCATACATTTTACACAGACTATTGGCGCCTAAGATATGTCGGGCCAAGGTTATAGTTATTGAAACAGGTTATACAGGTTACTTTAATACCCCTTTTGATCTCACCTCAAGAGATCAACTTACACAAAGCATTCGAAACATAACCACTGTCATTCTTTTCTACTGCGTCTGTCCCCCAACATTATATAAATCCATCAGAAGCTGGGATTTAGAGTACTTTAAACCTTCGGGAACAGCCCACCATAACAACCTCTTATGACAGTGGAGGGAGACCAAAGTATGTTAAAACTGCGTCCTTGTCTGCTGAGTCATCATACTCGTCCTCTCCCTCCGACGCATAAGCCAACAAGGCCATGTGGTACGGAAGGGGAGGGGCAGCTTTTCCTTCAATGGTGGAACTGATGAATCTAACACACAATGAGCGGATACAAGGCACACAACAACAACCACATGTTACTAAAATGGCAATAAAAGTAGCTATAGAAATCAAAAGAGACATTATTAAACCTTTCCATTGACCAAACATGTTTGTAAACCATTCCTCCAAGGGGTTGTGTATCCCTGATTGTTCATGCATAGTTTTGGATAGTGTGCGAAGGCCTTCTAAAGCCTTTGTGACGGAACCGTCCGGAGCCGTATTGTTTGGAATGAAAGTACAACATATATCACCAAACATTGAACACACACCCCCTTTCTCAGCTAACAGCATGTCAAGGGCCAGTCTATTCTGAACTGCCATAAGGGAAGTCGGCCCCAGCTGTTCAGCGAGTCCTTCTACAGCGTCCCTAGTGAGATTAGCTAAACGGAGCACATTGTAATGTACATAGTTGATCCTGTCTACATTCTTGTTAGGGGTGATGGGGAAGATAGCTGCGAAGAAGGGAATGTTCTTAAAACCTGCGGCAACTTGATCAGCGAGTTTATACTCATTGGGAACACCCCGTGGCACCCCTATGGAGTCCATGTAAGTGGGAGAGTTGACAGATAAATCAAAGGAGTCTGGGGCGTAGCGCTTGGACAACACGTGTCCCCTACGTCGAGTGATTATGTTGATGTTGAGGGAGGCTTTAGGGTCCGTGTGCACCAGTTTTTCGCCTAGTAACATTAGGGTTGCATGGAGGCGCACCATAGCACACAACCCTACAGATAGTTCGGGGATACGGGTGAACAGGCGGTGGCCCCCACAATAATAGTAGAGACCAGCCCTGGCCCAATGTCCTATACTAATACTAGACACGGTGTGGTTACACCAATCCGCAGAGACATTTTGGTAACTACTACCTCATATTTGGCCCGTTTGACCCTAGTTACGGACTCCTCTGGCGGGGGAATGGAGTCTGGGTGGTCAATGGAATCACTTAAAACAAAAACAAAGGCAAGGGTGACGATCGTGACCAGGGCTAGCCCTGGCAACCATCTCCAACTCCCATACATGGTTAGGTTGTTATTTTCAATGTAACACAACAACAAGGGTTATTTCAGTTATTAATAATAGGAGATTTACTAGGACGCAAGGAATTAACACCCAATCAAATAATAAGGCTATTCGCTAATGGGCCATATAACTGAGAATGGTGTTCAAGATACAAACAGTGTCCCAAGTAAACCACGATTCCCACTAGCAGAGGACACCAACAAACAATAAGGAAGTGTAATCCACAGTCTGTCATTATTGAGTACCTTTAATCAGTGGTCCGTGTTATTGTAATTAGGTTCTTCTGAACACAATGCTAAAATCTCCTAAGGAGATTCTTTAAAACTAGGGTGTAAAATAGTACCCTGTAATGGTAAATACTGTGCTCCCAGAACCTGTTAAGTAGAAGGTCTGGTGAGTGGGGAGACTTTCACTGCCCTTTAACTATAGGGCTAACCTCTCGTTATATATAACCTACTACTCTTATTAGAAAGAGGCCCTATAGGTGGGCATAAAAATGCTGCTACTTATTGGAAAGTGCCCCTAAAGGTGGGAGTAAAAAAGTCGGGTCCTATATGGAGCCGTGTGTTTCAGGGGCGGGGTCCCGTAGACTCGTGTCCGCCTCCTCGCCGGCCGTAATCCCCTTTCCAAGATCGCCTGTTGTTACCTCTGTGTCTTTGTCCTTGTCATCTGTTGTATGGGTCGTTGCTTCTGCTGGGCTGTCGTCGTCAGATGTGTCGTTCTCTCGTCCTGCTGCAGCGATGTCAGTTCTGATGTCGTCTAACGTCCTTGCTGGAGGTTTTCCAACGGCGCACTGGCTCCAATGATACCACGTTTCCCCCTTTCCTTCGCGGCGAACTGCATGGGATGTCCTCTGAGTCACTCTGTGCGGGCCGGTGAACCTTGGGTTGAGCCACTTCGGACGGATGACCTTCAGCCAGATGAATTCTGCGGTGTTAGCCTCGTGCTTCTCCGGTCCCCCTTTGGCGTCGGCAACCTGGGTGGAGAAGTCTGATACCAAGCCCTTAAGTTGCTGGTAGTATGGTTTGCTATCCATCTCTTCTACTTCTTTCCCTACTGCTAATGCTCCAGGTCCAGGAAACTGGTGACCATGTGTTAGCTCAAAAGGAGAGAAGCCTGTGCCTCTGTTTACAGAACTGCGAAGGGACAATAGGGCCAAAGGTAGTGCGTCTAACCAGTTCATGCCTGTGCCATCACGGGCCTTACTGAGCTTCTGTTTGATACTCTGATTCATTCTTTCTACTTTTCCCTGGGAGTAGAGGTGAGTCTGTTGGGAATCAGAGAGACATTTCCTATCATTCTGAAATTCCCTCCCCTTCCGACGTCATATTCTAGTTCTGATTCAGAAAATGCGTCTGTAGACAGCATCTGAAGGTTTGTCATGTGAGGGGAATTGGGTGAGGGGGGGGTAGAGGTGGAGGGAAACGTATAGGGAGGGGGTTGGGTCTTAAAGGGGTTGTATAGATCTGGATAGAGGAGGGGACTGCCCTCTGGGATGTCTGGGAGGGGCCCACCATATGGCTTCTCCTTCCTGACTGGCTCTATCACTTCTGCGGGAGGGGCTGGTGCAGGACTGGGTGGGGCTGCTATGGCGGGCAGATTTTTGGCGGGAGTTTTGCTCAGAGGGCAGGCTACTGCCACTCCGTTCATAGCTAAGGCTGCGTTATGGCCTATTCTCCTTAGCTTGTCGACTAGCTCCCTTTCTTTGTTAGGTTTAGAAGCCCTGATAAATCCTGCCTTCTGCTTGTTGAGAGTTTCTAATTTCTGAACCAACTGTCGCTCGTATGTATTGAGTGCTGTGGCTAGGAGACTTATTGCCTCGTCACCCTCTACTCTATTCTCTGCGATCATCCGATCGTGTAAGAAACGGAGATCCCTGCTCGCCTTTTTACGATCTCCGGACTTAAGTCCGCTAAGTATCAATCTCTCTGCTTGTCCCCACTGTTCCCTTAAACTACCCGGAACAGGGACTCCTAATTCTCTCTCTTCACGTTTAAATTCTCCTTCCATTTTGACTTTGTTCGTATCTGCTTCTCCTAAAGGTTTTAGTTTTTATAAAAAATACCAGGTACTTCTGCGTACTATAATTTACTAAATATTGCAGTTTTATTCCCACAGGTATACAGTCTGATAGTTTTCGGTGCGAGGTGTATTTCAACCAGTTACTGAGACTTCCAAGAGCGCTTCGACACCCTCTTACGAGGATGCGGCCCAAGGCACGGAGTCGAAACCCAGTCTACAATAACCTTTGATTGTCACGTATATGCTATCAGATACAAATAAGATTCTACAATACTTTCAGGGACGGTCCTTTCAAATTGATGTTGAAAATTGCGTCCCTTACTGCGTATTTTTCACATATAATATACAAACACAGTTAATCACACTCAAAATAAATATACCTAACGTAGCCCCAGATCCGTCTAAGGGTTGCCTGTGTATGTTAGTCGATGAGCCCCAACCCCAGAATTCGTCTAAGAATTACTGTGTGTGTCATCTTATTTCTCTGAGTATTTGCAGCTGGGCTTCCTTTAACAATTTATAACCACTGAAATCTCGGAGGATGATTGCAGCTGGACTTCCTTTACCAATTTATAACCACTGAAATCTACAAACACAGTTTTTATATTCCCCGTACAGTCTGGTTGACTTTTATAGTGCAATGTTTATTTTTAACAGATGGAGAGACTTCCAAAAGCGCTTCAACACCCCCTTTCCGCGATGTGGCTTTTAGCAAGGAGTCGAAACCCAGTCTACAGAATCTCTTTATCGTCACGTTTAGTCTTCTAGATTAACCCCACAGCAAGAGTTTGCGAGATCCGGTCATTTCAAATTGATTTTGAAAGTTGCGTTTCTCCTCTTGAAATACCCCACATATAACACAACTGCAGCTCCTCTTTGAGACTGGAAAGTGTTATTCTGTAGTACTGTTTTTTCTACCGTAAGACTAAAACACTGAAAATGCCGCTGACAACTCTAAAATGTTGTAGTATAGCCAATCACAGATTTTGATAATAACAGGTATCTGCTCACCTTTCAGTTGTAGGGCCCTGGTTTAGTTGTCAGAGGTATTCGAGGTGTCTTCCCTGGACCGTTCGTCCGCTGGCTGCCGGTGTTTCTTTCTATGAGACCCTACTCATCACGTTGGGGTCACCAAATTGTTGGAGGACCACCCTTTGGAGTGGTTGAAGGTTCGAGCTTGCTCCACGCCGTTCGTTGATGAGTGGTCTGCTATAAGAGGAAGGACTCAGACACCGAGATATGAGGTTAACAATAAGCTGATTTAATGGTAAAAGCAACAGTACAATATAACGAAGTACTTCAGGCCCTGGTTCTACTACCGTGCGATATACATATCGGTACAGTCAGAGGTTACAATATTTATACACACAAACGGGGAGGAGTTGTGTGGGAGGAGTTGTGTCGGTTGCTCCTCCCTAGGTGTTATCTTCTGGTGGATTCACTCCTGGGCGAGCCCTAGGCAGCGAATCAGAGTGAGTCAGCCTTTGCTGCCCTGGAGACCGTCTTCCACTCCGTACAGAGCGTGGGAGGTTTGGATGTACTGCGCCCGCTGATAAGTCCCATGCCATCTTCATGGCAGCCATGGGGTAAACAATTCATGGGGTCAACATAACAATCTTTATCTTCGCACCTGGCAGTACTCCCTTTTCCTAGGGGTCAACATGGGGTGAACATAACAATCTTTATCTTTGCAAAAGCCGGTGCGATGTGCTGTTCTGACTACCTCTTTGTATACTCCAAGTCTCTGCACAGTCTCTGCACAGTCTCTGCACATGACCTTGCTACTTTCAATGTTGTAAGTTAAACACTTTCCCATGCAACCCCTCCCAAAGCTCCTGTCCACCCCATCAAAACCCGGGGGGGGGCGACTGGGTCCATCCATTCCCAAGTCACGGCACACACAATGATCACAGCAAGCAAATAATGCAACAATAAGAATATTGCCCTAGTTTCATAAGCAGTTTCATAAGCATACATTTTACACAGACTATTGGCGCCTAAGATATTTCGGGCCAAGGTTATAGTTATTGAAACAGGTTATACAGGTTACTTGTGTAAATGTAAGACTTAAAAAGTCTTACATTTGATAATCAGAATTTAAGGCCTTAAAAAGTCTTAAATATGATAAAAACAAATAAATAAATAAGAAAGGTCTAACATATTATTTAGAAGGTCTTAAAAATGATCGGATTTGAAAGGTACTTGTGTGTTGAACTTGCGATCACGTCTAAATGTGTTTTGGGGGAAATGTCCGGGCAGCAAAGTAACCAGTACGGTAATAGCTTTTCAGTTCCCCCCAACAATTTGTATTGAAATAAATCAACATGGAACCAGTAATCACTAACTTTGTTTCCCCCGGCGCCTTATCGGAGAACCCCCAGCTAGTAACCTATCAACCAAGCTTCAGCTAGAGGCATTCGAATCTACTTACAAATAAATATGGGGAAGTGTAAGTTCAACCGTATTTGGTGCTTGGTTGAAACCAGTGGAGGGGAACGTGTTTGAAGCCCGCTGCTCCTTTTGCAAAAAAATTTAGCGTTTTTTTTGCAAATGTAGCGTTAGCTAGTGCAGCAGCTCCCGCAACAACATCGGGGGACCTCCGGGCGACGTTTGGGTTTGAATTTTTTTACTTTGTAAGTAATTATTGGAAGTATTTCTTCTTTCATAGCAATTTTCCTTTATTTTAATTCTTGCCGTGAAATAGGTCTTAAATTCTATTCAAAGTGGTCTTAAAAAGTTCCGAAAAAGTCTTAAATTTGAATTGGTGAAACCTGCAGGAAGCCTGGAAGGAGCACCCTCTGAGGAATCAGCTGTTTATTTAATGAGTCCCATTGTGGCAGCGTCCATCACTGCTCCCCCTGGTGGATCCATGATCCATTGCAGCTGGTGGCCATTATCATTTATCAAGGGGGTGTAACAAGTCTGAGCCGTGTCCACTACGTCACACTTGGGGTTTTCCTTTCAGCGAGGGTCTGCAAAATGAGGTGCTACATCTGTAAACTGGCAATAGAAAGAGACGGAGCTGCATCTATGTGAGAGAGATAACAACAACTTTCCAAGGCTACATGCCTGAGCCATGAGAAACCAGAAACAGAGAGTAAAGAATTATGATCTAGGTCGAAGGCTAACAGCTAAGCAAACATATTCCTCAACACAGAGTATCAGATCAGCTCCAGCTGTGTGTTGGATGGAGATTTGGCGAATTTGGAGTCAACACCTTGAACTCGTTGTGTTCCTCAACCATTCCTGATCCATTTCTGCAGTTTGGCAGGATGCATTATCCTGCTGAAAGAGGCCACTGCCATTAGTGAATACCGTCTCCATGAAGGGGTCAGCATGGGCACCCTGACCGCTCCGCAGCAACGCAGCCCCATATACAACAAACTGCACTGTGTGTTCTGACACCTTTCATTCATTCAGCATTAACTGTTTCAGCAATTTGAGCTACAGCAGCTCTTCTGTTGGATCGGACCACACGGGCCAGCCTTCACTCCCCATTGAGCCATGACCCTGTCGCCGGTTCACCGGTTTTCCTTTCTTGGACCACTTTTGGTAGGTACTGACCACTGCAGACTGGGAACACCCCACAAAAGCTGCAGTATTGGAGATGATCTGACCCAGTCGTTTCGTCATCACAATTTTGCCCTTATCAAAGTTCCTCACATCCTTATGCTCGACCATTTTTCCTGCTTCCAACACATCAGCTTTGAAGACGAAGTGTTCACTTGCTGCCTAACATATCCCACCCACTGACAGGTACCATTGTAACGGGATATCAATGTTCTTCACTTCACCTGTCAGTGGTCATAATGTTATGGCTGATTGGTGTATGACAACTTAGCCTTTGACATGGCCATTATAACTTTTAAGAATAAGTCTCTCTTTCTTTCCTGTTACTGGGTTGCAGTTAGGCGTGGCTAAGCAATAGCATTAATAACATAATAAACAAAAAAGGTTTTATGACATGATTAAGATCAAGATGATACATAATTTTTTTCTTGCCAGCATTTCTTGTAAATCTTGAATATATCTCTTGTCCTTAGTAATTTTGTGTCTTTCTCTAAGCTCTGTTCTGCTTTCTGTTGTCCCCTCAGATGTTGGTTTCAAAGTTGGAAGAAGTTCAGGAATATCCCACTTTGTGCTGCAGATCCATTATGGAGATGTCAGTGCTTTCAGGGGTGAGTCCTAGTTCACACATTGTTGCATAGAGATTGTTGTTCATGTTATCAGGTAACGTACATCTGATCGAGTAAAGGTCCGGAAAGATTCATGAGTGCTAAAGTCATTAAGGGTCACTGCGTAGTGAATGATAAGCCAATGACGAGTTAAAATGTTGAAATGTAGTTGGATCCTTTTCCCCTAAGACTAAGAGGAAATGTTTTATTTCCTAACTTCTAGTATATTTAAAAACATTTTATTTTCACTCACATCATCAGTGTTGTGCAGTAGCGTCGTTAGTAGTTGAAATACATTTGTCTATTATGTGGTGGTGGTGTAGCTTTTTTCTGAATAAAAAGCTTTTCAGTAGCTTAGCTCTTTTACTGATCAAAAACTTAATCCACTAAAGCTACATTATCCCAAGCATATTAAGTGCAGCAAAGCTTTCTGCTGTGCTCCAAAATAAAAGGGCTAAGGAGCAGTAAGTGCTTATGAAGAGGAAAAATTGTATTTCAAGGTTTTAAAGATGAATTTTTTTAATTCTGCAGACCATCACAGAGATTGCTCAGGACTAACCTTACAGATGACATCCAAACCGTGAGTAATATTAATCAAAAGCATGAACTGTTCTGCTGAATACTGGTAGCAAAAGCAATGGCGTGGGTAAACATTTTGAGGAAGTCCGGTAGCTTAATGTTACCTAAGCATGCATAAAAAAGTACTAAAGATAAAAAAATAAATTATAATAAAAAAGTTCCACATTTTACAAAATACACATCCTGTAACAGTTTCCACTTGGAACGCAAATTTGACCCCCTGAACATATGTGAAAACTTACCAAACTTTGCACGCTTCTTCGTAGGGGTGTAACGGTATCCGTATTCGTCCCGAACCGTCACGGTTCGGACGTCACGGTTCGGACGTCACGGTTTGGCACATGCAGTCACACGACGAATACGCCTTTTTTATGAAGGGAAAAAAGTCTGTCACTCAGGGCAGTATCCATTACACTATATATAATCCAGGGGGCGGTATGCCTGCCGCAACAAATGAAGAACAAGAAGAAAACACAACAAAACGAACAAAATACAAGAAGAAAAGATGCTAGTATGGCGATTTCAGATAACACACAGGAGCTAGAAGACCCACCTGCTTCTTTTAAATCAGCTGTGTGGGAACATTTCGGGTTCCCTGTGGACTACAACAACGATGGAGTGCGAGTGGTGGATCGGATGAGGACGGTGTGCCGGCGTTGTTCGACAGAGGTGCGGTATGCTAATGGTAACACACGCCAAACATGCTAAATCATATCAGAAGGCATCAGCCAGATTTGCCAATCACCGGAGCCCGGCGAAAGACAACAGCAGTTCAACAGCTTATCCCCGTTGTTTTTAAGAAGCCAATAGACATGAAAGCCGAGAGACCAAAATAAATAATGGAAGCTATTGGCATATATATTTCAACGGCTATGCGCCCTTGAAACACTTTCTTATTATTTATTTTGTAATATTTTCAAGACATTCTTTTTAGTTTTACAGCTTGATGAAACCTTTTTGTTTGAGATCAGCCATCATAGATAACATGGCCATCTGAGTGTGTGTGGTACTGTGTGTGGTTTGTTTTTAACTGTGTAATACAGTTAATTATTCAAAATGTTAAGAGTTCCTTATTTGTAAACTGAAACTTGCACTACTGTTCAAAATAAATAACAACAAACCTGGAATTATGCATTTGGGACTTTTTTAGCTTTTTCTTGTTGTACCGAACCCGTACCGAACCGTGACCCCCAAAACCGAGGTACGTACCGAACCGTGAATTATGTGAACCGTTACACCCCTACTTCTTCGTTTTTAACGTAAACTCCCCCCACTTTCATTTTCACATAAACAAACGGAAATCACTACATCTAGGGTGCGGAGACGAACTAAAAAGCCTCTTGGAGGTGTATAAAAAAAGTCCATTTGGAATTTGGCGTTGGAAAAACTGTTAAGCCGTCTCCGCCTGTTTTTCAGGTTTCAGGCTCGAAAATGACATGCCCAGAACAAATGACTATATCTTCACTTCTAAAAGGGTAAATTAATAATCTTTTTTCTCAAAGCAATGATACACCTGTGAGTTGGATGTAGAAAAGTCAGAATCAATATAGATGTTTTTATTTTAACCTCTTTAGCCCCACGGACCCGCCGAAGGGGCCGAAATCACAACATCTGCAAGCAAAAGTGTCTGAGGGCTTCTTAAGATTTAATAAACTATGAATGTTTCATATCTATGTAACGGGAAGAAACTCAGCTAGCTGATCTTTTTTTTTTTTTTTTTAAAAAAACCTCAAAGCTAACGCTGAGCCTCTGAATTAGCCACGGGCAAAAAAATCGTAAGGCCGTTAGCACTAGCTATACCGATCGATATATTGGATCTGCACAAACAAGCTTAGATAACATCCTGAGATTCCACAGA
The DNA here is from genome assembly GCA_031216635.1 of Dissostichus eleginoides. Taxonomy (NCBI): domain Eukaryota; kingdom Metazoa; phylum Chordata; class Actinopteri; order Perciformes; family Nototheniidae; genus Dissostichus; species Dissostichus eleginoides. Next base: position 30,051,638 of record CM062282.1, read on the forward strand.
TTATAGAAATATAAGGATCATCACTGAGCGATCAGAACTCGTGACAGGGGAAGCAAATACAGACAACACACGACGTAGCTTTAGGTAGCAAAACACGGAGATATGCTGTTATTCTGATCAAAAGTCGTGTTCAATGGCATTAAAACGAGAAAAAACGCGGCTGAAGGTTAATCCATAGGTTCATCCAATGTATCTGTCACTTTGAAAAAATTATTGATAATCCATAAATCCATTTTTATGCAAAAAACGGAGAATCAAAATGAGCTACTATGGTAGCCACCAGAGGCTAGCGCAGCTTCCGGTTTTTCTACGCGTCACTATCACTCCTTCTTTGGTAACCTGTGTGTGTATGTGGAACTTTCCCTCGATTCCATTGGCTCTGACGGTCAGAAAGAGATGTCAATTATCAAAATCGACCAAGGGGGGCCAGAGATATGGAAAATCCACCCAAATGACCCCAGAAGTGTTTTTTTTTTGCTAAATCTCTCTAAAAAGGTCAAATGTCACTTGTTTTGCATCAATCTTGATACAGGGTACTTATTATATGTTGTACTTTGGATTCCTAAAGCTTTTAGTCTACTAACCCATCATCCAAGGGTAGTTTTCACTATAAGTAAAAAAGAATTTTTGGACGGACACAATAATTTACAGTTTTTTACCATGTTCAATCTGAATTTTCTTTAAAATAAAAAACATCTATATTGATTCTGACTTTTCTACATCCAACTTAAAGGTTTATCATTACTTTGAGAAAAAAGATTATTAATTTACCCCTTTTAGAAGTGTAGTTATGGTCATTTGTTCTGGAAATGTCATTTTCGAGCCTGAAATCTGAAAAACAGGCTTGGGGCAAAGTCAATTCAGATTGAACATAGTAAAAAAATGTAAATTATAGTTTCTGTCCAAAAAAAAAACATTACTAATGGCGCATTTCCACTACACGGCCTCGCTCGGCCTCGCTCGGTATGGCTAGGCCTCGTTAGGCCTTGTTAGGACTGGCTCACTTTATGGCGCATTTCCATTACAGTTTAGGAACTGGGGTAGTATCTATAGTAACGCAGTGTAGGTGGAGCCGTGACGTCATTTTCAATGAGAACCCTAGAAAAACAACATCAGCCGTTAGCTATACTGAGCACGGGGGCCCCCCAAGGATTTATGCTCAGCCCCCTTCTCTTCACTCTGCTGACCCACGACTGGAGCAGGTGACCAGCACCAAATTCCTTGGTGTGACCATCACTGATGACCTCACCTGGAATAACAACACCACCGCACTAGCGAGGAAAGCCCAGCAGCGTCTGTACTTCATCCGGAAGCTCAAGCGAGCTGGAGCATCACCCCCCATCATGCTGTCTTTTTACCGAGGCGCTACTGAGAGCATCCTCAGCAGCTGTATCACGCTGTGGTTTGGAAGCTGCACCGCCTCCAACCGCAAGAGCCTGCAGCGCATTGTGAACTCTACCCAGAGGATCATCGGTGCCTCACTCCCATCACTACAGGACATATATAACACCCGCCTCACCCGCAGAGCACTCAGCACCTCACCCCTCCAACAGCCTCTTCAGCCTCCTGCCTTCAGGGAGAAGGTTCCGCAGCCTCGGCTCGAGAACCAACAGGCTGGGGAACAGCTTCCTCCACCAGGCGGTCAGGATGCTGAACTCTCTCCCCTCCCTCCCTCCCTCCCTCTCTCCCTCCCTCTCTCTCTCCCCCTCTCTGACATCTCTCCCCTGAACTCTCCACCCTGCCTCCCACCTTTCCCCCCTGCCCCAATGGTCCTGGACTTTAGCCCCCACACAACACACACACACACACACACACACACACACACACACACACACACACACACACACACACACACACACACACACACACACACACACACACACACACACACACACACAACCTTCCCTCATCCAGCACCAGTCACTTTTCTGCCCAACTCCGCTGCTACTGCACTTTTAAATATACTATTAACATTTTAAATTGCATACCCCGTTTATCTAGGCCCTTTTTGTTTTGTTTTATGTATACCCCGTTTATCTAGGCCCTTTTTGTTTGTTTTTTGTATATATGTCACACTGTGGGACTGCGGGAAATGATATCTCGAGATTTCTGGATGTATAACGCATGTAGTAATTTTGACAATAAAGCTGACTTTGAACTTTGACCTTTAGCTGTTAGCACTCAAGCTCACAGCTCCTCATATCTGTTCAGAAACTAGACAAAAGTTAAACAAGTACAAACCACAGACTGTCTGTGTCATGGCGAATACAGTCGCTGGTTTGTTTATGTCTGTATAGGCCGTTGTTGTGAGTGTGGACGGTCGGAGCATATACTGTGTTAGCTTAGCCGATCTCCATTCAGACAACACGCATTTTAAAAGGTTTTTCGCCTGCCGTCTGTCTGCAGACTTGTCAAAGCATTAATTCATGGTTTTTACTAACCGGTATCAGTATGTTGTTACTTCGGCATCATTTTGAAACGTGTATTACAATTAAATCACGGTCAAATATGTTCATCTTGTTGTAGTTGTAGCCCCCTTGCCAGCGATTCTCTCTCTAGTTTAGCATACTCAGCCCGACTCAGCCTGGTTGTTGGCCCGGAAAGAACCTCGATTTTATGGGACCAGAAAAACTGTGAAATAGTACCCGTTAGCCGGTACTACGCTAAGTGGAAACGCAACCAAAAACGGGTCCCGCACGGCTCGGCACGCTTAAAGCGAGCTCCGCGCTGTAGTGGAAATGCGCCATTATAGTGAAAACCACCCTTGAATGATGGGATAGTAGACAAAAAGCTTTAGGAATCCAAACTATAACATAAAATAAGTACCCTGTATCAAGATTGATGCAAAACAAGTGAAATTTGACCTTTTTAGAGAGGTTTAGAAAAAAAAACCCACCTCTGGGTTCATTTGGGTGTATTTGCCATATCTCTGGAACCCAGTGGTCGATTTTTGCAGACCGTTAGAGCCAATAGAATCGAGAGGGGGTTCCTAAATCTACCTACATGTTACCATTGAGGAGTGAGAGTAATGCGCGCGCAGTTTGCCCAAACCGAAAACTATGTTACGCTCTGAAAACTGAAAACTAGGCTTATTGCCATAAATATGATGATGAATTATCAGTAATCATTTCATAGGGACACAGAGACATTGGATTAACCTTCAGCAGCGTTTGTATGCGTTTTAATGCCATTGAACACAACTTTTGATCAGAAAACAGCAAAAGTAAGACGAATTTGCCGTTTTGGCTCCGTAAAGTGAAGTTGTGTGTTGTCTTTGCTGGCTTTCGCTGCCGCGAGTTTTGGTCGCACAGTGATGATACTTATACCATTGGAATCCGTGGAATCTCAGCTTCCATATGCTATCTTGTTTGTGCAGATCCGATGAAGTATCGGCGCGGCGTTAGACTTGTGTTTTGTTTCGGTAACACATTTTCATATCGTCAGTTAGCTGAGTTTCTTCCTCGGCGTTAGACTTGTGTTTTGTTTCGGTACAAATTGTTCATATCGTCAGTTAGCTGAGTTTCTTCCCGTTAAGTGGTATGACACATTCGTTTGTTAAATGTTAAGAAGCCCTCAGACGCTGTTTCTAGCAAGATGTTGGGGTGGGGCTCCCGGGCTTAACTGGTTAACGAACTCCTCCTAAGGATTTTATCCGATCGACTCCAAATTCGGCTGGTAGTTTCTCGAGACATGGGTGGAAAAAAGTTATCACGAAACTTAACTTTTCATCGCACGGCGTAGCTGTGATTTGGCGCCCCATTTCACTTTCGCTCGATGCTAGGCGATCCCTCGCCATGGAACACGATGATGTCATAACTCCAATTGACATGCTCAGAACACCGCCAAACATCAGTCTATCATTAACACTGCTGCCCTGAACAGCTCTACGTCAAATCTGAGGTTACATAATGTGGCGTTGACATGGCAACGCATCCCTCGCCATAAAACACGATGTCGCTTTAACTCCAATGGACACGGTCCGATCGTACCCCAATCTTCACTTTTATATCACCTGTCCATGCCTCAACAGCTCTACGCCAATATCGCACCATATGCCGTTTCCATGGAAACGCATCCCTCACCAATAAACACGATGTTGTCGTAACCCCTATGAAAATGGCTAAAACAGCACCAGACTTCAGATAATGGTTAATCGTCCGGCCCTGAACAGCTCTATGTCAATTATGGGGTGTCATCATATGCCGTTGCCATGGGAACTGAATGCTCCCCATAAAACACGTAAAGGAAAATCGACCAAACGGCACCAGACTTCAGACTATCCTTAAAGAGCTTACGAAATGAAGGACAATACTGTTCTTATTACGATAATATATACTATTATTAATGGGAAATCATTTGTCATTAATGAATATGCCCGCTGTATTTATAAATCGTGATTTATTACAACTTTCCATGCTCGCTTCCGATGTTACACGACCGCTCCGAACAAAACAGCTTTCACCGGTTAGTGACGTCACGCACGTCACGGTACGTCACGAGTAGAACACTTGTTGAATAATACACTACCTATATGGCTGATGTCGGACTCTGGAGACAGAATCGAGTGACAGTGAGTCTTCAATAGACTCGGTGCACTCTCAAGAAGAGGAGGATTTTATTGAAGAGGATGCCGGTGTGGTGGAATCAGATCATGCGGGCGAGTCTAACGTGGTGGAACCATACCAGTTTGAGCCACAGTATTCAAGTAGCGGTAGAGATACAGACGGCAGCGAACATGGGGATGATGATCCTGGATTTGGCGGAGATCCGGTGCGGCAACAGAACACTGACTGGTATACATTTGACTTTAATTCATAGAGATTCTCAATAAATAGTAAATCAATAATAATACATCGTAATGTAGCAGGCACACTTGGCTCAGGCAACAGGACACAGACTGGTATATACATTTGACTATAATTCATAGAGGTTCTCAATAAATTGTAAATAAATAATAATAACTCACAAAAAACCAGCTTAGATAAATGTAGCTGGTCAGGCTGTTGTAAATTGACCAGCCAGTAGATATTAGGCTGGAATGGTTGGCTGGAGAGGAGTTTTGGACACTTTAGCTGGCCAGGATGGCTGGTTTATCCATCTATCACCAGCTTATGTTTAATAATAGTATTAAGTATACCATTCTGGAATCTTACCAGGATTCCAGGTGACCTGCATACATTAAATACTGGTATGATTATTTAAACAAGAGAACATAAATATATTACAAAGATTCATTGTGTCATGTGTTCCATGGGGATGTGGGGCCGTCTCAACATCTGGCCAAGAATAATCGGCAAGCGATATGTTGTATGGACAACATATCGCTTGCCGATTATTCTTGGCGTCTTATTGCTGTGCATCCTTTGTCATAATATTTGGCCCTTCAATGCATTCAAACAGGACTGAGCTCAGCTGTGTTCTACTCATGACGTCACCGCCGGAAATGGCCGAAGTTGTTTCCTGCGCGACGAACGATTGTTACTAACTGACAACTTTTGTATGCTGTTATAATCGTGATTTATTAAAAATACATCATTAATAAAAAATTATATGGCACATTTCACAATACAAATGCAACTTCTATCATATACCAAGCCCACTAACAGGTGCTAATAGCATTTCGTAAGCTCTTTAATGCTCCGGCCCTCAACACCTCAATATGATAATAGTGAGTTTTCCTCAAAAGCTGTTACCATGGCAATGCATCCCTCGCCGTAAAAAAAGATATTGCTAAAACTCCTATGAAAATGGTCAAAAACTGGTCTAACTTCACATGTGAATTAAAGTCAAATGTATACCAGTCTGTGTTCTGTTGCCGCACCGGATCTCCGCCAAATCCAGGATCATCATCCCCATGTTCGCTCCCGTCTGTATCTCTACCGCTACTTGAATAATAATTAAAACTGCGGTCACAGTCGTGCTCAGTGATGAGCGGGCCCTCGCGTCTTTGCGCCTGTCGGAGAGGGTCGCCGGGCATCCCGGCGTCAAGTCGACGCACACGAGTCTTGCGAAATGAGCCATTTGTCATTTCTCAAATTTTCGCATCGTTGACTCCTCCGTCCTCCGGCAGCGACCCGGAAACGGATGTCGGCGCGCCGTCTCGAAGGAAAACAAATGTCTCTAAAGGCTCATCGAGGATCGATTATCGAGGAGGCTGTCTGGAGGAGCCGTAACCGAGGATACACTGATGTAGAGGAGAGAGGAGTCTCTCTGGAGGAGCTAGAACAGAGGGTACAAAGATGTAGAGGAGAGAGGAGTCTCTCTGGAGGAGCTATAACCGAGGGTACACTGATGTATCCTCCGTGGTCGATTTCAGGCAACAGTGATGTTTAAAAGAGGCGTGACGCATGGCTGGACTTATGTCAATGAAGCACAGCTCTGCAAACTGTTCCCCGTGTGTGAGCAAGATGCGCCGGTGAAGATGGCCACATCGTCTTTTGGCTCCTCTCCAACTTTGCCCTTTTTCGTATTTTGTGCGTGTTTATTTACTTTTTGCCGTTTTACTTTTAACATGGTTCGCAACATGCAAGCCGACCGCACCAACTCTGCTATACAATATAGCAGAGAGGAACTTATTCACTTCCGAAACTTCTCGGACAATAACCCTCCGACGAACAATGGAGATTCGCCATGGCTACCTGCTGCTGTACCTGAGAGACGCAGAAGGAAAACAAAGCGAGGGTGCCGGGCCGGGCTTCTGGTCAGATTGAGGAAACGAGAAAACCGTCCCCCTCTTCCGAGTATTCTTCTGGCTAATGTTCAATCCATTGAAAATAAACTAGATTAACTCAGAAGTCGGATTGCTTTTCAACGGGACATTAAGAACTGTAACGTGTTCATTCTCACTGAGACCTGGCTCAACCCTGCGATCCCGGACTCCGCCATTGTTCCAGTCGGCTTCACTATCTTTCGCCAAGACCGGACTGCTAACTCGGGGAAAAGTAAGGGAGGCGGTGTGTGTGTCCTGATTAATAACAACTGGTGCACAGATGTGAAGGTTATTTATTCGGACTGTTCCGCTCATTTAGAGCACCTTATGATCACGTGCCGGGCTTTTCATCTGCCGAGAGAATTCACATCTGTTGTGATTACAGCAGTGTATATTCCGCCTAGCCGACAACAATACGGCACTCGAACAGCTGTTTGGGATTATCGACAAGACCGAGACTTCACGGCCAGAGGCAGGGTTCGTTGTGGCCGGGGATTTTAACACCGCTAACATGAAGAAGGTCCTGCCGAAGTATTATCAACACATCAGCTGCCCGACGCGCGGGGGAAATATACTGGACCATGTTTATTCCCCTTTCAAATATGGATATAAGGCTCTCCCTCGCCCTCCCTTCGGCAAATCAGATCACATCTCACTGCTATTGCTGCCTGCTTACAAGCAGAAACTTAAACGGCATAGACCGGAAACAAGGATTGTACAGCGATGGAGTGAGGAGTCAGACTCTGCTCTGCAGCACTGCTTCGAATCTACGGAGTGGAGTGTGTTTGAAGACAATAACATCAACACACACACGGACACGGTCATCTGCTACATTGGGAAATGCATCGATGACGTGGTACCGAAGGTTTCTGTACGAACATTCCCAAATCAAAAGCCCTGGATAAACGGCGAGGTTTGTACCAAGCTGAAAGCGCGCACTATCGCGCATTGAGATCTGGAGGAGTACAGGAAATCCAAATATGATCTCCGGAGAGCAATCAGCAGTGCAAAGAGACAGTACAAAGAGAAAGTGGAGTCTGACTTCAGAGGCTGTAACACCCGGAACATGTGGGCGGGACTAAGAACAATGACAGACTACAAAGGAGCAGCGGGGGTGCTGCGGGAGTGTCTACGTGCGCATCTCTCCCAGATGAGCTGAATAGCTTTTTTGCATATTTTGAGAGCAGCCGGGCTGTGGAGGCACAGAAGGGCCAGGAGCCCTGCCCTTTTGTTTAAACAGGGCAGATGTGTGCAAATCCTTTAAAAGGGTTAACCCACACAAGGCTCCTGGACCTGATGGCATCCCTGGCCGTGTTCTCAGGGTGTGTGTAGTTCAGCTGGCAGAGGTGTTCACAGACATCTTCAACAGGTCCCTGCTGCAGTCTGTAGTCCCCACATGCTTCAAACACTCCACCATCGTTCCTGTCCCCAAAGAAACAATAATCACCAGCCTCAACGACTACCGCCCAGTAGCACTCACCTCCATCATTATGAAGTGCTTTGAGCGGTTAGTCAAAACCTTCATCACCCCCTTCCTCCCTGACTCTCTGGACCCCCTGCAGTTTGCCTACAGAGCAAACAGGTCCACAGATGACGCCATAGCCCACACCATCCACACTGCCCTCTCACACCTGGACCAGAGGAACAGGAACACATATGTGAGAATGCTGTTCATTGATTACAGTTCAGCATTCAATACCATTGTGCCCTCCAAGCTGGCCATCAAGCTCAGAGACCTCGGGCTCAACAGCGCCCTCTGTGACTGGATCCTGAACTTCCTGACGGGCAGACCCCAGGCAGTGCGGGTGGGAAACATCACATCCTCCACCCTGATCCTCAACGCCGGTGCCCCTCAAGGCTGCGTGCTCAGCCCTCTCCTCTACTCCCTGTTCACTCACGACTGCGTGGCCACACACAGCTCCAACACCATCGTGAAGTTTGCTGACGACACGACCGTCATCGGTCAGATCACAGACGGCGACGAGACGGCGTACAGAGAGGAGGTCGGAAAACTGACATCTTGGTGCCAGGATAACAACCTCCATCTCAACGTCAGCAAAACAAAGGAGCTGATTGTGGATTACAGGAAGCAGCAGGGAGAGGGACAAGCACCCATCGCCATCAATGGGACTGCGGTGCAGAGAGTCAGCAGCTTCAGGTTCCTTGGGGTCCACATCACTGAGGACCTGACATGGATGCTTCACACCACCACCATCACCAAGAAAGCTCAACAGCGGCTCTTCTTCCTCAGCAGGCTGAGGAGGTTCAAAATGGATTCCAGGATACTCTGTAACTTCTACAGGTGCACCATAGAGAGTATCCTGACCTTCTACAGGTGCACCATAGAGAGTATCCTGACCTTCTACAGGTGCACCATAGAGAGTATCCTGACCTTCTACAGGTGCACCATAGAGAGTATCCTGACTGGCTGCATCACGGCCTGGTACGGCAGCAGCACCGCCCTAAATCGTAAGGCTTTACAGAGGGTGGTGAAAACTGCGCAGAAGATCACCAGGACGGAGCTGCCATCCATGGAGGACCTTTACTCCCAGCGGCTCAGGAAGAAATCCCTCAGGATTATAAAAGACCCCCATCACCCCAGCCACAAACTGTTCAGTCTGCTGCCGTCGGGCAGGCGTTACAGCAGCTTCCTGACAAGAACAACCAGATTCAGAGACAGCTTCATCCCGCAGGCAATAAGACTGTTAAACAACTGAACTGCTGAAACAATTTCATAACATTCATCTGCTACTTAGTAATATCTATCTATTATCTAATATATCATTCCAATAACCTGTATATAGACCCGTATTGCACTATTCCACTTTTTTTTTATCACTTTATTTAGAACTATTTTTCTTTTTGTATTACTTTTAATATAATATACTTTAATATTGCTTTAATATTGACTGCTTATCTGTACTATTGTGTTGCATTGTTGTAGAAGCCTGTGACCTAAGATTTTCAACGACATAATTACTCTGTAGCTATGTTAGTTTGACAATAAAGAACCTTGAACCTTGAACCTTGACCTTGATAAGTTGTTTAAGATGATCAAATGTGGATCAGACTTTCTGCCCTTTACCGTTTGTTTACTCACTAATCACATCTCCCCTGGATGTTAGGCTAATTTTTTTTTTTAATACAACTGCTTTCATTGTGACACGATGTTTACAGTGTGAACAGCTGCTGAGGTCATTGGAGAGAGGAGAACAGTGTGTATAATATATATCACTCAATAACAGGCCTACATTACACACTTTATTTGTATGCTTTAGTACAGGGGTTTTCAAAGTGTGGGAAGGTGAGCCTCCCCTCAGAGAACATAAGAACAGCCGCGCCACCCCCCCCAATTATTATTGCTATTATTGTTGTTAATATAATGCAGGGGTATTATTATCCAGTGGAATGCCCTTACCTACTGGCGTAGTTAAATCAAAGTGGTTACTTTTTTTTGGCTGGGCAATGTAGTTTTACACACCGTCTTATTTGACTTTCTCAGGACAGACCCCCACAAAGAAAAAAATATATTTACACATGTAAGGTCATTATCTTAACAGTTTTGTATGCTCATCGAGTCATCTGTGAGCAGAGCATCAAGTTGGCATGCCTATAACAGCTGAATGCGGCGATTACCATCTTGTTCAGCAAAACGCCTCACAAACTTCTTAAGATCTAAAGCTTTAGTGCGTTTTGATTCAATGCTGAGTACAGACACACTTGACAGTCTCTTCTCTGTCATTGTAGACCGCAAATACCTCATTCCTTCCGTCTACTTTGGTCCGAATGCTTTTCATTTTGCGCCGTCCCGTTCAAATGAAATCCGCCAATCACATCTCCATCGCTGCCCACATCCTCTGGAGCTCACTACCATTAAACATCAGAGACTGCACTGACCCCCCACCTTCAAAACACTGACCAAAGCACACCTCTTCAGACTGGCTTATAATTTAGTGGGAATGCTGACACAGCATTCCAACTATCTGTTATGCTACGCACGAAATTCTTTATTATTCCGCCGGGTTATTTTGCGCTGCTTCTTCTCCCACATTGAACATCGCAGAAACTCCGTTCAAACATCAAAACGTTCAGCTCGGTCGGGAATCAATGGCTATTACTTTTATCATTCATAACTTTCATAATTCCAGAGATACATCCCATAATACATCCCCATTTTTAACATGGAAGTCAATGGAGAACTCTTCAGACTTCAACAATCTTCATGCAACTTCAACTGCTAACTGCTCCTTCTTCAACTGCTAACTGCTCCTTCATACTTTCACTCAGAAACCTCATTCCAACTTTAAAATGTTACACATCTTTCTGACATTATTCGTGTAACACAACTTTTAAATCTGATTCTTACTTTTACAGTTATTAAACATTGTTCAGACCTTGGTAAAGAGGCCTTCAGATTTTAGAGGGTCGTGATGTCACAGCTAGAGTGGAGGACAGATTTAATTTTGCCTTCATAGTTTCTTTTAAACCTGCCATAATTCCCAAACCCTACATTCCTGAGACATAATTTTTCATGACAAACGTAGGAAAACATCTCGTAGCTTGAAAGATAAAAAAAATTAAGCAAAATAATTAAACAAAATGCCTCTTGAGGGCATGAAGTGACAACAACGTTCAACATGTCTCCATTAAACTCCATTGTAAATTCAGCCTCACCTTTCCCCCCCACAGCAGCCGCACACCTTTAGTTAATCTGCCAAAAAGGCCACATTATTAACCCGAAAGTACACAAAAAGCACACTTCAGATGCTCAAGTTCCTTGACATGCTTCACGCTTTAAAATTTCACCGATATTTGTTACGGTTCTTCAACAAAACGTTCACATGTAAGAGGTTTATCTCTCATTCAGAACAATGAAAATGCTTTCCTCTCACTAATCACCATGGAAACCTTTGATCTCTGGACACGTCGTTAGCTCAAATATAAACACCTGTGTCATGGAACACGATGATGTCATAACTCCAATTGACATAATTAGAGCAGCAGACTAATGACGTGGTCACTGGAGTTTAACAGACTGTCTCAGCCTATTATTTTCCGTCTGATGGAGACTTCATACTGACTTCAACATGTTCCACATATTTTAGACATTATTGGTGACGTATGCTTTTAGTTCTAAAGTTTTCAGTTCAAATATTCTGCTGCTTTTTCATGCATTTAGACTTTTATTTTCTTGTTCTTATTTCACATTCAAGTCCCTTCTATTCATGAACCCTTTAAAATACTCAGCCACACCACTTATATACCAGGTGCGACTGTTGCTTTGTCAGTTAATCTTTCAAATACAAGGTTGCTTGTTTGATTCAAGCTCTTGTAGTCAATATGTCAAGGTATTTATCCCTAACATTTGATCAGCTAACTAATGACACACACTCAGAGGATCTTTATAAACGTTTTAAGTATTGCACATCTTTAAACATGACTCTTATAAATCACTTTTAAAACCAGCGATGCACTACAGTGTCAGCTTTTCTAAAATAGAAACTTCAATGTTCACATCTTTCTAAATGATTCTACTTTTCAATGACCTACAAATAATCCTAATAATAATCCCATTTTCAATCTTCCAACTGTTCATATTTTTTGGTCAATTAACAAACCTGTTACAAATGTGTTGTTCAACACATTTGAGCCTTTGCCACATTTATTTGATCACCATGGAAACCGTTGATCTCTGGACACATCGTTAGCTCAAATATAAACACCTGTGTCATGGAACACGATGATGTCATAACTCCAACTGACATGCTCAGAGCAGCAGACTTCAGATAATGGTTAATGGTCCTGCCCTCAACAGCTCTACGTCAATTATGGGGTGTCATCATATGCCGTTTCCATGGAAACGCATCCCTCGCCATACAACACGATGTCGCTGTAACTCCAATGGACACGGTCCGATCGTCCCCCAAACTTCGCTTGTATATCACCAGTCCAGCCCTCAACAGCTCTACGTCCAATCTGACCATATGCCGTTTCCATGGAGACGCATCCCTCGCCATAAAACACGATGTTGTCGTAACGCCTATGAAAAGGGTCAAAACAGCACCAGACTTCAGATAATGGTTAATGGTCCAGCCCTCAACAGCTCTACGTCAATTATGGGGTGTCTTTATATGCCATTTCCATGGAAACGCATCCCTCGCCATAAAACACGATGTCGCTATAACTCCTATGAAAATGTTCAAAAAGTGCTCAAACTTCACGTGTGCTAACAGTCCAGCCGTGAAGACATCTACGGGACAGTTTTGAGATTTCTTCAAATGCCGTTGCCATGGCAACACAATGCTCGCCATGAAACACGGTTTTCTCATAACTTCAGTGAAAATGCTCCTAACGGCCCAAAACTTCACAGGTTTGGTAACGATGCAGCCATCAACACATCTAAGCGTATTATGGGGTGTCATCAAATGCCGTTGGCATGGCGACAGATCATTCGCCATCAAGTTAGTTCAAAAGTTTGCAGTTCAAATATTCTGCCGCTTTTCCAAACCTTTTTACTTTCTTTTCTTCTCTCATCACACATTCAAGCCCCCAGTGTTCATGTATCATTTCAATCTAAATTCTTCACTTTCTTCTTACACATTACATTTCAGCATAGCAGTTTAGCGTCAGCTTTTCAGCATAAAGCATTCCCACTAGCAATTTCTTCAGGAATTGCATTCTCTAGTGTGTGAATAATGTTGTGCGCTGTTTTAATATTTGAATTCAACTTTTTATATTTTATTTTATTTCCTTTTTAATACCACTGTTAAGTGTCTTTGAGCACCTGAAAAAGCACTTAGAAATCAAATGTATTATTATTATTATTATTATTATTATTAATGGTGTTCTTTTTCTTTTTGAATCAATCACACTTGCATTATTTTTTTCCTTATATGTATTTCCTTATACACTGAGTAGGACTTAACAAAAACACTATTTAAAACTCACTTAATGGAGTTAATTTTTAAATTGCTTCAGTTTATCATCGTAACAGATACAAAAGTTCAGATTCATTTTACAATAAATCCATGAATGATGCGCTACAGGTGATCATGTAGAGCTGCATGTGATCATGTAGAGCTGCAGGTGATCATGGAGAGCTGCATCATGTAGAGCTGCAGGTGATCATGGAGAGCTGCATCATGTAGAGCTGCAGATGATCATGTAGAGCTGCGTGTCTTCGTCAGCTGATCCTGATCACTGATCTCTCCCTCCGGTCCGATTATACTTCACTCGCGTTTATGTCCATATCTATCAGATCTAGCTAGTTTTAGCTAATGATTTGACTGCCTGCTTATCAAGGGACACCTAAACAATAAGCGTTGCTTGGCAACGGGGTGTGGCGGCAAAGTATAGCGCAGCATATGTTTATATGAGGGGTTATAGGTATAAATGCTCATACCTATTTTAGGAAAAGTCACGAAGTTTGAGCAGTGTGGGGGTTTTATATTAACCTGTTAAGCCCTGAGCCTGTTTTTCAGGTTTCAGGCTCGAAAATGACATGCCCAGAACAAATGACTATATCTTCACTTCTAAAAGGGGTATTTTAATAATCTTTTTTCTCAAAGCAATGATACACCTGTGAGTTGGATGTAGAAAAGTCAGAATCAATAAAGATGTTTTTATTTTAAAGTAAATTCAGATTGAACATTGTAAAAAAATTTCAATTATAGTTTCCGTCCAAAAAAACCCCATTACTTATAGTGAAAACAACCCTTGAATGATGGGATAGTAGACAAAAAGCTTTAGGAATCCAAACTATAACATATAATAAGTACCCTGTATCAAGATTGATGCAAAACAAGTGAAATTTGACCTTTTTAGAGAGGTTTAGAAAAAAAAACCCACCTCTGGGGTCATTTTGGTGTATTTGCCATATCTCTGGAACCCATTGGTCGATTTTGGTGATTGACAGCTCTTTTTAACCGTTAGAGCCATTAGAATCGAGAGGAAATTCCTCAATCCATCTAAACATTTCCATTGAGGAGTTAGAATGATGCGCTCGCAGCTTGCCCAAAACCGGAAGCTCCGTCACACTCTATTATGAAAAATGCGATTATTGCCATAAATATGATGATGGATTATCAGTAATCATTTCAAAGTGACACAGAGACATTGGATTAACCTTCAGCAGCGTTTATATGCGTTTTAATGCCATTGAACACAAGTTTTAATCAGAAAACAGACGTATTTGCCGTTTTGGCTCAGTAAAGTGAAGTTGTGTGTTGTCTTTGCTTGCCTTCGCTGCCGTGAGTTCTGGTCTCACAGTGATGATACCGGGCCCTCCCGCATCCATCGCTACATCTGGGACCCAGGAGATGGCGCCATAGGAGGAGACGACCTACCACGCCGGCAATGGACCACAGTAAACCGTCTACGAACTGGGGTCGGTCGCTTCAAAACATCAATGAAGAAATGGGGCCTGGCAAACAGTGCTGCATGCGAGTGTGGTGACCCTGAACAGACTGCCGAACATATAATAACCACCTGCCCTTTATATAGACCACCCTCGGAAGCCAGCCTCTTCGACTTAGGACCAGAGATGCGGGCATGGCTACACGACACCGAGTTGGACCTCTGACGTTACACGAAAGAAGAAGAAGAAGAAGAAGAAAAGAAGAAGAAGAAGAAGAAGAAGAAGAAGAAGAAGAAGAAGAAGAAGAAGAAGAAGTGATGATACGTATACCATTGGAATCTGTGGAATCTCAGCTTTCAGGCTCAGCTTTCTAGTTTGTGCAGATCCGATGAAGTATAAAAGATCGCTACCGTGAGTTATGTGCTAAGTGCGTTAGCACCCTTTCGCTTAATGCTAATTCAGAGGCTCGGCGTTAGTGTTTCGGTAAAAATTGTTCATATCGTCAGGTAGCTGAGTTTCTTCCCATTAAGTGGGTATGACACATTAATAGGTTATTAAATGTTAAGAAGCCCTGAGACACAGTTTCGTGAATATTGTTGTTTTTAGCTTCCGCCAACGGGGGCACCGGGCTTAACAGGTTAACAGAGTTAGACATATTTCAAAATGTGGTATAAATGACCCCCTTGGCGCTTCTAGTGACCCTGTCTGGGGTCAGAGTTCACTTTTCGCTGAGACAAGCTTGCGGGAGCAGCTATGGTGCGCTAGGCGCGGTTTTTACCCTGAACATGGCAGAAAAGCGAAAGAAACGTAATGTTTTCACAATGATTGGGGAGACAAAACACAGAGAGCACAGCAGCCAAGGTTGCAGGTGCTCATTGTACAAACTGATAAACAGGGTCAAAGTTATGGGCCTAGGAAAATATTTCCCCAACAATGAGTACTGTTATCCAATGGGAGGGGACGCTCACATTGCCTTTACCTGCCACTGATGGCTGCAGCGCCCTGAGCGTCAAATATCAACGCCGATGGGAATACGTTGCAGTCAGTTGAAAGCTCTCTGCGTAAGTTTAAGAAGCAGAAGGAGACTTGTTGCGTCAGAAATGGACGCCAAAGGACCCTGACCAAGCGTCGTTCTTTGAGGCGCAGGGAGTGAGACTGTTGACCAATACGCTATTCTGTTTTACATTTGTTTTTTAATCTGTTCAAAATAAAGATGGAAATGAAAAAATGAAATGAAAGGCGGCCTTACTTCCTGTCTGCAACGGTCATTATTTTGCTTAGCAGCAGTGGGTTATTGAGTATTCATAACCTCTGAAATGTCCAAATTGACAAATCAGAATCAAGTATTCAACTAAGTTGTGTATTAAACTGTGACAAGCACTTCCTGTTCTCTGACTGACTCTCTGTCCCTCCTCCCAGGCAGCCGTTCATCGCTGGCATATACTTGCTTATGTCTGTGGACACAGTTATCCTTCCAGGAAAAAAAGGTATGTTTGTTGCATTTGTTCTCAAAGTTTACAAATAAGTCCAACCATATGGCCAGTGGTCGATAATGTCATATTTAGCTTCAGGAAACGCTGAAACTCGGAGGCCACAAAGACTGTGTAAAGTGTGTTTTTACTCCTACCTCTTGGCTTTATTGTTCCACAAAGGAATCCAAAAGCATTCAGGAAGGCTTCCTTCCCTACAGCCTTCTACCATTTTGACCACCACAGGATGGCACTGACAAACACATACAGATTATTCAAATGCATATATCCAAAAAGAAATCAGGGCAAGCCTACACCCCCACTCCTCTTGCAATTTCTCAAATATTAATTTCTCTTCTTTCTATACTTCCTTCCTCCCTTCCTTCCTTCACTTTAAATACAGTATATAGTATTTGTGTAAGTATTGATAATTTGTTATAAAAGTCTTAAAATAGTTTTGTCTTAATAGCTGTCATAACAGTACTATTTTTTATTTTATTTAGTTTTGCTACGTTTTCTTATTTCTGTGTCTTTGTATGCACCACATATACCAAAGCAGATTCCTTGTATGTGTAAACCTACTAATAAAACCAATTCTGATTCCTACTTTGCTTACTTCCTTCCCTATCTGTCCTTTCTCTTTTTTCTGTGCTTCATTCCAAAATGTCTTTCTTCCTTCAATCTTTTTTATTTATTTTCCTTACCTTCCATTTTATAACATTTCTATTCATACCTTCTATTGTTCCTTCCTCCTCCATCCATCCTAGCTTCCTTCCTTTTATCTTTCTTCCTTTTGTTGTCTTTCTTCATTTCCTCCTTTCATATACTTTTGCTTCCTTCCTTTCAATTTCCTTCTTCCTTTATTTTCTTATTTTCTTTATTCTAACTTTCCTTCCTTCTTCTATCTTTCCTTTTGCCCTCCTTACCTTCCTTCCTCCTTTATTCCTTGCTTTTATTTCTTCCACCTTATATCCCTTATTTTCTTCCATCTGTCTTTCCTCTTTTTCTTCTTCTCTCCTTCCTCACATCCATTCCTTCTTTTTACCCCTTTTACCTTCTTCCATCATTCCTTCTGTCATCAGTTTGTGCTTTCTTATACCCTTCATTTCTTCCTCCTTTTTTCTTTGCTCCCTTCCTTCCCTCCTTTGTTTTTTGAATCCTTACTTCTTACTTCCTTCTTTCCTTTCTTCCTCGTTACCTCCTTTACCACATTACCTTCTCCTCCCTTCCTTTCTAGCATAGAGTAAAATAAAATAAAAGAAGGAAGGCATTTAGTGCAGTGAACTCGGAGTAACACATGGTCCCGTCTCTATCTCCCCTTTCATAATAATCAACAGCTGTACTAATAGCGGCAAGTAGTGATGGCAAAATGAAGCTTTGAATGAAGCATCGAACCACTTGGACAATTGTGTCGGAAATAGGTTCATTTCTCGAAGCTTCAGTTACAGCGACCTCTCCTGGCGAAGTGCAAGGCTGCAGTGGGTTTAACGTATCTTTGCCTTGAAAAATATTCGATGCACACACACACTAAGACTGAATATCATGTTCTATTTGCAATTAAAGATTGATAATTGTGTGTATTGGGTTATTGAGAAGAGACTAGAGAGTGCTGGACATTTTTTTGGGCGGAGAGGGCCTTTTATCAGTTATTAAAGTATTAAAGTTGAAAAGCAATGATTAAAAGTTCATCCGTTCCGAGCTTTGAACCAGCTGCGCGGAGGACATCGCAGCATTCGGGCCGCCGTTTCTATCCACTGCGCTATCTATTCCTTAAACCATGTTCACATCTTCTCCACATTTCGAAGTGTTTCCCGAGCCAGAACGACCTATCTTTCCTTCTGGCTTGCTCTATAATGATCCAATTCAAATGCAATACCAACAACAACTCAACAGCAACAACGCAAACTACGACAACAACCCACACATTGCGCATTGTTTAGAGCGGTTATAAAGTGTTGAAGCGCTCAAATTCGAAACTGTTTCAACCTGTCAACTGTCAGAATAGAGACGAGGCAGTGCATTGAATCGCGTGATTGGACCGCGAACCAGTCAAGTGATTCATTCAGGAAATGAACCAGTTGCTGGTTCGGACGTCACATGTCACGTGATTTGAAGCAGTTGCTGCTTCTGACGTCATATGTCACGTGATTTGAAGCAAGCTTCGAATCACTGCTTCTATGGAAAAGGAAGTCCAGGGTTGAAGCTCCGTTCGAAGCTTCAGTGTCAAACTGCCATCACTAGCGGCAAGCAAACCCCAAAGAACAGTGCACAGAATGGGAAGTCCTGTCAAATCTGAATACTTATCGATGTAGCTTCCATTATAAGACGTCTGTCTGATTCACTTTGCCAAAACAAAAGCATGAGTCCATCACTCCAATGCCTTTTTTTATATTGCATTTTTGTGTGGTAATTCACCCCATTTCATTGCCAGGGAGGTAAACTGTTTAAATCCTCTCAGCCCTCCATTACACAAAGATGTGTGCCTGCATCATTGAATGACCAGTCAGTGGCTCCTTCATCCAATCATACGCTTTGTCTGATCCCTACTGCAAATAATTAACAACATGATTTTGTCAGCACGTCAGTCCACATGATACCGTTTATACTGTACATATTCATCTGTTTATAGCCTATTTCTAAGTATTCTGTTTATAATTATTCTATTTATAATTATTCTTATTATGTAGACTCCTGCACTGCTATTTTGCACTTCTGGTCAGATGCCTAACTTACATTTCGTCACTAGTACATGTACTATGTAATGACAATAAAGTTGAATCTGAATCTGAATGATCCACATTCAGACGTTTGAATCAATAGATTACCAAAAGGAATCATCACAACTACAATATTTATTTAATCCTGGGGGGAAATTTGGTTTTGTGACAGTTGCACCATTTTAGAATAAAACAAAAAAAGTAGAAATGCGTAATAAAAGTCGATGAAGCCACTGTGACACAGCGTCTTATATACAGGAAAGGGCAGGATGTCCTCAACAGCACAGAGACATGATGAAGACTCAGGCTCATGATGAGGACATGATGAAGACTCAGGCTCATGATGAAGACATGATGAAGACTCAGGCTCATTGTGAAGACATGATGAAGACTCAGGCTCATTGTGAAGACATGATGAAGACTCAGGCTCAGGATGAAGACTCAGGCTCATGGTGAAGACATGATGAAGACTCAGGCTCACGATGAAGACATGATGAAGACTCAGGCTCATGATGAAGATATGATGAAGACTCAGGCTCATGGTGAAGACATGATGAAGACTCAGGCTCATGATGTAGACTCAGGCTCATGGTGAAGACATGATGAAGACATGATGAAGATTCAGGCTCAGGATGAAGACATGATGAAGACTCAGGCTCATGATCAAGACATGATGAAGACTCAGGCTCATGATGAAGACATGATGAAGACTCAGGCTCATGATGAAGACATGATAAAGACTCAGGCTCATGATGAAGACATGATGAAGACTCAGGCTCATTGTGAAGACATGATGAAGACTCAGGCTCATTGTGAAGACATGATGAAGACTCAGGCTCATTGTGAAGACATGATGAAGACTCAGGCTCAGGATGAAGACATGATGAAGACTCAGGCTCATGATGAAGACATGATGAAGACTCAGGCTCATGGTGAAGACATGATGAAGACTCAGGCTCATGATGAAGACTCAGGCTCAGCATGAAGACATGATGAAGACATGATGAAGGCTCAGAATGAAGACATGATGAAGACTCAGGCTCATGATGAAGACATGATGAAGACTCAGGCTCAAGATGAAGACTCAGGCTCATGATGAAGACTCAGGCTCATGATGAAGACATGATGAAGACTCAGGCTCATGATGAAGACATTATGAAGACTCAGGCTCATGATGAACACTCAGGCTCATGATGAAGACTCAGGCTCATGATGAAGGCTCATGGTGAAGACATGATGAAGGCGCATGCTCATGATGAAGGTGCATGCTCATGATGAAGACTCAGGCTCATGGTGAAGACATGATGAAGACTCAGACTCATGGTGAAGACATGATGAAGACTCAGGCTCATGGTGAAGACATGATGAAGGCTCAGGCTCATGGTGAAGACTCAGGCTCATGATGAAGACATGATGAAGACTCAGGCTCATGGTGAAGAAAGGATGAAGACTCAGGCTCATGATGAAGACTCAGGCTCATGGTGTAGACATGATGAAGACTCAGGCTTGTGATGAAGACTCAGGCTCATGGTGAAGACTCAGGCTCATGATGAAGACTCAGGCTCAGGATGAAGACATGATGAAGACTCAGGCTTATGATGAAGACACGATGCAGACTCAGGCTCATGATGAAGACTCAGGCTCATGGTGAAGACATGATGAAGACTCAGGCTCATGGTGAAAACAGGATGAAGACTAATGGGGTTATTGTTAGGGGTAGATGCAAAACAGCAGCAATTCATCGGCAAATAAAACAAGTAAATCTGTCTCTACGCATGTTTGGAGAGGGTGCAGCTTAAGAAGTTACTAATAGAAAAATAAAAAGTAAGATAAAATAAGAATGTACAAATCTAACATAAAGTGACATACATTGGGCTGTAAGGTGTTAACAGAATGTGCCTTTACATCCCTTTTTATGTTTTTAGAAACAAATGCAGACATGGCCTGTGACTACAGTTCATATCCAATCTACCCGTTTGCCTTCAGGACCCACACACACCACCTCGGTGAGTCATCCCAGGCTATTCATAAATCCATTTCAAAGTAACTTGAATCAGTATCCGTAGTAACCTGGCTGATGTGTTACAGGTAAAGTGGTAAGTGGCTACAGGATACGAGGCGGGAAGTGGAGCCTGATTGGGAGACAGTCCCCTCAGCTACCACAGGTATGGTATTACACTCTGTTACATCATTAGATTATTCTCGCAACTGTTCTCGCAACTGTCCGCCTAATATTCAGCTGTAATAATAATAATAATCTTTATTTGTATAGCACCTTTCATACGAGTGCAGTCCAAACTGCTTCACATAGACATTTCACAGAAAATGTATCACACAGAATACAGTTACCAGTAAAAGACATAAAAACAAACAAAACATAAAAACATAAAAACAAAAAAACATAAAAACAAACAAAAAAATAGCATAGAGTAGACATAAAAAAATACATTTAGATTAAAGGTACAACAATGAAATTGTGCATTCAAATTAGGATAGTGCAAATTCAACACACAATCAGGTGACAGGTTAACCCTTAAAGACCTAGACGGACTCTTCGCCTGCCTGACTCTCCTGTATTTATTTGTTTCTCCTTTATTTTTTTCTCCTAACCTTTTCTAACCTTTTCTAGCAGTCAGCATCAAGTGCCTTACCTCATTTGATTCAGGAGAACCTCAAGTTCAAGTCTAGTTAATTTAAAGTCCACATTTTACCTTAACTTTTTGTGATAATGGCTGAATTTACCAGCACTTTTCAAAAACGCCAGTACAAATGTTGTGTTTTTTTACTGCTTACTCCGCCAGGATCATAGGAAATTTCTTTTTTATTATTTATAAAGCTGCATTTAGATGTTTTAGGCTTCCAAATTAAATTGTATATTCATATTATGTTCCCTGAGCAAGTTACAGCCATGTATTCCTTATTATCCTAGGCGTTTTTCACTGAAAAACGCCTAGGATAATATGGAATAATAAAAACGAAATGTATTTCCATATTTAAATTACTGATGATGTTTGTTCTGTCAAAAAAAGGCTGAGAGAGTAAAAAAAAAAGATATTAAACCATAACAGATGACATTGCAACAAAAATAACTTGTTTCAGAGAAATATATTATCATTTGAACATTTAAATACAAACACAAACAGTGAAACAAATTCCAAGTGCTGGAGATACAAAGTACAAATGAACAAAGTGCAAATTATCTTGAAACTATAAACACGTACTCCTCCTCATCACGCCAGCTGTCAGCTTCGGAATCTGAGGAATCCACATCGCTAAGCGGTCCGCCGGACAAAATCAATTCTAGGGCTTCTTCCGTAGTGTAACGCCGTTTTGACATGTTGGTTTGAATTTGTCTTGGGATGTGTGTGTATATGTATGTATGTGTATGTGTGTGTGTTAGGGATGTGCATCTCCATCACTGAGGCCGATGCTATGCGCATCTCTATACGTTGCCAACGATACGATACATTAACGATACATTTGAAACACCAGGCGATGCGATACGATACGATTCACCCCTGTTGCGATACAGTTCGATACGATTTGATTCAACATTATGCGATACGGGCCGATATGATGCGATTCAACACGATGCAAAATAATGATACTTCAATATGGTACGACAGAGGATTTTTGTTTTATTCCTTATATGCAGCAAATCATAAATTAACAAAAAAGTTCTTTACATATTTGGTTCTCTCTACTAGTACTGCGCATCCCATCATGCTGTTTCTTTTTTACCTTTTTTACCTTAAAATACTCTCCAGAGTACAGTACAATTGTATAACACCTCACAGTTAAACAATTTAAGGATGCATTGCCCATGATTAACAATGTGCAAATAACAACTAGCATAGTGCAATGCCCATACAACTGCCAGCCTGATGTGCTTAAAGAGCCTGTGACAGCATCCCAACAACTGTTGTGCAATGAAATATTGGGCTACTAGTAATCTCGAACCGTCAGCTTAAAAAAGAAGGTGCGATACCGTTCCGATAAATATTAATAATTTCGAACATCGCGGGGAAATTCCTTCGACTCATTCTGAAGTTTTGGCGTAAGCCGGAAGTGACGTCAATGCGGGAACGCTTCACTGTGCTGCGAGCGAGCGAAACACGGACAAAGTGTGTTGTCATCCGTAGAAATGGTTCGACGATGCGTTGTGTCTGGGTGTTCCAATACAGCAAATGACGAACTAAACATCAGCGTCCATAGCTTTCCCACAGATGTCAAGCGTTAGCGCACATGGGAGAAAAACGTCCAGAACACAAGGGCCGAATGGTCTGTGAAGAACCCCCGAACGACCTACATATGCAGCGCCCACTTTCTGCCCGAGAATTTCTGTGTGTGTGTGTGTGTGTGTGTGTGTGTGTGTGTGTGTGTGTGTGTGTGTGTGTGTGTGTGTGTGTGTGTGTGTGTGTGTGTGTGTGTGTGTGTGTGTGTGTGTGTGTGTGTGTGTGTGTGTGTGTGTGTGTGTGTGTGTGTGTGTGTGTGTGTGTGTGTGTGTGTGCAGGGTTCGAGTTATAAATTGAGCTCTATGGGGGTCTTTAAAACGTGTGCGCATGCACACACACACACGCGCACACACACACACACAGCAGCAGCCCTCTACTTGTTAAAACTTAAATATGAAAAGGTTAAACTACGCACACACACATCATCTCGGCTCGCGCAGTGCACTCACAGGCATAGATTGCGCAATAATGTATTGCGCACCTTGGAGACCGTGCAGTGCAGGCATATTGTCATTGAAGAGATGCGTAGTTCTTTTAGAAAACATGTTTTTCTTTTAGCCTGTTTACCTCGTTAACATAAATAATACTCATTACATTGACACATGCATTATTTGTGATTAAAATAATGCTTGTTGGTAATGTATTAGCGACCCCCACAGATGTATGATTTCACTGCCTCCGTGGGAGCTCAGACCCCTCCTTATGGGAGCTCAGCTCCCATTGGCTCCCACATAACTCGAACTCTGTGTGTGTGTGTGTGTGACCAAGCTACTTCAGTGTTTACTGCTACTCCGCCATTATTTTAATCGTTATTTAGTCAAACTCCGTTAATAAAATAGTTTACAAACCATTCCACATTGTTCAAACGTTGTAGATCGAGAGGTATTGTAAGAAATTAAAATCAATATTGAATGACGTAATTTAGCACAGTAAGCTTAAAACTGTTTTATTCTGAAAACAGATCCGTTTAAAGTTTATTTTGAAAAGCTGTATTGAAAGACGATGCCGTTGACAACAATGACCACTTCCGGTTTTACGTTAACAACGATTACAGCCGTTAAAATGCATTAAATAAAAAGTCATGAAAGAGAGTATGAGGAGAAAAGGCGTGTGGAGTTATACAATGAAGACACTACGTCTAAATCCTCTGTTTTACGCGATATCGGACACAAGAAGAAAGCGGTGGGAGGACCCCCGATGCCACGGGAGCCATGCATATAGCCAATATCGTCTACTACGATGTCATGATTATCACTTTCCGATCCTTCAGCCTCATATGAGCTCTCAGACACGTTCAATATTAAGCTTTCATCGCTGTCATCGCTTGCTGCTGTGTGCGCCATCGTGCGTTTGCATGCAGATGCTGGGATCCGGGACGGTGCAGCTGGAGCGCTTTGCCCGCAATGACGTCACACATCATTTGGCGGGATTTAAAGAATCGCCGAGAAGATCCAGAATATGGTCAACATTGAAGGGCAGATTAATGGTTATCAAAGTACAAATTTCCCAAATCACTTCAGTAACGGTTTCAAGGGGACAATATTTACACAAATTAATGGGTTTGGATGATGGGGGAAATCCGTGTCACAGGCTCTTTAACACTCATTCATAGGCTAACTCACCAGTGAGCAGAAAGCAGTGGTTTCTATATGAACAATAAAAAATACAAATAACCTTTCACAAACAGGTCTTTCATAACTGCTTACAGTAAGGAAGACATTTAAACTATTATTGGCAGTCACAGGCTGCTGTAAACTAAACACCACTCTCTCTGACATAACAGCTCACTGAGTGATTTAACTCATATGTCTAACTTTCAGGTTTTTCTTTTCAGCCGCAGACCCCATGTCGCCTCTTTATGTGCGTCGCTAAGTTCCTCGTAATACTTGTGTACTTTAAAGCGGCATGGCATCGTTTACAATTTGCGAGCGATTTTTCAAGTTCAACGTTTGATTTGTAGGTATTTTTCGGTGCGCTGTGTTTCTCTTTCTCCTCGACTTCCATGTGTTTTGATAACTGAGACTCTCGGCCTCCGTAGTGCGAAGCAAAGATCAAAGATCGTCTCTGCTGAGTGCTGACAGGATGAGAGGATATTATATGAATGAATCGCTTTTTTACCGATGCAAAGACGCTACAATTGATGCATCGCGAGTTCAACCCAAACTGTAGCCGATGTGCACTCTCTCAACCGGTGCACTCGCATCTTGAACGTTTATGCCGGTGCACCGATGCAAATCGGTGAATCTTAACATCCCTAGTGTGTGGGACTGTATCTAGATATTTCGTTTTGTATTTATTTCTCTTACACTGGCAAAATTACTCTTTAGTCTTACTCTCTCGTCTCTCTGTTCTACTTATGTTTATCTCCCCCCGCCAAAAACATGGCTCGACCGGCTCGCTCGGTCTTTAAGGGTTAAAATGCATCGCAATGCATTGAGAAAGTGCAGCAGAGAGCAGGAGCTTGCTTCCTAAAGGGCTAAATTGTATAAATGTTTAAAGACTTCCACCGAGCTGGCTTCCCTGATAGGTATTTTGTTCCATAGCTTTGGGGCATAGTTAATGAAAGCTGCCTCACCAAACTTCTTTTTACCGCTATTTCTGGGAACTTCTAATAAACCAGCAGCAGAGAACTGCAGTGTTCTTGATGGCTTGTAGCTTACAAGGGAGTTAGTAATATAGCTTGGACCTTGCCCATTAAGGGCCTTATATGTCAGGAGGAGGACCTTCAAATCAATCCTAAAGTAAACAGGAAGCCAATGCAAAGCGGCTAGAACTGGAGCAATGTTTTCTCTCCTCTTAGTTCCGGTTAACAACCGAGCTGCAGAGTTTTGAATGTCAGTAGTTTTTTTTGGGAAGTCAGTGAAAAGTGCATTACAGTAGTCTATCCGGCTGGAGAAGAAGGCATAGTTAAATATTAACTATGCCCTAATATAACACCAAGACTTGTGACCTCCGGTTTGACCCGGTGAGTCAATATCCCAAGATTATTTACCAGCATGTCTCTTTTTGCTTTGGGGCCGACTAGCAGGATTTCAGTTTTGTCCTCATTCAGCTTTAGGAAGTTGCTGCTTATTCATTTATCTATCGCCAATAGGCAGTTGGTGATGGAGGTAATAGCTGCAGTGTCATTTGGTTTTGCCGATATATACAGTTGTGTATCATCCGCATAGCTAGGAAAGCATACATTGTGTTTTCTGATCAGGTCACCAAGTGGTAGCATGTATAAAGAAAACAATAACGGACCAAGGTAGCTCGCTTGTTGA
Organism: Dissostichus eleginoides; assembly: GCA_031216635.1. Lineage (NCBI taxonomy): Eukaryota > Metazoa > Chordata > Actinopteri > Perciformes > Nototheniidae > Dissostichus > Dissostichus eleginoides. The sequence goes on from CM062282.1 coordinate 30,078,387, forward strand.
ACCCCATAATAGCTGTTGTGTTCTTCTTTCCTGACATAAAACGTTCTCCCTTTGATGTATGTTCTGAACCAGTTAAAGACACAGTCAGAAAGCAAGCAGCCAGTTAGTTAAGCAGAATGACTTGAAGCTTTGTTAGAGCTAAACATCTCTAAAGCCTCGTAGTTACCACTTTGTCTTGTTTTTCACATTTTAAGCCATTTAATCAAACAAAATGAAAAACATTATCAGGTTACAGATTTGTTGATATGAGCATTTTTCAATATTGTATCAAATATATCATATCATTTATCAACAAGCATTTAAAGATGTAATGTAAACATGTAATGATCCCAATGCAATTCAAACCATTTTGCAGTTCATCCCGTTTTAGTATTTTCCCTCATTGTATAACACATATGATGATAAAATCTCCAAGCCTCTGTCCTAGAGGATCAGGTATTTAAATAGTTATTTGTTCCTGCTATTGACTCTTCAATTCAAGGACTTTTGATGTATTGATATTTATGAATTTATCCATTATAACCTTTGTTTTCTTAGGAGTTAATAATTGCTCTGTTAAATTTATATTTGTAATATTATATCAGAATTCAACAAGGAATATATTGATCATATCAGGCTTCAGAGTGCTGTTTGTTCATTGCTCATCAGTGATGTGTTTTCTCTGCAGGCTTTCTATCCTGCTAACAAGGATGTCAGTGTGAAGTATGGTGACACCATTGCAGGCAGATGTGTGTTTACTGGGGAAGGCAGAACCTCCAAAACATATATTGGGTGAGTTTGGTTTATAACATAATGCACCTAATTATTACCCCACACATTTGTACTTTAAGGGGGTAAGGGGGCGTACACAGTATAACCCAATATTCAGGTTAAAAGCAACGCTGTAAAAAAATACAAGGATCTACTTTGTTGTGTTTGTTGTTTAATTTATCATGAGCTGATGAAATATGATCCAGTAAGGCCAGTTTTAGTGATAAGGCCTTATCTGACACATAGACACTACACAGAGGTTTATAATACAATAGACAAGACTTTATAACCTTTTACATCGTCATCTACCGGGAATGTCTTTACTTGATTGGCCATCTTGCACTATTTTTATTGTTGTTATTTATTTATTTATTTTCATGTCTTGTACTTACATTGTTGCGGAACCTGGGAGCCACATTTTTCATTGATTACTACACTGTAGTTGTGTATATGATATGACATTAAACCTTTACATTACATGTTACTTGTTAGACGCTTTTATCCAAAGCGACTTACATACTCAATACTGTGGGCAATCCCCACAGGAGCAATTGGGGTGAAGTGTCTCAGGGACACAACGACATGCTGACTGCAGTGGGGTTTGAACCTGTGCTCCCTTGATCCGAACACCAACGCTCTATCCACTGCGCCACACGCCTCCTTTAAATCTACTTTTCTGTTTTGTGTGCAGGGGTACCTCTGCTGATGAAATGTGCAACTTCTACATAATGTACTACATGGACAGCAGACATGCCGTCCCCTACATGACCTGCATGGAGCCAGGCTCCAAAGAGCTGTTCCAGCATATTCCAGATGAAGCCAACATGCCCATCGCTGTCAGTCCAGCTGATATAAACTCTATGATGCATATGAGGCACTCAACAGGTACACATATCAATATTGTTTATATTGTATAATGTTAACCCACATACTATTCCTTTTTTTTTTATTAAAGGATTTTTTATTAAGTTTTCCTTCACAAGCTGAATACAATTTAAAAAAAAAAAAAAAAGTCTTTGCGTTTCCACACTTTCATAGTAAACACACTATATGTCAACCATACCTCTTTCCTTTCTAGATTTTAGCTTGAAGTGCTTTTCATTAATCATTTCATCTTTTGCCCGCACTGCTTAGCTAGTCGCCGCTAGCCAGCTTCCTTTTGTCAGCTTGCTTTTGTCAGCTTCCTTTTGTAAGCTTCCTTTTGTCAGCCATCCACTAACCCCGATACTCCTGTCTGTGCCAAGCAATGTGACGCATTACCAGGACAGTCTCTCTGTGGTCACAGTGCGGTTAGTCTTTGTTGCCGGTGACTACTGCCTCCTGAGCTAGCTGTTGGCTGGAGCATAATAAAGCTGGTTAAGCTCATGGCCTTCGAGCTAGCCACTGTTAATAGCTTCACGTCAACTCCACCCCTCCACCTTGCTCTCCAGCCATTAAACAACTTGGAGTCAGACGTTGACCCTGTTTTATTCACACGTGCTGCCATTATAAGCTTTTGTACTCGCTGTCTGACCACTCCATCTTATCTTTGTGGTCCAGTGTTCACCCCAATACAAGCCCACAAAGTCATCACAACCAACAGCATGTGCGCTGTCTGAAACATTGTTCACAGCAAACCCGCCTTGCTTTTAAAGTGTCTGGCCCCTAAACCCTAGTCACTGCTGGTATTCATTTTTGTTTAATTCTCTCTAGCATATCTTAGTATATATAGTTATACATTTGGGTTTTAGAGACAACAACTCATATTTTTGGTTTGTCCTTTCTATGTTATTTGTTTTCCCTGTTGGATAGAGAGTGAATGTATTCTAATTTAAGGTTCACTCTCGCTTTTAAATCATTTCTCCATTTGAACTTGTCTTGTGATTTTAGCTACCTTCACTTACACTTCTCAAAAATAAGTAGTGCTTAGTCTAAGTAAGCTATGTTTTCCCCCCCAAAGATCATCAAGATAACAGATTGCTGTGGGACGACAACAAAGAGGCTCTGGATCAGGGTGAGCTCAAGGATATAAGCTGCACCACTATGTTATTAGAAATGAAAAGGTCGGAAAGGTATTTTCTACTACCAAAACTCCTGCCTGATAATCATGCTGAACCGTTAACAGTGAAATAATAATAACAATTCTGGCACTACTATTTAGCTCTGTTTTTTTTGGTACTTCTTTGCCTTGTGGTTTAGACATGTGAATTATGCAATCTCACATAGATAAAAGTTCAACTGATGTTATATGGCTTTTTTTTGTTGCTTTAAGGACATGTGTCTGCTGTATACGCATCAATCCCATATCTCTGACAACCAGATGGTAACCATAGCTTTAGGTATCTATGTAGGTATTGTTCTACCTTCTTTTAATACAGCTAATCTGATCTTGCATGGAGCAGTAATGTGAGCAGCCTGCTAGAAAACACACAAGACACACACTCTGAACAACAGACTTGCTCAATTCTAACTTTCAAACATAAACACGTGTCTTGTCCTGACCTTAGCATGTTGAATTTAAACGTATTCCATTCAGATCAAGTTATGGATATACTTAAATGCTGAGATAAACGAAAAGTTTTCATATTTTGACTTTATCATCAAACCTTACATGTTAGATTATTTTAGATATACTGGTAAAGTCTTATTATTATATATTGTTATGTATGCCCCTCGAGGTTAGCTTCTGCTTGGTGTGATGTGAAGAATGACTTCTGCTACATTGAGCTTCTGAACAAGGCTTCCTACAATGTCACTGTGGGTGTGCCTATCTTGGCCCAGTGGATGGATATAGTGACGGCCTCATGTTGTCTGTTCCCTTTTTGGCATGTGAGGGTGATCCTTTAAGGCATTTTGGTCTGTTAGACGAGATGACAGGCTCAATGGTTTTCCCCTTTGCTTTTGACATGACAACAGTTTCCCAAACCATCTGTCAATTTCAGTGACGAGCCGTGACTTTTATACCTAGGCCCTCTGACCCCCACCCCTTCCCTGAAAAAAAAAAAAAAAGAGTTATTACGTCACAGCATATATTTCAGCGTAATATCAAAACAACGGCCCGGGGTGCAAAACGCATCAATGAAAGCGACCCTCTACCACACAAAACAACACCTGTAAATAACCCAATTTGTGTTCTTTGAAATTGAAAAGGATATTGCATTGTGTTTGTTACTTTCGTTGCAGTTGTATGTCTTAAGTGTAATTTGGCATGCTTTTATTTTCAAGGCGAGTTTACGCTGTTGACAGGAAGTTGTTGTTGCTATGGAAACAAGAAAAGTTTCACAGCGGGCGGAACTTGTCATAAAGTCCGCGATAATAAAACCCACCCATTTAGAGGGAAGATATGATTGGTCAATTGTACTGTCATTTGACATTACTCTCTCGTTCAGTTACTATAGCTGGCCCTCTGTGAATTTACAGCAGGACCACCAATCAGTTCCTATCTTCACCTCACAGAGACGAGCTTCCTTCATTTAACCCTTCACATTCAAACAGAAACTGAATAGGCAGATTCGAAGGATTTATTTCTTTGGAAATGTTTATTTTTTTTTTTCAATGTTTTTAAATATTATTTTGTAGAATATCTTAGACCCTCAAAGAGGGCCCTGAAGGCTCGCCACTGGTCAATTTTTATTTTACGCATAGTACATGATATGATAAGGGTTGCAATAATATGTCCTCTTTAAATTACCTCAGACCTAGTTTTGAATGTCTTTCATTTCTTGTTCATTTTGAGCCAAACTATACACCATATACAGACATGAAATAAATTGGATGTCATGAATGTATAAAGTATGGATCAAAAAGAACAGACAATACTGGAGTTATCTTAGAAGAAGAAGACCCTTTATCTATCCCCAGGGGGAAAATTCAGTTGTTCACTGAGTTATTATTATACCCAGTGCAGGACCTATTCAAATTAGGTCTGAAAAACATTTATATCCATATACAAGCACATGCATTTTTCTGTTATGGAAAGGTAACCCTTAGCAAACAGCTGCCAGTTTCTCTGCCGCCAGGTGTACTTTAATTAGTGCAAATTAATTAAATTAAAACAGTGTATTTAATTTAAATTACGCCATATAAACATTGATTTTATTTCTTACACTTGCAAGAAAATATCTCCATGGAGAAAGGCCATGACCGTGAAAACTGAAAAAAGAGTGTCGAAAATCTGAACGCAGGTGGCGAAAAACAAATCTCCAGGTTCATTTTGAAATCTATAAAGAGAGACTTGGCTTTTATAATTTGGAATTGAAAATTGCACGACAGTCTTTCTTCTCTGACATCATTGCCAAAAACAAAAACAACGCACGTGCCTTGTTTGCTACCGTCGACAGACTAACTAACCCCCCAGTGTCAGTAGCCTCTGAATTTCTATCCACCAGGGCCTGCAATGACTTTGCCTCCTTCTTCACTGACACAATTCAGAAAATCAGACAAGCAGTCAGTGCCTCTGCATCAGGTACAGCACATGTGTTGTCCCTGTGTCCACCTAAAGTCAATTCAAACACCATGACACAATTCCATCAGATTAATGATAAAAACCTAGAGGACATTATACAACATCTAAAATCCTCCTCCTGCTGCCTTGATATTATTCCAACAGGATTTTTCAAAAAATGTTTTCATTGCATGGCCTCAGATCTACTTCATATAGTAAACAAGTCTCTTCACTCAGGTGTTTTTCCACAGGCCCTGAAAACTGCAGTCATTAAACCGCTCTTAAAAAAGAATAATCTAGATGCTTCAGTAATGAACAATTACAGGCCCATATCAAACCTGCCATTTCTAGGTAAAATCATTGAAAAAGTTGTTTTTCAACTGTTGAGTAATTTCTTGCATTTAAATAACTGTTTGGATGTGTTCCAGTCAGGCTTTCAACCAAACCACAGCACTGAGACTGCTCTTGTTAAGATCTTCAATGACATCCACTTAAACACAGACAGTGGCAGAACTTCAGTGTTAGTATTATTAGATCTCAGTGCTGCGTTTGACACTGTTGACCACAACATATTACTAGACCGACTGGAAGACCGGGTGGGACTTTCGGAAACAGTTCTAAATTGGTTTGAATCCTACTTAAAGGTCAGAAAAAACTTTGTTTCTATAGGTAAATACACATCTGAGTTGACAAATATGACATGTGGGGTTCCTCAAGGCTCCATCTTGGGGCCTCTTCTCTTTAACATCTACATGCTACCACTGGCTCAGATAAGAAAAACAACAAAATAAGTTACCATAGCTATGCGGATGACACACACATTTACATAACCATTTCACCAGGAGACTATGCTCCAATTAAAACACTGAGTACGTGCATTGAACAAATCAATGACTGGATGTGTCAGAACTTTCTCCAATTAAACAAAGATAAAACTGAGGTAATTGTTTTTGGAGCCAAGGCAGAACGTATAAAAGTTAGCGCTGAGCTTCAGTCTGCAATGTTCAAAACAACAGATAGAGCCAGAAATCTAGGTGTAGTCATGGACTCTGACCTGAGTTTCAACAGTCACATTAAAACAATTACTAAATCAGCCTACTATCACCTTAAGAATATATCTAGGATTAAAAGACTAATGTCACAGCAGGATTTGGAAAAACTTGTCCATGCTTTTATCTTCAGTAGACTCCACTACTGAAATGGTGTCTTTACAGGTCTCACTAAAAAATGTATTAGAAAGCTGCAGCTGATTCAGAACGCTGCTGCTCGAGTCCTCACTGACACTAAGAAAGTGGATCACATCACTCCAGTTCTGAAGTCTTTACACTGGTTCCTCACTAACACTAAGAAAGTGGATCACATCACTCCTGTTCTGAAGTCTTTACACTGGCTTCCTGTGTGTCAAAGAATTGATTTCAAAATACTGCTGCTGGTTTATAAAGCATTGAATGGTTTTGGCCCTAAATACATTTCTGACCTCCTGCTAAATTATGAACCATCCAGAACTCTCAGGTCTTCTGGGACTGGTCAGCTTTCTGTCCCCAGAGTCAGAACTAAACATGGAGAAGCAGCTTTCAGTTATTATGCTCCAAATATCTGGAACAAACTACCAGAAACCTGCAGGTCCGCTGCAACTCTTACTACTTTTAAATCCAGGCTGAAGACTTTTCTTTTTGCCGCTTCTTTTAATTGAACTATTCATATCTTAAACGGCACTGTAATTTGTATTCATGTATTTTTTCTTTTAATATTTATTTTATTATCTTTGCTTTTTAATGACTGTTTTTACATGTCTTTCATTTTTGTAAAGCACTTTGAATTGCCTTGTGTTGAAAGGTGCTATAGGTGATGTAAATAAACTTGCCTTGCCTTGCCTTGTGAGGGGGCGCTATAGAGCCATTTTGCGTGCGCCAATTATGAAACCCACGAAATATCACATTTTTCACCAGACCTGAAGTGGGCAAAAAATTGCCGTCTTTTGAGGATGCTAAGGCCCTCAAAGAGGCAATTCATTTGGGAGAAAAATTACGAATTATAATTATAATAATAATAATACAAATAATCACAAGGAAAACAATGGGTCTTTGCTCCGTCTCTGTCAAGGTTCAGGCCCTAATAATCACTGCTGGTTTTCCTTTTGTAGTCTGTAATAGTTCTGAGTCCAGACTACATGTTTCTGGTGTTGGAGCCAAGGTAGTTATTCTGCACTTTATCCCTGAAAAGTTTCCAAGCACTGTTCTTTCTCTTCAGGGTTAAATAATGTGACTCAGTGTAGAGCATCAGTCCGTCCTTTCAGTTTTACACAGATTTCCCCCATAAGACTTTGAGTTTTGTTTAATCAAATGAAAAGTGCGCTTATAAATAAAATTGAATATTATTATTATTATTATTATTATTATAAGACGGGCCTTCTAATTCGGAAATTTGCGTACAGCAGTCCTTGGTACAATGTAATTGGTACATTGCCAATGTAGCAAATGTAAAAAAGGGTAAGCCCTGTGGATAAAAAAACTTGATATTACACAAACCAAAGTATCATTCGCTGTCCATTTCCACACCACTTATGCTCACCACTTGGCTTTATACCAGATACCCATGTCATTGTCAAAATATGCATGTATTCAATTGATCCGATCAGATGAAAAATGAAAAGAGTCAGTTTTTGCCCTCTTGACTTTAGTAATTTGCTAACTTTTCTCAGGTGTGTTTCTAACCTCCTGCACTGATTCACTTAAGATGGACAGAGTGGTTTTTCCTTCTCTGAAGGGATCCGCCTGAAAAACCTCCCAGAAAGGGCCATTGGCTATTACCAACAATGTGGGACACTAGGGCAAAACTAAGGCGACATATGCTTACCAACATCCCAATATCATCTTGGTGTGCCGGGTCCTTAACTCTTCTCTAGTCCAACAGAGTCCTTCCATATTTCTAAGCTCAAGACAGTTTTCTCCCAGGAAGTGTCTACAAAACACTTCTACACTTAGACTGTGCCCTTTGCTATATCTGCCCTGAAGAGCAAGACTTTGCCTTTAGCCTTCAGTATCTTTGTTCTTTATTTGCACTCCTTTCCTTCCTATTTTTCTCTGTCTGTCTGTGCAGGTGACCTCTATTCTCTTTTGTCAAAGCTGCTAGGCCAGAGCAAGGGGGTAGTTCACAGTCATAAGTATAACCCCAGCAAGATGGAGAGACCCCAGCCTGACTCTGTGGCTCAGTTTAATAACTTATTGCAAAAAAAAGAACTGGGCTCTCCCAGTGGCAGACTAGCCTTCCACACCAGGGAGGATCCTGTTTTGGTGAGGGACAGAGTCCACAAATTGCATCAGCTTGAGGCCATGGCCAAGCCACAAAGAAGCAAGCTTCTAGCTGAAGGTGGGTTATCAATATTATTTAATAGTTGTCACTGATGCTGAGAACATACCCCTTTATTTCTGTGTTCGGTTCAGTATCCTTAAAGCATAATACACACAAAGTACACTTTTTCAGTTTTTCCTTCCGATAAATACTTCATTATTTGTAAATGTATTTTCCTAAAGCAAGAAATATTTGCATGTGCATCCAACATATAGTTGTGAACCCTCTTGTTTTACATGTGCAATCTCTTTCTCAAATCTCAATGCTTAACCCAATACCTGTACGATCCTAAACTGCCAACCTTTTTTTGTCAAAGAAACCTTTTGCCATGGTGGGGAAGACATGATTACAGTAACTTTACATGAAATGTACAATGTGTCATCTACACTTAATAAACAGCAGCATAATGTATAAGTTGTACATTATCTTTAGCTGGAAAGTTGACACAGGAAGTGATATTTAACTCCTTGAGGCAATGTCAAATATTTATGAACTTGAAAGTTGTGTTTGCCGACCTTTATTAACACCACCATAGCTGGAAATCCTGCAAAATGATGTGCAGGTTCATGTTTTATTTAAAATGTATCATGTTGCTGTGCCCTACATAAATCATGTCAACAAATGGTCTCCTGTCCTCGCAACTATAAACCTGTTCATTGTCTGATACAATGCGTATGCATGGTATCAGTGAGACAAGGTGCCTGTGAAGAACAAGAGAGAAGGATACTAACAAACAGGTCCCACTACAGGCAAAGTCTCGGGACCCTGTTTACTTCTGGTTGGACCACCAGACTACAGTACAGCTAACTTCCTCAGGCTGAGAGTCAGCCACTCCTCCTCCACACTCCATATGTTATAGCTAATGTGCATTAACAAGGCAGAAATATTAATTCAGGGGTTTGTTAGCAAATTGAACTAACTGTGACAAGTTTTGCCTGCATATCATTTCAGTAGCCTTATCCTAACTGTATAAGGACCCTCACTTCCTGATATCACTGTATCACACCTGGATGTGAAAGCTGATAAAACAACCCAGAAATGTGCTCGCCCTCACACCTCATGCTTTTTAGGAAGAGTTTTTATCACAGCTACTTTAAAAGACTGTGGTACATAGAACTTGGTCTGTGAAAAGTTGCATTGTACTTGCTGTGTTCTGAAGGTGATTTCATAAGTGTTATTAAAAAACAGATTACATACAAATCTGCAGGATCATGTTTTGTTCCAAACTGGAGGTACATCAGGCAGACAGGTTTGAAAGATAGATGTGTGTGTGTGTGTGTGTGTGTGTGTGTGTGTGTGTGTGTGTGTGTGTGTGTGTGTGTGTGTGTGTGTGTGTGTGTGTGTGTGTGTGTGTGTGTGTGTGTGTGTGTGTGTGTGTGTGTGTGTGTGTGTGTGTGTGTGTTATAGACTACCACTTGGAGCAGGTGGGAGGCTGGCCCCTAGATTCTCTGCAGGTGGGTCAGGTGTCAGGACTGGCCCTCGACTCAGATTCTAACCTGGTGATTTTCCACAGAGGGGACCATCACTGGGGGGCAGAGTAAGTCACTTTCACTTTTTGATATACATATTTTTCTGTTCATAGATGACTTCTGTAAGTCCTAAACCTCATACCTCAATGTTTATAATTAGAGAGAGAGAGCTCACTACCACCACCATGATCAGCTTTCCATCAATGTACATAATCCATCACAGGCAGACAGATCTGCTTTATATTATATCCCACATTTCCCCCATGTTAAGGCCTGTAGCCAATGTAGGGCGAAGGTACCTCAAAATGTGCTTTTAGACAGTGACTGCCAGTCTTGCCAGGACCTATACTGTAGACAAAAATGACTAAAATAATAAGATCTTAAAGGTTACCTATTATGCTATATTTGAGCAATATATTATAGGGCCATATCTATACAAAACATGTCTCTGAAGTGTTTTTCTCAAAATACCAAACAATTGTAGCATCCCTCATACCCCTCCATTTCAGACCTGTTACTAAAGTGCTGATTCTGGGTCTGGCCCTTTAAATGTAAGCAAGCTGCTGCTGCTGGCCACGCCCCTTTGGAGCATCCACATGCAAGCAGTGAGATCTGTGAAGAGAAGGCTGTCTACCAGCAGAAACTCAGCTAAACGCTGCCGTGATTAAACGCCATATTATGTTCCAAACCACATCAAGCATTATTTCTGAAACAGTATGGAGCTCAAACGCTTTCTCTCTCGTGAGTTTACCACAAGGACAGTACCTTTTATATCCGGCTTCTTTACACATACTCTCTCCAGTACAGCGTTAGCTCTGAGTGTTAGCGGTGCTTGCTAATGTAAACACAGACCATATTACTTCCAAAACACGTCGGGCATTTGTTTCTGATAGCGACGTTTCTGAAAGGGGACAATAGGGACGTGGGCAGAACGTTTCCAGGAGTTCAACGTAAAGCCAGCCCACATTTTAGTAATGATGTCAAGTTCTCAACAAATCTGGATCAGTTCCGTTGTACCCCCATTTTAAGAGATTTAGGTAAGGAGGAAAAGAGAGAGGGTTTTATTTTCTGACACTTTGTGAGTCTCCTTACACACCAGGGACACATATTTATGTATAAAAGACATCAAAAAGTGCATTTTGCATAATAGGTGACCTTTAATGTTGAATAACACACTGTCATAGCAATTATACATTCATTGGTTCACAAATTGCCTTTGCTACTGGTCTGCTTAGAAACACAAAACCGTTTGTTCCAGCTCTTTTAACAGCCAGGCTAGATACCAGCAGAGGTCCGTGGGCCCTATTCAGCAGTCCACTATCTTGGTTGTGGACCCAACCAAAGGCACCATCTTGAAGGCTTCTGGCAGAGACATGTGAGTCATTGTTTTCTCTATGATGATGAATGAAGGCAAGTGATGAGTATGAACAGGCAACCATGTACAGTATATTTGGTACTTCCTGCATTAAACCTGAGTCAGAACTTGCATTGATTCACATCCCTGATGTTGCAGGTTCTACTTGCCTCACGGAATAACTACAGACAAGAATAATAACTACTGGGTCACAGATGTGGCTCTTCATCAGGTAATGTGCAAGATTTATTTGATTCCAACTTAATAAGTTCCATTCGTAAATCATTTATGATTTGTATTGATAATTGAATGTACTACATATTAACTGTTTTAAAAAAATTGAGGGAAATCTCTGGTCATTCCCATCCAACTATATTTCCTCTACAGTTCGTAATGATTATCTGCTAATGGTGAACTAATCACTTACACATAATCATTTACATTTGGAAATGATTTAGAAATAATTGTTACATAAACGAAAATGTTCAGCGAGCGTCATTAAAGGTCACCTATTATGCGATATTTCAACAATATATTATAGGGCTATATCTATACAAAACATGTCCCTGAAGTGTTTTGCTCAAAATACCAAACAGATCACCCATTTTAGCATGCCTCATACCCATCTATTTCAGCCCTGTTACTAAAGTGCTGATTCTGGGTCTGGCCCTTTAAATGTAACTGAGCTGCTGCTGCTGGCCACGCCCCTTTGGAGCGTCCGCATGCAAGCAGTGAGCTCTGTGAAGAGAAGGCTGTCTACCAGCAAAAACTCAGCTAAACACTGCCGTGATTAAACGCCATATTATGTTCCAAACCACATCAAGCATTATTTCTGAAACAGTATGGAGCTCAAACGCTTTCTCTCTCGCGGGTTTACCACAAGGACAGTACCTTTTATATCCGGCTTCTTTACACATACTCTCTCCAGTACACGGTTAGCTCTGAGTGTTAGCGATGCTTGCTAATGTAAACACAGACCATATTACTTACAAAACACGTCACGCATTGTTTCTGATACAGCACATAGCTTGACATGTTCTTTATTCAGTGTTTAGCCATAGAACAGTGCCATTGTATGTATTATATATATATATATAACACCTTTACTCTAAGTCCCTCTCGTAGACATACTACTGAATACACAGACACACAGCTGAGGGAGGGGATTGAGCTAGCGACTGTATATGGGGATGATAGGTCGGACGTGGGCGGGATGTTGCCAGGAGTTAAACGTAAAGCCAGCCCACATTTTAGTAATGTCGTTATGACCGTAGCAAAACTGGATCAATTCCGTTGTATCCCCGTTTTTAGAGATGTGTGTAAGGAGGAACAGAGAGAGGGTTGTATTTTCTGACACTTTCTGAGTCTCCTTAACCACATACATAGAGTTGACTACTATTAGTCTCTAAATGTGCCAACTCAAGCATCGAAAGCAGGAAATGCAGCTATTGGAGGCTTCGAAACACAGCACTAACATGGATAGAGATAAATTCTTAAGTATAGTTACATACACTATATAAATAATAATAATAATAATAATAGATTTATTTTGTTAGCGCTTTTACAGGTGCTCAAAGACGCTTTACAGATATAGTGAAAAGAAAAGAACAACAAATAAATATAGTTAAAGTCAAATAATACAAAAACGATTCTTTGACGAACGGGCAGCCAGTGGAGGTTCTGGAGGACGGGAGTGATGTGGTCTCGGGAGCGGGTGTGGGTGAGGAGGCGGGCAGCAGAGTTCTGGATATGTTGGAGTTTATTGAGGAGGTTGGATGGTATGCCGTAGAGCAGGGGTGCCCAACCAGTCGATCGCGATCGACCGGAGATTCCCAGTCGATCGCGAGATGTGTCTAAAAATAGAACAACAATATTCCGTTTTATCGTTAATGTCCTATAACATAATCTTCCTGTGCCAGAACAATGCACTTGAACGCATCAAAGCTTTGTGATTGGCGTGACCCCATGTATTGGGGCGTGGCTGGTGGGCAGTGGGCACTAGTTCGCTGACGTTGTCCGTGGCAACAGGAGTGACAGTCTGCACACACACAAGACCACAATTATGGCAGAAGCAAAAAAGCCCAAAATATATAATTTTCACTCCGAGTGGGAGGATGATTCTCTTTTTTTATCTATTCCAATTCAAAGTCCATCTGTCTCATCTGCAATGCGAGCGTGGCTTTATCGAAGAAGGGTCATTTAGGAGCGGCATTTCAAAACAGTGCACAAACGCTACGAGACGGAATTCCCTCCTAATTCTGCCCTACGCTCCCAAAAGGTGAGGGACCTGAAAGGACAGCTAAATGCACAGCAGTCCATTTTCACCAGGCCCAACAACAAGAGCAGGGCTGCTCCCATAGCATCTTATCGTGTCAGTCACGTTCTTGCGAAACACATGAAGTCTTTCAAAGACGGCGAAGTTATGAAAGAAGCATTCCTGGGGGCTGCCGACGCGCTTTTTGGGGACAGTAAAAATAACAGTATCATTTTTGATATAATAAAAACTCAAGTTAGATACCGTTATTAATCAGCTGTCAGTTTTAGTTGGTTTGAACTTATTCATTATAATTATTGTACAAAATGGTATAAGAATGCAAACATTAAGATCTGTTCTGTTTAAATTGATTATAGTCTATTATCAATTCAGGTTAAGCAACTAGTGTTGCTTGCATCCTATTTTAAAGGCATTTATTTTTATACTCTACTAAAATGCAACAAAAAAAAAAGGGTTTGATTCTATTAATTTTGTCTTTTTTATTGCACTTTGGCAGCAGATTGCTGTGTAGCTTCAGATCTGTGTTGTCTTATTAGTAAGCTTAATTTATACTTTTGTAGCAACACTATTTTTATATAATGGCAAAGAAAGGGTTCAGTGTCTTTTTTTTTTTTTTCCTGTGTCATATGTGGCAGCACTGTTCAATGTTTCTTGAAAACATTACCCACTGTAGTATGTGACGTGTGAATAAACTCCAACTCTGTATCAACAACACTGTTGTGTAACTTCAGTTAAATGCTTGTATGTGTGTAGATTAGAAAGAGGTAAGATAAAGGATCTGCAGTATTTTATGAAGTATTAATCGTACAAAGGTCAGTTTTATACAAGTAGAAGTGTGTATTTACCTGGTAGTAGGCTGTCAGTAATGGCTACGCCTCTCTATTTGGACTGGTAGATCTCGGCAGACTGGCAACTTTAAAAGTAGCTCTCGGTTCAAAAAAGGTTGGGCACCCCTGCCGTAGAGGATGCTATTGCAGTAGTCGAGTCGTGATGTGATGAATGCATGAATCAGGGTTTCAGCAGCAGAGGAGGAGAGTGATGGGCGGAGACGGGCAATGTTTTTGAGGTGGAAAAAGGCAGTCCTGGTGATGTGATTGATGTGGCGATTGAATTTGAGCTGACTGTCGAAGATGACTCCGAGGTTGCGGATGTGAGGGGGGGGGATAGAGTGTTGCTGTCAATGGTGAAGTTGAAATTCTGGATTGCTTTGGTACGGGATGGGGGGCCGATGATGATGATGTCTGATTTGGCACTGTTCAGTTGGAGATAGTTTGTTTGCATCCATGCTTTTATTTCTGAGAGACAGTTGGTGGGAGTGGAGTGTGTTGTGGGGGTGATGGTTTTTGTTGAGATATAAAGTTGGATGTTATCAGCGTAGCAGTGAAATTGAAGGTTGTGGCGACGAATGATTTTGCCAAGGGGGAGCATGTAAAGGATGAAGAGGAGGGGGCCAAGCACCGAACCCTGGGGGACGCCTTGGGACAGAGGAGCAGTGGAGGAGGTGCAGTTATTGATGTTGATAAACTGATGTCTGTCGGTGAGGTAGGATTTCAGCCAGGAGAGTGCAGTGTCGGTGATGTTGAGTGATGATTGAGGAGGGACAGCAGGATGGTGTGGTTGATGGTGTCGAATGCTGCGGTGAGGTCGAGGAGGATGAGGATGTTCAGGTTGCCGGAGTCAGAGGAGAGGAGGAGGTCGTTTGTGATTTTGAGAAGAGCTGTTTCGGTGCTGTGTTTTGATCGGAAACCGGATTGAAATGGCTCAAAGAGGTGGGACTTTAGTTGTGAGGCAATGACACGTTCAAGTATTTTTGACAGAAAGGGGAGATTTGAGATGGGCCGGAAGTTGGACATGATGTCAGGTGTGAGTCCAGGTCTTTTGAGAATGGGTGTGACAGCAGCCAGTTTGAGAGAGGGGGGAACTGATCCAGATCTGAGGGAGGAGTTAATGATGGTGGCGATGAGTTGGGAGATGGCAGGGAGGCTCTCTTTAACAAATTTGGAGGGCATTGGGTCAAGTGTGCAGGTGGAGTTAATTCCAGTCATGAAGTCGGACAGTTGCATGGGGGTCACAGGGGAGAAGTTGGACAGGGGCTGTGAGGTGAAGGGGGGGAGCCAGGAGGGGAGGTGGGGGGTGCTGATGAGGGTGTCAGATTGCTGTAAATGTTGCTGATTTTGGTTTGGAAAAACGAGAGGAAGGAGTTGCACTGTTCGGTGGTGAAGGATGAGGTGGCGTTGTCACAGGGTTTGAGAAGTTTGCTGATGGTGGAGAACAGACGCTTGGGGTTGCTGGAGCCAGACTGAATGAGTTGTGAGTAGTAATTAGACCGGGCTGCTTTGAGTGCGTTACTGTACTGCTGGAGATAGTCTTTGTAGATTTGTAGATGGACTGTTAGTGTGGTTTTCTTGTGTTGGCGTCCCAGTTGACGTTTCCTTGATTTCATTTGGCGGAGTTCGGGGGTATACCAGGGGGCGGAGTGTATGAAAGAGACTTTTTTTTGTTTTTGTGGGGGCCAGTTCATTGAGACAGAAGGAGAGGGTGATGTTATAATAGTCCACAAGTTCAGATGGGTTTTCAGAAAGTGGGGGGGGGGAGACAGACATCTTGCAGGTAATGGAGGCAGTGATTGCTGAAGGTGAGATGGATTTGAGATTTCTGTAGGTTATTGTGCGTTTTTGCTTTTGGGCGGGGATGGGGATGTTGATGTCCATGATGATGGCCAGGTGATCAGAAATGTGGAGATTGAGGCTGGACAGATGATGGATGGTGAGACCAGTGGAGCAGACCAAGTCCAGTTGATGTGTTGAGAGAAGTTGCAGCAGTGAAGGGTTTCCATAAATTCAGAGGCATATTTGCAGGTCGGGTCGTCAACATGAATGTTAAAATCAGGAGGAGAACAGATGGGGATATGGCAGAAAGCTGAGTGAGAATGTCAGAGAGGTCGGAAAGAAAGGAGGGGTTTGGCTTCGGGGGACGGTAGATGATGGCTGTGACCAGGGGAGTGGGTCCAGAGAGTTTGAAGATCAGGTGTTCAAATGAAGAAAGTTTTTATGTCCTTTCTGATAATAGCAGCTATACCACCACCCCGCCCTTCTGGGCGAGGTTTGTCAATGTATGTGAATCCTGCTGGGGTGATTTGATTTAAAGAAAAATAGGCCACGTTTCGGTCAGATACAGAAAGTCCAGGTTATTGTCTTTAATGAATTCATTCAGAATGTGGCTTTTATTGTGGATGGAGCGTGTGTTGAGCAGGGCTGCTCTTAGGTGACGTTGCATTGGGAGGGGTTGTGTGGACCGGGGGAGTGGAAGGAGATTGGTCAGATTCACGTGTTGTTTGCTGTGATGACGTAGTGTGGGCGTGCGACAGGACCGAATGGACGGGATGGAGTGTGGAGACGTGGAATGAAAGAAAAACTTACGGCCAGAGCCTCTGTGTGGAGGACGGCGTTTGCGGAGTATTTCATTATCTGCGAGGATGTCCATGCAGTCCGGAGACAGGTGGTTATTAAAGGAGTGGAGATCTGACAGTCCCTAGCTAATGCTGGGGACCCGGGCAGCAGAGACCAGGAGCCGGATGACCGTGGAAGAAGGAGCGGTGTGAGTCCAGGTAAAATCAGTAGGAGAATCCTGAAGCATATCAGGAAAATAATTCCAGTGGTTTCCGGAGGAATCGTAGGAGGGGCTGACAGCCTGGCGCAGAGTGGGAGTCGGGTGACCAGCCTACTAGCTTGATAGCCACCGGCTGTAGGCGGCAGGGAAAGACGATGTCAGCGGGGAAGCCGGCTGATCGCAGCGGGATGGGAAGACCCAGACGAGCCGTGGAGTTAGGGTGGAGTTAGGGTGGAGACAGAAATGTTAGCTCAGCAGACTTCGGGGAGCCGAGGAGATCTAGCAGCCTGCTAGGTCCGATAATGCTAGCTAGCTAGCGGGCTAGGGACCGGTGAGCAGGAAAGAGCCAGCAGGTAGGAGATGACAACACAAAGATCTGTGTCGATCTGTGTCGATTGATAGAAAGATGCTGCTATTTTTGCTGATGACTGACGTTAAAAAAGTAGAGAGCCAGACAGGAGAGGTTCTGATCTGGACTAAAGAACAAGATTTGGGGCGGAGGAGCGGCGAACAAACAACGCCAGCACCCATAGCGACCCGGGTCGCGACTATCTATATAGACAAAAGTATTCGACCACATACACATACAGGAGCTTTTATGGCATCCCATTCCAAATTCTTAGGCATTAATATGAAGTTGGTCCCCCCTTTGCACCTATAACAGCTTCCACTCTTCTGGGACGGCTTTCTACAAGATTTTGGAGTGTGTCTGTGGGAGGCCCATTCATCCAGAAGAGCATTTGTGAGGTCAGACACTGATGTTGGACGAGAAGCTGGCTCTCCGTTCTAGTTCATCCCAAAGGTGTTCAATGGGGTGGGGGTCAGGGGTCAGGGCTCTGTGCGGGCCAGTCAAGTTCTTCCACACCAAACTCATCCAACCAGGCCTTTATGGACCTTGCTTTGTGGGGCACAGTCATGCTGGAACAGAAAAGAGCCTTCCTCAAACTATTTCCGCAAAGTTGGAAGCATAGAATTGTCCAAAGTGACCTCGTAAGATGAAGCATTAAGAATCCACTTCACTGGAGCTAAGGGGCCTAGGCCAACCCCAGAAAAACAACCCATAGCATTATCCCTCCTCCACCAAACGTTACAGTTGGCACAATGCAGTCCGGCAGGTAACGTTCTCCTGGCATTCACCAAACCCAGACTGGTCCATCAGACATCCAGATAGAGAAGCGTGATTGGTCACTCCACAGAACACGTTTCCACTGCTCCAGAGTCCAGTGGTGACACCACTCCATCCGATGCTTGGCATTGTGCTTGGTGATGTAAGGCTTGATGCAGCTGCTCGGCCATGAAACCCCATGAAGCTCCCACAGTTCTGGTGCTGATATTAATGCCAGAGCTGGAACTCTGCAGTTATTGAGTCAGCAGAGCTTTGGCCACCTTTACGCACTATTCGCCTCAGCACATTTAAAAAGGATTGCAGTGCGTTCACTAAGAAGAAATAGTCGGTTGTACTGCATAGCAACAGCTAAACTGCAGCAACAGAAAAGTAACTATGACAGCACCAGTGTTGTGGTAGTTACTGAAAAAATGAATGCATTACACATTAGTTCATCGTAACTAGCTGAAAGTAATAAGTTACACCACTAGTTACATTACATTTGGATTACTATGTTACATCAGATGCCAATATCAGCACAAATCAGAGACAATAATAAAGACAATACACAAGACCTCTGTTTCCTGCTCTTAGTTTGAACATCCTTTAGCTCAGTTTCCATCATAACACTGGTTCAGGTAGCATGCAAATGTTTTCCTGTCTGATGGTGGCCGCCCGCGTTACACTACTGCGTTACACTACTGCGTTACAGACAAATGTATACTGATTACTGTAATGCTTTACTTTGTAGCGTGTTACCCCCAACAGCACTGATCGAGGTTTACTGTAACCGTCAGAGTCTGTTCACAGTTTGTGTTCCAATAACTAGTCCTTAAACACTGCAGATCCCTGTTAGTGTTTACTTCCTGTCTGTCTTCTTCTGCTGTTCCTGTTAGTGTTTACTTCATGGACCTTTCCCATTTATCTAATTTCCCCTCCTCGAGGTTCAAGTGCTTCGTTTTAGCTTTTGAGAACCACAAGAGCTTTGCCTTTCCAGCATTTAAAACAAGTTTCAAATCACATATAGATTAGATTGTACAATGTTAAAAGCAGTCTAGATCTGAAAAAGAGCCTGATTCGGTGTGGACACAGAACAGTAAATTACTGTATCATCAGCATATAAAGGAACATTTGCATTTAAAACATTGTTTTTAAGACTGTTTATATACATAATAAATAACAATGGTCCTAAAACCGATCCCTGTGGCACACCCTTGGATACATGAAGAGATGTAGAAGTTAAGCCTTCTGCCCGCACACACTGATCTGCATGAACAGACAGCCTGATCTGAAAGACCGATACTAAGGAGTCTTTGTGACAGTATGGCATGATCCACTGTATTGCTTCACAATGCTATCTATTTTCTAAGACATTTATAAAATAATGTACTACTTTTAAGGTGGCTGTTGTTTGAACTGAGTCCTCCTTGACAATACAATGTGGAAGCTCTATAACATTTTTGTTTCCGGCTAATGATTTCATTTGATAGTTGTCCAGAATTTAAGGGGATTATTTAGATTGTTCGAAGTTTCAGTTAGGAGATGATCAGCTTTGGCTTTTCTGATTTTGACAGTACATGCATTTCGCAGCTGCCTGAAGAGCAGCCAATCTGACCCAAGACCTGTACTCCTGCTTTTTGACCATGCCACATTGCGCTAGTGTGGTAAATCAGAAAGATCTGATGTGAACCATGCCTTATCTCTATTGTCTAAGCGCAGAGGGGACCGTGCTTTCTCTGCTGCCGCCCCTAAACTGTGGAACGACCTGCCCTTGTTAATCAGACAGGCTCCCACACTGTTGTTTTTTAAATCCTGTCTTAAAACCCACCTCTTCTCCTTAGCATTCGTAAACAAGTAGATTGTTGCTTTTATTTGCTTTCAGTGGTCTATTGTTTTTATTATATGGCTGTTTTTTATTTTTTAATTGTTACGTTTATTCTGGTTTGTTTTGTGTTTGTTATTTTATTTTGAATTATGTTTTGTGAGCTGAGCTGTGTGATTTTATATTTTATATATCTCTCTGTACAGCACTTTGGTCTGGAGGTTTTAAAGTGCTATATAAATAAAGTGGATTGGATTGGATTATCTCGGCCTTTGATTTCAGAATCAAACAAGTATCAGAGCGCTCTCATGATAACGTAACGCTATCAGTGATTGGATATCATTCCCTCTCTCTCTGGTCGCTTCAATGGGGACATTAAATTACAGGCCAAACACAGACCTACACAATGTACAACACACACCTACACACTCTTCAACACACACCTACTGCTCCTACAGCATATAATATATATCAGGCTACAGCTGTTGTGTATTTTATTATGTGAAGCACTATAGGGTTTTATGAAAACTATCTACTCTTTATTTGTAGTTTTCTACTAAAGCCTACAAATAAAGAGTGTTATTTAGGCCCGTTATATATATTACTGAGTGATATATATTATACACACTGCTCTGCTTTCTGCACTGACCTCAGCAGCTGTTCTCACTGTAAACATTACATTACATTACATTGCATTTAGCTGACGCTTTTATCCAAAGCGACTTACAATAAGTGCATTCGACCAAGAAGATACAAACTTGAAGAAAACAGAATCATATAAGTACATCAGGTTTCATAGAGCCAAAAAACATTTCAAGTGCTACTCAACTGGCTTTAGATAAGCCAGTCCTTTGTTAGTATATAAGTGCTTTGTTAGTAATTCTATCGCTCGAAGTGGAGTCGAAAGAGATGAGTTTTCAGTCTGCGCCGGAAGATGTGCAAGCTTTCTGCTGTCCTGATGTCAATGGGGAGCTCATTCCACCATTTTGGAGCCAGGATAGCAAACCCACGTGTTTTAGCTGATGGGAACTTGGGTCCCCCTCGCAGTGCGGGTGCAGCGAGCCGTTTGGCTGATGCAGAGCGGAGTGCACGTGCTGGGGTGTACAGTTTAACCATGTCCTGGATGTAGGAAGGGCCAGATCCATTCGCAGCATGGTACGCAAGTAACATTGTCTTGAAGTGGATTCTAGCAGTTACTGGAAGCCAGTGAAGTGAGCGGAGGAGCGGTGTGGTGTGGGAAAATGGTTGGAAGGTTGAAGACCAGACGAGCCGCTGCATTCTGGATGAGCTGCAGAGGTCTGATGGCACATGCAGGTAGACCAGCCAGGAGGGAGTTGCAGTAGTCTAGGCGTGAGATGACGAGAGCCTGGACCAGAAGTTGTGTCGCTTTCTGGGTCAGGAGGGGACGTATCCTCCTGATGTTGTACAGCGTGTATCTGCAGCAGCGGGTTGTAGCACAGCGTGTATCTTTGTAGCAGTGATGACAGGTTGTTATCTAGGGTCACACCCAGATTCCTTGCAGTCTGAGTCGGGGAAACAACAGAGGTGCCGATGTTGATTGTTAAGTCAAGAGGGGGACAATCTTTTCCCGGAAGGAAAAGCAGTTCAGTCTTGTCAAGGTTGAGCTTGAGGTGGTGAGCAGACATCCACTGAGAGATGTCAGCTAGACAAGCAGAGATGCGTGCGACGACCTGGGTCTCTGAGCGGGGAAAGGACAGAATTCATTGGGTGTCGTCAGCGTAGCAGTGGTATGAAAAACCATGCGGGCTAATGACTGATCCGAGCGAGTTTGTGTACAAAGAGAAGAGGAGGGGACCAAGAACAGAGCCCTGAGGGACCCCTGTAGTTAATTGACAAGGGTCGGACTCGGACCCTCTCCAAGTTACCCTGTAGGTACGGTCTTTGAGGTATGAGGTGAGGAGGGAAAGTGCAGAGCCTGAAACTCCAAATGTTTGGAGAGTGCGAAGGAGGATCTGATGGTTCACCGTGTCGAATGCAGCAGACAGGTCCAAAAGGATGATGACAGAGGAGAGGGAGGCTGCTTTAGCCGTGTGCAGTTCCTCAGACACAGCGAGGAGGGCAGTTTCTGTTGAGTGACCTGCCTTGAAACCAGACTGGTGCGGATCCAGAAGGTTGTTCTGATGGAGATAACAGGAGAGTTGTTTAAAGACAGCGCGTTCAAGTGTTTTAGACAGGAACGGGAGAAGAGAGACAGGCCTGTAGTTTATAACATCGGACGGGTTGAGAGTGGGTTTCTTTAGGAGAGGGTTTACTCTTGCCTCCTTGAGACTGTTTGGAAAGTGACCAGAAGTTAGAGAAGTGTTGATGAAATGGGTGAGAAACGGTAGAATATCAGGAGCGATACAATGTAGCACTCTAGAAAGGACTCTAGCCAACAGATTCCTGCCAAAAACCCAACGGATCCCAGCGGCTGGGAATGTTAAGCCCTCCCACTATTTTCCAAGAGGGCGTTGCCAGATTTTCAATTTCAGGATTTAACCATGAGATGGCGCTTCATTCACAAATACAGAAAGACAAGTTTCATGGACTTTCAGTACTTCAGTTGTGTTTTGGTGAAGAGCATTGGATTGAGGATTGAACATTTTTGTTTAGAGTTCTCTGCTGTCCCACGGTAATTGAGAAGGCTCACATTCCGACCATTATTTAAAACAATAGGCACTTTCACACCATCTACAGTTTGATTTGTATAGAGTGAGCTGTGGCTGAATGGCCGGCGATTAGGTGTGGCGCATTTATCATTAGGTGATCAGAGCTGCCTGCCTGCCGTCAGATTTTAAGATCCTAAAATAAATACAAATATATATTTTTTCTAATATTGTTGTGGTCACGTGACTTTCTTTAAAATGTGTAGTGTATATAATGAGTATATAACTTTTACATTTTTAAACAAACAAACACTGACCATACCGTACACCAGCCCCCACCCCCCTCTGAGTGACAAGATGTGAAGTCAACAGATTGTCACTCAGAGGGAGGTACTATTTCTTTTCAAATGCATATATGCCACCCATTTACTCTTCCCGTCAAGAATTTGAATTTGAATAGAACATAGTTTAGGTCACTCATTTTTAATCACACACGTCTCCCCGTCCCAAAAATTATAAAAAAAATTCCAGGAAACAATTTTCAAGTTCAGTTTTCACCGTTTTATTTACATTTTATTTATATGAATGAATATTACTATGAATATTTTATTTAATCTTGTTTAAAACATATCTAAATAAAATGTGTGTCCCGGGCCAAGGAGCGTATTGAGCAGGAAAAAAGAAGAGATGGAATGATGGAGCAACTGCGCTGTCATATGTTTGGGCTGGACCTGTATAGTTTAATTTACAGGAAAGTGAGCAGAGGGTAGAATTGCATTCTTGTTCTGTTTTCTGTGACTATCTTCCCCCCCATGCTGAACACGCTCTCAGACTTTCAGTTGCGCGCGCTACTAAAGAGACGCGTTACCATGGAAACCAAACAATGGTGTAGCTGTATTGAAGTCCGAGTGGAAACAGTAACTTTTGGAGCGTTATGTTAGAATGAAACAGCCAGGTCGTGACTCACAAAAAAAAAGTGTTACTTCCCTAACTGTAAGCTTGTCACTCAGAGTAACCTACAGTTAACTTAACTGCTGGAGAAGAAAGATCAGGGGGGGGGGGGAGAGCTGATGGGCCACAGCTGATCACCTGAGAGCTGCCGTTTCAGTCAGACTATTTAAAAAAAAAAAAACCTATTTTTAGTGAATTACTGAGTTTGGGCATGTTAATAAAGTTTTAATGAAGTTGACTACAGTATATTCATATTTGTCAGTGCTTTCATGTCAATTCGGCGAACATAAACATAAATGATCGTGGTGAAGATGATGATTAAAATAGGATTACAAATCGGCAGTGAGAGCTGTGCTGCATTTCCTCCCGTCGGATGTGATATAAAAACAAATCGATTATTTTTGTAGTTGTAAACTCACGTGGATTAAACCACATTTATTAGTGCTTTCATGTTCATTTTCATGTCAATTCGGCGAACATATGATACATTAAATGATCGTGAGGATGATGATTAAAAATCGTTTGTTTGAGCCGGCGGGCTCAAACTTCCTGATGTTTTTTGTACAGTAGTTGTGGACTAAACAACATTATTTTGTTAAATAAAAACATGGTGATGTTTTGTAAATGATTACATGTCTCCTATTTAGCACAGAGTATGATCCTATCCGTGACATATGGATCTTAACAAAGATCCGCTATAGTACCAGACATAAATCTACTGTATCAGAGTTTATTTCACATGAGCTCCAGTGTGGAACCCCACTGCACCCCCTGGTGGATCAATGATCCATTGCAGCTGGTTTCATTATAATTTTATTTATTTATCAAGGGGGCGGTCTCAAGTCACGCTGGAGGTTTTCCCTTCAGCGAGGGCAGACCCCGTGCAGGCCACGGCCCCGGCGTTTCAAACTGTCCGAAATGAGGTGCTACATCTGTAGTCTGAAGGAGGTTTGAGGGGACAGGGTCCAGAGGACAAGTGGTAGGACGGGCAGAGGTAATGAGGGTAAGAACCTCACTTGGAGAGAGAGGGGAAAATGAGGTTAGTGTGTGGGTGAACGGTGGGTCTGGTGACCCAGCGGTGAGAAAAGGTGAGTCAGAAAAAGGAGAGCGAATGTCATCAACCGTTTTTCAAAGTAGTTAACAAAGTCGCTTGACAGAAGGGAGGAGGGGGAAGGGGCTTTGGGGGGTTCTAAGAGGGTGGAAAAGATGGAAAATAGTTTTTTGGGATTGGAATAGGAAGAATGGATCTTATCTTGAAAGAAAGTGTTTTTGCCTGAGAGATCGAAGCAGAGAAGGAGGAGAGGAGAGCCTGATAGGTTAGGAGGTAGTCATGGTGTTTGGATTTCCACCATTTCTGCTCAGCTGCCGGAAGGATGGTTCTATTAGCACGCAGTGCGTCATTTAGCCAGGGAGCAGGAGGGGACTGACGAGCCTGCCGAGATGTGAGAGGACAGAGAGAGTCCAGAGAGGATGAAAGAGTCGAGAGGAGAGTTTCTGCAGCAGAGTTTGGAGGCAGGAGTTGGAACGAGTTAGACGAAGGGAGGGCTGAGAGCACCGATGAGGTCAGAGTTGAGGGGGAGAGGGAACGAAGGTTACGGTGGACAGGTGCAGGATGAGAAGAGATTAGTTTGTTATGTGTGGAAAGGGGTAGAGCGAATGAAATGAAAAAGTGATCGGATGTGTGAAGTGGGTTTACAGAGAGGTTAGAAGTAGTGCAGTTCCTTGAGAATATGAGATCGAGGACATTGCCAGCTTTATGAGTTGGTGGGGATGGAGACAGTGAGAAAGCAAAGGCGGTTAAAAGAGATGTTAGTTCAGATATCTTCCCTGTCTGGAGGTTGAAGTCTCCGAGAAGTACAGTGGGAGGGCCAGTTTCAGGGATGTGTGAGAGGAGATTATCTAATTCCTCCAAGAAGTCCCCCAAGGCGCCTGGTGGACGGTAGAGAACAACAATGGTTAATTGTATAGGATGGGTTACAGTGACGGCATGGAATTCAAAGGTGGAAGGAGTGAAGTTAGGTAGCTTGAAGAGGGAAAAGCTCCATTTGGGAGAGAGCAGGAGACCAGTGCCACCTCCTCTGCCAGTGGGTCTGGGTGTATGGGAGAAGGAATATGCTGTGGAGCGAGCTGCTGGGGTGGATGTGTTGGATGGAGTAATCCAGGTCTCAGTGAGAGCAAGGAAATCCAGAGACTGCAGGGAAGCGTAGCCAAACATTGCGTCACCATTAAAGCAGTTAATAAAATAAAGAAAGTAGCCTAATATCCAGGGGAGATTCGATTAGTGAGTAAACAAATGGTAAAGGGCAGAAAACTTGAAGCACATTTGATCATCTTAAAAAACTTATAATCACAACGGGAACAGTTTGCAGAGCTGTCATTGGATGAGATCAGTCCAGCCGTGCGTCACGCCTCTTTTAAACATCACTGTTGCCGGAAATACATCCCCGGAGGATACATCAGTGTATCCTCAGTTATAGCTCCTCCAGAGAGCCTCCTCTCTCCTCTCCTCTACATCAGTGTATCCTCGGTTATAGCTCCTCCAGAGAGCCTCCTCTCTCCTCTCCTGTACATCAGTGTATCCTCGGTTATAGCTCCTCCAGAGAGCCTCTTCTCTCCTCTACATCAGTGTATCCTCGGTTATAGCTCCTCCAGAGAGCCTCCTCCTGCATCTAGTCCCTTGTTCAAAGTAATCTTAGCAGGGGAAAGGCAGAATAAAACACAATCAAGTATTCAACTACCATACACTAAGTCATTCGTAAGCAGAAGGTCTATATTCAGAATAGATTGAACACACACATTGAATCTATGCATACATAATGAACCTGGAACCCTTCTGTACACTCACCAGGTGGTAAAGGTGAGCAGCGATGGCAGAGATAGAACAGTGCTGGCATTAGGAGAGGCTTTCACACCAGGCAGTGACAGCAGCCACTTCTGCCAGCCCACCGACGTGGCTGTGGACGGAGACACTGGAAACATCTTTGTGTCTGATGGCTACTGCAACGCCAGGATCCTCAAGTTCTCTGCTGATGGCCGATACTTGTCTGAGTGGGGTGCAGGTAGGAAACTGGCTCAACATTGTAGACAGTTCAAACATAGCAAAACAGTTGAACTTGTGGATGCAGCACAGGGACACAGCACAGGGAATCACACTCTCAAGTTGTATCCGCCCATACACATAGCACAGAGGCACAGCAGCCGCTTCTCCTTCCTATTCACCCAGCCCACAATACATTTGAAAAATGAGAACATCTGAGCATCCTTCCATCCACAGATCATTTTCACAGCTAGACACAACAGCTCATTTGATTCGATAGAAACATTTGTTCCTTCAACATTAAGAAACAACAGAGTACAACAGTCCCAATAGCTGGCTGTAATTACAAAACAAAACAAAAAAAGTTTTCAATAAAGAAGGCTCATTTACTGACATTTACCTGAGCAAAATTCACCATGTTTAAAACAAGACATTTAGAGTAAGACATTTGGGCTCCTACACACATATTCAACCATAGTGCTAAATATTTTAAAGCAGGGTTTTGATAGATGAAGCTTGTAAACAAAATTAAATACAATTTAAACAAACATTTAGAGTTTCTCTTTAAGTAAGCTAATAAATGAAATGCAGAGCATTTATTACAAGGCTTATTTCAGCGTGTAATGTGTTTTTATGTAACGTATACACAAAATGTAACACAACTATTGCATCAAGCATCACCAACAACACACACCATTCTAAATCATAGCTGGCAGGAAAGCTTCCAAATGCAAACCCTTTTTTGTTCTAATGAATTGCAGTCCTTTGACGAGAATCGAGGGAGAGATGAGATGTCCAATGAATAAGTGAAGCTGTTGATCATAAGCATAAACATGCTGTAAAACTCAAGAAGACAAGAAACAAATCTCGTCCAGTACTCTTAAAACGCCTGCTGCTTCAGAAATGTTCTAAATTCCAAAGTTTTAATAACTTCAGAAGATTCTATATTTACTTGAGGACCGATCTAAAGGAGTCAAGAGTTCACCAGTTTGGTGATTGAGTTTGAACTTTAAGAGTACAGGCTCCATCAGTCCGTATGGTGTTTGCTTGGGCAAGAAACTGAACCCAAAATTACTCCGGAAGCCATAGACATGCATGTTAGTTTGTGTGAATATGTGTTAGTTGATGATGAGCCGTTTTGCGCCTTGTTTGGTTTTGTGTCTCTCGAAGACAGTGTCTAAGTGTCTGGCTCAGAAAAATCATGGACTGCTGTGGTCCCCAAAAAAGTGACCACTACTTAACCGAGCTTTGTGAAAACCACTGTTTTCAACCGGTTCCCCCTGTGAATCAGTTTATGAGAATTGTAAGAACAAACCTCACTGAAAAAAGTAAGAGAAGTGTAAGGTATGGATACATTTCTTTGTTTGTTTTTTTGCTAAAGGCTCATCAGACAGGAGGAGGCGCATACCATTCCGGATCCCCCACAGCCTGGTGTTCCTCCCCGACAGACAGGAAGTCTGTGTGGCTGACAGGGAGAACGGACGCATCCAGTGCTTCATAGCCCAAACTGGAGAGTTTGTTAAGGAAATCAAGAAAGAGGAGTTTGGGGGGGAGGTGTTTGCCATTACGTATAGCCCTGCTGGAGGTGAGATCATGAACACTCATCACACCTTTATTTCCTGTTGCTCAGTTGTAATGCCCAAACTGTGGCCTGTACTAGAAGCCATATTTGGGGTTAGCGAGGTAACTTCATGTTTAAATCTGGGTTCAGAACACTGATTCACTTCCTACCTGGGTACATCGCCATGGTAACTTATGCTGACTCTAACATGCTCAAGAGCAGGTTATGTTTGAGATAAAGGAACACTATGAAGACATATTCCAGGCTACAGGAAACACAATAAAAGGCTGACCGTGAAAGTGTGTAAATGATTAAAATATCACAGCCCATCAACAATCTGACTATACATTTGCCTTGAATAAATATCTTATAATGACCCACAACATAAGTAACTGGAGCAAAGTAATTCAGAGCAATGCATACAGTCTGCGGAACTATAAGTATCATTCATATCACATCATAACATATCACATCACATCCTACCATATCACATCTCATCACATTATATAATTTATTCCCTTATCTTTGTTAGCTTCCTGAGCTATGTGGTCGTGCACTTACAGTGCCACAGACGGCTTTCTTAGTGTTACTTTTGTACAGCTTACATACTTTCATGTATGCAGATTTTAAGATATGAAACATTTTGGCAAAAACACACATCCATCCATAACGGTGCATCCAAATAACACCATGAGTGTATTTAAAGTCAGATCTACTGGTGCCTTAGGCTAGGCAGTGGTACTGTAAACCTGTTCAGTGACACATTCACAAAGTCGGAGATTTCTTTTGCCAGCTGTTCTCAATGCACTAGCAGCTGCAGCTACAGTATGTTACTTTTATCCTGGATTATGTGTTAACTCGTAAGATTTAACTTCTTTGTATTTCTCTGTATTATAGTTCACTCTTCATTCATGACATATGACTCTGCTTTCAATGTTTGTGATTGGTCAATTGTCCCTTCATGTGGACACGCTCATATCCAGACTGAGACACTCCGTGTTGGCGTAGCGAGTTGATAACCAGAGTGGTGGTACAGGAGCATGATGGCATCTGTTAGGGTAGTAGATCCAGATAACACAAAGATATCCAGGGTATGTTGAACCGGCTTGGTAGTTCAGCCTCTAGGTTACAGAACTGTTTAAACATTTTATACTCTCAATAGGTAAGTTGTGTCTTGCTGTCTTCTGAAGATGATTTTACAAGTCTTGTAAAAAAACAGATTACATAACAATCTGCATGGTTATTTTGTTTTACAAACTTGAAGTAAATCAGGCAGACAGGTTCGTAAGATAATATTGAGCTGCATGATGAAATTCATTTGTAAATGCTAGAATATTCCTTTATTAATTGTTGGTAATTTAAGTATTCACTCTAGTGTGTGTGTGTGTGTGTGTGTGTGTGTGTGTGTGTGTGTGTGTGTGTGTGTGTGTGTGTGTGTGTGTGTGTGTGTGTGTGTGTGTGTGTGTGAAGATGGCTTGATTTTCGCAGTAAATGGGGAATCTCCGTTTGGCTCAGCTCCACTTCGAGGTTTTGTAATTGATTATTCCACCCTGGATATTTTGGATATCTTCAAACCAGAGGCAAAGGTAATGATATACACAGTTACACAGTGTACTGAACCTAGAGGTTTGGGATGTGATGCGTCATTTTTGTTGCTCTAACTTTTGCATTAATCTGTATTTTCTTTCATTAACAGGAGTTTAAAATGCCTCACGACATGGTTGAAAGAGGAGATGGCTGCGTGTTTGTCGGGGATGCAGGCAGTAAATCAGTCTTCAAGTTCACCACTGAGAGTAAGCACAGCCTTATTAAGACAATGATAAACTGGCACTATTACAACTTCTAATGTGAATAATCCATCTAATCTTGTTTGCCTGATGTTTGACATATTGGCGAGAAAGCAGAAATCATTTTTGATTTTTTTTACAAGTATCTATAAGGTCATTTTTTATGAAAACCTTATCATATGAAATAGGGATGTAATGATACACTCAACTCACGATGCGATTCACGATTTTAAGTTCACGATACGATTTTCTCACGATTTTTTTTTTTTTTAACAGAATGAGCTGCGGACAAATGACTGAAAAATATTTCTGTATTTATATAAACTACAAAACAACGTACATGTTCTCATCAAAAGTGCAACTGAAACTGTAAACTGTGCAACTGTATTTTATCTTAACCTGTTAAACCCCATGCCCCCGCCCGCGTAAAACTGTGTCTCAGGGCTTCTTAACATTTAACAACCTATTAATGTGTCCGACCCACTTAACGGGGAGAAACTCAGCTAACTGACGATATGAACAATTTTTACCGAAACAAAACACAACTCTAACGCTGAGCGTCTGAATTAGCACTAAGCGAAAGAGTGCTAACGCACTTAGCACATAACTCACGGTAGCAATCTTTTATACCTCATTGGATCTGCACAAACTAGATATCATATGAAAGCTGAGATTCCACAGATTTCAATGGAATATGTATTATCAATGTGCGTCCAAAACTCACGGCAGCGAAGGCAAGCAAAGACAACACACAACTTCACTTTACGGGGCCAAACGGCAAATAAGTCTTACCGTTGCTGTTTTCTAATCAAAAGTTGTGTTCAATGGCATTAAAACGCATATAAACGCTGCTGAAGGTTAATCCAATGTCTCTGTGTCACTTTGAAATGATACTGATAATCCATCATAACATTTATATCAGTAAACGTACTTTTCATATAGAGTGTAACATAGCTTCCGGTTTTGGGCCTGCTGGCTGCGCATCACTCTCATTCACCAATGCTAATGTTTAGATGGATTTAGGAACTTCCCCTCGATTCTATTGGCTCTAACGGTTCAAAAGAGGTGTCACTCACCAAAATCGACCAATGGGTTCCAGAGATATGGCAAATACACCCAAATGACGCCAGAGGTGGGTTTTTTTTTCTAAACCTCTCTAAAAAGGTCACATTTCACTTGTTTTGCATCAATCTTGATACAGGGTACTTATTATATGTTATAGTTTGGATTCCTAAAGCTTTTTGTCTACTATCCCATCATTCAAGGGTGGTTTTCACTATAAGTAATTTTTTGTTTTACTATGTTCAATCTGAATTTACTTTAAAATAAAAACATCTATATTGATTCTGACTTTTCTACATCCAACTCACAGGTTTATCATTGCTTTGAGAAAAAAGATTATTAATGTACCCCTTTTAGAAATGAAGATATAGTCATTTGTTCTGGGCATGTCATTTTCGAGCCTGAGACCTGAAAAACAGGCTTGGGGTAAATAACAAAAAGATACATAATTGGATTTTGAAAACAGATCCCACACCAAAATTCCACAAATGTATTTTTATTTATGGATATTTTACTAATCACTCCCCTTTTAAACTGTATTTGTTATTTATTTACTGTCCTACACATTGGAATGATTTACTATATTAAATAGATAAAGGTGTGCATTGGAAATATTTGTTTACATAGATGACCAAACAATTTGAGACCCACTCAGAGAGTCCTTTACCTCACTGTGCTGTAGTTATCAGCCTCTCAGTCTGACAGGAGAGAGCTCTCCCTCCACCTTGTTGTATTAACTGCTCTTTATACCCGTTAGCGCAGCTAGCACCAGAAGCTAACAAGTAACAATCCCAGTAACTGGTGCGCGCTCTCTCTCGCTCGCTCACTGTCATAAAATGCGCTCGTACCACACACACACACACACACACACACAGGATGTGTGCTCCTCAGCTGAGATGACGGCTTGCGTTAAAAAGTAATAATAAATACATTTGAAAAGTGGGTGTGACACAAACGGGATGCCTCCTCGGCATCACAGATGTCCGAGTTATTCAGTGTGTCGATTTCACGGGCATTTCGTCGGACGTCTGCACTGAGGAGAGCAGCTGCCACGGCAAGTTGTTGTTCTAGATAGTGTTCAATCATGTCCAGACTGCTGTTCCAGCTAATCAAATCAAAATGAGTTCACGCCCTGTGCCGTTGGCATCGCAATTCATTTTTTAGCTCAACCGATTTTTATCTTAACGCATCTGTACCGATTTTAACCGATTCACGATGCATAGTTACATCCCTAATATGAAATCTTAGTTGTAGGGGCTCTGCAGATGAACTGTCTACCGGTCTACCTCCCCGGGCACTGTACAATAGCTGCCCACTGCTCCTAGTACTAGGATGGGTTAAATGCAGAGACCAACTTTCACTGTGTGTGCTGTATGCATGTGTGTGTGACCATTAAAGAGGGATTCATCCTCCAATTCTATGTTTTATGTTATTAAACTGTGCACTCTTATTCCACTACTGGATTTAACAAATACCTACATTTTTTTCCATCTTCATTTTTCAGAGTTACATCGGTCTGTCAAGAAAGCTGGAATCGAGGTTCAAGAACTCGAAGGTGTGTATTTTTAAATGTTACAGTTTTAATACTTATAATGATAATAAGAGGGCCTGAAATCAGGCATCAATGAAACCCTGTTATTAACATACTTTCTCTCTAAATAGAAATGGAGACGTTTGTCCAAACTAAACTGAGGCCAGAGCACAACATGTCGAAGGCAGCAGCCGTCCAAGAGAAGCAAACTGTGGCTCGGCATGAAGCCTACACAGAAGCAGCAGAGAAGAAGAAGAGTGCAGCTCAGCCCAGCAGGGGGCAGGCTGTTCTGCCAGCCATCATCACCACCCTGCTGCTCGTCCCTCTGCTGCTGCTGCTCTCCACTGGACTCTTCATCTGCTGGAGGAAAAACAGTATGTATAAGCCCAAAGCTTTGAAGTTGAATCTACCAAAAAAAGGAAGAATTATATTACATTTACATTGAGCCTGACAGGAGTCTTTTGTATGATGTGTGCACTTTGAGGACGGAGACTGAAGGAGTTAATCGCCTTAGCAGAGCAATGAAAAGTTGGCTTTGAAATAAATTATGTCTAAGATCGTGGTTATACATTTATATATTGTGTTAGCTCCTGATTAGATCACACTCTTTCATAAGAAGAGAACATTACCATTACAGCACCACTTTGGGTGTGGTCTGTAGCAGGTCAGGATTTAAGTTCAGATCGTCATGAAAGACAGTGAATTGGTGCTTCTTCAGGCTGCTATGCTTGGTTGTGAAACACTGTTGAATCAGTTTTTTTATTCAGACCATGATCCGTTGTCGTTTTTGGCCAAACCCCAGTGTTGTAAATGTGTGACCTTTAGGTCAAGCACATGTCAGTGTGAGCAGAGTGTGCCCACTGAGAGGATAAAAAAAGCACACATCTTGACCGGGTGTTTGAATCTCATGTTGAGGTCAATGTTGGAAAAGTTTACAAAGATAAAACGTTATAATAATACCATTTGAAAACAGGACACATTGCTCTGTTGTCTTTGGTGCTCTTAATATTAAATTCCGCTCAATATCATAGAATACAATATTTTTTGTCTCCAGACCGATGTGAGGTGAAATCCGAACCCAGCTCTGTGGGAGGAATCTGGGGGAAAATAAGAGGTATGTCATTAATGATAACTAAAATAAAACCTTTTACACACTGAATATTGTATTTGACCTGGGCAGGATTCCCATTTTCAAATTATATTCAGAATATTTCAATTCAGAAATACTGAATACTACATTTCTTTTCTTTCTTTTTTTTAACTGTTTGTTTTAATTTTTATATCACAAGACACCGTGACATAGAACTTTCCATTCAGATGACCCACAGTTACATGAAAAAACAAAGTACAGCAAATCATTTTATTATGTAAATGAAATACAAATGAATGTAAAGAAATACATAAATACAGAGAGCCAAAATTACGGAGCCCCCTAGGGGACATGGAGAAGAAAAAAAAATTATTTGAAAAAATAAAATAAAAAAAATGTTTTGCGAGATCTCGAAAACCTTTTCATTTAGCTCAATGTCCTTCCTGGTCAGTTCGGCAACACAGAAACCACAACAATGGAGCGGTTCATCGATTTTACTTTGAGCTTGGCCTTAAATATAAAGATATAACATCAGTGCTTGGCAATAGGCACGGGTTTCACATAAGTGAAAGACACCTCAAGAGAACACTCAGAGCGAGGGGACATGCACGTCGCAAAGCATACTCTGAGCTGAGTTATTGACAGATTCGAATTTCGCGGATCAATAACTCATGAACATAACGTTGTAAAAATACAAACAACATGACTTTACAATCATAGCAAGGTAGACAACGAGCTACAGAGTCATTTTTATCAGAACAGTTCGATACGCGCCGTCATCCGAGCTAAACTTCAAGAATTGGTCACAATCTGCAGCTGGAGGGGGAGAGGAGTGCTTAGGGACCGTCTACAGACTGCAAAAGTATTGCGAGATCTCGCAAAGGTTTTGCGATATCGCAAAACTTTTTTTTTTTTTTTTTGTTCAAATAAAAAATGTTTTCTTCTCCATGTCCCCTAGGGGGCTCCGTACAAAATAAATACAAATAATAATACAAAATAATTTATATTTGTACGAAGACCAGACAGTTCCCATATTATTAATCTTTAACACAGTTTAGTTAGAACTATCCTTATCAGCTAGTGAGACAACCAGGTATCTTTCGACACCATTCCAACTTTGGGTAAAGGAGTCTATTTTTATTTGTAGACTTGCAATCATCTTTTCCATTGTGTAAACCTGTTTAAGTCTGTGCTTTCACTGAATTATTGTCGGAGGTTTTGCGTCTTTCCAGTTCACAGTTATCATCTTCTTGGCGATCAATAAGAGTATCCGTAAGTTGTACCTCTGGTCTGTATTGTATGTCTCTGTACATCTATCTCCAAGTAAGAACAACATATGATCTACTGGGACAGGCGCTTCAAGTATAATTTAAATGTCCTCTTTAACCGATTTCCAAAATCTTTCAATTGCTGGGCAGTCCCAAATAATATGTATAGTGTCCCCTATTTTTCCAAATTTCATCCAGCATAACGCAACCAATGGTCCTTGTTCATACGTAGAAATTATGAAAGGAGTGTTCAATTCCTGATCTTCAGCTTCCAATCAAATTCTTTCCATTACTGACTATTAATTCCTTTATGGCTGCCAGCACACAAGTCTTCCCACACATCACCCTAGATTGTGAAATTTAGTTTTATTTCCCATTTCTCGTTAACGTTCCAGGTATATTGGGAGGCGTCCGCCATGATCCTGTTATGAGATAGATGCTTTTTAGTTGTGAAGCATTTTTCTGCAATCCTGATGAAGTATTCCTCTACAGGTACATCTCAATATATTAGAATATCGTGCAAAAGTTGATTCATTTCAGTATTTCTATTTAAAAAGTGAAACTTCATTTCACACAAAGTGAATTATTTCAAGTGTTTATTTGTTTTAATCTTGATGATGACAGCTTACAGCTCAGGAAAACCCAAAATTCAGTTTCTCAGAAAATTTGAATATTGAAAAAATTCCATATTGTAGACTCAGTGTCACACTCGGATCAGCTAATTAACTCAAAACACCTTCAAAGGTTTCCTGAGCCTTCAAATGGTATCTCATCTGGTTCAGTGGGCTACACAATCACAGGGAAGACTGCAGACCTGACAGTTTTCCAGAAGACTGTCATAGTGCACAAGCAACAGAGTTGATCAACATGGACTCCAGGATACTCTGCAACTTCTACAGGTGCACCATAGAGAGCATCACGGCCTGGTACGGCAGCTGCCCGGCCTCAATCGTAAGACTCTACAGAGGGTGGTGAAAACTGCACAGCACATAACCAGGACGGAGCTGCTTTCCATGGAGGACCTCTACTCCCAGCGGCTCAGGAAGAAAGCCATCAGGATTACAAAAGACCCCCATCACCCCAGCGACAAACTGTTCTGTCTGCTGCCGTCTGGCAGGCGGTACCGCAGCATCAGGACTAAAACCACCAGACTCAGGGACAATTTCATCCCACAGGCCATAAGAGTATTAAACACCTGAACTTTTGAAACAACATCCATAACATTCATCTGGCTGCTATTTACAAATTATTTATCTAATATATCATATTCTAATCACTTGTATATAGACTCTTATTGCACTATTTTACTATTTTCTTTTTTGTATTTATTTGCGCTATTTTTTCTGTTTTTCTGTTTTATTGTGTCACACTGCTGTGCTGGAGGAGTCTGTGACCTAAGATTTTCATCGTCATAACTACACTGTAGCTATGTACGTATGACTAATAAAAGCCTTGAACCTTGAACCTTGAACCGCAGACTTGAGAGGATTGTCAAGCAAAAGCCATTAAAAATCTGGGGGAGCTTCACAAGGAGTGGACTGAGGCTGGAGTCAGTGCATCAAGAGCCACCACGCACAGACGTCTCCAGGGCTACAAGTGTCGCATTCCTCGTGTCCAGCCACTCCTGAACCAGAGACATCTTCAGAAGCGTCTTACCTGGGCTAAGGACAAATGGAACTGGTCTGTTGCTCAGTGGTCCAAAGTCCTCTTTTCAGATGAAAGTACATTTTGCATTTCATTTGGAAACTAGAAAATTCAGATCTTTAGATTACCACTGGATTTAGTTAACGACCGACAGGTGTGTTCATAGATCAAAGCGTTTCCACGGTAACGCCCTGCCAGTGAACGAGAGACAGCCTGCAGAGAATGTATTGACAATATTGTGCTGCATTATTGCTTCTAAGTAAAAAACTGTAACTCCAATCAGCTAAATCCTACCCAGAGTATTTAGGATACCAGATGAACACCTGATGACTCTCGTGTTTGCTATATGTGTAAGTCCGTTTGATTAATTGAGCATATCGACCAAATTATGTACGAAGAGTGGAAAAAAAGTAGTTGGAAAAAAAACTCTTGAGATTTTACAGCTCCTCTCCCCTCTAGCCGTGATGTCACCCACTCTAAGTCTTAACAAGCTCTCCCATACACACCCATTATAAAATGTGAAACAGTGTGAAATGTTCACAAAACGTAAGCTGCGACTACGTCAGAACCGTACTAGCTATCAAAAAATATCCAAGTAGTCTAATAAAGTCCATAGTCTCGAGAACCGTTTAAACTTGTAATTGTTGTTCTACGGTAAAGAATGCGGAATCTGTATGGGGTCAAAGTGGGGTGTTTTGGAGCTCTGTTCAAATGGATTTCCCATTCAGTCCTATGGGGCAAATGATCGCAGTTTTCTGTGATTTGCGTGAAAACGGCTAGGCGAATCTCTTATAAAAGACATAGCAACCCGATCCCGGTCATTCCGCATTTTTTGATGTGTTTTTTGTGTGTTTCTTGTCAACGCTGCCGGGCGAGTAGCATGACAACATTTGTGGCGGAAGAAGGAGAATAAGATGAGATAAGTATGTTGAATAATATACTGTGTGTGGCTTCGCCAGTCACACAGAATAAAGGTCTCAGAGTCTGCGGAGTGGAGAGGCACATAATCCAAGATGCTTGAGGTCCACTGTGAAGTTTCCACAGTCAGTGATGGTTTGGGGAGCCATTTCATCTGCTGGTGTTGGTCCACTGTGTTTTATTAAGTCCAAAGTCAACACAGCCGTCTACCAGGACATTTTAGAGCACTTCATGCTTCCTTCTTCTGACAAGCTTTATGGAGATGCTGATTTCATTTTCCAGCAGGACTTGGCACCTGCCCACACTGCCAAAAGTACCAACACCTGGTTTAATGACCTTGGAGTTACTGGTCTTCATTGGCCAGAAACCTCCCATGACCTGAACCCTATAGAGAATCTATGGAGTATTGTCAAGAGGAAGATGAGAGACACGAGACCCAACAAAGCAGACGAGCTGAAGGCTGCTATTGAAGCAACCTGGGCCTCCATCACACGTCAGTAGAGCCACAGGCTGATCACCCACATGCCACACCGCATGGATGCACTCATTTGTTCAAAACCAACCAAGTACTGAGAGCATAAACATGAACATACTTTTCAGAAGGCCGACATTTCTGTTTTATTATTGGTATCATGTCATATTCAAATGTTCTGAAAAACTAAATTGTGGGTATTCATTAGCTGTAAGGCGTAATCATCAAGATTAAAACACATAAACAATTTCAATAATTAACTTTGTGTGAAATGAATTCAGATGATAAATGAGTTTCACTTTTTAAATAGAAATACTTAAATGAATAAACTTTTCAATGATAATCAAATGTATTGAGATGTACCTGTATATTGTTTGGATCTTTGCTGTCTGCCTCTCTCTCTTTGTGGCTCATAATATAGTGTCTTATGTAGAGGTACCTGTACATATCATTTGATGGAAGCCCAAATTGCTCCTGAAATTAGGAAAAAGTTTTGACATCTGTTCTACTAAATATTTGATTCATTGTGATAAGACATCTATCGGCCCATCTTTTAAATCCTCAATCCCTTGTCGAAGGAGGGAACCCTATATTGCCTACAATCAGCATGGCTCATGACATTATCCACAACTTTAGAGTATGCCTGATCCATACATTTTAATCCTGTTAATATATTTAATATCAATAAAAGGCAAAGCTGATAATGTCACACCCTTGGTTGCATTTTGCTCTATCTGTGCCCATCCTGTTTCTTGTATTTTCTAATCCAGGCCACTATTACAGTTAACTGAGCAGCCCATTTAAAATGTTTTAAATTTGGCAAGCCCAAGCCTCCCTTATCATTAGGTAGGAAAAAAGAGTTTAAGTCTTACTCTGGGTCACTTATTCTGCCAAATAAACGTAGAAATTAACTTATTTAACATGTTGAAGATGGAGGTTGGAATTCCCACAGGAAGAGATTGAAATAGGAGGAGTAATCATGGAAGCAGGTTCATTCTTATCGGGTGAGTGTTTTATAAAAAGCTAAATGTCATCCGCAAAAAGGGCTATTTAGTATATTAACCCTCCCATATCCGCTCTTCCTTGAATCTTTATATTTAGGCGTATAGCCTCTGCTAAGGGTTCAATACTGAGTGTGAAAAGAAGCGGTGACATTAAATTGCCCTGCCTCACACCCCTCTCTACATTAAACAAATCAGAACAATGACCATTAACTCTTATTATTGATTTATGATTTTTATAAAACAAATTG
This sequence comes from Dissostichus eleginoides, assembly GCA_031216635.1. Lineage (NCBI taxonomy): Eukaryota > Metazoa > Chordata > Actinopteri > Perciformes > Nototheniidae > Dissostichus > Dissostichus eleginoides. Next base: position 30,117,724 of record CM062282.1, read on the forward strand.
ATGCAAATCAACTCTATCAAATGCCTTCTAAGCATCTAGGCCAGGGGTGAAAATATACGAAGGGCTGGGCCCCTCACTAGAGGTTAGGTATATTGCCTCATAAGTTAAGTTATAAGTTAGCAAAATCAATCAAATGTAGGTACATTTTGCTTAATCAGCCTACATCAAAGTTCTCCATAGGGTTTAAATTATTTTGGTTTACTGAAACTTCCATAAACCAGTCTTACCGTGTCCCTTTGGTGTTAACCTCATGTCCGTCTTCTGTCTATTTCGTCTAGAAATAATAATTAGACTTTCTTTAGTTTTCAAAATAGTGCCTTTTTTCCCATCAGCTGTAAATAATAGTTTAGAACCTGAACATCATCCCTAATACTCCAAGAGAAGGAATCATTTGTATTTGTGAAACTGTTCATCATTTGGTGGTTGGTGATTGTGTTTGCCCGTGTGTTCAGGTAAAGCTGTGGGCAGTCTGAACCTGGGGAACTTCTTTGCGTCGCATAAGGGTTACAGTCGCCAGGGCTTCGACCAGCTGAGCACTGAGGGCAGCGACCAGGACAGACACGATGTTGACAGCAGCGACTCGGAGAACGAGGAGTACTCCGCTCTGCCGCCGCCTCACCCCCCCTCTTAGACTCTTTGGCCAGTCACCAAGCTCCTGCTTACAGTGCTGAGTGTATGCTTTTCATCACGTGTCTAACTGTTGTAAAGCTGCCAATCTTATTATTTATATATTTAAAAATGTGCTGTATATAAAGATAAATTAAACATTAATGTAATTTAATCGTGGTCTTGATAAAGCGTGGTCTTGGTAATTCATTTCACACATTTCACTATGAAAGATTGTTTTCCCCAAATCAAACTTGCATTGAGTAAAACCATTAGCACAGCTCTAATGATTTGGCCTTAGATCCAGCCTTAAAACAAGACCAAATCTCCCAATGGCTTAAGCCAGTGTTTTTCAACCTTTTTTGAGCCAAGGCACAATTTTTACATTAAAAAAATCTTGAGTCCCACCACCAACCAAAAGTGTAACAAAAGGACACATTTACAATGACAATTAGTCAATAGTCTCTCAATTTATTTATACTCACTCAGTGTGAAACCTGGGAGTGTTTAGATGAACACAAAGCTGATATCCTGGCAGGAACTGAAGAAAGGCACACACGAAGCTCTTCCTCAACAGCTTGCAGTCTCTCTCTGTTTTTAGTTTTTATAGCAGTCATGCTTGAAAAGCTCGCTTGGGACCATGACACTGGTGTTAAGCTTTTCCCAAGACACCTTTTGCTGTATTTTCTTGAGCTCACCGTTTTTGCTTTGTTTTGACCACCACTCATATTACTCTCTTCATCTCTGTTAGAATTTTGTCCAGGGCCCAGTTCAGAGTCTTTTTCCTTTTCAAATATTTATCCATCGCTGTACTTCTTGTCACCGACACCTCTCGCGCACATCACTAAAAAAACATCACTGAAAGTATCTAACCCCGTTCATAAAATGTCTGCATTGATCTGAAGACATGAGGAAATAAATGTGGATACATTTTAAAAAGTACCATAGAGGAGTGCAGTCGCATGATCATACACTATTTCACATTCCGAACCCATAAAGCGTTACTTCTGGACTCTCCTCACGATCAGCAGTGTGTGTGTGTGTGTGTGTGTGTGTGTGTGTGTGTGTGTGTGTGTGTGTGTGTGTGTGTGTGTGTGTGTGTGTGTGTGTGTGTGTGTGTGTGTGTGTGTGTGTGTGCTGGTCACTGTGCTTACTCCAATAAAATAGGGCAAAATGAAAAATAACTTACATCTGCAACTGGCTATTTCATTTGCTGTTCAGAGATTTGGGTTCTGCTGGACTGGAACTGGACATAAATACAGCATGTTTATTTCATTCCAATATCTGAGTTAGGATTTAGCTAAAAAAGATTTATTATATTTTAATTGTGATCTTAAAAAACAAAAATAGGTTCATCCATCTAACATACATCTCTTACATATATTTAAGCTACTTACATAGCATTCTTTTTAACATGGTTCTTTGGTCCATGTTTTAGTTTAATACCATTGCATGCTGAATGTTCTGCCTTTTTTGTATGTGCCATTACAAAATGCATTATGGGATTAAAACAGCTGCTGCTTTTTGAGCCTGTATTATATTGATGTCGCTTTCATCCATGTGTGTGTGTGTGTGTGTGTGTGTGTGTGTGTGTGTGTGTGTGTGTGTGTGGCTACAAACATACATGGAACCACATCAGCTGTTTTTGTTTTAAATTTGAAGAAATAAACGTTTTAAGCATCTTCATTTGCTAAATGGTAAGCCGTGATTGAAATGATATGATGTGTTGCAAACGGGCTAAAACATGAAAAAAGTGTTTGTATGGTGGATGTTAATCTGGCTATGAATTGCTCTTGTGATTTTTTGTTTATTGTGAACCTTTTTGCAGGGGTCCATTGAAAAGCACGCTTCAGACTGCAATAGTTTCTCAACATTTTTAAATCATAGTTACCGTGAAATAAAAAATCATGAATTGATCACGTTTCAAAATGTATGGACATGAATAGAACACCAAGAAGATGGCAAAATACATGTTATTTCAAACGTAATGGCAACATTCAAAGTACGTTTTTTTGTGAATCAAGTGATTGAGTCGCAATGCAAAAATGAATTAATAAAATAAGTTCACAGTGCACACCTCAAAAAAGAGAGAAAACACAAATATGATGGGATATGATCACACTGTTCAGTTTAATTCTGTTTTCTATGGTTTTACTACATTCGATCTTTCATTGCCTATTCTTAAAATTCATCTAGTATACTTAGACCCTGATGAAATATTTCCATTTCTATCCATATCTATTATATCTGTATATTGTTTGAATTGCATATCCTAGAAATTGCAATTCCGATGTTGCAGTTACGTGTGATCAATCAGATTTTTATTTTGACACCCTACTTTTTGCTGCAAGAGTAATATTTTGAGTATATATGTTATTTGTGTAATAAAGTATCTGCAAAGCATCACAGTTTCACAGAGCTTCTTGGATCAGACCATGAATGATTTTTGACCAGTCATGTGTATTTTTTTACTCAGACATGTATTTAAGCATTCAAGATGCTACTTTAGAAGTCCTCTCAGGTTTTTTTTCCATTTTTCACAACATTATCTTGGTCACCTTTCACATAACATGCAACTCCCGACCTGTAGTTTGTGTCAGTTCACACCATGGGGGAAAAGAGTCCATCGAACAGCCTGCTCAGTAGTATTGTCCTTCATTATATGTACCTAAACAGTGTTTCTTTATTACAACATACAGTTCACAACCAGTAATAATAATAATTTTATTTAAGGGTGCCTTTCATGGGACCATACAATTTGGTAATAGTAACTACCTGACTCTTCATTCTGTCCCATGTGTTCTTCAACCCAAGAAGTTGTGAAAGAAACATGTTTGGCCTTATGTGGAGAGGAATGGAGTGTAATAGTTTATATTATTACTGTTATAGATATGCACAAAATGATCAGGAATTCAAAAATGGGAATACATTTAGTCAAACTGTGTTCATTTCTGTTCACGATGTTGGATAAATGTTGCAAGCATTGTGGCCATTGACACTAACAATTGTGCATTATTATAGCCCCCGTTTATTAAACTGTTTGTTATTGATTATTTATAAGGGGCCGAGCACCAACAAAGTCAGAGCAAAGGACCTATTTGCTGTATATAAGTTATTTGGACCCGCAAATAGGGCTTGCAATATAATTTTCAGAGGTTACACCTAAACGTTACACAGTAACCTTACTTTGTTGTAATCTTTTAATAGAGTTGTTTGCGCTCTTTCTTATATACATAGTACATACGTATGAGGACTGGGACAGCGGAATACAGTCAGTGCAAATCAAAATAATAATATAGTACAGTACAGTTCACAATTTACAAAAGTCCGGTCAAAGAAAAGAAAGACATTGTTAAGATCCTATAGATCAGTGGTTCCCAACCTGGGGGGCGCGCCCCCCTTGGGGGGGCGCCAAAGATCGCAGGGGGGGCGCCAGGCCTCAGATGATTTGAGGCCTAATATCATATTTAGACTTTTAAAAAAAAAAAAAATGTACATATATATATATATATTTTTTTTTTACATATAATTGTAACGCAATACATGATTGTCGCTAAAAGCCTTGTCTCTACATTACAATAAAATACAGAAATTAATTGATTAATTAATTTTAATAAAAATTCTACAAATTAATCTGATACTCCTCCGATTCGCGCCAACATTGACGTTACTGTGTCAGCTTCCGTAGTAGTAACAGTTTGCTGTGCTTGCTAGCTAGCGACCAACTTCATAAGGTGAATATTTTGTCTAAAAATGTCTGAAAAACTTAAAGGAGATGACCGCTCATCTGCAATCAAAAAGAAAATGAGGACCTACCTAGAGAGCTATCTTAACTTAGGTTTCATGGAGGGAACGGACAAAACCCGCCCAGAGTGTGTGATATGCAGAGAGAAGCTAGCCAACGACAGCATGAAACCCTGCAAAATGAAGAGACACCAACAGACCATGCACCCAGAAACGGTCGGGCGTGATCGGGACTTTTTCATAAAGAAACAACAGCTTGCAAAGGCAAACAAGCCAATGGATATCAGAACAGCGTTTGTTAGGGCTGGCAGCGATGTACAGAAGGCCACCGAGGCCTCTTTTGAATGTGCACTTTTAATAGCAAAGGCAAAGAAACCGCACAACATTGGCGAGCAGCTCATTAAGCCAGCTTGCATTAAAATGGTTGAAAAACTGTGCAGCCCGCAGGTGGCGGAGAAGCTAAAAACTCTGCCACTGTCAAACAATACGGTGAAAGACAGAATTGACAAGATGGCAAGTAACTGCGAGCTGTAGCTGCTCGAAAAGCTTGGAAAGGGGCCATTTGCCATACAACTTGATGAAACTACAACTGTAGCAGACGAGGCTGTGCTCATCGTTTATGTGCAATATATCGATGGGGAAGATTTGAAGCAGGACATTCTTATGTCAGTCAACCTTACCATTACCACCCGGGGTGAGGACATTTTTACTGCAGTGGATTCTTACCTCTCATCCCACAGTCTTTCCTATGAGAATTTAGTTGCATGTTGTACGGACGGAGCTGCCTCAATGATGGGGAAAAACAAGGGATTTAACAGTCGCTTGAAAGAAAAGGCCCCACACTGCACAATATTTCACTGTGTGATACATCGCCAGGCGCTGGCCAGCAAGAAACTGTCAGAAGACCTCAGCGAAACACTCTCAACTGTTGTTAAAATAGTCAATCTCATCAAAGGTCGCCCCACCAACAAGCGTCTATTCGCAGACTTGTGCGAGGATGAAGCGCACCAAACCCTCCTCCTGCACACCGAGGTGCGCTGGCTCTCACGCGGCCGAGTGCTGGCACGCTTTGTAGAACTGAAAGAAAAAATAGAAGAGTTTCTACATACTCGTAACCGCGCACTGTCAGAGCAAGTGACTGAGTTCTTCTGGATTAAAACAGCATACCTGGCCGACATCTTCAGTCTCTACAATGAAACGAACAAGCGTCTGCAAGGCGTGGAGTCCAACATAATCCAATGTAAAGAGGCGCTCGATGCATTTGTGCGCAAACTGGAGTACAGGGTCGGGAAAATGGAGAGGGGGGAGCTGCAACAGTTTCCACTACTGCTGAAACAATCCCGAAACAATCCTGAAACTGTGCCTGTGTCTGTACGTCGCGAGTTCATCCGCCATATGAACGCACTGCAAAAGGAAATTAAATCACGGTTCGCTGACATAGACGAGTACGTCTCCAAGGAATTGTGGGTTTTAGATCCCTTTATTGCCAAAGTTGAGGATGTGGAATACCTGGATTGCGAAGATGAGCTCACCGACATCCAAGCTGACTCTCTGTCAAAGAAATACTTCCAGGAAAAAGGATTTAAAAAGTTTTGGATTGTCAAAGGACCAAGCCTCGCTCCAAAGCTCACACTGCATGCCACCACCAGGATTATACTCCCATTCAGTACGACATATCTCTCAGAAACAGCCTTCAGCGCACTTGTTGCCATCAAAACAAAAGCACGCAACACACTGGACGTTCACAACGACTTTAGACTGGCTGTCACTCACATTACACCGGACAGTCCATCCCTGGCTGGGGGGCATGCAAGCCCAAGGTTCACATTAATGAACCACTTGAACCTCGTCTTCTCTCTGCTACCTGTTCCATGGCAGACAAGCATTTGATTTAACTGCTTAATATGCCAGTTTTTTTTTTTTGTTTTATACAGGCCTATGCCACCATATTACCATTTTTTTATTAGGCATAGTCTATTATTTTGAAGTGTCCTGTTCTTCGAAATTTGAAATAAATATGATGCATACAATTGCAAGTTAGTAGCTAATAAAGGCATAAAAAGACAGAAATGTATCAATTTTTTCTTTAATAGAATGTTTCTTCTGCGCGTAAGGTGTCGGTTTCAGTTGGATTATTTGTCACAGTTGCTCCGATCAGATCGGTATCCTCCATTTTGTAGATTATTTACGACTTTTGAATCCACATAAACACATCGGCAAAATCCGGCTTACTTTGAGCATGTGTTTTAAACAGTTTAATCTCTTTGCGAATTGTTGCGCCGTCCTTTAATTTATTCATACAGCGGGCATCCAAATTAATTAATCCCGAGTCCAATACCCATCAAAGTCACTCCAATAGTGCTCCTTAATTACGCTTTCATCCTCCTTTAACGAAATACTTTACATTCATCCAGTTTGTGACATAGTTGTAGCATTTTTGAGACTTTGAAACTCAAATTGCCGCTGTTGCCTTGCCTTGGCAACAGCGGCAATTAAAGTTTCAAAGTTTGGGGGGGGGGTGCACAAATTCCAGGGGGGGGGGGGTGCGCAAATTCCAACAGGAGTCATTTGGGGGGGCTCTGTGTGAAAAAGGTTGGGAACCCCTGCTATAGATGTTTATAGCAATCCCATTTTTTCCAGTATTTATCCCCCTTCAACTTTTGGAGTCGGAGAGTGAAAGTCATTTTCTCCATAAAGTGGATAGAATTGATAATGGTAAAGAGAGCAACAGAGGGAGGGTTCCTCTGGAGCAGCGGTTCCCAACTTGTGGAAGGCATTGCAAGTGTGCCGCCAAATAATTTGCAAAACATTATGATTTGTGAGGTAGGTATAAAAGTCACGGCTCGCCACTGGTGTTGGCTTAACAGGTGCCATAATCTGCCTGTCAAGCACATGGTTCAAAATGTTTTTTAGGTCGGAGTTCTCCTTTACAGGGGAGGCTTTGCCCAGGGTAGATTCAATTTGCGAATCGGCAAACTTTCCTGGCAACCTCCTCTTTCGCGACCCAGTGACGTCCCAGTTAAGGATCCCATGTTTTTTCATCAAATCATCTGTCAGTGTCACAAGTTTAATGAAGTCAGCTTCTGTTTTCCTCAATGTAGTGTAGTTTTCCTTAAGACCCTCGATTAGATCGATGTGATCTGTGACTGTTATAGTGGAACATTGCAGGCCTTTTGTTGCGTAGTCTCTCATTTCAAACAGCTTGTTTGAATGTGTCACAAATTACTCCAAATTACTCGCATATAGTTTTCCCGATATTCACGAAACGCTGTATACACATTGCTCTTATGAATCTGGACATATTTCAAATTGCCTTCCATTAGCCCCGCCCCCCAGGAAGTCGGCCATTTTTTTAAATGTGCGCTTTCATGCATTTTAAGCACATTTTTGCAAATTCCTCCTAGGGAAATGATCGAAAAAATTCCAATCCAGGACAATTTAAGCACATATCCAAAGTGATGCTACATTGAGAAGGAATAGTCCTTCGCTCGAACGGGGAGCTCGTAGGCTAACGGAGAATGTACAATTTTTGACAATTTATATGTCAGATAAGCTACTGTGTGAGAGTTGATGTGCCAGGGCACATCAACTCTCACACACACACACACAAACAGACACACAAACACACACACACACACACTCACTCACCTCCTGTTAGTCCAACAACGCCCTTTGCTGGCGGCATATTCATTACAACAGACACCTATACACTCCACAACACACACCTACTCACTGTACAACACACATATAAAGCATATAATAAATATCACGCTACAGCCCTTGTATATTTTATTATGTGAAGCACTATATGGTTTCATGAAAAATATCTTCTGTTTATTTGTAGATATCTCCTAAAGCCTATGAATAAAGTGTGAAATGTAGGCCTGTTACTGTTGGATGGGGCACCCTTTGGAGTGGTTGAAGGTTCGAGCCCGCTCCACGCCGTTCGTTTGATGAGTGGTCTGCTATAAAAGGAAGGACTCAGACACAGAGATATGAGGTTAACAATAAGCTGATTTAATGGTAAAAACAACAGTACAATATAACGAAGTACTTCGGGCCTCGGTTCTGCTACCGTGCGATGTACGTATCAGACAGTCAGACAGAACAGAGGCCCCGAGTGTACAGAACTTACAATATTTATGCACACAAACGGGGAGGAGTTGTGTGGGAGGAGTTGTGTCGGTTGCTCCTCCCTAGGTGTTTATCTACTGGTGGATTCACTCCTGGGCGAGCCCTAGGCAGCGAATCAGAGTGAGTCAGCCATAGCGTGGGAGGTTTGGATCTACTGCACCGCTGATAAGTCCCAGGCCATCTTTATGGCAGCCATGGGGTAAACAATTCATGGGGTGAACGTACCAATCTTTATCTTCGTTTATCTTCGGCACTTGGCAGTACCTCTCGGTATACCAATCTTTATCTCTGCACAGTCTCTGCATAGTCTCAATGTTGTCAGTTGAGTACTTTCTTAGTACTTTCCCATGCAACTTTTAGTACTTTCCCATGCAACCCCCCCCACGCTCCTGTCCAGCCCATTAAAACCCGGGGGGGGCGACTGGGTCCTATACATTCCTAAGTCACGCACACACAATGAGCACAGCAAGCAAAATAATACCAATGAGAACTTTTTGCCCTAGTTTCATAAGCATACATTTTACACAGACTATTGGCGCCTAAAATATGTCGGGCCAAGGTTATAATTATTGAAACGGGTTATACAGGTTACTTTAATCCCCCTTTTGATCTCACCTCAAGAGATCAATTCACACAAAGCATTCGAAACATAACCACTGTCATTCTTTTCTACTGCGTCTGTCCCCCAACATTATATAAATCCATCAGAAGCTGGGATTTAGAGTACTTTAAACCTTCGGGAACTGCCCACCATAACAACTCTTATGACAGTGGAGGGAGACCAAAGTATGTTAAAACTGCGTCCTTGTCTGCTGAGTCATCATACTGTCCTCTCCTTCCGATGCATAAGCCAACAAGGGCATTTGGTACGGAGGGGGAGGGGCAGCTTTTCCTTCAATGGTGGAACTGATGAATCTAACACACAATGAGCGGATACAAGGCACACAACAACAACTACATGTTAATAAAATGGCAATAAAAGTAGCTATAGAAATCAAAAGAGACATTATTAAACCTTTCCATTGACCAAACATGTTTGTAAACCATTCCTCCAAGGGGTTGTGTATCCCTGATTGTTAACATTGAACACACACCCCCTTTCTCAGCTAACAGCATGTCAAGAAGTCGGCCCCAGCTGTTCAGCGAGTCCTTCTACAGCGTCCCTAGTGAGATTAGCTAAACGGAGCACATTCCTAGTTACGGACTCCTCTGGCGGGGGAATGGAGTCTGGGTGGTCAATGGAATCACTTAAAACAAAAACAAAGGCAACGGTGACGATCATGACCAGGGCTAGCCCTAGCAACCATCTCCAACTCCCATACATGGTTAGGTTGTTATTTTCAATGTAACACAACAACAAGGCTATTTCTGTTATTAATAATAGGAGATTTACTAGGACGCAAGGAATTAACACCCAATCAAATAATAAGGCTATTCGCTAATGGGCCATATAACTAAGAATGGTGTTCAAGATACAAACCGTGTCCCAAGTAAACCACGATTCCCACTAGCAGAGTACACGAACAAACAATAAGGAAGTGTAATCCACAGTCTGTCATTATTGAGTACCTTTAATCAGTGCTCCGTGTTATTGTAATTAGGTTCCTCTGAACACAATGCTAAAATCTCCTAAGGAGATTCTTTAAAACAAGGGTGTAAAATAGTACCCTGTAATGGTAAATACTGTGCTCCCAGAACCTGTTAAGTAGAAGGTCTGGTGAGTGGGGAGACTTTCACTGCCCTTTAACTATAGGGCTAACCTCTCGTTATATATAACCTACTCCTCTTATTAGAAAGAGGCCCTATAGGTGGGCATAAAAATGCTGCTACTTATTGGAAAGTGCCCCTAAAGGTGGGAGTAAAAAAGTCGGGTCCTATATGGAGTCGTGTGTTTCAGGGGGCGGGGTCCCGTAGACTCGTGTCCGCCTCCTCGCCGGCCGTAATCCCCTTTCCAAGATCGCCTGTTGTTACCTCTGTGTCTTTGTCCTTGTCATCTGTTGTATGGGTCGTTGCTTCTGCTGGGCTGTCGTCGTCAGATGTGTCGCTCTCTCGTCCTGCTGCAGCGATGTCAGTTCTGATGTCGTCTAACGTCCTTGCTGGAGGTTTTCCAATGGCGCACTGGCTCCAATGATACCACGTTTCCCCCTTTCCTTCGAGGCGAACTGCCTGTGATGTCCTCTGAGTCACTCTGTGCGGGCCGGTGAACCTTGGGTTGAGCCACTTCGGACGGATGACCTTCAGCCAGATGAATTCTGCGGTGTTAGCCTCCTGCTTCTCCGGTCCCCCTTTGGCGTCAGCAACCTGGGTGGAGAAGTCTGATACCAAGCCCTTAAGTTGCTGGTAGTATGGTTTGCTATCCATCTCTTCTACTTCTTTCCCTACTGCTAATGCTCCAGGACCCGGAAACTGATGGCCGTGGGTCAGCTCAAATGGGGAGAAACCTGTCCCTCAGTTAATGTGTTCATAAACAAAGTCCGACACCGGCTATATCAACTTGTTTCAGAGGAAGCTGGAGTCCCCTGTGCCGTCTTGACTTGCCGTGTCTTCTCTGTCAGAGGCTTCATCTTTTTATAGTCCTAAAAAATTTGACGCGTTTTGCAACAAAGTCAAGTATTTCTTCATCTGTAGGTGTATGTGTTGATACAGGTGTTCTTTTAATGTCATGAGGGGACAGGAGAGTGCCAACGTAACTAGAGTGTTGAAACTCCCCCCCACGGGTCAGGGTTTGAACCGCGACCATGGCTGGGAGATTCTTGGCTGGGATGGGAGTAATAGCTACTCCGTTCATGGCGAGTGCCGCATTATGACAAATCCTCCGTAATTTGTCTACCGCCTCTTTCTCTTTGTTCAGTTTATTATGGCCTAATAATCCGGGCTTTTGTTTGTTTAGGTCTCCGAGTTTCTTTACAAGCTGTCGTTCATAAATATTTAGGGCTAAAGCTAGATTCCCAAATGTCTCGTCGCCCCCTATTCTGTCTTCTGCTATCATTTTATTGCGTAGGAAACGGAGGTCGGCACAGGCCTTCTTCCGGTCTCCTGGTTTGATCCCACTAAGGATCAATCTCTCCGCCTGTCCCCACTGTTCCCTTAAACTACCCGGAACAGGGACTCCTAATTCTCTCTCTTCATGTTTAAATTCTCCTTCCATTTTGACTTCGTTCGTATCTGCTTCTCCCAAAGGTTTTAGTTTTTATAAAAAATACCAGGTACTTCTGCGTACTATAATTTACTAACTATTGTAGTTTTATTCCCACAGGTATACAGTCTGATAGTTTTCGGTGCGAGGTGTATTTCAACCAGTTACTGAGACTTCCAAGAGCGCTTCGACACCCTCTTACGAGGATGCGGCCCAAGGCATGGAGTCGAAACCCAGTCTACAATAACCTTTGATCGTCACGTATATGCTATCAGATACAAATACGATTCTACAATACTTTCAGGGACGGTCCTTTCAAATTCATGTTGAAAATTGCGTCCCTTACTGCGTATTTTTCACATATAATATACAAACACAGTTAATCACACTCAAAATAAATATACCTAACGTCGCCCCAGATCCGTCTAAGGGTTGCCTGTGTACGTTAGTCGATGAGCCCCAACCCCAGAATTCGTCTAAGAATTACTGTGTGTGTCATCTTATTTCTCTGAGTATTTGCAGCTGGGATTCCTTTAAAAATGTAAAACCACTGAAATCTCGTTACACAGTTTTTATATTCCCCGTACAGTCCAGTTGACTTTTATAGTGCGATGTTTATTTCAACAGATGGAGAGACTTCCAAAAGCGCTTCTACACCCCTTTCGGCGATGTGGCTTTTGGCAAGGAGTCGAAACCCAGTCTACAGAATCTCTTTATCGTAACGTTTAGTCTTCTAGATTGACCCCACAGCAAGAGTTTGCGAGATCCGGTCATTTCAAATTGATTTTGAAAGTTGCGTTTCTCCTCTTGAAATACCCCACATATAACACAACTGCAGCTCCTCTTTGAGACTGGAAAGTGTTATTCTGTAGTACTGTTTTTTCTACCGTAAGACTAAAACACTGAAAATGCCGCTGACAACTCTAAAATGTTGTAGTATAGCCAATCACAGATTTTGATAATAACAGGTATCTGCTCACCTTTCAGTTGTAGGGCGCCCTGGTTTAGTTGTCAGAGGTATTCGAGGTGTCTTCCCTGGACCGTTCGTCCGCTGGCTGCTGGTGTTCCTTCTATGAGACCCTACTCATCACGTCGGGGTCACCAAATTGAACCTTTCAACCACTCCAAAAGGTGCCCCAAGCCAACATTACATATATTATTGAGCGATATATATTATACACACTGTTCTGCTTTCTGCACTGACCTCAGCAGCTGTTCGCACTGTAAACATAGCGTCACAATGAAAGCAGTTGTATTAAAAAAAAAATAGCCTAACATCCAGGGGAGATGTGATTAGTGAGTAAACAAACAGTAAAGGGCAGAAAGTCTGATGCACATTTGATCATCTTAAAGTGCTTGTGACACGGTTTTCCCCCATCATCCAAACCATTAATTTATAATTGTTGGATTTAAGCACCCTTCAGTTGTTGAAGGTTCGAGCCCGCTCCGCGCTGTTCGTTTGATGAGTGGTCTGCTATAAAAAGGAACGGCTCAGACAGAGATATGAGATTAAACAATAAGCTGATTTAATGGTAGAAACAACAGTACAATATAACGAAGTACTTATATAACGAAGTACTTCGGGCCTCAGCTCTTCCACCGTGCGATGTACGTATCAGACAGTCAGACCGAACAGAGGCCGCGAGTGTACAGAATTCACAATATTTATTCCCACAAACGGAGAGGAGTTGTGTGGGAGGAGTTGTGTCGGTTGCTCCTCCCTAGGTGTTCATCCATTGGTGGACTCACTCCTGGGCGAGCCCTAGGCAGTGAATCAGAGTGAGTCAGCCATTGACGAGGTCTAAACAGCGAATCAGAGTGAGTCAGCCATAAGTGTGGGAAGTTTGGATCTCCTGCGCCGCCGATCAGTCCCAGGTCATCTTTTATGGCAGCCATAAAATAAACAATTCTGGGTTGAACGGGGGTGAGGTACCAATCCTTATCTTCGTTTATCCTCAGCACCTGGCCGTACCACTCCGCATCCCAATCTTTCTCTCAGTACAATCTCTGCATAGACTCAATGGTGTCAGTTTTATTACCTTTCTCCTGCAACCCCCCCATGCTCCTATCCGGCCCATTAAAACCCGGGGGGGGCGACTGGATCCTCTACATTCCTAAGTCAACGCACACACAATTGACCACAGCAAACAAAGGAAAATAAGAACACTTGGTCTAGTTTCATAAGTATACATTTTACACAGACAAAGTTATAATTATTAAAACAGGTTATATAGGATATACAGGTTACTTTAATCCCCTTTTGATCTCACCTCCAGAGATCAATTCACACAAAGCATTCAAAACATAACCACTGTCATTCTTTTCTACTGCGTCTGTCCCACAATGAGCGGATACAAGGCACACAACAACAACCACATGTTACTAAAATGGCAATACAAGTAGCTATTGAAATCAAAAGAGACATTATTAAACCTTTCCATTGACCAAACATGTTTGTAAACCATTCCTCCAAGGGGTTGTGTATCCCTGATTGTTCATGCATAGTTATGGATAGTGTGCGAAAGCCTTCTAAAGCCTTTGTGACGGAACCGTCCGGAGCCGTATTGTTTGGAATGAAAGTACAACACATATCACCAAACATTGAACACACACCTCCTTTCTCAGCTAACAGCATGTCAAGGGCCATTCTATTCTGTTTCAGCCATAAGGGAAGTCGGCCCCAGCTGTTCAGCGAGTCCTTCTACAGCGTCCCTAGTGAGATTAGCTAAACGGAGCACATTGTAATGTACATAGTTGATCCTGTCTACATTATTCCATCACTACCTGCTTGGAAAGTGAAGGTTTGTTTAGGAGACATTTTGGTAACAACTACCTCATGTTTGGCCCGTTTGACCCTAGTTACGGACTCCTCTGGCGGGGGAATGGAGTCTGGGTGGTCAATGGAATCATTAAAACAAAAATAAAGGCAAGGGTGAACACACATTATTTCTGTTATTAATAATAGGAGATTTACTAGGACACAAGGAATTAACACCCAATCAAATAATAAGGCAATTCGCTAATGGGCCATATAACTAAGAATGGTGTTCAAGATACAAACAGTGTCCCAAGTAAAACCACGATTCCCACTAGCAGAGTACACCAACAAACAATAAGGAAGTGTAATCCACAGTCTGTCATTGTTGAGTACCTTTAATCAGTGGTCCGTGTTATTGTAATTAGGTTCTTCTGAACACAATGCTAAAATCTCCTAAGGAGATTCTTTAAAACTAGGGTGTAAAATAGTACCCTGTAATGGTAAATACTGTGCTCCCAGAACCTGTTAAATAGAGTAACCTGTTAAATAGAAGGTCTGGTGAGTGGGGAGACTTCACTGCCCTTTAACTATAGGGATAACCTCTCGTTATATATAACCTACTACTCTTATTAGAAAGAGGCCCTATAGGTGGGCATAAAAATGCTGCTACTTATTGGAAAGTGCCCCTAAAGGTGGGAGTAAAAAAGTCGGGTCCTATATGGAGTCGTGTGTTTCAGAGTAGACTCGTGTCCGCCTCCTCGCCGGCCGTAATCTCCTTTCCAAGATCGCCTGTTGTTACCTCTGTGTCTTTGTCCTTGTCATCTGTTGTATGGGTCGTTGCTTCTGCTGGGCTGTCGTCGTCAGATGTGTCGTTCTCTCGTCCTGCTGCAGCGATGTCAGTTCTGATGTCGTCTAACGTCCTTGCTGGAGGTTTTCCAACGGCGCACTGGCTCCAATGATACCACGTTTCCCCCTTTCCTTCGAGGCGAACTGCATGTGATGTCCTCTGAGTCACTCTGTGCGGGCCGGTGAACCTTGGGTTGAGCCACTTCGGACGGATGACCTTCAGCCAGATGAATTCTGCGGTGTTAGCCTCGTGCTTCTCCGGTCCCCCTTTGGCGTCAGCCACCTGGGTGGAGAAATCTCATACCAAGCCCTTAAGTTGCTGGTAGTATGGTTTTGAGCTAATTTCCTCTACTTCTTTCCCTACTGCTAATGCTCCAGGACCCGGAAACTGATGGCCGTGGGTCAGCTCAAATGGGGAGAAACCTGTCCCTCAGTTAATGTGTTCATAAACAAAGTCCGACACCGGCTATATCAACCTGTTTCAGAGGAAGGTGGAGTCCCCTGTGCCGTCTTGACTTGCCGTGTCTTCTCTGTCAGAGGCAGAGGTTTCATCCTTTTTTTTTTTTTTAGTCCTAAAAAATTTGACGCGTTTTGCAACAAAGTCAAGTATTTCTTCATCTGTAGGTGTATGTGTTGATACAGGTGTTCTTTAATGTCATGAGGGGAACTGGGTGAGGGGGGGTTAGAGGTGGAGGGAAGCGTATAGGGAGGGGGTCGGGTCTTAAAGGGGTTGTATAAATCTGGATAGAGGAGGGGACCGCCCTCTGGGATGTCTGGGAGGGGCCCACCATATGGCTTCTCCTTCCTGACTGGCTCTATCACTTCTGTGGGAGGGGCTGGTGCAGGACTGGGTGGGGCTGCTATGGCGGGCAGATTTTTGGCGGGAGTTTTGCTCAGAGAGCAGGTTACTGCCACTCCATTCATAACTAAGGCTGCGTTATGGCCTATTCTCCTTAGCTTGTCAACTAGCTCCCTTTCTTTGTTAAGTTTAGAAGCCCTGATAAAACCTGCCTTCTGCTTGTTGAGAGTTTCTAATTTCTGAACCAACTGTCGCTCGTATGTATTGAGTGCTGTGGCTAGGAGACTTATTGCCTCGTCACCCTCTACTCTATTCTCTGCGATCATCTGATCGTGTAAGAAACGGAGATCGCTGCTCGCCTTTTTATGATCTCCGGGCTTAAGTCCGCTAAGTATCAATCTCTCTGCTTGTCCCCACTGTTCCCTTAAACTCCCCGGAACAGGGACTCCTAATTCTCTCTCTTCACGTTCAAATTCTCCTTCCATTTTGACTTCGTTCGTATCTGCTTCTCCTAAAGGTTTTAGTTTTTCTAAAAATACCAGATATCTCTGCGTACTATAATTTACTAATTATTGTAGTTTTATTCCCACAGGTATACAGTCTGATAGTTTTCGGTGCGAGGTGTATTATTGGCGGCGCGTAAGGCTCAGGTTTGGGAAGGCTAAATAACTTGTTTTACCTGACGCTGCCTGCCTCCGGCGTCTATAGAATAGAGATCAACTCAGTGAAAGCTGCGCCTGATCAGAGCTCAGCGTGCGGAGTTTAAATCTATCAAGTCATATTACAGGATAAAGGAAATACAGTTTAAACTGCCGTATGAAGAGAAGACGCCGACGTGTCGCACTTATCATTCATATCACATCATCGATCATATAATATCATAATATATCATATATTTCCTTGTCTAAGTCAGCTTCTCGAGCCGTATCTGACCGTGCAACACTTACATTGTCACATACTGTATGCAGAAGTATTATTTTAAGCAACACATTAGGTTGACGAAACACTCAACTCAAATGTAATTAAAGTCAGATCCACTCGTGTCTTAGATGGGCAACAGTGATAACATAAAACTGTTGTACGCTTTCAAACACTCGGTAGTTTATTTATTTTTTAACCAGTTGCTCTATATTCACCTTGCAGGTGCAACTATGTGGCTTGTATCCTTTATTATATGTTTAAGTCATGGATGTTTAAAGTTCATATTTGTCTAATATTAATTTACTTTTCATTAATGAAGTATGACGCTGCGCTGTTAGTACACTTGTCCCTTTCACGTGAACGCGCTCTCAGCTGGAGAGAGAAACCCTGGCTCGATTTACCGAGTTGATAACCAGCGTCGTAGGACCGCTTAGCCGTTACGTTAAGCCCGCGCTGATTGGTCCAAATTGACCAATCCACGGACTTCCTCACACACACACACACACACACTCAGTGCAGGCAGCTCTGCTGATTTCTCCTCCCTGGCTGCAGGCTGATAACAGCCAGTTGGCATCAAGGCGAAATTCTCTCTGCAGACCCATTCTCACAGCGCCTATCAACCTTTTTCTTACTCAATATCAAGCCACACTTAATCACACTCAAAATAAATATACCTAACGTAACCCCAGATCCGTCTAAGGATTGCCTGTGTACTTAGTCGATGAGCCCCAACCCCAGAATTCGTCTAAGAATTACTGTGTGTGTCACCTTATTTCTCAGAGTATTTCAGCTGGACTTCCTTTACAAATTTAAAACCACTGAAATCTCGGACGACGATTGCAGCTGGACTTCCTTTACAAAATTTATAACCACTGCAATCTCGTTACACAGTTAATCACACTCAAAATAAATATACCTAACGTAACCCCAGATCCGTCTAAGGATTGCCTGTGTACTTAGTCGATGAGCCCCAACCCCAGAATTCGTCTAAGAATTACTGTGTGTGTCACCTTATTTCTCAGAGTATTTCAGCTGGACTTCCTTTACAAATTTAAAACCACTGAAATCTCGGACGACGATTGCAGCTGGACTTCCTTTAAAATTTATAACCACTGCAATCTCGTTACACAGTTAATCACACTCAAAATAAATATACCTAACGTAACCCCAGATCCGTCTAAGGGTTGCCTGTGTACTTAGTCGATGAGCCCCAACCCCAGAATTCGTCTAAGAATTACTGTGTGTGTCACCTTATTTCTCAGAGTATTTCAGCTGGACTTCCTTTACAAAATTTAAAACCACTGAAATCTCGGACGACGATTGCAGCTGGACTTCCTTTACAATTTATAACCACTGCAATCTCGTTACACAGTTAATATATTCCCCGTACAGTCTAGTTGACTTTTATAGTGCGATGTATATTTCAACAGATGGAGAGACTTCCAGAAGCGCTTCTACACCCCCTTTCGGCGATGTGGCTTTTGGCAAGGAGTCGAAACCCAGTCTACAGAATCTCTTTATCGTCACGTTTAGTCTTCTAGATTAACCCCACAGCAAGAGTTTGCGAGATCCGGTCATTTCAAATTGATTTTGAAAGTTGCGTTTCTCCTCTTGAAATACCCCACATATAACACAACTGCAGCTCCTCTTTGAGACTGGAAAGTGTTATTCTGTAGTACTGTTCTTTCTACCGTAAGACTAAAACACTGAAAATGCCGCTGACAACTCTAAAATTTTGTAGTATAGCCAATCACAGATTTTGATAATAACAGGTATCTGCTCACCTTTCTGTTGTGGGCCCTGGTTTAGTTGTCAGAGGTATTCGAGGTGTCTTCCCTGGACCGTTCGTCCGCTGGCTGCCGGTGTGCCTTCTATGAGACCCTACTCATCACGTCGGTCGGTCACCAAATTGTTGGGTTTAAGCACCCTTCAGTTGTTGAAGGTTCGAGCCCGCTCCGCGCTGTTCGTTTGATGAGTGGTCTGCTGTAAAAAGGAACGGCTCAGACAGAGATATGAGATTAAACAATAAGCTGATTTAATGGTAGAAACAACAGTACAATATAACGAAGTACTTATATAACGAAGTACTTCGGGCCTCAGCTCTTCCACCGTGCGATGTACGTATCAGACAGTCAGACAGAACAGAGGCCGCGAGTGTACAGAATTCACAATATTTATTCCCACAAACGGAGAGGAGTTGTGTGGGAGGAGTTGTGTCGGTTGCTCCTCCCTAGGTGTTCATCCATTGGTGGACTCACTCCTGGGCGAGCCCTAGGCAGTGAATCAGAGTGAGTCAGCCATTGACGAGGTCTAAACAGCAAATCAGAGTGAGTCAGCCATAGGTGTGGGAAGTTTGGATCTCCTGCGCCGCCGATCAGTCCCAGGTAAACAATTCTGGGTTGAACGGGGGTGAGGTACCAATCCTTATCTTCGTTTATCCTCAGCACCTGGCCGTACCACTCCGCATCCCAATCTTTCTCTCAGTACAATCTCTGCATAGACTCAATGGTGTCAGTTTTATTACCTTTCTCCTGCAACCCCCCCATGCTCCTATCCGGCCCATTAAAAACCCGGGGGGGGGCGACTGGATCCTCTACATTCCTAAGTCAACGCACACACAATTGACCACAGCAAACAAAGGAAAAATAAGAACACTTGGTCTAGTTTCATAAGTATACATTTTACACAGACAAAGTTATAATTATTAAAACAGGTTATATAGGATATACAGGTTACTTTAGTTACTGAAGTGATTTTTGAAAATTTGTACTTTGATAACCGTTAATCTGCCCTTCAATGTGACCATATTCTGGATCTTCTCTGGGTCTGCTCTGGGATTCTTAAACTCCCGCGAAAAGGTGTGCCGCGTCACAGAGGGAACACGAACGCTTCCGGAGTCCAGTATCTGTATGCAAACAAACGATGGCGCACACAGCAGCAAGCTCCGATAGCGATTGTAGTTTAATTTTGAATGTGTCTGAGAGCTCATATGAGGATGAAGCATCTGATAGTGATAGCCTCGTAGACGATATTGACTATATGCCCGACAGATTCGAACCATATGCCTCTGAATCGGCAGTGGAGACGACAACCCCCCCGACTCTTTCCCTCCCTCGCGCACACACACACACACAAACACACACAGAGTATCCTAAAAAACACATCACGTTTAAAGGTTGTTGTTCTTACCTGAGTTTTCTCTTATTGCTCGAAGTAGGCACTTCGGGGGCATTTAGCTGGGGGGTTGGCGAAGTCTTTGGGGGCTTTACGGATTTGGGAAGGCGTGGGAAAGAGAGTAGGCACTGCTGACGGCTTCAGAATCCGTCTTCGCGAAAAATCAATCCCAGTTTCAGCCATCAACAAAGGCCTTTCCTCGAAATTCTCGGCCAGAAAGTGGGCGCTGCATATGTAGGTCGATGTGGGGTTCATCACAGACCAGCCAGCCCTTGTGTTCGGCACGTTTTTCTCCCATGTGCGCTGACGCTTGACATCCGTTGGAAAGCTATGTATGCTGATGTTAAGTTCCTCATTTGCTGTATTGGAACAGCCAGACACAACGCATCGTCGAACCATCTCTACGCGTGACAAATCCCTTCTGTCCCTGTCTGGCTCAATGGGAGCAGAATCAATATGGCCCTTTGTGACGCACTTCCGCCTTCGTCCCGAAAAAGGAAACTGAGTGAAGGACTTTTCCCGCGATATTCGAAATTATTGATATTTATCAATACGGTATCGCAAATTTTATATATATATTTTTTTTAATATTTTTAAACTGATGGTTCGAGATGACTAGTAGCCCAACATTGCATTGCACAGCAATAGGTGGGATGGTGTCACAAGCACTTTAAAGGTCCCATGTCATGCTTTTCCGGTTATTACCCGTCCCCTTGTGTGTTATGAAGGTTGTTATGCATGTAAACGGTCTGCAGAGTCAAAAACCCTCAAAGTACACCCTGTAGGGCAGTGGTTCCCCCCTGGGGGGCGCAGAGGCATGACAGGGGGGGCGCGAGAGACCAGGAGGAAAATGGTTATTAAAAAAAAAAAAAGATTTAAAAAAAAAAAATCATAATTTGAAAAATGATTGATTCGAAAATAATATGATACAGTACAGTACTATTACGTCTGGGTCTCTGTGTTTCATTAAAGCTCGGCTCTGTGTGTGTGTGGAACGAGCCATTTTGTGTGCGTGCACGAGCGAGAGAGAGAGAGCGCACTGGTACCGGAGATCGTTGTTGTTAGCTTCTGGTGCTAGCGAGCTACGCTAACGGATATAAGGAGTTTTTTCAACAACAAAGTGGAGGAGAGTCCTCTCCTGTCAGACTGAGAGGCTCAGTGAACTAAAGGACTCTCTCCTGTCAGACTGAGAGGCTCAGTGAACTAAAGGACTCTCTCCTGTCAGACTGAGAGGCTCAGTGAACTAAAGGACTCTCTCAGTGTTTAGATAGTTAACTTTAGTCTAAGTTATCTCAGTGGGTCTCAAACGTTTTAGTCACCATTAATGTAAACAATTATTTCCGAGGCACACCTTCATATGATCATTATAGTTATAAAAAAATAAGAGAATAAATGAAAAACAGGTATGAAATACTATATGACAGTAAAAAAAGAATAAAGTTTAAAAGGGTGATTTGTAAAATATCCATAAAGAAAAAGTAAATCTGTTTACAGTTCTGCTTCATATGAGTGTTGAGAGAGGTATCCATAGATCTCTTCATTTTGCTCTCAAAGTGCACCAGATTGATGCTTTTAACTTCAATATTTAAAAATAAATCTTCCTGGGGGAGCATGCCCCCGGACCCCCTATGTGAGGTCCACACACCACCTATAAAAATAGCACTTTACCCCTGCTTACACCTATATGCCGGGAGCTGATTATCGAGCCTTCATTGTAACAGTCGCGGGTACACTGTGTATTTGCGTGTGGATTGTTGCAGTAGAAGATTCCACTGTAGCGACCGGTACATTAATGGGAAACCCTAAATGTTTGAGCACCCTCTATCAAACGTCAAGCTACCCCACAGCACCCCAAAATAAATCTCTGGTGCTGCCACTGAGCCTGACTATTTGTGTTGGGGGGGCCCAACTTTTTTTTTTCTCCAAAGGGGGGCCTGACAGAAAAAGTTTGAGAACCACTGCTGTAGGAAGTAAAACTCTAACACAGAAAAGACCTCCCCAAAACGCCTCGTTGGAGATTTCTCATTTTCTTCCTGGGTACTCTGACGTGGGGATACCCAGAGGCCGCGCCCTCAGCCAGCCTTTCACGAAACAAAGCTTCCCAAACCTTTCAGCAATTCATGCCGGATATGTACAGCGTAGGGCACTGAAGAACGATGCTGTTCCTACTTTGTTTGGACCAGCGGGAGATTCGGGTACACAACCTGTAAGTATTCATTGTTGTTTGTGTATTTATGATGTTTAAAACAAACAAGGTATCTACCACGACTGTTTAAATGGGTAAACGTTTTTTGGGTTACTACGTTGGGATCGCCGAGAAATGCTCTCCGCAGACCCATTCTCACAGCGTTATAAACCTTTTTCTTACTCAATATCAAGCCACACTTATTGTTTTTACTTTGGCTGTGAGTGTTTGTGTGTGCTCAGGATGAGTTTCGCTTGTTGTCGCTGTATCTGTATCGCTATCACGGAAGCCCTGTCTGCTCTTCACAGCAACGAGCAGCTGCGAGCAGCTGCACGTCGCGTGACCAATCAGAGCACACTGGGCTCACAGGGAGGGGGGGCAGGAGCTCCAGCAAGCCGTTTAGGACAGAGAGTGAATACCGGTGAATACACATACTTTACAGAGATGCTGTATGAGAAACCAATGTGAGTTTGGAAAATTGCACAGTATAAATCTATTTTAGTATACCTCAACAATGGAATTATGATCAGTAGAAATGGCCATGACATGGGATATTTAACAACGGGAACAGTTTGCAGAGCTGTGCTTCGTTGACATAAGTCCAGCCATGCGTCAAGCCTCTTTTAAACATCACTGTTGGCTGAAATCAGCTCCGGAGAATACATCTTTGTACCCTCGGTTATAGCTCCTCCAGAGAGACTCCTCTCTCCTCTCTCCTCTAAATCAGTGTATCCTCAGTTACGGCTCCTCCAGACAGCCTCCTCGATAATCGATCCTCGACAAGCCTTTAGAGAAATTTGTTTTCCTTCAGACGGCGCACCGACATCCGTTTCCGGGTTGCTGCCGGAGGACCTGGGAGTCTGGGACGCGAAAATGAGAGAAATGACAAACGGCTCATTTCGGAGGACTCGCGCGCGTCTGCTTGATGCCGGGACGACCGGCTGCCCTCCCCGACAGGCGCACGGACGCGAAGGCCCGCTCATCACTGCGCGCACTTCTGTGACCGCAGTTTTAATTATTATTATTATTATTGTTGTTGTTGCTATTGTTGTTGGTATTCAATTGCATTTCAAAGAGGTCCAGTAAGAGAAAATGTCATTAAATGCTCTGTTTTCGCTGTCTACTAGGGGTGTAACGGTTCACAAACATTTCGGTTCGGTACGTACCTCGGTTTTTAGGTCACGGTTCGGTACGTTTTCGGTACAGCAGAAAATATTATCACAAAACATAAAATATTTTTTTGGGGTTTTTAATTATTATTAAACTGTGAATAATTTATTCACTCAAAGAAATACAAAATATAATAAAATAAACATTAAGGTGCAGCATTTTGATGAACTGAAATAATCTGTATTTGAACTTTACTATACTAGTACTCCCAAAACATAAAATATTTGTTTTGGGTTTTTAATTATTATTAAACTGTGAATATTCACTCAAATAAATACAAAATATAATAAAATAAACATTAAGGTGCAGCATTTCGATGAACTGAAATAATCTGTACTTAAACTGTACTGTACTAGTTTGACATTAGGACTTGCTTGCTTGTCATTGTATTTTCATGTTTTGTTTAAGAAAAATTAACTTGTCCACATTGCTTGCGGAAAGGGCAGATCTGCTGGCACTAACAATGTCTCCTGCTGTGGAGAACAGCCTCTCGCTAGGGACAGAGGTAGCAATACAGCCAGGTAGCGCTTTGCTAACATGACAACATAAGGATATTTGGCGTTTGTAATAGCTTTGGCTCGGTCTGAACTTTTTGCGAGTGGTGGAGGCTTAAATGCTAGTGGGAGCTGGGTTTGCACTTCAGTAATTTTTCTTTTGGATATTCACATTCGGGTGATGCCTTTTCAAATTAGTGTGCAAGTTTGATGTATTGCCAGCCGCGTAAACAATTTTAGTCCACCTGTCTTTGTCCATCATCCTTGTACGTAACTGCGAAACAAAAATGTTCCCAAACCGGAGACTTCAATAATGCTGGAAGATTTTCGAGCTCAACTTTATCTGCGTTCGCCATTTCGACAGTTCCTCAAATTACTGACTAAATTTGAACGCATCCCTGTGACCAGCTCTCATAGTATGCCTCTCGTCTAATGAAATGACTTGGTCGCTCTATGACGCGGTGAACCCAATGTGAGCAAATTACACTGACCGCTGCGACGCAGCACCTGAGATTACTTCCAAAAAGTTGTTCATGTTCTCAATTTCTTTACGTTACCGAACCAAAGGGCCCATACCGAATATTTTCGGTACGAATACGTATACCATTACACCCCTACTGTCTACCTTTCTCTTTTTTGAGCACGCCATTTGAAATTACTCTTGACTGTTTCTCTCTTCTTGTCTCCTCTCTGTGTGTGTGTTTGAATCTATCGTGCTGACTCACTGACTGACTGATTTGCTGAGTAGCGTCACCTCCTTAAAAAATTAAACAATAACTTTTTTAAACCTTTTTATCTTTATGTTTTAAACATTTTTAACATCGTGGATAAGTCCTTATATGCTCCCGGCAACAGACTGCACGTCAACTTTGCCTCCTTATTACACTCAAGACTCAGCCCTACTTTAGTGGGAACAATGAGTCTGCGTCTTTGATGCGCACAGGCGGATGATGCGGGGATGCAATGTAGACAGGAATAAACGCAGATCATCCTCTGGCTGCAGCCTTGACCGGTACTTGCTTTTGATCAAAGTCAATGCGGAAAACCCGCACTCACACAGGTAGGTGGAGGTGAATGGAATGAGAACTTTTACAGCCTTTTTGGCGAGGTGGGGGAACTCGGTCTCCACAGACAGCCAAAAGTGACACACGTTTTCTACCAGACACTGTCTCCTCTCTCACTTTAGGTAACTTCACAAAAAATCGATCCATGTTGCCGCTCGCATAAAGTTAGCTGAAGTTAACTAGTGTAGAGCCGATGAATTGGAGTCGGAGGCGGCGTGTCTAGTATGGAACTCCACACTCCGCACTTCCTGCCGAGATCCGTAATGCTGCCTCCCTGGACATCTTCAAATCATCATTAAAAACACCTGTTCACCCTGGCCTTCCAGCCCTAGCCCATTCATGGTCCCCCGGCTTCCTTTTTTTTTTTTTGATTGTCTGTTTGTTTTGTTTGTCCACCATGTACAGCGACCTTGGGTCCCTTGAAAGGCGCTATATAAATATAATTTATTATTAGTTAAAACATCAACTAGATAGTCTGAGGCTTTCTGGTGGGTGTCACACCAAACTATTTTCTGATTTGGGGGAGCCTGACCCTGTCTAGCTGATCGAGACTTACACTTTGAATTGGGGATTGGAGTTACATTGGCTGAGAGTAACGGCCCCTACACACGGCGGCATGCGTTGACGCTTCAACACTTCTGCCCATTCACTTTGAATGGGGTGACGTCACGCTTCGCCGAACTGCATTGTGGGAGCAAAGCGTAGCTTTTCTCGCTTCAAAAGTAGAGCAATGTTCTACTTTTGAAGCTTTTCGACGGAGGCGTCAGCCAATCAAATCCCGCTTATGCAAATCTGCCAGTACAAGCGCTAGCCAATCAAACCGCGTGTATGCTGGGAGAGCCAGACCACAGTTAATTTCCTCATATGCCAAAAAATGGAGGAGAAAATAATCGTAGCGGTAGGGAATCACCCGGTGCTATATGATCAGTCCCTGTTCACCTACCGGGATACAAACCGGAGGAGCCAGGCATGGAGGGAGGTGGCAGAGACAATGGGTGAAACTGGTAGGTTTTCGCCTGTTTGGGGAGTTTATATCCAGTGTACTTCGTTTGAATGGACAGCTAGCAATGGACAGCTAGCAGGCATAGACAGTATTTACCATAGACATTAATGTCATAAATGTTCATCATATAAAGTGTGAATGTAAAACCTTTTATGCAAATGACAGTGATAAAGGGATTTGGTTTTCATTAATGGAGGAACAATTTAGTAAATTCTTCAAGTAATTCAAGAAATTCACTTATTAATTAATTATTATTAATTAACTTTATTATTTCATGTATGCAGGACTAAATGGAAGTCTTTGAGGGACAGGTTCCGGAAGGAAAAAGTTAAGGAGAAAGAGGCGAAAAGAAGCGGGGCACAGTCGTCAGGGGGATATAAGCCCTGACGACCCCCCACCCCCCTTTCACGGCAGTGATGGGGTTTTTAACCCCATTTATCATTGACCGTGAGACGTCCAGCAATGTCCCCCGGCAAACCCTGCCTCCATCTAACCTGGTGCCAGAGGAAGAGAGCCAGGAAAGCCAGCTAGAAAGCCAACTAGAAAGTCAGCCAGCCGACAGTCAGCAAGCCCAGGCAGGGGAGACACGACAGGATTAGGCGATCGTTGAGGACTGGGACCGGGGGAGAAGGGGAAGGGAGATGTCCTCCTTTGAAAAAGGGTTGATGTCAGCCATCAGTCCTCTTTTAATGCCAGCACCTTGTCCTCCACCACCCCCACCAGTAGTGGTGTTGGTGGAGGATGAGGACGAGTTATTTTTCAGGAGCCTCTTGCCTTCCATGCGAAGGCTGTCCATTTCAAAGAGGGCAAGAGTGCGTTTTCAAATCCACAAAGCCATTTTTGAGGCAGAGAAGGAGATGGAAGAGAACTGATTTTTTTTTTGTAATTCACACACATACTAAACTACACCACACTACATGTTTTACACTTATCCACTCATCACACACAATCTTACATAAATAAAACTTATTAATAGTATGTTATGGCTATACTGTGTCTTCACTTGTTCATGTGGTTTGTCAGTTGCAACATACCAGAAGCTTCATGTATGTTGATATATAATGTGCTGTCTTCTGTACAATTGTCCATGTGAAAACCTATTGAAATTATGAGTGGTTTATCAGTAAAAACAGGGCCGAAGGAAAAAGGTTGTTAGTAATATCAATTCAAGAAACATGTTTATTAGGAATGTTTTATTTTTAAAATGGCTCATTTGGAATATTTGCTTTTTAAAGAAAATATGGGTAGCTCTTAAAAGAGCTTTTGGTTTGGAGGCTCTTAAAAGAGCCATGGTGACCCTACACCACATTCTGCTGCCATGGCACTGCACCCTCCTCATTGAAATAGGAGCAGAAGTTGTCCCGCAGTTGGAGCGATCTGCGTGTGGCATTGTTGGAGCCCATCCTCGGTACATCACACAGGGTTGGAGTATCTGGAGCTTCATCCGTGGACTCCTCGACAGGTGTGCGTGATCTCCTTCCTATTGTCTTGCGGAGGAAGTTGTGCAACACACAGGCGGCCTTCACACACAACTCTGTTACCTCCGGGCTGGTGGTAATGACACGCCTGAACATTCTCCACCGAGATGAGAGGATGCCAAACGCACATTCAACCACCAACCTGGCCC
Organism: Dissostichus eleginoides; assembly: GCA_031216635.1. Lineage (NCBI taxonomy): Eukaryota > Metazoa > Chordata > Actinopteri > Perciformes > Nototheniidae > Dissostichus > Dissostichus eleginoides. Next base: position 30,145,385 of record CM062282.1, read on the forward strand.
GGCTGAGGCGATAGTTGAACATCCTCCTTTCGCGTGTGATCTGGCGTCCAGGGAATGGACGCAGCAGGTTGTCCAGCAGCGGAAAAGCCTCATCTCCAACAAACACATGGGGAAGAAGGCCCAGCCGCTCTGCTCCTGGGATGACAGTGTCAGGTAGCTGCAGACTGCCATCTCTGAGGCTCTCTCCAAAAGCGGAATTCCGCAGGCTCCCACTGTCGCTGCTCCTTCCAAAGCCTCCAACATCCACTACCCTGAAGAGGTACTGGGCATCCACGACAGCCAGTAGTACCAAAGAGTGGGTGGACTTGTAATTGAAGTAGAGGGACCCAGAATTTTCCGGAGCCTGGATCACCACGTGCTTACCATCAATGGCACCAACACAATTTGGAAAGTTCCAGCGCTCCTGAAACTCAGCAGCGATGGCTCTCCAGTCCTCCATCTGTGGCACCGGCATGGTCTCCTCAACCAGGGCGGTCCAGATGGCACCCGCAACCTCCCTGACGATGACAGCCACTGTTATATAACCGACCCTATAGCTGAATGCTATGGTCCTGTACGAGTCACCGGTTGCCAGGTACCTGAGAAAAAAGTAATATACATGATTTTAAAAATAAAACAATTTCAGATCCCCCACACACACACACACACACACACACACACACACACACACACACACACACACACACACACACACACACACACACACACACACACACACACACACACACACACACACACACACACACACACACACACACACACACACACTGTGTTTACCTAGCTATCTTAATTAATGTTATCCATCTGAACTAAATCACAGAATTCATTCATCATTCATCCATGGCATGCATTCTCTCTCTTTCTATACAGAGTCAGATTAAAGAAGTAGAAATACACAAAACATACCGTAGGCAGATGGCGAGTCGCTCGGTGGGTCCGATTGACAAACGCATGCTGGTGTCCGCCTTTGTTATCAGTGGACCCACTTTGCCGAGCAACTCGTCGAAATGGTCTTTGCTCATTCTGAAGTACTGCTGAAACAGTTCGCCATCCAGACGGAGCTCTTGGACCAAAACGTGGTATTCCCCCCGTTGCAGACGTTTTCTGAGTATCGGATGTACCCAACAGCGACGCACACAACGTCGCCTCCCGAGATACAATGCACTTACCAATGCCACCCTTGCTACCAAACCGACATCCATTTTGGCTAGAGTGGATAGAAGAACCGGGCTTTTTTGCTTACTATGTCCGGGGCGGGAGATTCATGTGATTGGTTGTTGGTCGCGTTGCTTGCGTTAACTCTCCAAGCTCAAGACACGCCCACCGCCAAGCAGCAACGCACGCTGCCGTGTGTAGGGGCCGTAAGTCATACAGACACTTTGCATGGCGAGAGTAGTCTTGCACATAGTGTCATGATTTGAGTTTTGTGTGTTAAGTTTTGGGGTTTATTTTGCTGTTCTTTTCTCCCTGTCTCTTGTCTGATCCTTCTCCCTGTGTTTTCCTCCCTGTCTCTTGTCTGATCCTTCTCCCTGTGTTTTCCTCCCTGTCTCTTGTCTGGTCCTTCTCCCTGTGTTTTCCTCCCTGTCTCTTGTCTGGTCCTTCTCCCTGTGTTTTCCTCCCTGTCTCTTGTCTGGTCCTTCTCCCTGTGTTTTCCTCCCTGTCGTTAGTTTCCCTGGTGTGTCTGATTGTCTGATTGTGTTCACCTGTTGCCCTTGTGTTTCTCCTCCCCTGCCCGGCTGTTTCTCGTCTCGTGATTACCCCTCTCTGTATTTAGTCTTGTCTTTCCCTGTGTTCCCCTGTCGGTTCACTGTTAGTCTTTCCTGTCACCCTTCATGTCTGTCACGTTCCAGGCTGGGTTTTGTCCTCATGCTACGTGTTTTGGACTTATGATTCTGTTTTGTTTGCCATGTCGACAGCTTTGATTAATAAAGCTCGCTTTTGTTTTGGAACCTGCTTCCCTTTTTTAACTGCATTTGAGTCCTGATATTCCCGAATCCTAACACATAGCCTCTATAATAGCCTAGGAAACCAAGAAGTTTACACAGCTCTTTAATGTCAGTGGGGGGTTTAGCCTTTACTACTTACTTTACGATACTTCCCTTTCGTCCATTTTGTAACCAGCAGCAGAGATCACTTTTCCAACATAACGCACCTCATTTTTGAACAGTTCACATTTGTCTGGTCTAAGCTTAATTCCCCAGGCTTGCTGACGCCTGAGAACAGAGCGCAAGTCCTCAACATGCTGTTCAAATGTTTTGCTGTAGACTAAGACATCGTCTAAATATAGAATGCATATTTTGTCTCTTGAGACCTTTTAGGCTCTCTTCCATACTGCGCTTATAGGCTGCAGGTGCATTTGTGAGACCAAATGGAATTCTATTTCATACAGTCCCCATGGAGTTGTAAAAGCAGTGTACTTCTTTGAGTCTTCACTGATGCTACCTTGGTGATAAGTGTTGCCTTGGTCCAGTACGCTGAACCACTCGTTTCCACCGAGTCCATCAAGTATCTCCTGTATGCGCAGTATGGGGTGCCTATCTGGTGTTGTCTTTTTATTCAGCCCCCTGTAATCAATACACAGTCTTAGACTTCCATCCTTTTTTCTCACACAAACTACAAAGGAAGCATATGGTGAGGTGGATTTACGGATGAAGCCTTTTTGCAGCAAGTCCTAAATGTGGTTCTTTACTTCCTCATACAATGGTCGGGGTATGGCGTTATACGTTTTCGCTACAGGAACATCATCAGATAACTTAATGTCCATATTTAGGTTCTTTATGTAGCCTACCTCATGTGTGTAGCAAATGCACCTGACTCCTCCCTGAGCATTTGTTTAATGAATGTTTGTTGTTCACTTGTCAGGTGATTCACATTAACAGGTGGATCCCACAGTTTGCCTTGGCCATCACTCTGACACTTTTCTGTGGTTGAGTTGGGTGGAGTTTGAACATTTTCAACTACCACCGAGCTGCTCTATGCCTTTCCACCGCTGCATCTCATTCTCCCCCTCCTGGAGAGGGTGAGACGAGAACGATTGTCAGTCATCCTGTTAGCCCCAGGTCGCCGCTCGGCGCTGTGGTACACGTAGGTGACACAGATGATGGTGGGCCAGCCCTGGACGGTTCCTCAGGTCTGGGGGGCGTTGTCTCAGGAAGCAGGTGCAATAGGGGCGTTACCCACTCTGGGCCAACCTCTCCAGGCTTGGCTCCTGAGAGGGACAGACTGAGACAGGGTGGACTGCCCGACAAGGTTATTCAGACTATCAAAGCAGCAAGAGCAGGATCCACCACAGCCTGTTACAGGACGAAGTGGTTGGGATTCCAGCGGTGGTGTGAAGAAAGGAGTCTAGAGCCTCTATCCTGTACATTGGGCTCTATTCTGTCCTATTTACAGATACTGGTGGACAGGGGCTTGCTCATTCCACAATTAAAGTGTATGCAGCAGTCATCTCGTCCTGCCATGAGGGATTTGGCGGCAGGTCAGCCTTTAGTCAACCGCTTATGACGCGTTTTTCGCAGGGGGTCAGGAGACAGCGCCCAGTGGTGCATGTCTCCACCCGCAATGGGATCTGCCGTTGGTGCTCGAGGCTTTGGTCACAGAACCAATTGAGCCTCTGGAGCTCTCCTCCCTGAAGGCGCTATCATTGAAAACAGCTTTGCTGCTTGCCTTGACTTCGGCCAAGAGAGTATGCGAGCTAACCGCTCTGTCGGTGCACTCGAGTTGCCTTTTGATTCGGGGTGACCGTAGCGGGGCGACACTCAGACCTAACCCTTCCTTTGTTCCCAAGAACCTAAGGAGTTCGTTCAGGTCGAGGGCTATACAGTTAGACGGCTTTAGTCTTCCACCCCATACTGGGGACAGGGAGGCACAATTGCACCTCCTCTGCCCAGTTTGTGCGCTGGCATGTTATGTAGGGCGCACGGCTTCCATTAGGCCAGCGTTTCTCAAAGTGTGGGGCACATTGATGTGATAGGTGGGTCGCAAATGGACGCGATGAACCGGAGATTATTTATTTTTATTTTTTTTTTTTAAAAATACATTTTTTGGACCTCAGGCCGGAATCGAACCTGGGTCCTCGCGGGCGGTAGTAGACTTTTACAGCCGGAGACAAGCAACGGCGGTGGACTTTCACAGCACTGCGGCGGATGCGGTACTGGCGCAGCGGCGCTGTGAAAGTCCACGGCCCACCTATGCCAGAGCCAGCGGCCCACCGAAGGCAGCAGCCCACCAACGGCAGCAGCCCACCAACGGCAGCAGCCCACCAACGGCAGCGGCCCACCGGGAAAAGTCCCTGTAAACAGCATTCGCACTAATAAAGAAACAGAAGAACTATAGTGGAATGCTGTAAACAGCATTCCCACTAAAAAGAAGAACTATAGTGGAATGCTGTAAACAGCATTCGCACTAATGAGGAGAGAGAAAGAGAGAGAGAGAAAGAGAGAGAGAGTGTCGGAGAGTGAGGGGAGAGTGAGAGATAGAGATTAGCTGACTCACTCTCTCAGCTCTTGGATCGTTCAGCAGCTCTCTTCTTTTCTATGTGAGTATTAACCTCCGTCCTAAAAGATTATTATTGCTGCTTTTAACAGCCAGCTGCTGTGTTGCATTGTTATAGCATAGTTAGCTGTTTAGGTTGTCAGACGGTTGTGTTAATCAAATGAGCTGCTGCCTCTGGCTCAAGGTAACTGCTGTACGGAATTTTACCGGCTGTACAGGAAAGAGAAAAGAGATAAATCCAACGTCTTTAATATTGAGAGGTTATCACAATGAGTATTACTGTTTTCATTGTGTGACTCCTACTGTCACTGAACTTCTGCAGGGAAGCTAATTATTCATTATTGCTTGGAACATCAATAATTCCATTCATATTTGTCTTTTTTTATAATTTATAAAATGTTTGTTCTGGCAGCAGTTCCTGTAGAATGTTGTAGAATGTTAACTCTGGGATTATTGGCAGGCAGAGAGCAGGATGTTCCTCACTCAGTTCACATCATCCGCTCGTTGCAGCTTGTGATGATCAGAGATACTTCAGCATAGTGTTTATCATTTGCGTGAAGCTTTCCGTCCTAAGTATGAGTGATGAGCCATTTGTCTCTCCTGTTCGCGAAAAACTCAGGTGTTTCCCGTTCTGCTCAGGAAGCGGGTGTGAAAGAGCTCAGTCATGTCTTCATGCCTCTCTGATCTTCATTTGATATATTTTTCTTATTTTTTCGAGGTTGTCAAACAATACCGACAAGCTCTTATGTACATTGAAACGGTACGTATGGCATGTATTGTATTAAGACTGACACTATTCTCTAATTATATCAAATCAGTTTTACACCTCTATAATAACATCTTTATTATGTAGCCATGTGTGCTGCTGCTGTACACAATAATGGAATAAATATAGTCCATACATCAAAATATTGTTAATATTATGGAATAAAATAAAATCCCATTACTAATAATAATAATACATTTTATTTCGGGTCGCCTTTCACAACGAAACCAGAGCTCCGAATGGTGACAAGGCGTAAGTTGGTGATTATTAGCAGGCCAGCTGAGGTTGAGTGGAGGGAAGAAAAGGGGGTGGACTCCTGATGACGTCTGCCAAATAGACGGGCCAGGTTATGGAGGGTTTTGTAGATGAGAAGCAGGTTTTTGTATTGATGCGGGATTGAACAGGGAGCCAATAGAAATTGGATGAGGATGGGTTTGGAGGCAGTGGAGGGTGAAGCTTTGGTGGATTTGGAGCCAACAATCAGGGCTTCTGTTTTGCTGAGGAGTTCCTGCTCATCCAGCTCCTGATGGCAGGTGGAGAGATAGGTGGGAGGCAGGGCAGTGTTGGGTTTGTCGAATATGCAGACCTGTGTTTAATCGGCATACGTAGCAGTGGAAGTGAACATCATGGTGACGGAGGATAGTGCCAAGAGGAAGGAGGTATATGATGAACAGGAGTGGAACCAGTACTGACCTGGCCGTAGCTGAACCTATCACTGTGGTCCTGCCTGACTCTCATCATACTACTTCCCTTATGGCTCCCACATGATTGTTGACATCCTCGTGGATTCATCTTCTTATTATCAGGGTTCCCGCGGGGTCTTAAAAAGTCTTAAATTTGATAATCTGAATTTAAGGCCTTAAAAAGGTCTTAAATATGACCAAAAAAATAAGAAAGGTCTTAAATATGATTTAGATGGTCTTAAAAATGATCGGATTCGAAAGGTACTTCTGTGTAGCGATCGCGTCTAAATGTGTTTTGGGAGAAATGTCCGGGCTGCAAAGTAACCAGTACGGTAAGAGCCTTTCAGTTCCCCCCAACAATTTGTATTGAAATAAATCAACATGGAACCAGTAATCACTAACTTAGTTTCCCCCGGCCCCTTATTGGAGAACACCCAGCTAGTAACCTAGCAACCAAGCTTCAGCTAGCGGCAGTCAGAAACTCATGTATCTTCAAATCTACTTACAAATAAATATGGGGAAGTGTAAGTTTAACCATATTTGGTTGGAAAACATCGAATTTAGTGCTTGGTTGAAACCAGTGGAGGGGAACGTGTTTGAAGCCCGCTGCACCTTTTGCAAAATAAATTAGCGTTTGTTTTGCTAATGTAGCGTTAGCTAGTGCAGCGTTAGCTAGTGCAGCAGCTCCCGCAACAACACCGGGGGGCGACGTCAGGGTCTACGTCAACCCTAAAGCGGAGGTGCTGTAGACGCTAAATACCGTAGTTAAACACCAATCATACAACTGCAACGATGAAAGATTGTAGCCAAGGCAGCAGAGCTCTGAATATAGCTCTTGTCACTCTCTCTCTCACTCTCTCTCTCTCTCACTCACTCACTCACTCACTCACTCACTCACTCACTCACACGCACACACACACACTAGGGCTGCTCGATTGTGGCAAAAATCATAATCACGATTATTTTGGTCAATAATTGATATCACGATTATTAAATACGATTATTCATTGACTTTGAAAACATCCATTTATTGAACTTTAAAACAAATAATCATTTGAACAGTATCTTTGTAACTGTTGATTACCCTGAACGTATAATTCAACTGAAAAACCAATACAAAAAATAATTAAATAAATGATACATTTAAATAAATAATATCAAAATAATAAATACCAATAAACAAGATCAACAAATATTTTGGAGCGCACTTCCACAAGCTACTAAACATATATAAATATGATAAATAAAAATAAATTAGACTAAAATGAATTAGATCAAATATGTTGCAGTGTCACAACCTAGCTAAAGAATCGTTTTTTTCGATTGTGTTGTTTTCGTAATTGTGGCAGGCCAAAATCGTAATTGCGATTAAAATATGATTAATTGCACAGCCCTAATACACACACACACACACACACACACACTTTTTGTCTAACACGCTAACACAGTTCTGTACTGTTATGTTCAGTCATTGTTCTTATGTTGAACATGAATACATTTACTTTGTAAGTAATTATGGGACGTATTTCTTCTTTCATAGCAATTTTCCTTCATACTTTCTTGCCGTGAAATAGGTCTTAAATTCTATTCAAAGTGGTCTTAAAAAGGTCTTAAGTCTTAAATTTGAGTTGGCGAAACCTGCAGGAACCCTGTACTATAGACACATGCATTTCCAAACATTTGGTCTACCTACGCTGTAAAATGTATTATCTCTTCGATTTACACACGGCATCTATTGCACGTCTGTCCGTCCTGGGAGAGGGATCCCTCCTCTGTTGCTCTCCCTGAGGTTTCTCCCATTTTCCCCTTTAAACTGTGGGGTTTCTCTGGAAGTGTTTCCTTGTACGATGTGAGGGTCTAAGGACAGAGGGTGTCGTATTGTCATACTGATATTCTGTACAAACTGTGAAGTCTACTGAGACAAATGTAACATTTGTGATATTGGGCTATATAAATAAACATTGATTGACCCGAGGGACACCCAAGGAAACAGTGGAGCACCTTTTACCTGTGGTTGTTGAGTTGAACATATGGTGTACAACTCAACTGTCTGTGAGATAGGATGAAAATCCAAATCCCATTTATATTTTTAACGGTACTTACCTGATGGATATGATTTAGCACACACCTCTTAATATTCATCAACAGTACATTATAAATTGTGCTCACAATTCAATAAACAGGTATTTTACAGGTAAATCTACTGGCAATTGTACAACTAAAGGGCTAATTTCACTATTTAGTTAGTACTTTTACTTTTATACTAAAACTTCATTTTCTTAGTTGTACTTACATACTTTAGTGAGCATTTGAATGCAGGACATTAATTTGGGTCGTTAATAACATGCATTTGTCGATTTTTTTCTTTTTTTAGCTAAATCAAATACCAAGAGGAAAATTTGAATTTCCCTTATTTAAATCATGAGGTCCTAAAAGTTGTAAAATGGACGGATAGTTAAATTCAGATTCATTTTCGCATTCTCATTCAATTAAATGTGCAGAGATGTGATGCAACTTTCATTGGAATGAACCTGGTCCCACCCCTCCTCTCCCTATGCTCTGAATTCTGTACTGTACTTAAGTAGATCAAGTAATTATAACATCTTAATACCTCTTCCACCGCAGCAGTTGGTCAACGCACGTGTCATGTATTAAACTGAGGATTTGATTGGTGCTAATTTAATCATGAACATTATATGTTAAAATACTTAAACCCAGTTTTTGACTGCAATTTTTTTATTTTGAAGGAACCCCATTCAAAAGATTACCCCCCAGATTACTCCGCAGTAATCTTTGAGTCTTCTTCCACTCACAAACCTGTTTGTTTTTCCTTCAGGCACTCGCCCCCTCTTCTTCTGCTGTTCATACTGAAGCCGCCGACGTCAGCAGAATGTTTCAATCCCCTCTGATATAGGTTAATCTGATTATGAAGATTTTCTTCGTCAATGAAGGCCAACATGGAGACTCCGTTTTACCACGACGACTCCCCTATTGTCCCTCTATTCAGCCACATTGCAGAACACGAGCGTTACTCTGGAAACATGATGCTGATCAGTAAGAAGGCCACGTCAATGATGGGCAGTCATCACTTTCCCACCAGTGAAGCAACAGGGGGTGGAAACCAACATAACCTGGGACTTGCCAGCAACAGCTCCCTGATGACAGCAGGGATGCCCTTGGTGGAAATCAACCTGCTGAAGATGGCGTCCTCTGACCTGGAGCATCTGATCATACATTCCAACCAGGCACTGGTCACTACCAGCCCAGTTTCAAGCTCTACCAATCCCTTCATCTACCGCAACCAGGCCACCAACGAGCAAGAAGGATTTGCCGATGGCTTTGTCAAAGCGCTCGCTGACCTTCACAAGCAGAACCAGTTGGTGGGATGCGGCCCCATGTCCCCGTCCTCATCTTCCACTGTCTCCCTACAGGCGTCCTACCAGAGGAACCCGATGTCGGGCGGAGACCTCCCCGTCTACACCAACCTCAGCTGCTACAACCTGGGCCAGATGACATACCCTGGCGGACAGATGGCGTACAGCAGCTCAGGCCACAGTGGCAATGAAGCCCCTCAACTTCACGCCCAAGGCCTTGACGCACCTCAGATCGTGCCCGAGGTTTCTCATCCGCCTGCCGACCCTGCTTCCTCCCCCTCCCTCCCCCCAATCAACCTGGAGACAGAGGAGCGCATCAAAGCAGAACGCAAGAAGCTCTGCAATCGTATTGCCGCGTCAAAATGCCGCAAGCGGAAGCTGGAGCGGATAACGCGGCTTGAGGACAAAGTGCGTGTTCTGAAGAACCAGAACTCGAACCTGGCCTCAACCGCTGCCATGCTGCGGGAGCAGGTTGCACAGCTTAAACAGAACGTTATGAGTCATGTCACTAATGGCTGCCAGATCGCTGTTGGCTCGACCCCCAGCAACTCTGGAGAATGTGGGGGATACCTTGGCATAAGGACTCCAGCTGCTAAGCAGATAGGAAACCAGGAGAAGGTGTCAAAATAATAATATTTTATGCAATTAGTTTGCAGTGCTGGTCAAAGCAAGCAGAGGGCCAAGCCCACAGGATGGATTTATTTAAATTAGGATTTATGTAGCCCTGTAAAAAACTGTCAACCCTCCAGCCAAAGGGGAGGAGAATGAGGAGACAGGAGGGATGACTACCTTACGAGACTGTGTGCGAACAGATCATTTGTTCAGTGCCTTGCTCAAGGGCACCACGGCAGGGCCCAGGAGGTGAACTGGGACCTCTTCAAGTACCAGTCCACACTCCATATTTTAAGTCGGTTCGAGGACTTGAACCGGTGACCCTACGGTTCCCAGTCCAAGCCCCTACTGACTGAGCGACTGCCAAGCTGCAGTTTGCTCTGTCATTCGATCACTGTAATCTATTTATTTGTTCTACTACAATCCTGTTGTGTGTTAACACAGGTAAATGACCATGACTTTAAAATTAAAAACGTTTAAAAAATGTATTTTTTACAGTAACTTGTCATGGTGACTCTCATTGCTTTATGATCTGATAACTGGAATATCTTGCTCTGCTAGGAAAAAAACATCTATATGAGGAGTTTCTTTATTTAAAACATTATATATATATCTTTACTTTTCAACTAGTGTGAAAATAACTGATGGGGGAGCTAATTTCACTGTAAACTTAACAGCAGATTTAAGAAATAGTTAACCCATATGTTGTTTGCGTGTTGCCAAGAACAAAATGTGATTTTGACAAAATATAACAACACATTTTGACTGGTTCGATGATGAGATTTAAAAGAGCGAAGATTTTACATGCTATCGCTTACTGTTTTTTGTCATTCTTAACATCACATTTGTTTTTCACCTGCTTTGCGGACAAAACTTTTATAATAATAATAATACATGTTATTTTTGTGCTTTTTCTGGTGCTCAAAGCATGAAAGAGTGAAGAGTTGAGTTTTGAGGGATTTTTTTAATACTGGAGAGTGTTGGCAGATCGGACGTGGCTGGGGAGGGAGGTCCAGAATTATGGATAAGTGTGTAGATTTAAGTGGCATCTAGCTGTGAGGTTGCAGATTTAAACCAACGTAATACCCTCCTCTCACCCCACCCTTCTAAGGGTGTCTGAGAACCTGTGGTGGACTTCAGGTAATGTAAAAACAGCAATTTTTGGGTTTGTTTGGTTTGTCCTTTCAGGGCCACTTTGGAGTTCAAGTGATTCAGCATGGGGTGAATTAATGGAAGATGGCCGCTCCCCATGTACATATGAACAAACAAATATAATAATTTTTTTCAGATGATTTTAAAACAATGCAAAACATTGATATTTTCCAATTCTGATAACAGATCCCCTTAAATCCTGCAAACTTTATTTCCATGCTCAGACTCATGATGAAGAAATTGTGAAGACTCAGGCTCATGGTGAAGACATGATGAAGACTCAGACTCATAAGATAAGATAGGACTTTATTTATCCTGAAGGAAATTGTTGTGCCAGAGTTACAAAAATACAATAAACACAGCAGCATAATAATAAAACTGTACACTAACTGCAGTAAAAAGAGCGATTAAATATCTACAGGAAACATATACGATCACATCATTAATGTAAATATGGTTAAGACATGATGAAGACTCAGGCTCATGATGAAGACTCAGGCTCATGGTGAAGACCTGATGAAGACTCAGGCTCAATCCCAAACCACGCCCTACACCCTACCCCTACACACTACCCCTCCGTTTGGGCGTTCGCACGGAGGGTCCGCCACATTAAGTGCTGTTCCAAACCAACGAGTGTGGAAGGGGAGTGGGTTATCAAGCCCTCAAACAGCGAGTCTGCATCGATCCTGACTTCACGTGCTGCCCTACCTGACCGGACTCAATGCTGTGTGTGTCCGTCAGGAAACACGCTGTTTACAAACAGTTCCTGCAAACATCCGCCGATAAATTGCGATGTTAACATTTTTTTTAACTTAGGATCATACCTGTGTTTAGTCTAGAAAAAGGTAAATGTGTGCATTTTATTATAAAGTTGTGTATATTTACAGACCGTTGCAAAAACTAAGAAGCTTATAAAAATCAGGTTTAAAACTAAAAGAGCTTTACAAAACACAATTAAAGATGTTTTGAGTTTTATTTGAGTTATTAATTTACATTTTTTGTCTAAGAGATGCTGTTTTGAAACCGTTAGGGTCACTCACATCTGTCTGGATCCATGCTGGTTCTGGTCCATAGACCGGTCTGATCCTGACTTTTGAAAAAGGAGGCAGGGGAAGCTAAATATAGCACTGGTGTTGCTACAGGTAGTTAGCCATCTTGCTAAACCAGCTCCTTGAAAAAGAGCAGGTATACTGCCTTCCTCTGTCCTTAACTCCTGCCTATGTCAGGCTGATCAGGTCCGAGCTCTTTTACTCTCAGCTTTCCCTCCAGTGTCCTCCTCTCAAAGGGTGTTTCTTTAAGGGATTAAACATCATTTTCCTTCTCCATATTCGCTATCTAGTTTTGTTTACACTCCGTCTCCGTCTAACTCTCTCTCATTCAAACGTCAATCACTCACAAAAAAGTTATTGTACTCGGCCCAAAGAATCTACGAAACAAACTATCTAAAGATATTAACTATGGATGGCATTAATTTGGCCTCCAGTGAGACTGTAAGGAATCTTGGTGTTATATTTGATCAGGATTTATCTTTTAACGCCCACATAAAATCAATCTCAAGGACCGCCTTCTTTCATCTACGTAACATGGCAAAAATCAGGCATATCTTGCCTCAAAACGATGCAGAGAAACTAGTCCATGCATTTGTTACTTCAAGGCTGGATTATTGTAACTCTTTATTCAGTTAAGTCGCTTCAGCTAATTCAAAATGCTGCAGCACGTGTACTAACCAGAGTTCGGAAAAGGGACCACATTACTCCAGTTTTGGCTGCCTTACACTGGCTCCCTATAGAACACAGGATAGAATTTAAAGGGCCCATGTCATGCTTTTCCGGTTATTACCCATCCCCTTGTGTGTTATGAAGGTTTTTATGCATGTAAACGGTCTGCAGAGTCAAAAACCCTCAAAGTACACCCTGTAGCGAGTAAAACTCTAACACAGAAAAGACCTGTCTATGCTGCCCCAAAACGCCGCGTTGGAGATTTCTCATTTTCCATTGTTTGCTTCCTGGGTTCTGTGACATGTGAACACCCAAATCAACAACAAATGACCGGATTGGCCCAAATGGACCAATCCGCGGAGCACCTCACACAACAGGAGGGGGGCAGGAGCTCCAACAAGCCGTTTAGGACAGAGAGTGAATACCTGGTGAATACACATACTATACAGAGATGCTGTATGAGAAACCAATGTGATCTTGGAAAATTGCACAATTTAAATCTATTCTAGTAGACCGCAAGAATGGAAATATGATCAGTAGAAATGGCCATGACATGGGACCTTTAAAATTATTCTTCTCGCCTACAAAGCCCTAGGCGCCATCTTACCTTAAAGAACTCATTATACCCTACTGTCCTACTAGGGCATTGCGTTGCAAGAATGCACAGTTGTTGGTTGTTCCTAGAGTCTCTAAAAGTACAATGGGAGCCAGAGCCTTTTCTTATCAAGCTCCACTTTTGTGGAATCAGCTTCCAGTTTGTGTTCGGACGGCAGACAGCCTATCCGTTTTTAAGAGTACGCTTAAGACCTTCCTTTTTGATAAAGCTTATATTTGATAAAATAATCTAATAAGAGTGCATTGACGTAGACACGTTGTGCCTCTTCACCTATACATCTTAGTTCTTACTCTTTTTCCTTACTGATGGTATGTCATTTGGTTGTGTGTGTAGACGGTGGAAGCAGGGAGAGGCATACGTGCCTTGATCCCTGCCGAGTCGACGCACAACTGTTGATTGGTGTCAGTGCCAGAAACACTTTTTAGGAGCAATGCGCTCATGGTATAGATGTCATTTGGTTGTGTGTGTAGACGGTGGAAGCAGCAAGAGGCATATACATGCCTTGATCCCTGCCGAGTCTACGCACAACTGTTGATTGGTGTCAGTGCCAAAGAAACTTTTTAGGAGCAATGCGCTCATGGTATAGATGTGGCGCATACATCTTAGTTCCTACTCTTTTCCCTCACCCTATCCTAAGGGAGTGCATGTACGTAGACACGTTGTGCCTCTCCACCTCTGTTCCTTACTTCTTACTTGCTACCCCTTTCCCTCAATCTATCCTAAGGGAGTGCATGTACGTAGACACGTTGTGCCTCTCCACCTCTGTTCCTTACTTCTTACTTGCTACCCCTTTCCCTCAACCTATCCTAAGGGAGTGCATGTACGTAGACACGTTAGTTTTGCAGCTATAGGCTTAGACTGTCGGGGGACACCTTACTTCTTCCTTCTGTCTGTCTGTACCTGTGTACTCTCATGTTCCGAATAACCCAGCTTCCCCCAAATTTCTTTTTGGTGTCTATCTACGCCGGGATCCTGAGTCGTGGCTGATCCTGTTGCTGCGGTCCTGTGTCCTGGATCCTGAATCATGTGTCCTGGATCCTGAGTCCTGGATCCTCTATCCTGAGTTCTGGATTTGAGTCCTGGACTTCGAGTCGTCGCTGAACCTAACATATATATATATATATATACATACATAAATATATATATATATACATATATATATATATATATATATATATATATATATATATACATATATATACATATATACACATACACATACATATACATATATATATATATATATATATATACATATATATACATATATATATATACACATATATATATATATATACATATATACATATATATATACATACATATATATACATATATATATATATATATATACATATATATACATATATACACATACACATACATATACATATATATATATATATATATATATATATATATATATATATATATATACGTATGTATATATATATATACATACGCATATATATACATACATATACATATATACATACATATATATATACATATATATATATATATATATATACACATACATATATATATACAATATATATACAATGTCGACGGGACCTCCAACATGACAGGACACCGTGTTGGCAGGAACGCCGGCGGAGCAGGTGTCGGCGGGACCCCCCCACAGGACAGGACCAGGTGCCGGCAGGAAAGCCGGCGGAACCCCCAACGAAACAGGACATGGAGTTGGCAGGACCCTCAGCGGAACCCCCAACGACACAGGACAAGGAGTTGGCAGGACCCCCAACGATACTGGACGTGGAGTCGGCAGGACCCTCAGCGGAACCCCCGACGCCAAAGGACATGGAGTTGGCAGGACCCCCGGCAGAGCAGTAGTCGACGGGACCTCCAACGGCACCGGACATAGGGTTGGCAGGACCCCCGGCAGAAGAGTAGTCGGCGGGACCCCCAACGGGACAGGACATGGAGTTGGCAGACCCCCAAAATACTGGACGTGGAGTCGGCAGGACCCTCAGCGAACCCCCGACGCTACAGGACATGGAGTTGGCAGGACCCCCGGCAGAAGAGTAGTCGGCGGGACCCCCAACGAGACAGGACATGGAGTTGGCCGGACCTCCGACGAAACAGGTGTCGGCTGGACCCCCAACGGCACAGGACATCGAGTTGGCAGGACCCCCAACGATACTGGACGTGGAGTCGGCAGGACCCCCAACGGCACAGGACATAGGGTTGGCAGACCCCGGCAGAAGAGTAGTCGGCGGGACCCCCAACAGGACAGGCTGGAGTTGGCAGGACCCCCAACAATACTGGAGGTGGAGTCGGCAGGACCCTCAGCGGAACCCCCGACGCCACAGGACATGGAGTTGGCAGGACCCCGGCAGAAGAGTAGTCGCGGGACCTCCAACGGCACAGGACATAGGGTTGGCAGGACCCCCGGCAGAAGAGTAGTCGGCGGACCCCCAACGGGACAGGACATGGAGTTGGCACCTTCGACAAAACAGGTGTCGGCTGGACCCCAACGGCACAGGACATCGAGTTGGCAGGACCCCCAACGATACTGGACGTGGAGTCGGCAGGACCCCAACGGCACAGGACATAGGGTTGGCAGGATCTCCGGCAGAAGAGTAGTCGCGGAACCCCAACGGGACAGGACATGGAGTTGGCAGGACCCCCGGCACAACAGTAGTCGCGGGACCTCCAACGGCAAAGGACATAGGGTTGGCAGGACCCCGGCAGAAGAGTAGTCGGCGGGACCCCCAACGGGACAGGACATAGGGTTGGCAGGATCCCCGCAGAAGAGTAGTCAGCGGAACCCCCAACGGGACAGGACATGGAGTTGGCAGGACCCCGGGAGAAGAGTAGTCGGCGGGACCTCCAACGGCACAGGACATAGGGTTGGCAGGACCCCCGGCAGAAGAGTAGTCGGCGGGGCCCCCAACGGGACAGGACATGGAGTTGGCAGGACCCCCGGCAGAAGAGTAGTCGGCGGGACCTCCAACGGCACAAGACATTGGGTAGGGACTTGAGAGGGAACTGGAGAAGGGACTTGAGTCGGCCGGTATGCCAACAGGAGACGAGGAGCTGGAGTCGGCCGGTACGCCGGCAGGAGACGAGGTGCTGGAGTCGGCCGGTACGCCAACAGGACACGGGGAGCTGGCGTCGGCCGTTTCGCCAGAACTGGGGCCGGAACCATGGCTGCTGGGGCCGGAACCATGGCTGCTGGGGCCGGAACTGGGGCCGGAACCATGGCTGCTGGGGCCGGAACCATGGCTGCTGGGGCCGGGACCATGGCTGCTGGGGATGGGCTGCTGGGCCGGGAACCATGGCTGCTGGGCCAGAACGGGGGCCGGAACCATGGCTGCTGGGGCCGAACTGGGCCGGAGCCATGGCTGCTGGGGCCGGAACCATGCTGTTGGGGCCGGAACTGGGCCGGAACCATGGCTGCTGGGGCCGGAACGGGACCGGAACCATGGCTGCTGGGGCCGGAACTAGGCCGGACACCATGGCTGCTGGGGCCAGAACTGGGCCAGAACTGGGGCTCGGGCTGCTAGCCTGGACTTGCGACTCCTTCTTTTAGGAGTTTTTTGGAGGCTCCGTGGACCTCCAAAAGCCAGACCAGTCCCCGCGAATGGCTCCTGGACAGGATCAGGAAATGGGGCCGGAACCATGGCTGCTGGGGCCGGAACTGGGGCCGGAACCATGGCTGCTGGGGCCGGAACAGAGGCCTGGATCATGGCTGTGTGGACCGGTTCTGGAGCCGGAACCACTGGAGCACGGGCTGGAATCTTGCCTCGCATCTTCAGAAACCTTCCGGAGGATCCGCGGACCTCCCAAGACCAGGTCATACCCGGAAAGGGTTAGAGGCTTGAGACAAGTCTTCAGGAGTACTCGTAAAGAGTTGTAGCCACTCAGCAACCAGCTCCTGAGCCAGGGCTTGTCAGCAACCTCCTGGCGTGCCTCCTTCAACGCCGCCTCTCTACCCTCTAGATGAGGCTCACACCAGTATAAAAATGTACTCCAGAGAGTACCCAAGACATTCCGCCTGGAGAGCCAATGAAGAGAAACTGCTGAGTCCATTATGGTCGGTACATTCTGTTACGGTTCGGGAATACCAGGACTCAAATGCAGTTGAAAAACGGGAAGCAGGTTCCAAAACAAAGCGAGCTTTATTTATCAAGCTGGAGAACAAAACATGGTATGAAAACTCACATGTAACACACGGTAGCATGGAGGGAGACAGGAAAGACAAACAATGTACCGACAGGGGAACACAGGAAAGACAAGACTAAATACAGGAAGGGGTAATCACGAGACGAGAACAGCCGGGCAGGGAGGAGAAACACAAGGGCAACAGGTGAACACAATCAGACAATCAGACACACCAGGGAAACTAACGACAGGGAGGAAAACACAGGGAGAAGGACCAGACAAGAGACAGGGAGGAAAACACAGGAGAAGGACCAGACAAGAGACAGGGAGAAAACACAGGAAAGGACAGACAAGAGACAGGGAGGAAAACACAGGGAGAAGGACCAGACAAGAGACAGGGAGAACAGAACAATCAAAATAAACCCCAAAACCTAACACACAAAAACCCAAATCATGACATACCTCACACTTTGTGGAATGGGCCTTGGCATGCATGACCGAGAGAAACGGTCGCATGCTCAGCAAAGGTCGCAGTTCTGGCATTGTCTTTGCCGCTTTCTCGAGGTAGGGCCAGTATTTACAAGCAATATCTGTGCAATAAAAATGCACGTTTGTAGCTTGAAACTGCGTTTGAAGGAACAAGGGGTAGGCAAATATTTCTCCTCTGAACATGTTGAGAGCTTTCAGTAGCACTCCATGTCTACATACAGCCACCTCTAACCCCTCTTCATCGAGCCTGCTGGCTCTTCTTGCTGTCTCTCGAGCAGCTGACCACTGGCTGGTACCACATGTACCTTTTCCTGTTGTCTACAATTAAAGAAATGTTAATGTTACACTCTCAAAACAAGTAAAGGCTAGAAAAATGATAGAAAGAAAAATGTTGTGCTTACACTTTTTACATTTGTTCTGACTTTGTCAACAAAGTCTGTGACAGCTGAGTCTTCCATGATGAATGGCCCTTTAAAAAGTGGTTCATCGATCCTAAATTCAAAAATAAATATTCAATTCATTATTATCATCATTGATAGGCTACTTCTTAAATTCAATTGACATAAAAAAAAGATGCACCTCTGTGACTGTCGGAACCGGTACTGTTTCCTATTCCCATCCACTGACAGCCAACATTTTGCGAGTACAAGCTGGGCATGAGAAGGGTTCCTCACACGTCATTTTCTGGCACTCGTACTGGCAGGCCATATACTGCAGAAAGCTCCTTTGGAAGACATCTCCATGGATTTTTCCTGTCTGGAAGTTTGAGAAGCAAAATTGTTACCTTACACATGTCAGAATAATACGAGGAAACAGGAAGACTTTCACAGTGGTTGGAGGCAAGAGGGGGGCTATTAGGAGTATCCCTAACACACGATATCCTGAAAAGTGAAGGTCAGGTTAGGATTGGTTAACCTGGTTAAAAGTTGGGTTATGATATGTTTGATCTTATACTGTATGTCCTACATCTACCACTGCTAGGTTTTTAGCTCTAATGTTACACTATTTTAAACTACTTTCAGTAACATTGTAAGCTTTTCAATTTAGTTATTTTGACATAAACATATTTCCAATCAACATATTTCATCTACACAAAATAAAATGTATCCTTTCACAATGCCCTCTACTTATGCAATAATCAGTGAAAGTCATCTTACCCTCCGATAATGCTGTGTCCTCCGTTCCAGCATCTGTAAAAAGGCCTGTCTGGACAAACCTGGTGCCACAGTATACAGGTTCTCAAAAGATTTGAAGACATCCGTGGAATATAACGTGTCTCCGTTCACAGAAGCTGGCCAGTAACCGCTTCTAATGAGGTCTCCCCAATCATGTGTCCATTCGTACTGGCATGTGCTGCACACCCTCTTGGGGAGAGATGCAAATCATAACGCCCTAATAACAAACACAGTTTAGTAAAAACAATCACATTCATTACCTGTATTAGGGTGACAAAAAGAACACTTAAAATCATACCATTAATGCAGACGAAAATGACAGGCCTGCCTATAGACTCTGTAACACCTTCAGGGTTACACGAGTGTGAAGGCCTACCAGTGGGCAGAAGACGATCTGTGAAGAGAGGTTAAAAATATGTCTTAAACTACCAGCACATTAGGAAAGTTATAAAATAACAGCTTGGGGCTAAATTGTGTTAAGTGAAATACCTTGGTGTCTCAAAGTGAACATGTCATTTGTCTTGACTAGTGACATTGTTGGGGGAATGAATTTGAAATATCCTTCATTGAAGGACTCCCTGTTATGAAGGGTGTGTATGCTGTGTTTAGAAATGTCACAGTCATGACACAACCATTCAAGGGGCATGCATTCTCTGCAGCGAAGGACCGCAGGAGCGGAGCAATGTGAGCATCTCCTTTCTGGTACCATAGTTGAAGACAGCAAGCTGTCCAAGTGATGGGACCTTGCCTTTTGCCACTCCAATTGGGCAGGGTTGATGGTTGATCAACCAAAAGCTGCTGCAATTGCTGAATCTCATCTTCTGGAAACAAACAAAAAAGAAAATGTTCAGCATCACAACAGCGTAATCATCTTGCATCACATATTCGTTTGATGTTATGTTGACACATTTCCTAACTTTCAATGATAGTAAATGTCATCCTACCAAAAAGCTGAGGGGGTACTGCAGAGGTTGCTCCAGCTGGTTCCACAGTCACCGGACTGTCAATGGCAACAGTTCTGACTGAAAAATAATAATTATAATAATAGATATATTGATAACAGATAATAATTACAGAGAACAGGAGGCAATCGCAGGCAAATGTTATGCATTAAAAGAGTTCTAACAGTTCTATCTAACTCTAACTATGTATTACAATGGCCTATTTTTATACGTACGACGGAATAACAGATATTTGTTCAATACCTCTTTTAGCTGAAACATGCTGTACCAATCATGTTGCGAACAATCAAAACAAAAACGACATATGTTAATCATAAATACCTGTATACATGCACAAACCTTTAGTACATCGGCAGGTTGCCCCACTTCTGCTCCTCCTTTTTAGAGGACACCCCTGAGCATCTTTGCCTACCCAGCTGGTTCTGCTCCTGCTAGATCTTGCTCTGGCCCTGTCTTCTTTCTCCTTCAATAAAGTAGTCATGCATTATCACAACAAGCTGCTTTTCATTCCCAGTCAGTGTGAGAAAAAGTTTTTAGAGAGTACTTGTCCATGGACAAGTGAGTTTGGCAATTTACTTGTCCGAATACATTTTTCACTTGTCCAGAATGGACAAAAATTGGGGCCACTGGAATCTTCTTCTTCGCCATCGTATTTTACATTTTCCCACGGTTTTTACGACACCGCTAACATAAGTGAGCGGTAAGATTTTACTGCATCACACATAGGGTTGGGTATCGTTTGGATTTTAACGATTCCGGTTCTGCTTTTCGATTCCGGTTATTTTCGGTTCTCGATTCCAGTTCTTTGAGAGGGTAAAAATAATGACAAACTGGAAGAAAAATATATTTATGAAAACATTAAGTCAAATCTGTATTCCTATTTACAAATCACTTCATACTGTTTAATTTCTTACGGTTATTGAATACAATTATATAAAAATAATCTCTGCATTGTTTAGTTAGTTCCAAGTGGTGCAGTTTGAGAATGTACAATTGGCCCAGTCTCCTCTGATGTTACACTGCAACCTGCCTGTGAGACAGAGTCCAACCACACATGTCCAACACATAGGCCTAATAATAATAATAATAATATATTATATTTATAGCCTATAGGCCTAGCGCTTTTCTACAACTCAAAGACGCTTGCACGCTTACACATGTCCTGCAACACACATGCTGCAGCTGCCCAGCTGCTCACTGTTTGGAAAAGTAAATAAATAGTATTTTCATTTCAATAATGTACTTTCTATACCCTGCTTCATAAACAATACTGACATCCCTGTGCTCCTCCGAGTCTGGGGGTCTGGGGATGTGAGGACAGCACGAGGACACAGACAGGGAGGCTGCTTACTTCATAAAGGAAATGGCGGTCAATATTAACAACATAGGAGCTAAAACGCTTAATAACCTTCATTACGTGTTAGAGAAAGAACATAAGAAAGTTTGACAAAGATGAGGCTGTTAAACGGGCAGCGGATCCGCTGTGTGTAGAAAGAGAGAGAGAGATAGAGACGCTGAGCTGCACCATGCAGCGATCAGCTGATACGGAGCATAAAGAGAGAGAGCTGCGGTCCGCGGGGCTCAGCCTCCGCCCCCTGTCCTCACAACTCTTATTAATCCCAGGACCGGACAATTGTTATTTGTTCCTACTCGGAACCGAGTTTTGCTTCCCAACCCTGCCACTGTGCTACACTTCCCTTCCCTTCCCGCCCCGCACACTACCAGTTTATTCCTATTCACTTTGAATTACAAGCACATAATCAATCAACCTAATCAGTACATCGGGCACAAAACCAATACCATTGAAACTAAACAATTTACCTTCTGTTCTTTAGAAAGTAAATCGGCAAGGAAAATGGCGTCTTCTAGCTGTTCCTCGTCTTGTTTAGCAGCCATTTCAGGAACTAGAAATCAAAACACACGTGTGTGTGTGTGTGTGTGTGTGTGTGTGTGTGTGTGTGTGTGTGTGTGTGTGTGTGTGTGTGTGTGTGTGTGTGTGTGTGTGTGTGTGTGTGTGTGTGTGTGTGTGTGTGTGTGTGTGTGTGTATAAATACAAAAGAAAAAGTGGTAAAGAGACAGAGATGAAGATGGTAAGAATGGGGAGAAGACAGGAAGAAATGTAGGGCATATAGCTCTGAGGAGGGAGAAGAGAAGAAATAGAAAAAGGCTCTTAAAAGTGCTGTTTAATCTTGCTTTGGTTTGGAATCTGTTGAAGGAAAAAATACAGTTAACACTTTTGAATGCATGACAATTTACAATCTCACATATCATCAACAAGCTTTAACATTGGGGGTAATTTACGAGTTAAAGCACTAATCAATCAGGGGCGGACTGGAACAAGGACAGCTCTGAACGTTTTGTCCTAAATAGGACCACAACAATCAGCGTGCAGTAACAGTCTGTAGATGGTTGTCATGACATTTCTTCACAATACTATTAGATGCCACTGTATGCAAGTATGACAGCCACAATAGGCATTTTTCCAAGCTTTGTATATACAGTGCCAAAAGTATTTAACTCAACATTTTCTTACATTAACTTTTTTTCCAACACAGCATTTACATTGTTAGCAGTTATGTTTTGGTGTACTTCTAAAGGTAATTAGTTATTTGCTCACTGTCAATTTATTGCCATTTATTTCAGATATATTTATCTGATATTTTTATAAGCATTTTGCTTCTGGCCATTAGATTTATGATTCGACAATTATAAAAGTAGGTAGATATGTGGAGATTATCCGGCTGAACAAAACGTGCATTTATCAAACAGGTCGTTTTCCACAGATCTTATTTTGAGCTATTTTCCAAAATCCTATGGAGAAATCCCATTGACTCTGAGACGAAGGAACCAATAGTTGTAAAATGCTAACTCACTTCCGGGTAGTAGGACTCATCACTGCACTATATCTCCGGTCAAGTAAAGCTAATATGTGTTTAGCTAGCTCGTGCTTTAAAAAAATATGTAACTACAACTGATTTACTTGCAATAAACATTACAATATTGGAGGCATGCAGTGCAGCAACTTACCTGCTTGGCGAAGTCAGACAGAGAGGAAGTTGTAGCCAATGTCCGGTGCGTTCATGGTCATCGGATAGTAATCGGTAGCATGGTGTTCACTTACTACGCGATCGCACAACGTAACGTAAAGTAATTCCACAACCACATAAATGGATTAACATCGATTGAGCTGGGGCAACAAAAATAAATAAATGAATGAATCTACTGGTTTCATAATTTGAACCAAAAGTGGTGCATTTTGCACTATTTTTTATTTATCTTTTTCTAATTTTCTTATTATGTCCTAATTATCTTATGTTGCACTGTTGGAGGAGCTCGGGATCTAAGATTTTAAATGCCAAAATTACACTGTAGCTAGCATCTGATAACAAAAACCCTTGAACCTTGAACCTCAGTGGTGTTTATTTTCAAGGAGTTCAGTTGCTAAGCGATCAGACAACGTCACGTCCGGTATTTCCACAACAACACAAATGGATTAACATCGATTTAATACATTCATGTAGCCTTTGTTTCTGCTAAAAGAGGTGTCGACCAGCTAGGGCCACAAGAAAATCGGCGAAATCGAGTGTGACGATTAAGAAATAAATTAAAAATATCTAATTTTGACAATAAAATCTGACCAATAGGCGCGGTAGACCATTTGCTTGGCACTTCCGGGTATTTCTCCATGTTAACAATACCGTGTAACTGTCACGTTTGAAGGGACGAAACCGTGACATATTCACGTCTCCCAGCATGGTAAACCGTCACATGTTCACGTCTTGCCGTGATACTGGGTTGATATATATATATGTTTTTTAATTTTCATCTGCACTCCAAAACAGTCACACCGACAACTCCCCACTCCCACCCGTAGCTCTTCCACCTTCCTCCTAATTTTCTGATTTAATCTGCTCAGACTTATTTTTCGCTTTCTTCTTCTTCTGTTTCTTTTTACTGATTTGATTGTCACTTTCCTTCTTATCATCAGAACCATTGACACCATTTAGAGTTTCAGAAACAGCTTTCTTCTTTTTTTTCTTCTTTTCTACCTTGTCAGTGGTTTTCTTTTTCTTTCCTTTAACTTGCTCCTCAATCTCCTCTGTGCTTAGTACTAAATAGTTTTTTCGCTTCCTGGCTTTCTTCTGCAAATTATCCTTTACACCATGCTGTTCTTCCTCCTCCTCACGAAACTTTACAGGAACCACAACCTCACACTGGCTGAAACACTGGCTCACCAACGAAGTCTTCCCCATGCGACAACCATTTTCTCACCAGCAGCTCCCCCTGCAGCAGATAGCCCCCAGCGGCGCTATTTCCATCCTCGGTGGAAAGAACCACATCAAAGAACTGACTGAGGGACGGATCAGCTCTCTGCTCCATCACTGACTCACTGCGACATACAGATAACAACGAGTCAGGGACAACTACAGAATCCATCTCACTCACCTCTTCACCCTTCTCTGATTCCCCGTGCTGTCAAAGCACTGTGCGGGTTCAAGAGACGCTATTGCCGGCGTGCTGTTGTCAGAAAACACAACTTGCCTGGTATAATAGCTGATTATTAGTAAATGCCAGCGTTCTCTTCCGGTTTACAGGCACTATGTAAATTATAGAATAATTATGATGATGAATGCATTTTTTTATCACTAAAATACAGCAACACATCTTTGATTCATGTCGTTTATAACTGGACTATTACAATTATTATTAACTTTGTCTGTACAAAGTAGCCTGTCCATGAAATATTCCCAAATCAACAAAAACTGCGAGCCGGCATGCAAGACGCTCCGCTTCTGAGACGCGCCCGGTTGGGTTTGGCGCTCTAGGAGGTCGGAACAAAACCGCGGCGCAGCCGTAACGCAGCGCAGACGGACCCGGTGGAATCCCGGGGTTACAGTAAGTCATTGTTGGAGATTAGGCGTTTGCTTTGAGGTGGAACCTCATGCAGCACTTCCCCTTTAACTGTCCAGGCAACAGTGGGTCTTCAACTATTGCCTCTTCGGTAAAGGTTGTTATTTGAGTGCCCTTTAACCTGTTAAGCCCCAAAACGCAACATCTTGCAAGAAACAGTGTCTGAGGGCTTCTTAACATTTAACAAACTATGAATGTGTCATACCCACTTAATGGGAAAAAACTCAGCTATCAGACAATATTAACAATTTTTAGCTAAACAAAACACAAGGGTAATACCAAGCCTCTGAATTAGCACTAAGCGAAAAAATGCTAACGCACTTAGCACAGAACTCACGGTAGAAATATGTTATACTTCATCGGTTCTGCACAAACAAGATATCAAATGAAAGCTAAGATTCCACAAATTCAAATGGTATGAGTATCTTCACTGTGCGACTAAAACTCAGGGCAGCGAAGGCGAAACCAGACAACACACAACTTAGCTTTACAGGGCCAAAACGGCAAATACGTCTTACCTTTGCTGTTTTCTGATCAAAAGTTTGTTCAATGGCATTACAATGCATAAAAACGGTTCTGAAGGTTAATCCAATGTCTCTGTGTCACTTTGAAATGATTACTGATAATCCATCATCATATTTATGGCAAAAACGAGAGATGAGAGCTACGAGAGTGTATGAGAGCTTCCGGTTTTGGGCGTGATGTATGCGCATCACTCATTCACCAATGGTAATGTTTAGATGGATTTAGGAACTTCCCTCTCGATTCTATTGGCTGTATCGTTTAAAAAGAGGTGTCAATCATCAAAATCGACCGATGGGTTCCAGAGATATGGAAAATGCACCCAAATGACCCCAGAAGTGGGTTTTTTTTTCTAAATCTCTCTAAAAAGGTCAAATGTCACTTGTTTTGCATCAATCTTGATACAGGGAACTCATTTTATGTTATAGTTTGGATTCTTAAAGGTTTTAGTGTACCATCCCATCATTCAAGGGTGGTTTTCACTATAAGTAATGTGTTTTTTTTGAACGGAAACTATAATTTACATTTTTTTACTATGTTCAATCTGAATTTACTTTAAAATAAAAAAATTCTATATTGATTCTGACTTTTCTACATCCAACTCACAGGTTTATCATTGTTTTGAGAAAAAAGATTATTAATTTACCCCTTTTAGAAGTGAAGATATAGTCATTTGTTCTGGGAATGTCATTTTCGAGCCTGAGACCTGAAAAACCGGGTCGCACAAATTGCCGCTTGTCTGGCTAACTATATATAACTATCGCACAAAAGTGCTTACCCATCCAGGGATGACCTTTTCATGACCTTACTATTAACATTGTCCTACACTGAAAACATTGCTCTCCAGATCCACTTCCTACAACATGTAGAGCATTCAACTAAAATTCAACGAGGTCCAGTTAGAGAAAATGTCCCCATGCAAAGGTCCGGAACTTCAAAATGTCTAAGTTGCTTTATGAATTAATGTGATATATATTGAAGTAGCCTGCAGCTTTATCAACGTCTGCATGTCATCAACAACTGACTGCCAATCAAATAAAGAAAGTACAATTCAAAAACAACAATATTTATTGTCAATTAACATTGAACTATACAGATATACAGTAAAATACTGTAAAATAAAAGAAAATAAAAAAATAGAGCTTAATTAAAAGTGTCTTAAATTTAGTGTAAATAAAATAGCTTTTGAAATTGTGCATCTAAAGTGCTTAATTTTAGATAAATTAAATAAAGTGTAGCAGCAGCTTGAGTTTCCCTTTTTCTTTGTCAACCGTTTCACATCATGACCTAACAGTTTCAGCCGATGATAGAACAATATCAGTCTTTACACATCATAACTCCACAGTGGCAAAGCCCCGGGGGTGGATGAGATCCGCCCGGAAATGCTGAAGGCTCTGGATGTTGAGGGACTGTCATGGTTGACACGTCTCATCAACGTTGCGTGGAAGTCGGAAACAGTACCGAAGGAGTGGCAGACCGGGGTGGTGGTTCCCCTTTTCAAAAAGGGGGATCAGAGGGTGTGTGCCAATTACAGAGGCATCACACTACTCAGCCTCCCCGGGAAAGTTTACTCTAAGGTACTTGAAAGGAGGGTCAGGCCGATTGTCGAACCTCAGATTGAGGAGGAACAATGCGGATTCCGTCCTGGTCGTGGAACGACGGATCAGCTTTTTACTCTCGCAAGGATCCTGGAGGGGGCCTGGGAGTATGCTTATCCGGTCAACATGTGTTTTGTAGACTTGGAGAAGCCGTATGACCAAGTTCCCAGGGAGTTACTGTGGGAGGTGCTGCAGGAGTATGGGGTGAGGGGGTCTCTACTCAGGGCCATCCAATCTCTGTACTCCCAAAGCGAGAGCTGTGTCCGGGTCCTCGGCAGTAAGTCGGACCCATTTCCAGTGAGGGTTGGCCTCCGCCAGGGCTGCGCTTTGTCACCAATCCTGTTTGTAATATACATGGATGGGATTTCGAGGCGTAGTCGTGGGGGGGGGGGGGGGGTTGCAGTTCGGTGGACTAAGGATTGCACCACTGCTTTTTGCAGATGATGTGGTTCTAATGGCTTCATTGGTCTGCGACCTTCAGCACTCACTGGATCGGTTCGCAACCGAGTGTGAAGCGGCTGGGATGAGGATCAGCACCTCCAAATCTGAGGCCATGGTTCTCAGCAGGAAACCGATGGACTGTCCACTCCAAGTAGGGAATGAGTCCTTACCCCAAGTGAAGGAGTTCAAGTATCTCGGGTCTTCTCGAGTGAGGGAACAATGGAGCGTGAGATGGGCCGGAGAATCGGAGCAGCGGGAGCGGTACTGCAGTCGCTTTACCGCACCGTTGTGACGAAAAGAAAGCTGAGCCAGAAGGCAAAGCTCTCTGTCTACCGGGCCATTTTCGTTCCTACCCTCACCTATGGTCATGAAGGATGGGTCATGACCGAAAGAACGAGATCGCGGATACAAGCGGCCGAGATGGGTTTTCTCCGCAGGGTGGCTGGCGTCTCCCTTAGGGATAAGGTGAGAAGTTCAGTCATCCGGGAGGGACTCGGAGTTGAACCGCTCCTCCTTCACGTCGAAAGGAGCCAGTTGAGGTGGTTCGGGCACCTAGTAAGGATGCCACCTGGGCGCCTCCCTAGGGAGGTGTTCCAGGCACGTCCAGCTGGGAAGAGACCAAGGGGTAGACCTAGGACCAGGTGGAGGGATTATATCTCTTCGCTGGCCTGGGAGCGCCTTGGGATCCCCCAGTCAGAGCTGGTTGATGTGGCCAGGGAAAAGAAAGTTTGGGGCTCTCTGCTGGAACTGCTACCCCCGCGACCCGACCACGGATAAGCGGGAGAAGATGGATGGATGGACACATCATAACAATTGAACAGTTTTAAAGTTTCTCTTTCTTTCCCTCTTATATTGCAGTCCCTCACTCACTTTTTTTTGTTCAGTGCGAGAATTGAGCTCGAGCTTGTCCTGCCAGGAGTTTAAATCTGGGCTGAAATGGTGCCAGGGCCATTCTCATACACACACATACAGGTGCTCATTGGTTAGCCTCGGTTAGCCTGCCCTGGAACGATATTTATTTTTAATTTTGATCCTGGTGGACTGATCATATCGGGCTCTGAGACTGCTTATTTTTTGTGACCTCAGTTCTGACTTGAGAGGGAATGTTTGATCAAACACTTTGTGTTTTGTCTCATAGTGGCGTTTTGGCACTTTTAATGAGCGCCATGGTCTCTGAACAAATGAGAAACACTGGTTCTGTGCTCCCAGTGGGCAGGATGAACATGAATGAGTTCGTCCACTCAGGGTTAAAAGCTCTGTTCTCACTGTCCACTTTCCTCTTCTTGGAGAGCGCCATGTGTAATTATTTGTCTCTCCCTGTCTGCCGCTAACACGCCTGTTCACTCTCCTCTCCGCTTCTCTCCCTGTATCGCTAATTATTCTCTTCACTCTCTTTCCTCTCCACTTCTCTCTTCCGCTCTCTCGTCTCTTCTTCTGTGTTTCTCTCCCTGTATTGCTCACTCGTCTCTTTCGCCCCCTGTCGGCAGCGGTTAAAATAGAATCGCCCCGTCAAAATTGAAATCCCCTATTAATGTATTGATTATAGGTCTGGGTCCGTATAGGTCGGCATCCGGATCCGGACCACGGTCCGCCTATTGCCGACCCCTGATGTAGAGGATACATCGCTTTCTTACCCAGAACACTCTTTGCAACATAAGGAGGATATAACCCAAAAAAAAGATGCAGGTTCTGTTCCAGGCACTTTTCCTCTCAGGCCTTGACTTCTGTCAGTCTCTCCTGGCATGTTTACCTTTATTGCCATCAATCCTCTCCAGAATGCAGCAGCCCGACTGGTTTTCTCAGTTTTCAAACACTACACCTCTCTTTCACTCCATTCACTGGTTACAAGTAGCTGCTTGAATTGTCTTCATGCCACCGGTACTGGCCTACCCTGCTGGGAATTCAAAAGATCCTTCCTCCATCCAGGACATGGGTTAAACCATACACCCACTTTGCTCTGCCAATTGACTCACTGCTCCCTTACTTAAACCCTGATACCCCAAAAACATGTTTGCTATCCTGGCAACAAAATTGAGAAAAAAAAAAAAAAAAACTCCCCTGTTGTGTGTGTGTATGTCCCTTTAACGATCTCCCTTCGTCCGTATCAGCACTGATTGAGGGCACCTGGCCGCCGGTAGCTGAGGAATGAAAGGCCTGAGCCAGAGTCTTGCTCGCTCTCTCTGTTGGAGGATCTGTTTGGAGAGCAGCTACCTGATTTATGCTTTTGTTTACATTCATCTTAGTTTGGCATTCAAACACCTTGCACCACACCATGTTCACACACCCACGCCTACACTACTGATCTCACTGATTAACACATCCCATTGTGGTAGCTCTTTTGTTAAGTTGAGTTGTTATAATAAATATCTTTCCTTTTATCTAGTCATTTCCACGTTCTTTGTTATGGCCAAGAGCCAGGCCATGACAATATCAGGACAGTGTGGTGACACCTAGTGGACATAATTCACCTGTGGGATAGTGTTGCTACACGGACCCTTTAGTGGGAACACCTAGGTTAGGTTGGGCATTCCTGCTAGCTTGTTATACTGAGCAGATGTGTACTTACCTTCTTCATGATTAATGGATAATAAAGAGTGGAACTCCATTCTAAATACATCGCCTCCGACTCCCTTTAATCGGCACTACAGTGGTGACCCTGACGTTTTCGCGAAAGTTTCCGAAGACTCATTGAACATGGCTGATAGCAATGTTTTTGTAAAGTTGCCGGAGGTTGCCCACCACTGAGGGAGGGATGGTCACCAGGCGTCGTTTGTGCCTCTTGGGATTTAAATGAAGGCCGGAAAACCACCTCTGCAGGCAGCGCATATGCAGCAAGCCCAGCGGTACCTGGGTGAGCAGCTGCCATGAGACCCAGAATCTGCATAATGGTCAGCGCTGTCACCGTTACTGAGGTCCTTGAACGCACCGCGGCGCGCTCTCATGGGAGCGCGCGCTCCGCCATGATGCATTCAAGCAGAGTTTTTACACTCGGCGTTATGTGTCTCCTAACCCTGCTACGCCGGCCATAATGTCCCTGTACCTGCATAGCGCAGTTTATCACTCTCACCTGCGCATGCCCACTAGCGGCTTCCTTTACTGGAGTTAAAACTGGGGCAGCGAGTGGGGAATCTGTACGGTTAACATTATGTGGAAGTGTGGATTTGTGGAGAGAAACGACACTCAGACTGGTGCCATACCGTGGACCAGATTATTCATCTGGCCCACGCAGCGGTCCGAATAATCGCTCCCGTCCGGAGGCGGGGATGTCCTGCTGAGGGGTGATCAGCGAGACACCCAACACGCCAAGATTAAAGGCCGCTGCGGCCATCTGCGTCCCGAGCCTGAACATCTTATCTAGATATTCCAGGATTTCGCGGTCACGCCGCAGCGGGAGCAGAGGCTTCCTGCCCTCTGCCCACCCGGCTGCCTGCGGAAGCAGATGGGCCGCCAGGCTCTCATCAAGGGGAGGCACACCGGGACACTACGTGTCCGAGCGGCCCTGCACCCTCAGAATTCCCGCCCATGTTGCCACCCGAGCCTTCGTTCTCAGTGGCTGTCGCCACGTCGCCTCCACACACTGCCAGATGTCTGGCAGGGGGGGCGAAACGAAGTCCGGCTGTGCCGGACGGGCTGGGCCTTAGAAGCCGGCTCACCGGCCTCTGTGGCAGCCTGCACGCTCCGCCGCCATAGTCATCACCGCCGGGAAGTTCTGCCGCACGGACCTGTGCTGTGGACTCTCCTGGAGGCCGGCCCCGGAAGCATCAGACAACGAGGTGTCGTCGTCGTCTTCCTCCTCGACGAACGGGGCCGCCCGGCCCGCTGGCATGGCGAACACGAAGGGCACACCGACATCCTGCTCCTCCATCTCCACCACCTCGAGGTCCCAGTCCTCCGCCTCTTCCGGCGAGACATATTGCGCCTGGAAGTGCTCCAGACGCCACGGGATCAGACGGCAGGCATTGCAGGCCGGGGACTGGATCAGGCCGGCCGCCGCGTGGTCAGGCCCCAGGCACTCGAAGCAGAGCGACCTTAGGGAATGCTGTGTTTACGTTTTCATGGAAACATGACTAAACAGCTCGACTGGCTAACATGCGACCAAGTGGAGCTACGGTTAGCGGGGGGAAGACTCGGGGTGGCAGTGTTATTGTTTACAGCAGTGATGCTTGGTTTCGGGAAGCTGTGGTTGTCTGCAAACACTGTTCACCGCTAGCGGAAATTATGATCGTTAAGTGCATGCCTTTTTACCCCCGAGGGAGTTTTCTGCCGTCCTGGTGGTAGCTGTTTACATCCCCCTAGCTCCAACAACAAGGACAGAGAGGCGGCAGACTGTGAGCTTTACCGGGCCATCTCTGAGCAGCAGACAGTCCTCCAAGATGGCCTTCCCATCGTCGCTGGGGACTTTAACCATGCCAACCTGAAAACTGTCATGCCAAAAATATATCGGCATGTTGATTTTATAACAAGCGAGAACAACAACTTGGACCTTGTTTACACCACCATCATAGGAGCATACAATGCTTCTCCCCTCCCACACATCGGCCTCTCTGATCACCTCACTGATTTGCTGAAACCTGCATGCAGCCCTTGGGTGAAAGTCACCAAACCAGTTTCCAAACAGGTACGTGTGTGGTCAGAGGAAAGCACAGCTGCACTCCAAAACTGCTTTGACACTACGAACTGGGACATGTTTAAGCAGGCAACGACATACAACAACACCACCAACATCCAGGAATATACAGAAACTGTTACAGGCTACTTCACCAAATGCATTGATGATGTGACTCACACCAGATCCATCACCATCCGGGCTAACCAGAGACCATGGTTGATAGGGGAGGTCCACAGGCTGCTGAGGGCCAGCAACATTGCCTTCAAGGGGCACTCCAGCTTTTCCCAGAGCACGGGCCAACCTTTCCTGAGGCATCCGGAAAGCCAAGCAGCAGTAGACCCGGAAGATTAAAGCTCAGGCAACTCAGGCAGTATAACTATAATGATAATATAAAGGTGTGACTTGGAAATACTAGTTATATGAGCCTCTCACTCTGACAGGAGAGAGCTCTCCTCCACCTTGTTGTAGAAACAGCTCCTTATGGCTGTTAGCTAGCTAACTAGATGCTAACAACAATCCCCGGAACCGGTGCGCTCTCTCTCTCTCGCTCGTTCACTCTTAGTGGGACTAATAAAGGTATTCTGATTCTGATCTGACTCACACAAAATGCGCTCGTGCCACACACACAGAGCCGAGCTTGAATGACACACTGAAGTACTTTTACTACCGTATCATATTATTTTCGATGGTTTTATTGTATGATCAGTATGACATGAACAGATGCCACTGGGTTTACAACAAAAAAAAACACGCAAAAAATGTACTCCTTATTTTTTAAGTGCCGGAGCAGTGTTCCGGTGCGCTCCGGCAGCACCACACCCCTGATGATGAGAGATGGGAGCCACGGCTTATATCTCCTTTTTCTCCATAATTCTGGGTTAAGTTGTTTGTTCTGTTTACCCTGCATCCCGCGCTGCAGCTGGCTGCAGTCAGCAACTCAACAATGGAAAAAACTCTCTTTACATGTATGTTTAGAAAGATATACTTCACATCTAGCAGGAGCAACTGCTTCAGGCTGCATGCAGCACAGTTGGGAGAAGTAAGACTTTAAGGAAGAAAGATTGACAGATTGCCCAGGATGGGGCGAGTGGGGACTAAGACATCACAAATGTATGCTGAATGTCGGGGTATAGTGTGTTGAATGATGCACACAACGAATGTTCTCTTTTGATGACATGTTGTTGCCATAAAAACGCATATCCTACTTTCCAAACTGCTGCTTAACATAACATGTTTCTTTCTTTACCCCAGAAAGATCTGCACAGTATGTCCCAGCATGGTTAAATGTTGTACAGGAATATTATATTAGATATAGGATCAAAATAACTAAAAGACCATTATTTAATACTCATGATCATGGTTTTCTGTTCAGACTTTGCTCATGTGAATGTGCTGCTGATGAATATGTTACTCCTCTGACCCAGATAGAAAGTCCACTGCTTCACTTTGTATTCCCTTCAGTCTGGACTCGCACATTCAGCCTGCAGCGCTGAGCACTGGGATTAAATTAAGGTTAGCTGGACGAAAATTATGATAATGATGATGGTATATAAACGTAAACACTGCCATATATCTAAAACCTGACCTGCAGCATCTCTCTCTCTGTCTTAATATCCTCAAAAACATTTAAAATGCCTCAGGGAAGGAAATAGAGCTGGGGAGGAAGACAATGGAGATAGGAGCAGCTGAGAGCAGAGCTGCAGGTTCAAACCCCGGGATAATAATCTGCACAATTATGTGAATTTCATCAGCTGATTATGAAACCTACATCAAAAAGGCGTATCCATTTTATTGATTCAAACTCCAGACGTGTATAAATTGCCTGCAAAAAATCTGCAACTTAGTGTTGTCAAATTACAATTAGTAATTGTCAATTACGACATTTGTGCTGTATAAATTCCTAATTAGTAATTATGTACTCTATAATTATGTTATTAATAAATTACTCTGGAATAACATTCATTATGCAATTGGTGCTCTATGAATATTTATTAGCATTAGAATCCATAAATGGATCTCTAGAATACTGACTAGTAAATTGTGCTGCGTATAATAACATAATTTTAAATATGTCTCTAATCCGGTGTCAGTGGGGAGGAGGCTCAGCATCCTTCACTAACTAAAGCAGACATATTCTGCACATTTTCAGATTCAGGAATCTACCTGAACTTGTTTACATGATGTTTCTCCAAGGGTCTGTCTGACTATACCTGTATCCACCATGTCTGAAACGCTTAGTGTGTGTGTGTGTGTGTGTGTGTGTGTGTGTGTGTGTGTGTGTGTGTGTGTGTGTGTGTGTGTGTGTGTGTGTGTGTGTGTGTGTGTGTGTGTGTGTGTGTGTGTGTGTGTGTGTGTGTGTGTGTGTGTGTGTGTGTGTGTGTGTGTGTGTTTCAGCATAATCTAAAGGTACAGACAGATCATCCCTTAATCAACAACACAAACACACACAGACTCTCACTCATTTGTTTGGGATTTGTCAGCTTTATTTCTGGAAATTAATCTGCTATTGGAGGAGCAGCCTAAACTGAAGAAACCATGAAAAAGAAGTCAGCCACTGGAGGGAAGAGATGACAAGAAAGAAGTACAGTTTGTTTTTTGTCTTAAATGTTGTAAGTAAGTTAGCAGTATTTATAAAATAAAAATAAGTGTAACATTGTAGAATACTGTGTGGTTGCGGGTTGATGCAGTGGAATTTAAAGATCCATCCATCCATCCATCCATCTTCTCCCGCTTATCCGTGGTCGGGTCGCGGAGGTAGCAGTTCCAGAATTTAAAGATGACATTTTATATTTACATAATAACATACAGATTATTTTGGAATGGAATGAGCCTGAAACTTGGCATGTTGTGGATCTGACTTTATTTATGATGATGAGCAGCTATTTGTTTTTATATTAATATTATAAACAATGACAGGACAGGAATGTTAATGGCTTCCCTGAAAATTCAAACATTAATATGAGCATTTCCTCTTTAACCATAAATCTAATGAGAGCCAGCTCCTGTGAAGGACTGAGAGCTACACTGGATCTGATTCTGATCTTCAGTTGAAAGACAAAACAACATGAGGCACTATTATTTTTAGACAAGCTGCGACCAAGACTGAATTAAATTAGTTTATTGCTCTGTGAATGTACCGTATGAACACTCACTCTCACACACACACACACACACACACACACACACACACACACACACACACACACACACACACACACACACACACACACACACACACACACACACACACACACACACACACACACACACACACACACACACACACACACACACACACACACAGAGAGTCAGCCCTGCACCATTGGCCTCTTCCTGAACATAGCTCTGATCAGATCTGATCCGTTTACGCTCAGCATGTTCTCTCACAGTGTGAAAACAGCGTGGCAGCAGTTTGTGTGACGCGATTCTCTCTATAAAACATGCTGTCTGTCCGTCTCTCATAGTGAACATGGACATTTTGAGTACCCCAAAGTGTTGTGTTAGAAATGTATAGTAGGGTCCCCAGCACATAGAATCTGCCGGATGCTAACTTGCATGTATTGGGCAATTTGCTAAATTAGCATAAGTTGCGTTTATATGCATTAATGGCATTATAGCCGATGTGGAACATTTTTGAGTGGTTTTGGGGGCTATTGAGAATGCTGAATCCATTTCTGGCATTTTTGGGGATAAAATACGGCAGTTTTAACCAGAAAGCAGCAATATTTATTATTATTATTCATTTAATATTTTACTCTCTGTCAGCTGATTTTGACTACCATGAGTAGTGTTGGGACAATTAGATATAGGGAGCACAAGATGAAAATGATTATCTCTACTGTGGACAATTCTTTCTAAAATAAATAGGCAATTTGTCCAATCCAAATGATCCAGAGTCCCATAAATCTTCCAAATCGACCCAAAATGAATCAAAATCAGCCCACAGAGAGTAAACATTTTAGCCACTTTCTGGACAAAACCGCAATTTTTCATCCTGAAAAGGTCAGAAATGGACTCATTTTTGATAACCTTCAAAAACCACTCCAGACTTGTTCAAATGGGCCAAGCCATTTGTGGACTATTGTCCACATAGGCTATAACCGGCAGTGTTTCAGTCAGTAGGGTATTGGACTGGGAGCTGTAGGGTTGCCGGTTCAAGTCCCCGAACAGACATAAAATATGGAGTGTGAACTGGGACCTCTCCAAGTACCAGTCCACCTCCTGGGCCCTGCTGTGGTGCCCTTGAGCAAGGCACTGGACAACCACTCCCCACTCCCATTGCTCCCCGGGCGCTGTACAACAGCTGCCCACCGCTCCTAGTACTAGGATGGGTTAAAAGCAGAGAACACATTTCACTGTGTGTGCTCTGCATGTGTGATCATTAGAGAGGGTTTTATCTCTCCAATTCTATTTT
Organism: Dissostichus eleginoides; assembly: GCA_031216635.1. NCBI lineage: Eukaryota > Metazoa > Chordata > Actinopteri > Perciformes > Nototheniidae > Dissostichus > Dissostichus eleginoides. The sequence goes on from CM062282.1 coordinate 30,182,049, forward strand.
AATGGTATTTAATGCTAATTAACACAACTTAAGCTAATTGTACAAATTACCCAACATATGCTGGTTAGCATCCGGCAGTTTCTATGTGCTGGGGACCCTACTATACATTTCTAACATAAAACTTTGGGGTAGGACTCTATGAGCTGGCAACTAGACTATTTAGGAAAGTCGATCTATGAAACAGCCTCATATCTGATATACTGATTGCATTGATCTAAAATAAACTAGTTACTATAGCTTTCAAAAGTATTTAGTAAAGCAATATAAAGTCAGATTGGTTACATTCCTCCACCGCTGTGTTTATTGGCAGTTCTGCTTCTTCACATTCCTGTTTCCTCCTCACAAGAGTTCACAGCCATTTGTTGGCTCGTCTGCAAGGATGTATTTAGTGTCTGCATATTGATCACACTGGTTTGTGTTTAACCTACTTAGGCAGAGAGCGAGCCATCTAAGCTGAGCCCCTGCAGGATTTAACATGTTCAACTGTCAGGACGAATTAACCGGCACTAATTCCACTTTCATCCCTCACTGGGCTCCTTCAGTGGGTGAATCACAGCTTTCGAGCGATGCAGGAGGATGTTGTGAGTGTTTCTGTGACTAATTATTCTAAACATAGATGGTCTTTACTCTGATCTGCTCCAAGGGGCTTCCAGAAAAAGGAAAAGAGTCAGGGTCAGATTTATAAAACAAGCATTTAGGAAGAGACTGTCATCAACCTGAAGTGTTTTAAAAACACAGGATCCAGGGTGCAATCTATTATATTTCTGTCATTAACCAATTGATCATAACATTTCCATTATTAAATATTGTTTTCATATTAACTCCAGTGTGGCCTGAAAGGTGATTCCTCATCTTCAATCTGCAGGGTATTTTGTCAATGTCTAGTGCTCAGTTATTATTGCTGGGATCAAACCTACTATATTATATATCTTATGTATTATATCTTCTTGAGCAAAAGAGATATCATCCCCACATTTGTCTAGCATGTCAACCTTTTCACTTTTCTTGTGAAACATGTCAACATCTACTCAATGGATTGTTGCAAAACATTCATAGTTCCTACTCTTAAAGGCTGTGTGTATTCTGACTTTGTTTTAAGGACCACCATGAGGTTAACATAATGTAGTAACATAAACTCTTGAATCCATGTGACTAAAGCTTACACATTAAACTTGGAAGACATAACCAGGGTTAAGATTATACGCTACCTACCAAACGTCAACATCTTAGCACTGTCATTGAGATTTAAAACGCACTCAAAAAAAGTACAAGGCAAAGTTTAGAAAAGTTCAACTGAATACAAATTATTATTAGAGCTCAAACATCTGCAGGAACTGCAGTTTTTTCCATTACTGCTCAACAAGAGGAGCACTTCCTACACAGGATGAAGTTTATTTGCTGTAAGATTTTTGCATTGGATGGTTTGGTTTGGACACGTTTCAATGTGAAAAAAGAAGATTGACATCTGTTTCCTCTCCATGCCTCCAGTATTCCTGGACATCTCCAGGAAACAGCATACAGACTGAAGCAGGGGTTTCAAAGGGTTTTCCTTCTACTTTGCTTTCCAGTGTTTATAAAACAGAATTATCAACTAAAATGCATAAGCTAACCTATTCTTACAGGGATCGGATAGAGCAGTGGTTTATGAAGCCACAATAATAGGAATTGAACAGTGAGGATTTTTGTCTTTTGCGTCAAATCTCAATATAATCAGTCTTATTCCTCTTCTTTCACATGCACACGCACGCACACATGCAAATACACACAAACACCACCACGACATCCTTATTTTCCCAAACTGTTTAAAATGTAAATAAGCTCCAATCTCTCTTGCGAATAAAAAACATCTCCATGAAATAGATGATAAGAGGATTAATTATAGCGCACTAAAACCTGTAGCTAATGTGCTGCATTCACACTGACACTAATGCTAAGGACAGACACAACTCATATCTCCACACAAGAGATCTGTTCACTTTTGTAAGTATTCTGTACATGGTATTTACTTATGTTTCTATCAGAAATCTGAAACTGACCCACAGCCCATAGCACAGACTTTAATTTTTTTTATAGACTTAAAGACTAATAGAAGCACCAGTTTCTCCGCTGTGTTGTGTCAAAACGTTCGGCACAGATGATGCCTTTAGCGATCCATGATTTGAAATGTAAAGGTTTTCTGTTTATTAGAAAGTCAGGATTGTTCCAGATAGGAGTGTGTTCGGTGGGTGAAATTGTGTTGTTAGTTAATTCGTTGAATTTCCACCAGGCTGTCAGAGTTGTGGCTATTGCAGGGTTTTTGAAGCATGGATGACGTATGATGGAGTGGCTTATGAACGGTAAGTCTGTAATATCTTATCATAATGTTTGTTCAATGTCTAACCAGGAGGTGTCGGAATTATTAGGATTAGTCCATTTGTAAATGTATTGTAGTTGCTGGGCAACGCAGAACGTTTGGTGCTTCTAAGCCACCTTGACTCTTGCGTTTTTGAATAGTATATAGTTTGATTCTAGGTGTTTGGTTTTTCCAGTAAAATGTTGAGATGGCAGGGTCTATAGATTTGAACCAATCTTGGTTATGGATTTATGTTGTTTTCACCTTTTTATTTTTAAATGTTTTCCTCCGTGTGTCTTGTCTGGTCCTGCTTCCTGTGTTTGCCTTCCTGTCTTTAGTTTCCCTGGTGTGTCTGATTGTCTGATTGTGTTCACCTGTTGCCCTTGTGTTTCTGCCTCCCCTGCCCAGCTGTGTCTTGTCCTGTGATTACCCCTCTGTGTATTTAGTCTTGTCTTCCCCTGTGCTCCATGTCTGTTCGTCGTCTCTTCTCGTCATGTCCATGCTACCTGTCTATGCTCATCTATGCTAGTCCATGTCTCCTGCCTGTTCCCGCCTGTAAGTTTCTTCTATTTCGTATAGGCTTCGCCCTCTAAGGCTATCGCTATTGGGTAATCCCCTGCGCACCCGCGCAGCACTGAAACACTTGTAGTCCACGCCCACCTGCGAGGTGGGCCCCACCCTCGGGCTCACTTCCGGTATAAATAGGAAGGAGGCCCGAGAATCTCCCTCTTTTCTTCAGCACCCCGGTACTGAAGCACTGTAGAGACACTAAAGAGTAAAGACTCTTTTAAGAGCCACCTCGAAAAAGAGGGTGCAGCAGGTGTCGTGCTCATTGTCATTGTGCCCGTCTCCCTCTGGCCGACAGACAGCGAAGAGCGGACGCTCTCGCTACTGCGGCCGAGGAGGATGATTGGCCAGTCCAGGAGTCCTACTCTGTGGACCAAGACCTTGAGTTCCTGGATCCGAGTGCTGGGCAGGAGTCGGACGACTCCTACCCCGCCTCCATCCACGGATCACCGTGTGGTTTCCCCATCCCGTTTCTCCCCCGGACGGAGGAGACAGAGATGGAGCCCGGTGCCGGCCTGGCCCGGCTCCGGGACCCACGGTCCCTCTTTCCGCCATCACGGCTCTGCCGTCGATAGGCGGGATCCTGCAGGAACTGCCAGAGATCATCGAAAAGGCAGCCGCCTGGAGAGGTCTCCTCGTTCCCCCGTCTCAGGAGAGCTCTCTTGCCAGTGGCAGGAGTGTTTCTCCCGGGTACACACCGTCAGGAGTGACCCGGTCTGGCAGCGCTTCCCGGCCGTCCGGAAGTGCCAGGACGGAGCGGCGGCGGCCCCTGGGAGCCTGAAGGCTCCGGTGTCCTCATAGGTCCCCTTCACTAAGGAATTAACGGATGTTGGTTTTCCGACCGTGCCTCCCCTGGAGCCGAACCTGATGGCATTGTTCGGGGTGAAGCAGGCCAGCACGGTCGCCGCACGGCGTCCCTTGCTTTCCTTCCCCGGGGACCAGGTTGTCGTCCGCCAGACTGACCGGATGCATCAGTGTGCCTTCCAGGCGTCTGCAGCGGCGAACAACATCGCTCTGCTGTCTCACTCCATAGTGAGACTATCAGAGCAGCCCTCCATGCCCTCCGAGGCTTCGGAGGAGATAGAGGAAAGTGCTGCTGGATGCTCCAATCAGCCCGGACGGGCTGTTCGGACCCCAGTTCCACGCCATCGTGGAGTCCATGAAAACTGCCGCAGAACAGGGCAGCATGTAAGCTGGCTCCAGCCCGCTGAGCGCCCCCAGCGCCCACAGCACCCGCATCGCAGTTTGTGCACCAGCGATGGTTGACCACAATGCATATTCTACCACCTTTAGATTTGTGTGTTAGTTCCACTGACCTGTCGGCTCGGTGGAGTGTGTATCCTGCGAGTGATACTGCTTGGTCGGGAATCGAATGATCCATCCAAGTTTCAGTCAGGCAGATGGCGGAGCAGTCACCGTAGGTTTTGTTTGACTGGATCAGGAGGTGAAGTTCATCCATCTTGTGCCTGAGAGATCTTACATTTGACAACAGAAGGGCAGGGAGTGGGGGTCGGTATGGGCGTCTCTTGAACTGCGATAGGACACCGGAGCGCCTGCTCCCTTTGCCGGTTTGCTGCCATGGCATTGGGAGGCCAGGTGAAACAGGTAATATTTCCTTCGGGAAAGACGTTGATGGCTCCAAAACTGCATGTTGGTTGTGTCTGAAGTTTAGTAGGTCCCAGCGGGTGTATTGGATAACACATGAAACTCTACACACATATAGAGCAGACAAAAGTACGACAAACATGAACATAGCTTGCACTGGGGCGAGCCTCACGGCCGCCATTATCTGCGAGGGATGTTTCCTTTTTTCCTCTGACACATTTTGTACGGAGTGTCTTGTCAGAGTGAATGATGCAGCTGTGCGCTCTCCTGCCTGCCTACACGCAGAGAGCTGCCCTTGTTCCCCCTTTTTTTGTCGCTGGGCAAAGTGTGACCTTCGTCTTTACATTTTCACAGCGGCAGGGTTGTATTGTTCCCAGCCTTCGTCCCCTCATGGAAAATATTCATGTTATGCTATATTCCAGGGACTGTGATGCGCCATTCGCATGGCGCAATAGGCATGGGTTATTATCTGAGCAGGTGTGTCTGTGCTTCTAGTACCAGGCGGACCCAGTGGGGCGCAGACTACATCTTGCTTCGCCCTTAACCTTAGCCTTAGAGGGCGAAGTCTATACGAAATAGAACTGAAGTTACCTACTGTAACTCCAGCTTCTATGAGTATAGGCGTAGCCCTCTTAAGTTCTGGGCCCCACTGGCTCCACGAATAGCTGAAGAAAAGTTGTTTGTGTGGGAGCAGATTGTCGGGCCTCCTTCCTATTTATACCGGAAGTGAGCCCGAGGGTTGGGCCCACCTCGCAGGTGGGCGTGGACTACAAGTGTTTCAGTGCTGCGCGGGTGCGCAGGGGATTACCCAATAGCGATAGCCTTAGAGGGCTACGCCTATACTCATAGAAGCTCGAGTTACAGTAGGTAACTTCAGATGGTTTCTGTGGTTTGAAAAGTAAACACACTCCTACAGATTCCCTGAGAAAAAGGGGAGTGGCTAATCAAGCCACCCCTGAGGAAGCTGGAGGAAACCAATCAAGGAAATGATTGGCACCTGTGTGCTGTTAAAGGAGGACAACATGTCATTCAACTGGAAGAGAAAGAACCAAGAGGAAGTCGGATCTAGCAAGGAAGAAAATGGATTCTTGAGGACTTCATCAGAGAAATCAGGCTATTTTTAGGAGTTTTGGCACTGAACCCAGGAGCTGTTGGGGAAAACATTTAACTTTCCCCTTCCCAGTTCAAACCTGCAATCCGGTGATCTACTCTGGCCTGTCACCCTCAAATAAGTTATTCGCACTACACCAATATCATTTCCCCTCCTCTTGCACTCTACACCCACACACACCACACTCTGGACTGGAAAAACAGGACTTTACAACTTTACTTTCACACATCCCTATCCCCTGAACTACACTCTTAAACTGAGTGACAAAGGACAAAAAAGACTTCTTCCCCCCTACACTCACTCACAGTCAATCCCCATGATTTAAACAATTGTAGGCTCTCGGAGTCAAATAAGTAATTGATGTTTTGTGAGTTAATTTACCTTATTTGTTTGTGTTTTTGTATCTATTGGATTTAAGATTTTCTGGTAAATGGTCTGTGACATGAGTTGTTTGTTTTATGTAATGATTATTATTTGGGGTTAAAAATACAGACATTTTATGTTGAAAGTGAATTGGTTGATTATTATTTTTCCTTTGTAAACTTCAGTAGGTAGGTCACCGGGCTATCCCTCTGTTTCTGCGTGTTTAAGCATATCATTTTTTGACATCTGGATAAATTAAATATTCCTCTGTCTGGCACCCAAATTAAATGTATTTATTCAGGGCTAACACCTACGCTACATGATGATGTGGTTAAATACCTTGAGTCTTTTTGCCTGGGTGCCAATTCCACGGATATTCCAAGTTACAATTTTAAGTAAGGTCATTATTACAAAATGTAGAGATCAGAGTATAGGGTAGTGCAGGGGTCACCAACCTTTTTTAGGGTGAGGGCTACTTTCAAAAAATAAAACAAGTCGGGGGCTACTTTTACTCCTCTATTTTTTGTTTTTTTGCAGTGTATTTATTTAGCACATTTTAACAGTATTATATGCTTACCTTTAACCTTTGTGTGCTGTTTGGGTCTGCTGGACCCGTTTTCAGTGTTTACTAAAAGAACATGTATTCAATTTAATTATTTTAACCTGCTTTATTTGGGGGAGGACCTCACCTCCTCTAGGGGGGTCCACACCTCCTCCAGGGGGGACCTCACATACTCTAGGGGTGTCCGGGGGCATGCACCCCTGGGAAGATGTTTTTTTAAATGTTGAAGTGAAATGCATCAATCTGGTGCACTTTGAGCACTACATGAATTAATGGATACAGCTCTCAACACTCAGATGAAAGGGAGCTGTATACTTTTCAATGATCCAAACATCTTTAGAATATGATCACAACCAATAACAAATCATTTAAACTGGATTATTCTTATCTTATGTTACCTATATCATTCTTTCTTTTTATTTATGCATATTTTACTAATCACTCCCCTTTTAAACTGTTTTTTTTACTGTCCTATAGTACACACTGGAATGATTTCTTACTTTATCTATATTAAATAGATAAAGTTATTCTCTCTCTCTCTCTCTCTCTCTCTCTCTCTCTCTCTCTCTCTCTCTCTCTCTCTCTCTCTCTCTCTCTCTCTCTCTCTCTCTCTCTCTCTCTCTCTCTCTCTCTCTCTCTCAGAGGCTGTGTGCTCCTCCGTGGCGATGACGGCTTGCGTTAAAAAATAATAATAAACATATTTGTAAGGTGGGGGGACACAAACGGAATTTCGAAAAGAGCGGGGGACATGTCCCCCCTGTCCCCAGTGGAAATTACGCCGTGCGTCAAGTGCAATAAATATATATGCAAGTTGCAACACGAACAGAGTAAAACTCTGCCCCTCATGTTGTATAGGCTGGCACGACTAGGCTGTTCAATGGGGCTGATGTGTTGTGTAGATTCTGCCAGAAGGAAAATCACGGTCAAACTCCTTATGAAGCGGGGAGGTGCCGCTCCACATTGCTTTTCTTCCAGACGGCAATGCTGGTCCCGCAAATCAAGCAAGAATGTGATTGGTCGATATTCATTGTGGGGTGGGGGGAGGAGGGGTGTTAGATAGATATAGAGTTGTAGTAAGTAGATAGAGTTCGCTATGATTTGGGTTTCGTTTATGCATAGGGTAGATTCTTTTAATTACATTTCCTTTTTTGTTTTGTGTATTTTTTACATTTTGGATTTGCTTGGCGAGCTATTTTTAGAACATGCCCCGCGGGCGACTCACGTTGCCCCTGCGGGCGACTAAGTGCCCGCGGGCACCGTGTTGGCTACCCCTGGGGTAGTGTGTGTGCGTCACATGGAAAATACAAAAGACAGACAGTTCACAATAAGACAATAGAAAAAACATTAAGATACATAAACTTCAAGTGCTAAGGGTTCCTAGTGAAACCATTGTGCATTTTGATAAACATCAGAGAGAGAGAGATGGGGGGTTATGTTTTCTTCGCGGTATAGTTTGCCATCAATGTAGGGTTTGTCAACAGAAATGACTGCTTCTTCCCTTGTTGCATGTTTTGTTTTCTGATTGGGAGTAGAGTTTTACGTCTGTCCAGTATTTCTCGGGGGAACTGATCGTTGAGTCCATGGTCCGTACCTTTGAGCTGTCTGCCTTGACGCTGTACCTGTTGTTTCTGTTTGAAATGTTCGCATTTAGCGACAACTGGTCGCAGGCGTTTGTTTGAGGTGTTTTTTTGGCCGATGCGGTGCACTCTGTGAAATGTTATGTCCTTAACTGTGTCCGGGGAGATTTTCAGTTGGGTTATCATGAAGTCCTTTATCAGCTGTTCGGGGTTATCGTCCTGTGTTTGTTCTGGAATGCCGGAAAGAACGAGATTGTCTCTCATGCTGCGTGCTTGTAAGTCGAGAATGGTTTCTTTCATCTCCTTATTTTCTTTAGCAGCGGATGTAGCCTGAGTTGTAAGTGTTGTGACGGAGTGTTGGAGGGATTTGTTTTCTTTTATAAGTGTGATGATTTGGTCTTGGCTGAATTCTAAGCTCTCGCGGATTTGTTGAAATTCTCTATGTAGCACTTCAACTAGAGCTATACGTGAGTCTAGACCAGAGAGTTTATTGTCAATAGAGATCAGAATTTCACTGACCTCGGTGCAGCAGTGTTTGTCGGGTGAGTTGTGAACAAACTCGGATTGTCAGCATCTTTTGCTGGTTTGGTGGATGAGAAGTTCTCCGTTTCCTGGGCTATGTTCGTGTGCCATGGTGCAAATTTGGGTGAAGCAGTCGTCGATATAATCTTCAAGGTCCTACAGATGTGTTATTCCGGTGGATTTGGCATCGAAGAGGGAGTTATTTTGTGAGGATAGAAGGGTAGTGGTTTGTTTGTTGTCTAGCAGGGGGCTGCCATCTTGGATTGCACAGCGGTCTCGTCGGTTCCCGCGATCACAGAGGCATTCTCCCGATCTCACAGGGCCTCTCCCCGATCTCAAAGAGCCTCTCCGGTCTGTGGCACCAGATTAAAAAAACATAATTATTTCAATGTACGATTCAGTGAGGAATATAATGATTTGATGTATTCTTCATTCATTTCTTTAATAGTCTCAGTAATTTACCTGTTACTGCTTTGATAGATTTTTATTAACTTGACATTTATGTTTTAGAAATTGTAATACCTGAAAGATTTGTACAGTGCAATTTATTAAACAACAGAGGCATTATTTAATTAAATACCATTCACAAGAGTGAAATGAATCAGTGATTCTTACTTAGGATAGCCTGCTTCTCTTGATCGTGATCTTAGCCGTCTCTTAATCCATACGATGATTGCACAGATCTTTGCTGTCCACTGAGTCGCGATGGCCAATGATTAGAGATTCTATGCTGCCAGATTCAATGTGTGAGCAAAGCAGCCCAGCTTCACAAATTGTAGCCTATTTATGGCTACATCCATATTGGATGCATTGTCAAACTGTGACTGCCACTTCTTTGTCAAAAAAGCCAAAATAAGTCAGGACATCGGCAATTTCTGCTTCGACAAGTCCTGTCTGGGATTTGTAGACAGCCTTGGTTTTTGCCCTCCACTAAATAGTCTGCTGGGACATCAAGGTAGTGTTCCTGTACAATACTAGTCCTGCCATCACATGTGAGGGCAATATAGCTAACATCACTAGGCTTAATGATATTTATTGGACTTTCCTTGATTTAAAGGTCACCTATCATGCTATTTTTAGGCAATAGCATAGGTCTCAGATATATAAAGTGTGTTGCTCAAAATACCAAACGGATCACCCATTCTAGCCATGCCTCATATCCAGCCTCATATCCAGCCCTGTTACTAAAGTGCTTATTCTGGGTATAAAGCTTTAAAAAAAAAAAAGAATTGAAAGAAAAAGAGAGGGCGGGGCTTATGCCTGCTCATCCGGGACCCGGCAGATACTGTCTAAATGCTGCTGTGATGAAACGCCATATGTTCAAAAACGCATCAAGGATTATTTCTGAAACATTATGGAGCTCAAATGCTTTTTCTCTAGCAGGTTTACCACAAGGTGAGTTCCTTTTTTTATATCCTGCTTCTTACACATGATCCCTCCAGTACAGCTTAGCTCTGAGTGTTAGCGATGCTTGCTAATGTAAACAAAGACAATATTACGTCGGGCATTGATTCTGATAGCAACGTTTCTGATAGGGCCGTGGGTCCACCATCCGTTATGCAAATTTGGATCAGCTCCGTTGTTCCCCCGTTTTTAGAGATTTGCGCACGGTGGAAAAGAGGGTTTTATTTTCTGACACATTGTGAGTCCCCTGACACACCGGTGACATATATTTATGTATGAAAGACATCAAAAAAGTGCATTTTGCATGATAGGTCCCCTTTTAAGTAAGTAAGATAAGTACACTCTTTGATTTTAATATTGTGCTGGCGAAGGTGTTTGGTCGTTTGTCATGGTCCCTCCTTTGCACAAAATAAGTTTGGCATGTTGCACTGTGCCGATCCAAAGTGTTCTTTCACAAAGTGAAACCACACTTTTTTGCATTGACTGTATTATATAAAGGGTTTTGCCAGAGGTGTGGACTCGAGTCACATGACTTGGACTCGAGTCACCAATTTGATGGACTTGAACACCAATGACTCGGGACTTGACTTGGACTTGAGCCCTCTGACTTGAGGTGACTTGATACTTTAATTCAGGGGTCTCCAACACGCCGATCGCGAGATGCCGCTAGAAGAGCAGACTCCAGTCGGGGAGAGCAGAATCTTCAGCCGCTTCTACTCTTGCTGTGAATCCATGCAGGCAGGGGCGGGTCTTTATTTAGCTGGGCCACCATGCGGCCAATCATATGCGAGGACACACTAGGATCATACCATTATGTGAAAGAAGGGTGGGGGGCAGACGCTCCAAAGACAGCAGGTGTATTGGTACAGGCCAGCTACAGAGAGCCACGGGGAGACGTGGAGCCGGATTTCAATGCAAGCGAGTCGGAAAAAGTCAAGAAATTTGGGAAAACCGAAAAAATAAGCAGCATCTGGCTGCATTTCAATGATATTGGAGAAAGCAAAGCTGAGTGCAGGATTTGTAAAATTAAAATAACCTTCAGAGCAGGGTTTTTTTTTGGTAACCACTCAGGATTTATTGTCAGAGGTGGGAGAAGTTCAGATCTTGTACTTGAGTAAAAGTACCTGAGTGTAGGAATACTCGGTTACAATAAAAAGTCCTGCATTCAAAATGTTACTCAAGTAAAAGTACAAAAGTATTGGCATCAAAATATACTAAAGTACCCTCTGCAGAGGGATGTAGATTCAGGTGTTCTTTTCCCCATAGAGACCGCCTCGCTGCACATTATCCCCTGCATAAAGATAGATTGTGGGTCCCTTATAACATGTTGTACACAGTGGAAATAAACAATCTGGTCACCTCAACATCAGGGATCTTATACATTAAACTCCTTCTGAATCAAACCGTCACGGTAGCCTTACCTTACTGATCCCTCTAAAAATAGAAAAAAACACGTTACTTTACCAGCAGAGAGAAAATGGATTATTAAATTATTAATGTGACTAATAAAGAGCAGTTTGATTATTAAGTATTATTCTGTTGATTGATGTCATTACATTTGTTGAAAAGCACATAAGGACTTGTTTAAGACTCGTTTTGTCAAAGTTTAGGACTTGGACTTGACTTGAACTTGCCCATCCTGACTTGAGACTTGACTCGGACTTGCAAAACAATGACTTGGTCCCACCTCTGGTGTTTGCTAATTTCCCCGACCAGTCCCCGTCTAACAGTATGGAAAGCGGAAAGATACATTTCCGAAATTAACATTTCTAGATGATACTGTGGAATAAAAATGTCTGAACCAGTTTTCGGTACCCATCTAGAAAGGAGCTTCCAAGTTGTGCAGAGGCAGGTTATTGGCCCGTAGTCGGCAGGAGTTCTGACATCTCTCCCCTGAACTCTCCACCCTGCCTCCCACCTTTCCCCCCTGTCCCAAATGGTCCTGGACTTTAGCCCCCCCCCCCCCCCCCACACACACACACACACACACACACACACACACACACACACACACACACACACACACACACACACACACACACACACACACACACACACACACAACCTTCCCTCATCCAGCACCAGTCACTTTTCTGCCCAACTCCGCTGCTACTGCACTGAAACTGTACTTTGAACATTTTAAATATACTATTAACATTTTAAATTGCATACCCCGTTTATCTAGGCCCTTTTTGTTTTATGTATACCCCGTTTATCTAGGCCCTTTTTGTTTTATGTATACCCCGTTTATCTAGGCCCTTTTTGTTTTGTTTTATGTATATATGTCACACTGTGGGACTGCGGGAAACGATATCTCGAGATTTCTGGATGTATAACGCATGTAGTAATTTTTGTGGGGCCTTCGTGATCAGGAAGGTCCAGCCTTGGTTTAACCAGGTGGTTTATGTAAGTATGGCTGTTCCCTAGTGTGCTGTGACCTCATGATCTCTTGTTCCAGAATACGGTTCTTCTTTAGAGCAGGAACCAACCTGAAATACCTCATTCACACCAACGGTGTTTCAGGGCCGGTTCGGAGCTGGAGCTTGAAAAGCACCGGGTTTTCCTGTTCACACTGCAGCGGAGCAGCCTCTTAGCTCCGGAATCCGGTTCGTTTCAAGCACCAAAAAATTGTCCGGCTAGAGCAAAAGCACCGCATACGTCACGCTTACGTCGAGGCGGGGGCAGGGGCAGGGGCCTACGGAATCGGAATCGTCGTTGAAGTTGGTGATTACGATTGTAAAGCAGTTTTGAATGTAGCATGTAACGACTGTAAAGTTGGTATTAAAGTCGTCCCATTTCTTCCATTTCTTTTCGACAGAGCAAAACCAAAACGAGTTGCGCTCCAACACAATCGGCCATTGTTGTTGTTGTCGGTGTAAGCTGTGAGGGGTTTCTTCTTCTATCGATTTTTGGCGGGTTGCAAACAACTTTAAAGGTGCATACCGCCACCTACTGTACATGAGTATGATTCATCATATCATTCCATCTCTCAACCTATGATCTAATCAAAAAAATAAATAAATCAACAAAAAACATGAAATAAATAAAACAAAAATAAAAATCTATGATCTTTCCTGACCTAATGTTAAATTATTTTTCCTACCCCAGTTTCACTCAGGAATGTAAACAGTGCCTTTCTGGTAGCTCTTACTCCCTCTCCTTTTGTTCCCAAAACACCAACCACACTCGATTCCCTCTCTGCCTCTAAAACTTTAGCCTTTAGTTTTTCTCTTTCAGTTTTATAGATGTCACAATGTAACAAGATATGTTCTACATCTTCTTTTACTCCACAGCTCCCACACTTGTCACTGTCACTTTTCCCCATGACATACAGAGTCATTCAATGCTGTGTGATTTATTCTGAGTCTAACTATCATGATTTCCTCCCTTCTGTTTCTTTCTTTATAAATATTAATTGTAATTGTCTTTTGTACTTTGTGATACTCTTGCCTTTCTGGTCTCTCTCACCTTTTCTGCCAGATCTCCATCCCTTTCTTCTTAATTAATGCTTTTCCTTCTCCTTCTCCAAGTTGAACTGGTAATGTTATTTCCTTTTGTAGTGCACTTTTTGCTAATTTATCAACACACTCGTTCCCTTTCACCCCCTCATGTGCAGGCACCCAGCAGAACTGCAGATCTATACCGCCTCTGTGAAGTCTTAACAGGCTATGATTCAGTTCTATGAGAAGGTCTTCTCTAACAGTTGCTGTTGATTGTATGCTTTTTAATATGGACAATGAATCTGCATATCACCACCCTATCTGGTCTGACCTCTTCAACCCACTGTAATCCTATTATTACAGCCAGCATTTCTGCTGTATACACTGATAATTGATCAGACGCTCTTTTTGAAATCGATATTTTAAAGTCTGGGATGTATATACCAACTCCAACACACTCTTCCTTGTTCTTAGACCCATCTGTGTACATTTTGAGGTAATTGTAGTACTTTTCGTTCAGATACATACTTGTTTTAATTCCCACTTCATTTATTTGCCACTCTTTTTTCCTTTCTACAATACTCATATCTATTTTAGCTTCTGGGAAAAGCCATGGGGGAACACTGCTAAATGGGGTTGCTTTGGCAAACGTGATGGTCTCCACTCCATATGCCCTCATTCTCTCCTTACTTGTCCAGCCAAACCCACGTCCCTGGAACTTTGCATATTCCCAGCAATCCTGTAATATTCTGTTTGTAATATTTTCTTCTCCATTTCCTTGTAGCCTGACCCAGTATGACAGAGCAAGTTTCTCTCTTCTGATCTCCAGAGGTGTTTCTCCTGCTTCTATCAGAACTGCATTGATAGGGGATGACTTTATTGCTCCAATACACAGCCGCAATGCCTTATATTGTATTCAATTTTTAAAAGCGATGTTTTTGCTGCTGCTCTATACACTATACAACCATAGTCTATTGTGGACCTCATAATTGATCTGTAAATGTCTATTAATTCTTGTTTGTCTGCGCCCCAGTTGCATCCAGCTACAGCTCGCAATAAATTTAATACTTTTATGCATTTTGTTTCCACTTGATTAATATGCATTTTCCATGTATATTTGCTATCAAACCACAGTCCTAGGTATTTGAACTCATTCACCTTTGTCATTGGACGATCATATAGTGATAGCTGTTGGCCATCAATCTTGCGTTTATTTGTAAATACCATGTAGCATGACTTGCTTTCTGACATTTTGAATCCCCAGTTATATGACCACCTCTCCACTTTTTTAATCGCTCTAGCTATATTCTCCATTACATATGGGGCATTTCTTCCCCTCATCCAAATAGCCCCATCATCTGCGTATAGAGCCAATTGGATGCATGTGTCTAAGCATGTAAATATATCATTAATCATGATGTTAAATAATATTGGACTGACTGCACTCCCTTGGGGAATACCATTTTCTATTTCAAAATAATTGGAAATATCTGCTCCAACCTTTACTCTAAATGTCCTGTCTGTTAAAAAGGCCCTTACCCAATTGTACATTCTCCCTCCAATACCCATTCTACTCAATTTGATCAGTAATCCATCCGTCCACATAGAGTCATACGCCTTTTCAATGTCAAAGTACACTATTGCCATTATCTCTTTCATTTTCAATGTTTTTTCCACATCATTACTCACTCTTACTAATGCATCTATTGTGGACCGCCCTTTACGAAATCCGCTCTGAAAACTACTCAGCAGCCCTTTCTGTTCCAGTACATGTGAGAGCCTACGGACAATGATCTTTTCCATCCATTTACATAGGTGTGATGTAAGAGCTATTGGTCTGTAGTTACTAGGGTTAGCTGTATCTTTCCCTGGCTTATTGAATGGTAGCACGACTGCTGTTTTCCACCAACTTGGCATATCTCCTTCTCTCCAGATTTTATTGAAAAGACTCAGCACCATTGTCATAGTTTCCATAGGTAACTGTCTAAACATAGCATAACATAGCTGGTCTTGTCCTGGGGCTGTATATCCTATACCTTGTAAGGCTATTTTGAGTTCTGACATTGTAAATTCCACATCAAGAGCCGACCTATTATCCTGTCTCTTCTCCTTCACGTTTTCATTCTCTGCTAGTAACTGCTGTTTTTGCTGCCTATGAATATCACTGAGATGTTCCCCACTATGTACTGCTGCAAGTGTCCTTCCTAACATATCTGCCTTCTCTTTATCTGTCACTGCCAGCCTCTCCCCATCAACCAAAGCTGGAATTTTAATGGATTTCCTTTTCCCACTCATCCGCTTAAACATGGACCAGACATCACCTAATTTTACTCCTCTGCCAATGGTAGAACAAAATTCTCTCCATGATCTGTGAGGGGTTTCTGCGCGGTTTGGCTTTATGAAGCAGGCACGCAAACGGTTACGTCATGACGCTAACGATGACGCAATGACGCAGCACCAGTCGGACTCTGGGCGGTGTGAAAAGAGCCGGAGCTAAACCGAAGAACCGGTTCTGAACCTGAAAAGCTCTAGCACGGAGCTTGAACCGGAGCTGCGTTGGTGTGAATGAGGTATAACACACTGAGGAAAGTATCCTCTTTGACATGTCTTTTCAGAATCAGAATCAGAAACAGGTTTATTTCCAGGTAGGTTCGCACATACTAGGAATTTGACTTGATGTCATGGTGCATACATAAAATATAAAAAACAAGAAATCTAATATAAAACAAAAAATCTTTTGCACCGTAATAAAATATAGTTAAATAGCAATACAAATAAAAATAAAGCAGTCATTTACATGGAAATAGAATGCTATGAATGAATTTTAGAATATAAACTATGAAATGTGAAATAAGAATATGTGCAGTAAGGAGTATGAACATTGTGTGCATTAATGTAATGCATATAGTCTATGATGTGGCAGAGGTAAAGTGTCAGTGGGGGGTCCGGGCCTTGTTTAAGAGGCCGGTAGCGGAGGGGAAGAAACTGTTCAGGTGGCGAGAGGTATTGGTCCTGATGGAGCGCAGCCTCCTGCCAGAGGGGAGG
The DNA here is from genome assembly GCA_031216635.1 of Dissostichus eleginoides. Classification (NCBI taxonomy): domain Eukaryota; kingdom Metazoa; phylum Chordata; class Actinopteri; order Perciformes; family Nototheniidae; genus Dissostichus; species Dissostichus eleginoides. The sequence goes on from CM062282.1 coordinate 30,198,577, forward strand.
GGGGTGAACAGTTTGTGTCCAGGGTGGGAGGGTTCGGCCACTATCTTCCCTGCCCGCCTCAGGGTCCTGGAGGCATGCAGGTTGTGGAGGGATGGCAGATTGCAGCCGATCACCTTCTCTGCAGAGCGGATGACACTCTGTTAGGACTATTGTTGGAGAAAATACAAGGTGTCTTCTTTATTATGGGTTTTCTGATGGGCATGATACTGTGTGTGACTTTGCACTGTGTGACCTTGCAGCTGCCTCTTCGTAGATAGGAGAAGGCAGGGCATAATTCATGTTGTTGATACCAACGAGAGCACACACACTTTGTCTCCTCTCCTCTTGTCTCCTCGCAAAGAGCAACACTGCCTTTCCAGAGATGTCCTGACGCCTTCCCGACACCTGATGACGCCAAACCGATTTACGACACTGTTTGGTACCTCCTGACTTTAGACCAGGGATCACCAACTACATTTGTCCAAGGGCCAACATTTTAAGTTGTTGACCGGGGGGGGGGGGGGTGCTAGTGGAGCACGCTCAGGTACTGCGGAGCGCATAAGCTTAGCAGACTCTTCACGCTAACGAAGGATCACTTCGAGGCTACTGTCCCGCAGCTCCTGCCTCTCTGCCCTCTCTGCGGCGGGGCTACTGCTGCGGAGCGCATAAAGCAGACTCTTCACAACGAATAATCACTTCTTCAGCGAAGGCTATGCAGTGCGCAGTCTACTGTCCTGCTGCCTCTCTGTTGGACTCCGGTACTGCACATTACTCACGAGACGTTCAAAAAAAAAAAATGAGTGGGGGCGAACGCACTAACCACTCCGCCAACTCCACAGTCACCCCCGTCGTGCGGCCCGGATGAGAATGTCTGGCGGGCCGGATGTGGCCCGCGGGCCGCCAGTTGATGGTCACTGCTTTAGACTATATAAGCTTGATGTTACTTCCTGCTCCTTTGAGCAGCATACCTCATGTGTGTGAGTTGAACCATATCCTTTGTATGTGACTTAACTCTGCTCCTTCTTGCAAGAATAAATTAGTACCTGACTATTGATTCTCATCCCGGTGTCGAGTGATATTTTCCTAACAACTATTTTTTCTGTTTGATTGCAGCTAATATACATTCTCCCAGATGCTTGAATCTTGCTAGACTCTTAACTAGACTCTAGATTAGACTACTCTTAACTTTTTGAGACGCTATAAAGGACAAAGGCTGTGCTCGGACCACCCCTCGTTTGATCTTAAATAGTTTGTAAAAATGTATCTTTGGATTGTGTCCTGCATCTTGTCGTAACCCTATGGCATTGACAAAATCTGTACACAAATAGATGCTGTTGTAGTGCCGATGAAAGGGAGTGGGAGGCGGTGTATTTAGAATGGAGTTCCACTCTTTATTATCCATTAATCATGAAGAAGGTAAGTACACATCTGCTCAGTATAACAAGCTAGCAGGAATGCCCAACCCAACCTAGGTGTTCCCACTAAAGGGTCCGTGTAGCAACACTATCCCACAGGTGAATTATGTCCACTAGGTGTCACCACAGAAGCCCCCCCAGAATTCACGTATAAACAAACAACACGCCGACCCCCACGACTCCTGAGCACTGGAGTCGGTAAAGCGACCTCCGCCTGTGCGGCCCCCGTAAGAGGAGAGACCGGAACAACAGGTCTAAAATCCGTGACAGGAATCAAAGCCGGGGGGCGACCCCGTCTCGGCGGTCGAGCCAGCACCACCGGCTGGTCTAAGTCCAAGTGAGCAGCCTTCACCCGGTCAACCGAGACGTGTTCAGCCTTGCCACCCAGGTCGACCACCAGGTGTTTGTCCCCGTGTTCTAAGACCCGGAAAGGTCCATCATAAGGGGGCTGCAGGGGGCCTCTGTGTGCGTCGTGGCGGATGAAAACGTGCCCAGCCGAGCGTAGCTCTGTGGGAACCTGAGTCCTTTGAGTACCGTGCTGAGCAGTAGGTACAGGAGCGAAAACCTCCGCAGCGTCCAGCAAGAAAGCCCGCTGGGCCGTCGCAGACCAGGGAGCCGATGCATTCGGGAGGAAATCCCCTGGAACCCTCAGCGGCTGACCGTAAACCATCTCCGCCGTAGAGCACTGCAGATCCTCCTTAGGCGCGGTCCTCAGGCCCAGCATCACCCAGGGCAGCTTGTCGACCCAGTTGCCGTCCGTAAGGCCGGCCTTGAGGGCCGCCTTCATGGAGCGATGGAAGCGCTCGCAGAGGCCGTTAGCCTGAGGGTGGTAAGCGGTAGTCCTGTGCAGCTTAACCCCCAAACCGCCCGCCACGGCGTTCCAGAGCTCGGACGTGAACTGTGAGCCCCTGTCTGAGGAAATGTCTGACGGGGTGCCAAAACGTCACACCCACGTTGCAATGAAGGCCCGGGCAACGTCTGCGGCCGACGTCGACACGAGAAGAACCGCCTCCGGCCAACGGGTCGTTCTGTCCACCATGGTGAGGAGGTAGGAAAAACCCTGACAGGAAGGCAACGGACCAACCAGGTCGATGTTGACGTGGTCAAATCCCTCTCAGGCACCAGGAAATGCTCCAAAGGGACCTTCGTGTGGGGGTGCACCTTAGCCACGCCTTAGACAAGCCACGCACTCTCCGGCCCAAGTCTTCACGTCCTTTTTCAGTCCATGCCAGACGAACTTCGCGGCCACCAAACGCACCGAAGGCTTAACGCCGGGGTGTGACAGGCCGTGCACTGCCTCGAACACCGGACGCCTCCAGCTGGCGGGGACGACAGGCCGCGACAGGCCTGTAGAGACGTCACACAGGAGAGTAATGCCCGCGTCGCCGAACACCACGTCCTCCAAGCACAACCCAGTGCTCTCCAACTTCAGAGTCTGGACGCCGGGGTCAGCGACCTGGTCCGCCGCCATGCGACCATAATCCAGGCCCAACTGGACGGCTCCGATGACGACCCTGGAGAGGCAATCAGCAACCAGGTTTGACTTGCCAGCCACGTGTTTAATGTCCGTGGTGAACTCTGATATGTAGGAAAGCTGCCGCTGCTGACGTGCCGACCAAGGCTCCGCCACTTTTGACATGGCGAAGGTGAGCGGCTTGTGGTCGACAAACGCCGTGAACTCACGGCCTTCCAGCAAGAAACGGAAGTGCCGCACGGCCAACCAAAGACCCAGGAGCTCACGGTCAAAGGCGCTGTACCTGCGTTCTCTGGGCGTCAGCTGGCGGCTGAAAAAGGCGAGCGGTTGCCAAGCGCCCTCTACCCACTGCTCGTGCACTGCGCCGACTGCGTAGTCCGATGCGTCCGTAGTGATAGAGATGGGAGCCGTGGATGATGGGTGTGCCAGCAAAGCCGCTTGAGCCAACGCGGTCTTGACCTCAGTAAAAGCGACCTCCGCTTCTGCTGTCCAGTCGATCGCCTGGACGGGGGTCTTGCCTTTCAAAGCCTCATACAGCGGCCGCATGATGTGGGCGGCTCGGGCGATGAAACGGTGGTAGAACGTCACCATCCCCAGGAACTCCCGGAGCGACCGGGCTGTGAGCGGGCGAGGAAAAGCCGCAACAGCCTCCACCTTCGCCGGCAGAGGTGCCGCTCCGCCCTTGGTGACGCGGTGCCCGAGGAAGTCAATGTCAGACACCCCGAACTGGCACTTTGCAGGATTGATAATTAATCCGTTCGTTGAGCCGCGTGAAAAGGGATCGGAGGTGGGACAGGTGCTCCTCCACTGAAGCGCTGGCGACGAGTATGTCGTCCAGGTAAACGAACACAAACGGCAGGTCCCGCAGCACCGAATCCATCAGGCGCTGGAACGTCTGAGCGGCATTCTTGAGTCCAAAAGGCATCCGCAGGAACTCAAAAAGTCCAAAAGGCGTTATCACTGCTGTCTTGGGAATGTCCAGGGGGTGCATGGGCACCTGGTGGTATCCACGCACCAGGTCCACTTTAGAAAACACCCTCGTACCGGCCAGATGCGCCGAAAAGTCCTGAATGTGCGGCACCGGATAGCGGTCAGGCGTAGTGGCGTCGTTGAGTCGGCGGTAATCCCCGCACGGGCGGAAACCGCCGTTCGGCTTGGGAACGACGTGCAGAGGAGAGGCCCAAGGACTGTCGGAGCGGCGGACGATGCCCAGGCGCTCCATGGTTGCAAACTCCGCCCTCGCTACAGCTAGCTTAGAAGGGTTCAACCGCCGGGCCCTGGCGTAGACAGGGGGACCTTCGGTAGTGACGTGGTGCTCCACGCCATGCTTGGTGGTGAGCGCAGAGAAGGTGGGCAGCGACAGGTCTGGAAACTCGGCCAACAGTCTGTCCGCCCCCGACAGCGAGCCCGACAGCCCGTCGTACGCTGCGCTGCCGAGTGTGCACACAAGAGAGGAAAACGTCAAGGCATCAACCAAGCGTTTATTCTTAACGTCCACTAAGAGTCCATGAGCACACAAAAAATCTGCCCCGAGGAGGGGAAAAGAAATGTCCGCTGTCACAAAATCCCAGCTGAAACGCTGTCCTCCGATGCACAAACACATAGGCCTCACGCCGTACGTGCGAATGGGACCGCCGTTAGCCGTCGTCAACCGCGGTCCGTGCCCTCCCCGAGCGACGTCTTCCCTCGACGCGGGAACCACACTCCATTGAGCGCCCGTGTCACAGAAACAGGCTCCCAAAAACGCTGTCGCTGACGAAGAGAAGCCTGCACGTGCCGCCGCCGCTCAGGGCCACTACTGAGCGCCGGCACCTCCGTTTCCCGGAGGTTTGTAGCTGCATGGAGCGACGCACTTCTTCGCCATTGTCCCGAAACGTGCGTGGTAAAAGCACTCTCCGGTGTCTCCACGCCGGCTTGACATTGCCGCGTCCGGCCTCCGCCATGCTGTCATGACCGTAGATGGGCCGCTGAGCGTCACAGCTAACGCCTCTGCACCGGGCTGTTGTGTAGCCAGGAAAAAACGGTCCGACTTCCTCAGCCAAGGCACGGGGCCCGTGACGGGTGTGTTGGCCAGCGCCGTCTGGACCCGGGAAGGCAAGTGGCGTAGGAAAATCTCCATGAACAAAATCTGGGGATCTTCCCCCCCTAGCAGATTTAGCATTTTCTCTATGAGATGAGACGGTCTGCTGTCCCCCAGGCCTTGAATGTCTAGAATCTGGCGGGCCCTCTCCTTAGCAGATAAGCTAAATGTCTTGAGGAGGAGAACCATAATCGCCTCATATTTGCCATGGTGCGGGGGGGCAGCGATAAATCCCACCAACCTGGATGAAGTGGAGCTTCCCAGCGCTGCCACTACATGGTATTACTTCAAGTCCCCATCACGGACTTGTCTGCAGGCGAAATGCGCTTCCACGTTGGCGAACCATGCCGCCGCGGCGTGCTCTGGGTCCCCAGAGCACCTACGAAGGGGAACTCCACTGGGGCGGGTAACCTCCTACGTCACGGTGTTCACGGACGTGTCCGTGACAGGTTGGGGGGGGACCTGCCTAGGGAGAGCTATAGGGGGTCGCTGGTCTCTAACGGAGACACGGCACAGCAACCTTCTAGAGCTGCGGGCAGTGGTGTTAGTCCTCTAGCATTTCAAACCCTTAATACAGGGCAAACATGTGCTGGTGAGGAGCGACAACAGCACCACAGTGGCGTACATCAACAGGCAGGGCGGAGTCCGCTCCGCCGCCCTATTGACCACAGCGGAGAAGCTGTGGTTGTGGGCTTCAGAGATTGTGTTATCTCTGAGGGCCCTCCACATCCCGGGACTGAGAACAGGGGGGCCGCCCTCATGTCAAGAGGCGGACCCCTGCCAGGCGAGTGGGTGCTTCACCCGGAGGTGGTGAAGCAAATCTGGGCCCAGTTCGGGAGAGCGGAGGTGGACCTGTTCGCCAGCCGGCTCAACAGCCACTGTACCCTGTGGTTTTCCATGGCTCGGCGGGACAATCGTTTGCACACGAGCCATGGCCAAGAAAGCTGCTCTACGCCTTTCCACCGGTACGCCTCATTCTCCCCCTCCTGGAGAGGGTGAGACGAGAGCGTCTGTCAGTCATCCTAGTGGCCCCAGATCACCGATTGGCACCGTGGTTCGCAGAGGTGACACAGATGATGGTGGGCCAGCCCTGGGCGATTCCTCAGTTCTGGGGGGCGATGTCTCAGGAGGCAGGTGCAATAGGGGCGTTACCCACTCTGGGCCAACCTCTCCAGGCTTGGCTCCTGAGAGGGACAGGCTGAGACAAGGGGGACTGTCTGACAAGGTTATTCAGACTATCCAGGCAGCTAGAGCGGGATCCACCACAGCCTGTTACAGGCCAAAGTGGCTGGGATTCCAGCGATGGTGTGATGGTGTGAGGAGCGGAGAATAGAGCCCCTATCTTGTACGTTGGGCAAGAGCCCAACGTACAAGATAGGGGCTCTATTCTTCTGTCCTACTTACAGTTACTGGTGGACAGGGGGCTTGCTCATTCCACAATTAAAGTGTATGCAGCAGCCATCTCGTCCTGCCATGAGGGATTTGGTGGCAGGTCAGCCTTCAGTCAGCCGCTTATGTCGTGGTTTTTGCAGGGGGTCAGGAGGCAGCGCCCAGTGGTGCGCGTCTCCGCCCCGCAGTGGGACCTGCCGTTGGTGCTCGAGGCTTTGGTCACAGAACCATTTGAGCCTCTTGAACTCTCCTCCCTGAAGGCGCTGTCATGGAAGACAGCGTTGCTACTTGCCTTAACTTCGGCCAAGAGAGTGTCAGAGCTGACCGCTCTGTCGGTGCACCCAAGTTGCTTATTGATCCGGGGTGACCGTAGCGGGGCGACACTCAGACCGAACCCCTCCTTTGTTCCCAAGAGTCTAAGGAGCTCGTTCAGGTCAAGGGCTATTCAGTTAGGGGGCTTTAATCTTCCACCCCATAGTGGGGCCATGGAGGCTAAATTGCACCTCCTCTGCCCGGTGTGTGCGCTAGCATGTTATGTGGAGCGCACGGCTGCCACTAGGCGCACGGAACAACTGTTTGTGTGCTTTGGGGGCGGCGTGGCCGGTAAAGCTCTGTCCAAACGCCTGGCTGGATGGCTCTGCGAGTGCATCTCACATGCCTACGGACAGGTAGGGAGAGCCATCCCCACAGGGGTCCGTGCACACTCTACACGGGGTATGGCTGTGTCAACAGCCTTATTGAGTGTGGAGGACATATGTACGGCGGCGTCTTGGTCCACACCAAGCCCCTTCATAAGGTTTTATCAACCTGGTCTCACCAGAATACGTGACTCCACCACGACTCCTTAACACCGCAGTATGTGGTGGAGTCACGGACTCTGCTACGTTTACATGTCTGCAACCCCAATGTAAAGTGAATGAGGCTCCTTTGTCGTGGTGCACACACGCATTTCTACAACGTCCCGCAGTGAGCTTTTATTCAATAAAACGTTTTTAAAATCTACTTTATAGCTTGTAGTAACTCACGGGAGGCTTCTTTTATTTTATTTGTATTCATAATCATTTTTATTTTTCCTCAGAATGTATTATGGTGCATTAGTTACGAATTGTTGTTCTCAAAAAACAGTGCATTGTGTGTAATACAACTGTAATCTTTATTAAATTAGTTAGTTTTTAAGGAAGGCCAGAGCTTCAGCTGTGTCAAATAGATTGTTCCCTTTAGTTCACGTTATTTAAAAGATAATTATATTCCTATTTGATCATGTCCCCTTTATTGTAGGCCAATATTAAAAAAACAAATATTTTTTCGGAGTTTAGGATGGCAGAAGACACTACACTACCCAGAATCCTCAGCTATCGTTTGGGACTACAACATGTGCTTTGCTTGACAAACCCCGTGATTAGTCCTCAAGCTCTGTGATTGGATGTTGGAGTGGCAGTGCGCAAAGTTTACGCCGAGCGTCAAACAGCACTTTGAAATGGAATGAAACCCATCGACGGCACACTATCCAAAACAGGAATCGTTTTGGATAGTGTGACCCTTAGGTCACAGGCTCCTCCAACAGTGCAACACAATAAAACTGATAAACAGAAAAAATAGTGCAAGTAAATACACAAAGTTCAGGTGTTTAATAGTCTTATGGCCTGTGGGATGAAACTGTCCCTGAGTCTGGTGGTTTTAGTCCGGATGCTGCGGTACCGCCTGCCAGACGGCAGCAGACAGAACAGTTTGTGGCTGGGGTGATGGGGGTCATTTATAATCCTTAGGGCTTTCTTTAAGGTTAACCTGGTATTTTTACTCCACTACATTTATTTTAGTTACTTTACAGATTTGGATTAATGATGTGAAATATAAACAACCCTTAAATCAGACTTTAGTTACACCTGAGTAAAATTCAGTGAAGGTGATTGTCAAGTGCCAACAATCAGGCGAGATATTTGGTAGTGGGTGCTTGAGAAGACTAAATATTTATCTGCAGATCCCTATAAAGAATATTCATTACTCGTTATTCTCTAATCGTTCATTAAAGACTGTATATAATGGCTATTTTGCACATCCCTTTCAAGATTTCAAGATTTTCTAAGGTTTATTGACATATCATATACACAACTACAGTGTAGTTATGCAATGAATGAAAAACTTGGGTCACAGGTTCCTCAACAGTGCATTACAAGAAATCTATCAATATGTGTGTATACTTCCACCATTAAACTGTCGTATTCTGCACATTTCTTATTCTATCTACATACATCTTATAAGAGTATAATAAATATGTATAATATCGGTTAAAATAAGTGCTTCAACATAGTTAACATTGCAGGAAAGTTGATTGTCAAGTTCCAAAACAAACCATGCAATATATTAGACGTTAAGTACTTAAGTACGTAACTACTTTAAAAAAATGAAAGACATTAAGAAAAAGGCATTTTAAAACAGTCATTAAAAAGCAACACAATCTACCTGCATTGCAATTACTCTAAACGTGTAATAACGTGCTTTAACCAGTAGGTGGTTTGGGTTAAAAAGCTGTCAAGTTTACAGTGTTAACAAATAAAATATACTGCTGTTTCCGGTTTAGTTTACGACGGATATATTTTGTTATTGTTTTGATATTTGTAACACAAAAGCGATGGAAAAAACCCACAGCAACACAGAAAAGATGGTCTTAACATGACCCAGCGGTCTAGTAGTTAATAAAAAACAATAATATCAAAACTAAATATTACTACTAACTTTATTTTGAAATTAAAACAGAACGGTAAAAGAATAGTTTCCGGTCTATTCTGAGGCCCGATCTCTGTAGATCAGGGGTCGGCAACCCCTGGCACGCGTGCCACCATTGGCACGCGGCACCGTAACCAGTGGCACACTAGGACTAAGTGGAATAAGTGTGCAAAATATTTAAATTGTATTTTCGGACCCTGAACGAGACCGCCGCCAGGGCGCGTCTCCCCGTTACCTGCAGGAGGAAGCCATGCACGCAACGCAGCCTCGCTCTCTTTATAACTCCAGGCAACTTTCTGACGCTTTCCTCCGTGGTGCAGTGCTGATCGTTTCACCACAGAGGAAAGCACTTCACAAATTGCAGTACTCATAAGGAGCTGTACAAATGCTGCAGTTTTTGCGTGGCTGTGTCTTAAGTTGAAAGCCCAGTGGCGATCTGTTCATCTCTCATCGAAATAATATGCTACAAAGGGGCGGACTGGCCATCTGTGTGTTGACTTTCCTGTCGGCTCCCAGACCGTATTCGAGGAGGGGATGACTCTCTGTCGTCTCCCAGGGCAGAAGCAACAAGCTTCAGGTTCAATAACCCACTTTAACTTAAATGACTGGAGAGAGGCAAGCTCTTCTTGGGAGGCCGTTGCATTTATTTAGTTGTTCTGCTGCCTCGTTTCACTTCCAGAAACATACACACGCTCGCTCACTCTCGCTCTACCATCCACACACACACATGCCACAAGCCACACCCCTCTCTCTCTCTCTCTTAATGGGACAGCGATCTCATCTCACTCTACATGACCCTAATGATATCATAACATGTGTGTTCTGGAGAATCACAGAACGGATGATCGTCCTTATTATTATGCCGTTTAAACCAATTATTTAAATGTGTTTGTTAAATTCGGCATCATGTAAGTTGCGCTGACAGGTCCACAAACTGCTTCCCCGCAGCAAGGCTCCCTGTATGGAAAGCCAAAAGTGCCATAATACGGGGGTGAAAAAACGGGCCAATATACGTGCGAATGTTCGCGCGGTTTTTGATATGATAATGAGCCCCTCCTTCTGATTTCCTTAGCCAATAAGTTCAAAGTGTCTGTAACCAATCAGTGAAGGGTAAAGCCAGACCAAAGCAATCTGTAGATGAAAAGTTCCTGACATGGTGAGGCTGTGCTGTAAATTGTACATTATTCCAGATTCAGGGGACTAAGTATTAATTTTCCTTTGAATATAATAAATATATCAATCAATATATCAATATAACCTGCCTTCATTGTTTTTTAAAATAAAATCGCATTACCCTTTTCCTTAACCCTCTGGAGTGTGAAGTGAAGGGTATTTTCTCAATTTTTAGATGTCTCCTTAAATCCACTTTTAAATGTACTTCTTATAACATGGCATGGTGTTACATGTCAAAATGTTCAGTAGTCTCTGGTCTTGCTAGAAATGCAAATTCACTCACCTTAGAGCACTGTCTTAGCTTAGAAATCCGATTTTTGGAAAACTTCAAAACTGTTGTGAAACACAGATGTACTCATGTCATCCATTTTTTTTGGTGTTTCAGATTTTGTTCACCAAAGTCTTTGGTTCACAAAAGTAGTGAAATATATCAATTACACTATAAGCCTATATAAATGTGTTGTTCATGTCTAAAATGAAAATGTGTAAATTATAATTTAGAGTAAAATATTTCCATCCCTCTACTTTCACCACAGAAAAGTTACATCAGGACTGAATAATGACTTCATATTCCATACCAAGGTTTATGTGATGTGTACAAATACAAATTCAGCATTTCAACTTTATTTTTCAACCAACTATTTATGTTAACATATGAAACTGTAAAATCTCAATATTTCCAATATCAGAACTTTTTCAACCAACTATTCATTATAAATGTAAAGACAGGGGGTCTTTGTCCATGGTCTTTGTCTGTCTTCCAAGACAGTGGGTCTGGCTGCTGTGTAGGTGGGGGTGATGGTGCATGGGCTGCTGGTGGCTGTGTCGGAGGGAGGTAGGTGGGATTGTCCCGGGTTGATGCTGGGATTGTCCCGGGTTGATGCTGGTGGCTCTGTGGGAGGTACGTGTGCTAGGCGAGACTTCTTTGCTGGCTGGGTTGATCGTGATGGCTGTGGTGGAGGCCTTTGTACCGAGGTGTATCTTAATCTTGTGGCAGGCACAGATGGAGGTGGAGGCCGCTGTAGGGATGCTGGTCCTCTGGTCCTCTGGTCCTCTGGTCCTTGGTGGTGATGGCTGTGGTGGAGGCCTTTGTACCGAGGTGTATCTTAATCTTGTGGCAGGCACAGATGGAGGTGGAGGCCGCTGTAGGGATGCTGGTCCTCTGGTCCTTGGTGGTGATGGCTGTGGTGGACGCCTTTGTACCGAGGTGTATCTTAATCTTGTGGCAGGCACAGATGGAGGTGGAGGCCGCTGTAGGGATGCTGGTCCTCTGGTCCTCTGGTCCTCTGGTCCTTGGTGGTGATGGCTGTGGTGGACGCCTTTGTACCGAGGTGTATCTTAATCTTGTAGCAGGCACAGATGGAGGTGGAGGCCGCTGTAGGGATGCTGGTCCTCTGGTCATTGGTGGTGATGGCTGTGGTGGAGATCTTTGAGCCACGGTAGATCTTGACCTGGGGGCCGGCACAGATGAAGGTTCTGGCTGCTGGATAAATGCCGCCTCTGGGCCACTAGGCCCAGGCAGCTGTGAAATCTGAAAAAAAAACATACCTTTACATTTAGCAAATCAAAATAACTGTATGACGTATTTTTCTCTAATCAAAAATGGAAATAAATCCACATGCCATATTATGACTTTTATGAAGGATTAAAGCCTTCTTCATTTCCAGTATATAATACAGTGATAACACACACAACCTGGTTGACTGTACTCACTTTAACCTCGCTCTGTTGTACACTGATAGGCACAATATTAGCATAGCATTAGCGCGCTATTAGAATTTCAATAATATGAACAATTATGAACTCAGACCAGCATTTCACATATTTATACAAGCAGAATACACTTGAAATGTAAGCCAAAGTACTGCACGGGAGTCATACACCTAGTAACATAGAAGAACAAAGAAGCTAGCAGACGCCATTAGCCACTGTAGTGGAGCCGAACTAGCTCACAGAATGACATTAAACTACACATAAAGAACAGTTTCAAACACACTTCTTAGATCGAAATATGACATAATCTTTGTACACACTACTAACCTGTTGAACAGGAGAAATGAATGAAGCAGAGGGAACGTTGTTGCCGTTCCAGCCAGAATGCCAAGTCTGCGGCAGACACATAATAACAACACTTACTTTACGGCATGCGCTCAGCAACACATTCCCTTTTACGGCATGCCCACTGAGGCCTTTCCGTGTCCTATACTGCCCTCGGCTGTTTGTAATGATATACAATATTTAACATAAACATGCCTTCGAGAGTATAACTTAATTTATACAAGACAATATACATTGAAAATGTGCCCACATATTTATGCGGTTATCTGAATCATATTTCTACCCCTTATATTCGAAAAGATATGATTAAATATCTAAAATATGCGCACTTCGACGCTGCATGGGTGGACTCCAGTTATATCTTTCAAACTAAATCTATCCAGTATCTGCTTGTAGACTAACGGTCAAAGGGTCTAATATCCGGGAGGGCCGGGCTCGAGTCTCGGAAAGGAAACGTTTTTTTGTATTATCTCTTTTCATTCACTTACAATCTTTGTATTAATGCAAAGTATTGCAAGGTCTGCTTCACCTTAATTGTCCCAACTGCTTGGCAACAGCTGTCTGTTCTCCAGTTGTTTAAGGTGGTAGCCTGTCGCCTGCGTTCATGTTTCAAATAAATGGGAATTGATCAGCCTCAGATGTATTAATTTATAAAAAAAAAAAAAATTGAATTCGAATTTGTTTCTTTTCAGTGCAATTGCACATTGCATCATTTTTGTGTTCTTTGTTCTGTTTTAGAAAGGAAGGATTGTTTACTTTTTTCGTTGTCTACTAAACCGGAAAAACAACATAATTGTGCTTTTCCAGACACTGAAGAAAGAAAAATACCATGAATTTTCGGTATCAGGGCTGTTAGGGAAAAGATCAGGCAATATATCTTGAGAGAAAACTTATCTTTTGATCCCGTTTGAATTGTGCCACGAATTACACTTATGATGTTTGTCAATCTTAAACAATCATTTCCATGTCAAAAAAGTCACAGTTTGTCGTAAAACTGTTGAAATATAAGACTATGAAAAATACGCAACTAGAAAGACTACAAATCCCAGAATCCCGGTCCCGCATGCTGGCTCTTACGGAACCGACTAACTCCCCTTTTGTGTATGTACAGCTCTCTCAACATGCCCAGACTTGTAGTGATTTTCACCTTGTTTAATACTTTTCTCATTCTGACAGAAAGAAGTGAAATGTGCCAACGTGACGGCCGTCTTGTTGTGTGGTGCGCGACGGGAGATGTAGGTCATTGACTGGTTTCACGCAAAAAAAAAGTGTTACTTCACAGTTTTACGACACATTTTAATTTTTTTGACTTGCAAAATTATCTTTTAAATTGACAAAAATCATATGTGTAATTCGTGGCTCAATTCAAACGGGATCGAAAGATAATCTTTCTCTCTCCATTGACTTCAATACATACCTTTTCCGAAATAAGGTCCCATGGAGCTCAACCGGAAAGGGAGGGACTTCGCCTCTCTATAAGGATGCAGCAGCAGCAGCCGGAAAAATGTCCACGAGAAGCTTCATCTTGCGTTGCAAAAGGACAATAAATGACTGCACAAGACTTCTCCAAACAGATGATGCCGGTCATGCCGTGTTACAATCCACAGTAACGAGGTAAGGGCCAAGCCTATCGCTACTACCAACACAAAGGAATGTATTTTGTTTTTGCATGTAACCTAAACTGAGGTTGTGTGAGATCTTTCACACTTACAAATTCTGTCTTCTCCCCTATTTCACCAAACCGTTTACTGGCAGGTTAGAAACCATGGAAAGGAGCCTCGAGTGGTCACGGGGCAGGCTAATTAACGTCCCTTCAGCTGATCTTTTACTTCAGGACCTTCGGGAATATATACTTGAAGTCCGGAGATCTTGGCCTACCACACCCGCACAACAAGGTAGGTCGATGTGATAATTGTTCACTTTAGCATAGGCTTTCGTTGATAAACCAGTGCTAGTATTGTTGAGTACTAAGTTTCCAACAGGCCAATACATTTTAAAGTAATTCTTTGTTTTAAATATGGGTAATACCAATATAAAAACCTTTTTTAATCTGTAGTTGCCAGCTATTAATTACAACATTCTGGTGAGACGCTCTGAGTCTCGAGTTGTCCACTTAAAACTGTACTCCAAATTCCACCTTTATATCCTGCCACAGTAGAGGAGACGCTATTCCCCCTCCCCCGTCGAGCAGTCTGGCCATCTGTAGTACACACCACGTATCATCAAACGTGTGAATGAGGACATTGAAAGGGTGCCAGAGGGGGAGTCTCTGTCTTCAGGGTTGGAAGACACGGACTGCAACTATGTATCTCTATGCCCATACACATTTATGCTTTTGTTCTTACTGTATACTACAACTATAGTGTATTGCATGTCCACTGGTTTAATGCCAAACTGCATTTCATTTTTTTTAAAAGTATCTTTAGGCTGGGCAATGACAATAAAATAGACGCATTGTGTGCGTTTCTGGCACAACGGCATAAATGCGTTGCTTTTACAACAATGACAATAAATGTAATCTAATCTTTTGCTGTTGTTGCAGGTCATTCTGGCTACCACGCCCCATTCATTTTGTTGGGTGGTTGAGGTCCCCCACAATTCAGCATTTCCAGAGAGCAACTCTCTTTTTTGAGGAGCTGTGGTTTTACAGCAACAAAGATGGCACAGATATTAAAAGTATCTCTGCGCACAGTGAGACGGCGATTGAGGTATGTAGCAATGTCTTCAACATTGGAAATGCCATCTTGTCTCAATTTATTGTAAACATCCCAAGGAGGGGTTGTAGCCATGTTACACTATGCATGTTGTAAAGTAAATCTGAATACCGTAGGTCTCATATATTTAAAACATGTTTATTTTTCAGGCAGTTCCACATGCTGCGCTCTGGGACATACTCCACCATCTCAGATGCTACACTGGATGACCTCATCAAGGAGATAGTGGCTGGGAATAACCAGATTGGCCCTGAATCTGTCAGGGCACAGCTGCAGGCCCAGCAGATGTGGATACAGAGACGCAGAGTGCGGGACAGCATGAGGCGGATAGACCCAGAAGCAGCTGCACTACGAGCAATGTCACAGAGACTGCACCATAGAGCATACCGGGTCGCCGGACCTAACTCCTTGTGGCACCTAGATGGAAACCACAAATCAATAAGGTAAATATGACCAATACCAGACTGAAAAGATGGATACTTTCTATCAGTAGGCCACAAAACCCAAACTCCTGCTTCAGTTTATGTATTGATCATTAAATGTTATTTATACTTTTCATGTTTTTGTTTCAGGTGGAGGATTGTCATTCATGGGGGTATAGATGGGTAGAGCCGCCTGGTCGTCTTCCTCCGGGCCTCAGACAACAACAGGAGCACTACCGTGATGGCGAGCTTCATGGACGCGGTGGCCAAGTATGGTGTGCCCTCGAGGGTCAGAACCGACCATGGGGGCGAAAACAACTCTGTCTGCCTAATGATGAACATCTTCAGAGGCTCTCACAGAGGCAGCGCTCTCCGTGGAAGAAGCACTCACAACCAGAGAATAGAACGGCTCAGGGGTGACCTGTGGCGAGGTGTGAGCAATGTCTATTACGACCTCTTCAACTTCCTGGAGAATGAAGGCATAATAGACATAGACAATGAAATGCACATGTGGGCCCTGCATTATGTCTATCTCCCACGCATAAACCATGACCTACAGGGTTTTTTGGACCAGTGGAACAATCATGGGTTGAGGACCGAAAGACACCAGAGTCCCATACAACTTTTTGTTCAAGGTTGCCTAGAACGGCAGGGCCAGACCAATTCTGCCATGCAGAGCCTCTTTGGTGGAGGACAAGGAGATGCTCAGGAGGAGCCAGAAAGAGAGGGTGGAGGACAAGGAGATGCTCAGGAGGAGCCAGAAAGAGAGGGTGGAGCTGATGCAGGGGATGTTGCATTGGACTGGCCAGAGAGGGTCACCGTACCTCGAAACCAGCACCTGCTAAGCGATGAGGACATGGAGCAACTCACCGCACAGTTTGATCCTCTGGCTGGTCGTAGAGGAGATCTTGGACTGGACATCATCCGACATATACTGTCATTCATGGAAACATTGAATGTTGTCTGATTTTGTTACGGACATGACACATATTTCACAGCGGCTCCTCCGCAGGCTGTTCTTTGCCCTTTGAACTCACACTAATTGCCTTAAAACTACTACTTTGCACAATTTTCTAATGTGCAGTATGTCTATTAAAGTAACCTGTATAACCTGTTTTAATAATTATAACTTTGGCACGACATATCTTAGGCGCCAATAGTCTGTGTAAAATGTATGCTTATGAAACTAGACCAAATGTCCTCATGATGGTATTATTTTCCTTTGTTTGCTGTGGTCAATTGTGTGTGCGTTGACTTAGGAATGTAGAGGATCCAGTCGCCCCCCTGGGTTTTTAATGGGCCGGATAGGAGCATGGGGGGGTTGCAGGAGAAAGGTAATAAAACTGACAACATTGAGTCTAGGCAGGGAGGAGGATTGGGACGCGGAGTGGTACGGCCAGGTGCTGAGGATAAACGAAGATAAGGATTGGTACCTCACCCCCGTTCAACCCAGAATTGTTTATTTTATGGCTGCCATAAAAGATGGCATGGGACTGATCAGCGGCGCAGGAGATCCAAACTTCCCACGCCTATGGCTGACTCACTCTGATTCGCCCAGGAGTGAGACCACCAATGGATGAACACCTAGGGAGGAGCAACCGACACAACTCCTCCCACACAACTCCTCTCCATTTGTGAGCATAAATATTGTGAATTCTGTACACTCGCGGCCTCTGTTCAGTCTGACTGTCTGATACGTACATCGCACGGTGGAAGAGCTGAGGCCCGAAGTACTTCGTTATATAAGTACTTCGTTATATTGTACTGTTGTTTCTACCATTAAATCAGCTTATTGTTTAATCTCATATCTCGGTCTGAGTCCTTCCTTTTTATAGCAGACCACTCATCAAACGAACGGCGCGGAGCGGGCTCGAACCTTCAACAACTGAAGGGTGCTTCAACCCAACACTATCCTATGTTTGATGTTGTAGTAGTTTGTGTGTGTGTATGTGTGTGTGTATGTATATATATATATATGTATATATATATATATATATATATATATATATATATATATATATATATTCGAGTGAATTTTCCTTAAATAAATTACTTTGTTTAAACAATGGTCTCTCTCATTGATGTTGTGACAGTTACTAGCCCCGCTTGGTGACTGGGCTTTATATAGTCATCCATTGGGATGTGTTTTAGACAAATAAATGTACCAGATAACAGTCCAGACCTCATAGGGAAATTCAATACTAGCCACTAAATGGTTTTTTTGAAGAAAACATAATGTGTTGACATTGATATATTACAAAACATATCTCTGAGTTTAACATTTTTCATTAGTGCCATGGTACATAAGCACATACTGTAGGAAAGCAAAAAAAAACCTATAGATAAATGCACATATGCATTGCTGCCTGAGAACATGCACAGCTTGAAATGCTATTAATATCTGTATGAAGTTTAAAAAAATGCTCTTGTTTCTTTTACTAATTACAATGCTTTTCAACATGTATCTATACATTTTCATTAAGTCTTCATACGTGATGCTGTTTCTTGGTGAGCTAGACTGTAATTCTTGACTCCAAGGAGGTGAAGCGGCTAAAATTAAGTTTATAATGTAATCTCTGGATGTTCTCAGACATCTAGGATATGTTCTGAAAATATTCAGACTGACTAATTGTGATACCACTTTTACCTACTGATAATCTAAAACCTAGCAACGGATAATGTAAAATTCTCGTGAAAATATAATGCATCATTGGGAATTGATCACGTTTTCATGTTCGTTTATTTATTTATTTCTAAACTGGTAAAGTTATACATTTGGTGTTCTAAGAGACCTGGGATGTATGTCATACATGTATGCCATGGCATACATTCAGTTAAACTGAAAATATCTCCATCATAGCTACACACTGTGTTAAGGTTTGATCACATGGCACGGTACAGTATGAATTTCACAGCATAAATTCCTGATGAATCCTGTAGGATATTATAAAGAGTTTGATATGAGGATAAAATTGTAGGCTGCAGGCTAAAAATGTTTTGTATTGATCAGGGTGCTGTCTGTTACAAATGTGAGCATTGCTATATTAATTTGTATCTCATTACTCTGAAAAAATACTATGATTTTAGTGTCACCACACATACTTCTCAACATTCAGGTTTACTGACATAAGCCTTGAATATTAACATACATTACAGGCATGTAGGTAGAGAAAGAATGGGTCTGTACTCTCCTTTATCACTGGGAAACACACCACTCTGTCTGTGTTGAATCAGCGTATATTCCTCTGCAGGTGGGCCTCTTTAAGGTAGCTAAAATATGTTTTTCTGTTGCCCGCGTCCACAGCAGTACATTGCTGTGCTGTTGTGCCATTTTTCCTGTCTGTATATAATACACAATAACCCCGGATAAGTACCTCATACAACTTAACTTCAAAAGACCCAAACTATCCCTTGAAGTGCAGCTGTTGATGTTCACGAAAAAAACCAAAATGCATGCAGAGATGGTAGGAGTCTGTAGCCAAACAGTGGTAGATCTCTCCGTGGTGAGCAGTGGTGTGATTTCTTGCTGTTGTGGGTTGCTGATATGACAAGCGAGAACAGACCCATTTTTTCTCTACCTACATGCTTGTAATGTATACTAATATTCACGGCTTATGTCAGTAAACCTGAATGTTGAGAAGTAGTGTGGACAGGGGCGCCGCCAGGGATTTTGGGCCCCATGAAAAGATATCACATTGGTTACTTCAAAATGTTTTTGTTAATGTTCTAAAATAGTTTGGGCCCCTGTCAGTCACGGGCCCTTAGAATCGTCCTAACTTTTCACCCACTTACGGCGCCCCTGAGTGTGGAGTCACTAAAATCACAGTATTTTTTCAGAGTAATGAGATACAAATCAACATAAGCTATTCTTTGTGCATATCTTTCTTTCACATAATTTCTTATGTCTCAATTTACTTCATCTGACATTGTTCTCTGCTTTGCATTTGCGAACATCACAACCATGTTCTCTACTGGGCATGGTTTTATACCCAGTGAATTGAAGCAGGATATATAAATAATTAGATGATGTGTGTATGCAACCCAGTCTCACGGCATTTCGTGTTGGTGAACACGAAATTCAATCTATTGATTCGTGTTCACCAACACGATTTTCCCCTTTTTTTCGTGTCACACAGCACGATTTTAAAAGTAATTTGTGTTCTGTAAAGCAGCATGAAACAGTATATTAAACGTATTATATTCTTTACAAGCTCTTGTGAGCCACATAAAACGAAGTCGTGGGCCGGATTTGGCCCCCCTGACTTAGGTAGATAATGTGTTTAATTTGTCCACCTCTGAACTCTACAATGGTTACTCTAATTATCCCTTTTAAATGCACTGAAGTAACTGCAAAGCACCAAGTACACAATAAACATAATACCTGGTGAATAATAGCTATATACTGTATAATACATCGTAATAAACCTAGTCTATTTTATAATTAACGTGCACATTGTGCATAATGTAAACACTTTCATAGGTTTGACATGTTTCGACGGGAGGAGGGGGGAGGACCTGACAGAAGGAGGAGAACAGGAAGGACAGTGGCAAGACGACCTGTCACAGTGAAAGTGTCTGTCCTGAAGCAGGACAAAGACACATACAGTTCTCCTATGGGTAAGTGGGTTTATAATGAACTACTAATGTACACCTAAAATGCCTTCTTACATAATCCTCAAAACTATAAGCCTCATAGACATCATTTAATATCAAATTACTTTGTAATTTTTATGTTTGAACTTAACTGAAGCTCAAGACCAGTATCTGCATAATTATTGAGTTATTGCTACATGATTAGATATTTGCATTACAGTGCAGGTGTACAATTATATATTTCATAATAAAGTGGCCAGTGAGTTAATATACAGGTTATGTAATATCATTCTGTTTTTATGTTTTGTCAGATATCGCAGTCACCTGCACAATCGTTGTGCCATATAACCTGGACTCGGCACAGTTCTTACAGGCCCTTAGGGAGAAAGTGCCCAACGTCCCACCACAATTTGACCTCTGCCGGCTGGTTGGACACCATCGGACATTTGTTGCCCTCACCTCCCTTTGTCCAAGCGAGATACGACCAGGCAATGCCTTGGGTCGGTCGAATCTGTATATTCGGCCAAAGGTAGATGAACGTTTACATTTAAAAACAACAGGACAAATAAAATAAATTAAACATTGATCACTGTATAATTCTGTATATCTAAAGTAAGCACCTTCTTTTACAGGGTGCTGCTCCACCTCCACCTCAGAGTGAACCTGTCTCCCACCCTCAACCGTTACCCGGCCCATCTCGGGTTGTTCCCCAAGTTGAAGTATGAAATAAAAAGTTGTAAGGACAATTACCAAATGTTGACGTACATTCATAACCAGCTCATTGACATGTGTTTCAAAACGGTTAGGTTTTTTATAATTTACTTGAAGAGATAGCTCTGACCCATATGAAGTAGGTTTTAGATTGTTAGACAGCAGGGAGGTCAAACGATGTGGCAACTGTTGCTTTAGCATCTCTGTGATGTATGTACTGATATTAATTAAACAATAATTATAAGTCTATAGTCTCCAATCAGAGTCCACTGGGTGCTGCCATCCATTATTCATCTTAGGTCAGGCCTTCCCCTCAGCTTCTACCTCCCATCCTCATCCTCAGCCAGCCACATGCCCATCTGTGATCGTTATCTTTTTCATAAATGTACATGAAAATAAGGTTCCAAGTTAGTGTTTCAAATCAAGACACGAAATTCAGGACTCGAGTTAGATTAAAGCAGTACTGCAGATTGTTGTTGAGTTAAGAATACTGACTATCTTATCTTTTCAGGAATCGCTGTCACCTCACAGCCCATCCCCACCTCACAGCCCACCTCACAGCCCATCCCCACCTCACAGCCCATCCCCACCTCACAGCCCACCTCACAGCCCATCCCCACCTCACAGCCCACCTCACAGCCCATCCCCACCTCACAGCCCATCCCCACCTCACAGCCCACCTCACAGCCCATCCCCACCTCACAGCCCATCCCCACCTCACAGCCCATCCCCACCTCACAGCCCACCTGACAGCCCACCTCACAGCCCATCCCCACTTCACAGCCCATCCCCACCAGGCAGCCCCTCCGCACAACGCAGACCCTCCCCACCAGCCAGTGTGTGAGTAATGAATCTTTGCTCTGGTGATTTCAAGGTTGTGGAAAAAGCTGACAAGAGTCACAGAATCCCATAATTTGATAAATGTTTGTAGCTTGAGAGATCTGGTGGTCATTTGACCTTAGATGATATCCCTTTTGTAATAGGCCTACTAAATAAATGAAGCTCCATCATGGATTGCCACAGGGTCAGATTACACATACAATCATTTATGTTACCTGCAGCTCTCACCAGTACATTTGCAACTTCATTTGTTGTCTGCAAGTAAGAAATGTATTATATAATATTTTTCTGTTCTCTGGATTTGTGTCCACCTGCACTGTGTAAAGCACATTCCCATTGAATATTGCTAATGTTATTATTCCCATTTTCTTTTTATTTGTTTCTTTTCCAGACATGTAGATGTTAAAACGCTTTTGCAGCGTCTACAAAACAGGGTCAAAGTGGAGTTACTGAGAGGCAATCAGATAAATGCTTTCCGGGGGGAAGAATTCGAGTGTGCCTATCGAGCCTTTTCCAGGACCAGTTTTGACCCGGAAAATGAAATAGATATCATTTTTGTTGACGTGGAGGGAATTGGCGAAGGTGCCGTAGATGAGGGGGGTCCCACAAGGGAATTTTGTACTCTCCTCATGAGACAACTACAAAATAACCGCATCTTCGAAGGTCCTGAGGAGAGAAGGACATTGGCCCTGGACAGTGTTGGTAAGTTAAGAAGTAATGAAAAAGCATTGTAATTTGTAGATTTGAACATGCATAATATATGACCAGCAAACATATATTATGGGAAATGTATTATTAAATAAACTTTTACCTTTTTAAATGTATACTGTGCCAAGAAATAGTAAGTTAACCCATAGTATTATCCTGCATTTTTGTATTATTAACACTGCATACTGTAATTGTGTCTCTTATTTTAGTGATGTTAGTTTTCATAGGTTTTTTAAATATAAGATCAGGACACATTGTATGGATGAAAACATTGTATGGTCACTGTATAATCTTGTAATACTTTTTTTTATCTTCAGCATTACAGAAAGGGCTATACAGGATGATCGCCAAAATGCTGGTCATCTGTTTGGTGCAGGGGTCGGTGTCTACATTTTCTATCCGAGCGGCTATACAGGCAGATATGTGGTCTACAACCTCTCCCTGCCTGTATAGAGGACATATACGACCCCACCCTGAAGGCCAAGCTCAAAAAGGCAAGTACATTCTTTATTTTCATTCAAATTTTCTAATTTAGCAGTCTGTTTTGTGCAAAACTTCGGTCTGGTGTGTCCTTAGACTCAGTACTCTTGAATTTGTCATAGCATACTTACTATGAAGTGTATTGTGTATTCCAATGGGAGATTTATGTTATTAAGGAATATTATAAACCCTTATTATAAAGTGAAACACTTCGTTATCCATTGTTAGAATATATTTAGCTTAACTTATAGGGGTGGACAAGTCAGAATGATCATTATTGTAGCATAATGTTATCCATGAATTTTGTATTCAAATGTTCAAATTTCTAACATTAGATTGCCGATGCAACAACCCTTGAAGGGGCCAGAGAGGCAGTGGAGGAGGCCACAGAGGAGCTCTCACTCTTGGGCTCCTTGCAATTTGTGGGAAACTTGACCCAGAGGGATGAGCTACTGGCGGCCGCTCTTCACCACTATGTGGATGGACACAAGGTGGAAGCCCTCCAACAGTAAGTACTGGTTGACTGACACCATGAGCTAGATGGAAATCAAATGAATATTTACTACTATGGGGTTAAGGATTTTTTAAAGATTCCTTATCTGCAAAAAAATATATGTAATGTACACATGCTGTTAAATGGAAACAGGTTGTAACAGGACATTTTTCACACATTTAGTTATGTTCTCTCTCTTCTGGTACTTCTTACATTTACAGGTTTTGTGAAGGTCTTAAAATTGTTGGAGCATTGGACGCTTTGAAGGCCCACCCAACAGTCCTGAAGAGTGTGTTTCTTCAGGACCAGAAGCCACTCCTGGCGTCCGAAATTATAGACCAGTTTAAGACTGGGAGGGTTTCGGAGCCTGGCTCCAACCGCAGGCGGATGGAGACCAGGACCATTGGCTTTTGGCGGGACTGGCTGCTGCAGGTGGAGGGTAAGAAATTGCCAAATTAACACAAATTGCATTCTTTATGCAAAGACTCAATAGGCAAAAAGAGATAAAGGACACCTATAGTTATATAGTCCTAGGTTGTAATGTTGGTTAACAATAGAAGTGCCGGAATTCCACAAACTAGGATTGCCGTAAACGGTCATTTGCACACCTAGATTCCAAACTCTATATCTCTACGTTCGCCAGCGCGTCCTTCAATTTTGATTGTGTTGACAGAGAATACAGGCAACGTCACAGTGACGTATCAGAGGTGCGCTCAATTTACGAGCTTGTGTGGTGGGCGGCAACGGGGGAAATGATAACTTTTACTTTGCGCATGGATAACATACCTCTGCCTCTGTTAGCTCAGACACTAGTTTAGAACGTTTTACAGCTAAACTTTGGGATCGGAACAATAATGGGATCAGAAGAGAGTTTAGGTGATATACACTAGAAAGACATAATAAGTATGAGCATATTTCCATAATATGTTACACAATACCACCTTCATTTAATGCAGCCCCTCTGAATAAAATGATTTAATATTAGCATAATGTACAATCTATTTGCAAACCTTTATTTACTCCTGACAGAAGCTCAGTTAAAGGTATACTCCCTCTTGTGGTCAAAGGGTGACACAAATCTTGTCTTCAGATGTTCTACAACATTCACAGTATGTGCATTCACAGATGTCTATGCTACTGCAGTGTGTAGGGTTTATATTAACAGTGACAGATGATATGTACTAAATAATAACGTATTGTGGGTGCAGTTGATGTTTTGGTGTTACATGGTTATTGACAGTGTATGACTGATTTAGGTGTTCATCACAGTGACGGCCTGAGGGAAGAAACGGTTCTTGTCTGTGGTTGTTTTGGCGTGTAGTACAAGACTTTTAACATTATTATTTGTTATACCAAAACTATATTGAAATAGAAGCTAGCTTGCTATAACCACAACAGCCATGTAAATATAACATGGGTTAGTTTAGCTTCATGGCCGCCTCAGGGCTCAGCCCCTCGGCATGTATTTCCGACAGGTGAGCCGGCAGTGATAAAATGCCGGTCAAATTCCAAGAAAGCATCACACCAAGCTGTCCCTCGTTGATGATGTTAATAATAAGAATAACAATTATAGGACCAGCAGAACTTGTGGATAGACCACACTATAGAGCAGGGCACCTTGAAAATCTGGATCCGTAGTCTCCGATTAAATTGACCACATCTTTTTCCTCGGTATGGACTCTGAACCATCTCCAAGGACACAAATCTTGTTTCTTTTCATCTGTTCATTCATTTCAGAAATCCTAAAGGCTCCTTATTATCTCCAAAAGTATTATTACATTGGTAAACAAATAGGCATATACAAAAGCGAGCGCAGTTGCTTTGATAGAGACAAAGATAGTTGCTCAGCAACCAGGACGCAGCCTCAACCACAGGAAAGATACACAATAAAATGGAGCAAATCTCTGTGTCATGGACGTTCTAGCATTCTGATATTTCATTATTATTTCATAATTATTATTTCAAGGTGATTTGAAATCCAGTTTCCAGGCCACTTACTTACTTTTTTTTTTTTAAATGTACTGTACATATGGTAAAGTAATGAAATACATACAATATTGCAAGACATGACCAGCTTTAGGTATCTTATTGGACCAATACCAAAACACACTTCAGTTGTCTTGTCCAGTGTATTGCAAAAATGTTTGGCCCAAAGACACCCTTTCTGTTATTTCCCTGAAGTATTCCAATTTGTTGTAGGGATTAGAGCACTTTCTTGCTGCTGGATGAAAATGTAATCCGTTTTGGGGGGGTCAATGAAAAATACCACTTTTACAAAATCACATTTCATGATTTCCAGTTTCCCTAGACATAAGCGTACCCCCATTTCACAAACACTGGTATACTGTCTAGTGAAATCTGCAATATTATCATACTCATCTCTCAAACACAAAAAATACCCTTAATGCTCTTAACATTATGTAGACCTAAAAATGATCTCAAACTTTCTCCACAGATGGAGAAAGCATACTGAATCTGGGAGATGTGTTGGCCTTTGCCACCGGCCTACGGAAAATCCCAGCTGTAGGGTTTCCAACCCAGCCCAAAATAAATTTCCTCCACCCGGAGGACGGGCCAGCAGGTTTCCCCACGGCCAACACCTGTGGACTGATCCTGAGGCTGCCAGTTTTCAGACAATACCATCTTTTTAAAGATGGTATGGAAAATGGCATAAGCTGGGGTGGGCAATTTAGTGTAGCTTAGCTACTAAATGTTATAAGTGTTATGCTTTTTTAGTTTTCTGTTTCCTGTTTGAATTGAAAGTATTCTCCTTCTGTGTTCTCTGTGTTCACTTCCTGCTCTGTGTGTTTTCCCTCCAGTTTTAATTGTCTCCCCGCCCTGATTAGTTAAACCTGTTCCTAGCTCCACTGGCACTTCATCCCCTCGTCACCCTGTTTATATATAAGTCCTGGTTTTCTGTCCTGTTCTTGTCGGTTCCTTGTTTGTTTGTCTATGTCATGAAGTTCTGTGTTGATTGTTGTTACTTGAGTTCCTGTTCTGCCTGTGAAATATACATTTTTGTTAAGTTTTCTGCCGTCTCCAGTCTCTGCATTTGGGTCCAACCACTCCTTGCTTCACATGACAATGATTGATTTGTACTATATATGAAATTGCTATTTTTGCCATTATTTTATTGTTATTAATGCTTTTGCAGGGAATTATTATTATTACTTTAAATCTCATAGATATTAACACTATTATACATATGGCTGAAATAATCATAATCATTAATTGTTTTGTGATATTATGTCCCTCTTATTTTCATATATATATATATATATATATTTATATATGTGTCCCCTCTTCCTTCACAAGCACTATATATCAATATATAATACTATTCTGAAGCATGCAATGAAATAGAAGCAGACAATGCTGCAGTGTTTGCGATGACCCTTTGTATACATTTCTGAATAAGTCTCAGAACCACTTTGTGGTACTATTAATTTGATATGGTTGGATATAGTTTTCAGCTGGAGCAACACTTATACATCTAAGGCTGATACATTCCCATTTCTTTGCTGTGAAACATGAACGCAGAAGACAGGCTACCACCTTAAATAACTGGAGAACAGACAGCTGTTGCAGCCAACCAGTGGGGACAATTAAGGTGAAGCAGACCTTTCAATACGTTGCATTGCATTACATTACATGTCATTTGTTAGACACTTTTATCCAAAGCGACTTACAATGGACAATCCCCACAGGAGCAATTTGGGGTGAAGTGTCTCAGGGACACAACGACATACTGACTGCAGTGGGATTCGAATTTGCTATCAGCTGATTAGAAGTCCAGCACACTAACCACTGAGCCACATCCTCCCATGAAATACAAAGATTATAAGTGATTGAAAACAGATAATAAAAAAAGCTGGAGAGAAAAAAATTCCACTCGAAGCTGGCCATCTCGGATGTCTGACACACATTTAGAACATTACTCTTCAAGCAGATAGTGGATAGATTTAGTTTGAAAGATATAAGTCTGGAGTCCACCCACGCAGTGCAGCGTCGAAGTGCGCATGTTTCAGGTATTTAATCCTATATTTTAGAATATAAGGGGTAGAAATATGATTCAGATAACCGCATAAATATGTGGTTACATTTAGGTATAGGCTACTAGTCTAGCAGGAAGGGCCCTCAGATTTTGAGATACCCCTACCCGAGGTAGAACAAATGACAACAATGATTTTTCTTATCTTTAGGGTCTCCCATTAATGAAATTGATTGTTGTCAAATTTTATTTTGGGGGAAAAAATGTTTTTTTGGTTGTTCTTTAGAACTACCCCAATCCCTGAAAAAGAGCCAAATTAGACCAGGCCGAATATGGGAAAGGTGACAAAAAAGCCCATAACTTGAGAATGACCACTCTTTTCCTCTTCAGATTTGCTGAGGGTGGCTTTCCTACATCACCAAATAGTCAGACAATTATTTAACTAAAAAAATACTGAACTATAGTCCTGTAAACTTAGCTTTAGTTTAGACGGAAATTGTACTTTTGGTGATAGGAACATAGGACTCAATCACTTTTCTCTCATTAATCAGAAAAACAGAAATCCCTAAAAAATATACCATTACTGAATTGTCTAGGGTGCTATTGAACACTAACCAGTATGGAAATATCTGGTACAGTTCTATTGCAAATGAGATTTCTTTAGACATAGGCCTACCTCTTCTCTGATACAGTCAAATTCCGAATGGGGGATAAGTGGCATAATAGCCTATAAGTTACGAATGCTCACTCTGATGGTCATTATATTTGGAGAGGGAAATACCAGATGGCTGAACTACATCACCAAATAGTCAGAATAAGAGTAACCCAATACAATAAAGTGTATTAGTTCTAAATTGCAAGCCTCTAAAACATAGGTGTAAATACACGTTTTATTGAAACTGGAACCTTAATTCAAAGTACAGTATACAAATCATCAAATAATTCTGTGAGAGGTCAAGTATATAGATACTCCGTACAGGGAAAGCCAACAGAGAGGCACTGGCACTTTGCACTCTCTCCACACTTTGAATCTTTGCAATACAAGTGAGTAATGTCTCTCACTTCTCTAGGTGCTGGGGGTTTTGTAAATAGCACTGGTTGAATGGCCCCATCTCTGACAATCCACCCCTTGCCAACAGGACTCCATAACAAGGGTTTGGGTTCGGGCTGTGACACCACTGAGAGAATTTGCGCTTCTGCTATATGGAAAAAAGGAAATTGGACTGATGTGCACAAACTTGGATGAAATGAGGTTCATAATTGAATTCAACAACAGATGCAGCCTCGGAAAATCTGCCGCCAACAGAGGATGCATTTCAACAACATGTACAAAGAGCGATGTTTCAGACAGCGATATTCGGGCTGTGACACCACTGTCTGAAACATTGCTTTTTTCCATATAGCATAAGCGCAAATTCTCTTGCGACTGGCAAAGACTCTTCCAAGCTGGCAGAGAGTCCAAAATGGGCCAGATCTTTGAGCTCGCTGAGATGGGTCTTGAGTTTGGTGAATGCTGTTGTCTTTCCTATTCTGTACAAACTAATTGTTGTGCCACAGCCAGTGAGTGCATGACATGCTGGTAGACAGTTAGACATGTAGTTGCCGCCCAGCTTCAGGACCATCTCCAACTAAACGGCCTCGGGTATGTTTTGGCCAGAAAAGGTGATGTGGGTTATGGGGGATGACTGGACCTGGTTTGGTGTGCCAACTAAAATAGCCTCTGTTTTGGAGCTATTTAGCTGCAGGAAGTTTTGTTGCATCCAAGCCTTTATCTCCTCAATGCAGGTGTTAAAGGATGTTGATGGGAACGGTGAGATGATGGTGACAGTGGGGATTCAGGTGGGATAGGGTCTGTCTTTATATATAGCTGCGTGTCATCAGCGTAGCAATGGAATGATATTCCATGCTGGCTGATGACACGGCCAAGGGGCAGAGTGTACAGGGTGAACAGAGTGGGCCCGAGGACCGACCCTTGAGGGACACCACAGGTGACAGGGTGTGTCTGGGACAGTCAGAGTCAGAGAGTCCGATGGTGTATTGGAGGCGCTGAAGGAGGATGTTATGGCCGACAGTGTCAAATGCTGCAGTCAAATACAGGAGGATGAGGAGAGATGGGGAACCAGTGTAGGCCGCCATCAGCAGGTCGTTTGTGACCCTGACCAGAGCTGTTTCAGTGCTGTGGGCGGAATGGAAACCCGACTGGAATTTCTCAAAGAGGCCGTTTAGTTGGAGATGGTCCTGAAGCTGGGCGGCAACTACATGTCTAACTTTCTACCAGCATGTCATGCACTCACTGGCTGTGGCACAACAATTAGTTTGTACAGAATAGGAAAGACAACAGCATTCACCAAACTCAAGACCCATCTCAGCGAGCTCAAAGATCTGGCCCATTTTGGACTCTCTGCCAGCTTGGAAGAGTCTTTGCCAGTCGCAAGAGAATTTGCGCTTCTGCTATATGGAAAAAAGGAAAATTGGACTGATGTGCACAAACTTGGATGAACTGAGGTTCATAATTGCATCAACAACAGATGCAGCCTCGGAAAATCTGCCGCCAACAGAGGATGCATTTCAACAACATGTACAGAGAGCAATGTTTCAGACAGCGATATGGTGTCACAGCCCGAATCCAAACCCTTGTTATGGAGTCCTGTTGGCAAGGGGTTGATTGTCAGAGATGGGGCCATTCAACCAGTGCTATTTACAAAAACCCCAGCACCTAGAGAAGTGAGAGACATTACTCACTTGTATTGCAAAGATGCAAAGTGTGGAGAGAGTGGAAAGTGCCAGTGCCTCTCTGTTGGCCTTCCCTGTACTTCCCCTGCACCTGCTGTGCAGAATGTCAAAATGTGTCCCCTAATGTTTCTGAGGAACCTGACATTTAACATTATATTCTAGTATCTATATACTTGACCTCTCACAGAATTATTTGATGAATTGTATACTGTACTTTGAATTAAGGTTCCAGTTTCAATAAAACCTGTACGATTTACACCAATGTTTTAGAGGCTTGCAATTTAGAACTAATACACTTTATTGTATTGGGTTACTCTTATTCTGACTATTTGGTGATGTAGTTCAGCTACCTGGTATTTCCCTCTCCAAATATAATGACCATCAGAGTGAGCATTCGTAACTTATAGGCTATTATGCCACTTATCCCCCATTCGGAATGTGACTGTATCAGAGAAGAGGTAGGCCTATGTCTAAAGAAATCTCATTTGCAATAGAACTGTACCAGATATTTCCATACAACTACTGGTTAGTGTTCAATAGCACCCTAGACAATTCAGTAATGGTATATTTTTTAGGGATTACTGTTTTTCTGATAAATGAGAGAAAAGTGATTGAGTCCTATGTTCCTATCACCAAAAAGTACAATTTCCGTCTAAACTAAAGCTAAGTTTACAGGACTATAATTCAGTATTTTATTAGTTAAATAATTGTCTGACTATTTGGTGATGAAGGACAGCCACCTGGTTCATACCTCAGCAAATCTGAAGAGGAAAAGAGTGATCATTCTCAAGTTATGGGCTTTTTTGTCACCTTTCCCATATTCGGCCTGGTCTAATTTGGCTCTTTTCAGGGATTGGGGTAGTTCTAAAGAACAACCAAAAAAACATTTTTTTTCCCCCAAAATAAAATTTGACAACAATCAATTTCATTAATGGGAGACCCTAAAGATAAGAAAAATCATTGTTGTCATTTGTTCTACCTCGGGTAGGGGTATCTCGAAAACTAAAGCCTTTTTTGAGGAGTTGCTGCTAGACTATACATGCACTAGGGTCTGAGACGTACTTCCGCCTTAGCCGTAATACGGCTCGGCTGCTTCCGGTCTGCGTAGCTGAGCGTGAGATCTTCCACAAAGGTTTTACTGTTTAAATCTATGGTTTAAATATGAGTCGACGGAAGATTTTCAAAACGGAACATTTGCAAAGACACGTGAATAACTACTGCTGTGTCCCACTTTGTAAAGCGTCAGCTAAATTCAACGGCGTCCTAAGTTTCCATGGCTTTCCGACCAAACTCTAGCTGCGAAGACAGTGGCTGGTTAAAATACGACGCGATAACTTTACAATCTCCTCTCACTCCAAGGTCTGCAGTCGTCACTTCGCTACGGATCAACTAATAGAGCCAAAAACCCTTGATGGCCGTAGGAGGCTTGTGAAAGGTGCTGTACCAACTCTGTTTGAGTGGAATCACTTTACTGCTCAAACCCAACGGGTTTGTGTCCACTGTGCCCAGTCCACTGTGAGCCGCATCATTGCAACATGGACAAGTTTTCTTACAACTTTATTGGGGTCACAGTGCATCTGGCTTACACCTGCAGAAGTTCAAGCCCACCTCCCAGAGGCATTCAAAGATTTCCCAGACACACAGGTGATCCTGGATTGGACACCATCCTCACTCCTCCTCCAAAGTGAAATGTATTCTACATAGAAATCTCACTGCACCATGAAAGCCCTGGTTGGCATAGCCCCACATGGCGCAGTGACATTTGTTTCCAGTCTATGGTGGTTCTGTCAGCGACAAGGAGATTTTCAAACAATCTGGAATAGCTGCGTTGTTGACTGAAAACATAGCAGTGATGGTAGATAAGGGCTTCCTGATCAGCGATTGCTGCAAATGCAAGGTGTACTGCCCACCTTTTCTGTCAAAGCAGAAGCAAATGCCAGCCTATGAGGTGAGGGAGACACAGGCCATTGCCAGACTGAGGGTTCATGTAGAGCGTGTCATTAGGAGGAAAAAAGAGAACAAACTTTTTGATGGTGAATCCCACATAGGTATTGTTTGTATTCTTCTCGATAGTCATGAACTTTCTCTTGTGACAAAATAGACTCTCCGTTAGTAAACGTTTACTCTGTGTAAAAGTGATTTCTGTGTGTAAAAGTGAGGTAACATGTGTAGATGAATAACATCAACTTGTATTCGTCCCACACATACACACCTATAGATGTAGTTATATTTGTGTCTGTGACTTTATACTGAATGGGAAATAACTGGAAAATACCTGTGTAAGAGAGAGAGACTCCTGTCCCACCTCTCCATTTTATTTTTAGTTGTGCATTGTTATTTGTGCTTGAGAAACATTCCACTTGAACTTTATTTGAATGAACTTAGTAGTAATTATTGTCCTATATTTCTTTCAGATTTCACAGCTGCCTGGGCCTAGCAGAAAGAACCTCCATCTGTGCCTGCACCAAGGTCAAGATCTACCGTTGCTCAAGGGCCTTCACCAGAGCCATCACCACCGAGGACCAAAGGACCAGCATCACTACAGCGGCCTCCATCTGTGCCTGCCACAAGATTAAGATACACATCGGTACAAAGGCCTCCACCACAGCCATCGCGATCAACCCAGCCAGCAAAGAAGTCTCGCCTAGCAGACGTACCTCCCATCCAGCCACCAGCATCAACCCGGGACAATCACACCTACCTCCCTCCCACACAGCCACCAGCAGCCCATGCACCATCACCCCAACCTACACAGCAGCCAGACCCACTGTCTTGGAAGACGGACAAAGACCATGACCAGGGTGTCCGCGGGGTCTTAAAAAGTATTAAAAGTTGATAAATCAATTTAGCAAAAATTAAGGCTATTAAATGGCATTTTCCAAGGTATTACATTTTGTAGCTTGTTTTCAATAAGTATATACATTGTCCAAAGAGGTTGTATTCTACAGTGTGCCTGTAATCATTGCATAGGTGTGTAGTGTGATTCTTTGTAGTTTATTTATGGCATCCCGTTGGATTTGACGTCATCTGAACAGGACATCGCACGCTCACTGCTTGATAGCGTGCGAAGGTCCGTTTACGCCGGTTGCTAAACAACATCGTTATGGGGAAATGCAAGTTTGCGTTTAAATGGTTGGAAGATAAGGAGGAAGGACAATCAATACTGTGTATAGTAAATGTGAGGTAAAGTGTGTCGCCAATGTAACCGGTTAAAACTCCAAGTGGCGATGAGGTCTTAAAATGTATGGAAAGGGTCTTAAAAAAGGTTTAACATCTGACTTCAGGATGCCTGCATATACCCTGATGACACTGCTCCCCCTGTCTTTACATTTATTATGAATAGTTGGTTGAGAAAGTTCTGATATTGTAAATATTGAGATTTTACAGTTTCTGGTGTTAACATAAATAGCTGTTTTGTATATTGAAAACGGCATTGTTTCACTGAAATAGCCTCAAAATCACAAACTGCCATTAAGAGTCACATTCTTAACGAAATATATGAAAACAAAGTACTTCATTATTGAGTGGTCAGTTTTTAAACACAAAAGTGTATCTGTCAGTAACTTTTTGAGAGAATTAAGCATAAGTCTGTCAAATGTTGAAAACGGCATTGTTTCACTGAAATAGCTTCAAAATCACAAACTGCCATTAAGAGTCACATTCTTAACGAAATATACAAAAACAAAGTACTTCATTATTGAGTGGTCAGCTTTTAAACACAAAAGTGTATCTGTCAGTAACTTTTTGAGAGAATTAAGCATAAGTCTGTCAAATGTTGAAAACGGCATTGTTTCACTGAAATAGCCTCAAAATCACAAACTGCCATTAAGAGTCACATTCTTAACGAAATATACAAAAACAAAGTACTTTATTATTGAGTGGTCAGCTTTTAAACACAAAAGTGTATCTGTCAGTAACTTTTTGAGAGAATTAAGCATAAATCTGTCAAATGTTGAAAACGGCATTGTTTCACTGAAAAAGTCTCAAATCACAAACTGCAATTAAGAGTCACATTCTTAACGAAATATACAAAAACAAAGTACTTCATTATCTAGTTTTCATCTTTTAAACACAAAAGTGTATCTGTCAGTAACTTTTTGAGAGAATTACGCATAAATCTGTCAAATGTTGAAAACGGCATTGTTTCACTGAAATAGCCTCAAAATCACAAACTGCCATTAAGAGTCACATTCTTAACGAAATATACAAAAACAAAGTACTTATTGAGTGGTCAGCTTTTAAACGCAAAAATGTATCTGTCAGTAACTTTTTGAGAGAATTAAGCATAAATCTGTCAAATGTTGAAAACGGCCTTGTTTCACTGAAATAGCCTCAAAATCACAAACTGCCATTAAGAGTCACATTCTTAACGAAATATACAATAACAAAGGACTTTATTATTGAGTGGTCAGCTTTTAAACACAAAAGTGTATCTGTCTGTAACCTTTTGAGAGAATTAAGCATAAATCTGTCAAATGTTGAAAACGGCATTGTTTCACTGAAATAGCCTCAAAATCACAAACTGCCATTAAGAGTCACATTCTTTACGAAATATACAAAAACAAAGTACTTTATTATTGAGTGGTCAGCTTTTAAACACAAAAGTGTATCTGTCAGTAACTTTTTGAGAGAATTAAGCATAAATCTTTCAAATGTTGAAAACGGCATTGTTTCACTGAAATAGCCTCAAAATCACAAACTGCAATTAAGAGTCACATTCTTAACGAAATATACAAAAACAAAGTACTTCATTATCTAGTTTTCATCTTTTAAACACAAAGTGTATTCAGTAACTTTTTGAGAGAATTACGCATAAATCTATCAAATGTTGAAAACGGCATTGTTTCACTGAAATAGCCTCAAAATCACAAACTGCCATTAACAGTCACATTCTTTACGAAATATACCAAAACAAAGTACTTTATTATTGAGTGGTCAGCTTTTAAACACAAAAGTGTCTGTCAGTAACTTTTTGAGAGAATTAAGCATAAATCTTTCAAATGTTGAAAACGGCATTGTTTCACTGAAATAGCCTCAAAATCACAAACTGCAATTAAGAGTCACATTCTTAACGAAATATACAAAAACAAAGTACTTCATTATTGAGTGGTCAGCTTTTTAAACACAAAAGTGTATCTGTCGTAACTTTTTGAGAGAATTAAGCATAAATCGTCAAATGTTGAAAACGGCATTATTTCACTGAAATAGCCTCAAAATCACAAACTGCCATTAAGAGTCACATTCTTAACAAAATATACAAAAACAATATACTTTAATATTGAGTGGTCAGCTTTTAAAAACAAAAGTGTATCTGTCAGTAACTTTTTGAGAGAATTAAGCATAAATCTGTCAAATGTTGAAAACGGTGGTTTCACTGAAATAGCCTCAAAATCCAAACTGCCATTAAACACATTCTTAACGAAATATACAAAAACAAAGTACTTTCTTATTGAGTGGTCAGCTTTTAAACACAAAAGTGTATCTGTCAGTAACTTTTTGAGAGAATTAAGCACAAATCTGTCAAATGTTGAAAACGGCCTTGTTTCACTGAAATAGCCTCAAAATCACAAACTGCCATTAAGAGTCACATTCTTACGAAATATACAAAACACAAAGTACTTATTATTGGTGGTCAGCTTTTAAACACAAAAGTGTATCTGTCAGTAACTTTTTGAGAGAATTAAGCATAAATCTGTCAAATGTTGAAAACGCATTGTTCACTGAAATAGCCTCAAAATCACAAACTGCCATTAAGAGTCACATTCTTAACGAAATACACAAAAACAAAGTACTTTATTATTGAGTGGTCAGCTTTTAAACACAAAAGTGTATCTGTCAGTAACTTTTTGAAAGAATTAAGCATAAATCTGTCAAATGTTGAAAACGGCATTGTTTCACTGAAATAGCCTCAAAATCACAAACTGCCATTAAGAGTCACATTCTTAACGAAATATACAAAAACAAAGTACTTTATTATTGAGTGGTCAGCTTTTAAACACAAAAGTGTATCTGTCAGTAACTTTTTGAGAGAATTAGCATAATCTGTCAAATGTTGAAAACGGCATTGTTTCACTGAAATAGCCTCAAAATCACAAACTGCCATTAAGAGTCACATTCTTAACGAAATATACAAAAACAAAGTACTTTATTATTGAGTGGTCAGCTTTTAAAACACAAAAGTGTATCTGCCAGTAACTTTTTGAGAGAATTAAGCATAAATCTGTCAAATGTTGAAAACGGCATTGTTTCACTGAAATAGCCTCAAAATCACAAACTGCAATTAAGAGTCACATTCTTAACGAAATATACAAAACAAAGTACTTTATTATTGAGTGGTCAGCTGTTAAACACAAAAGTGTATCTGTCAGTAACTTTTTGAGAGAATTAAGCATAAATCTGTCAAATGTTGAAAACGGCATTGTTTCACTGAAATAGCCTCAAATCACAAACTGCAATTAAGAGTCACATTCTTAACGAAATATACAAAAACAAAGTACTTCATTATTGAGTGGTCATCTTTTAAACACAAAAGTGTATCTGTCAGTAACTTTTTGAGAGAATTAAGCATAAATCTGTCAAATGTTGAAAACGGCATTGTTTCACTGAAAAGTCTCAAATCACAAACTGCAATTAAGGTCACATTCTTAACGAAATATACAAAAACAAAGTACTTCATTATCTAGTTTTCATCTTTTAAACACAAAGTGTATCTGTCAGTAACTTTTTGAGAGAATTACGCATAAATCTGTCAAATGTGTGAAAACGGCATTGTTTCACTGAAATAGCCTCAAAATCACAAACTGCCATTAAGAGTCACATTCTTACGAAATATACAAAAACAAAGTACTTTATTATTGAGTGGTCAGCTTTTAAACACAAAAGTGTATCTGTCAGTAACTTTTTGAGAGAATTAAGCATAAATCTGTCAAATGTTGAAAACGGCATTATTTCACTGAAATAGCCTCAAAATCACAAACTGCCATTAAGAGTCACATTCTTAACAAAATATACAAAAACAATATACTTTAATATTGAGTGGTCAGCTTTTAAACACAAAAGTGTATCGTCAGTAACTTTTTGAGAAGAATTAAGCATAAATCTGTCAAATGTTGAAAACGGCTTGTTTCACTGAAATAGCCTCAAAATCACAAACTGCCATTAAGAGTCACTTCTTAACGAAATATACAAAAACAAAGTACTTCATTATTAGTTTTCATCTTTAAACACAAAGTGTATCTGTCAGTAACCTTTTGAGAGAATTAAGCATAAATCTGTCAAATGTTGAAAACGGCATTGTTTCACTGAAATAGCCTCAAATCACAAACTGCATTAAGAGTCACATTCTTAACGAAATATACAAAACAAAGTACTTCATTATTGAGTGGTCAGCTTTTAAACACACAAAGTGTATCTGTCAGTAACTTTTTGAGAGAATTAAGCATAAATTGTCAAATGTTGAAAACGGCATTGTTTCACTGAAAAGCCTCAAAATCACAAACTGCAATTAAGAGTCACATTCTTAACGAAATATACAAAAACAAAGTACTTATTATTGAGTGGTCAGCTTTTAAACACAAAAGTGTATCTGTCAGTAACTTTTTGAGAGAATTAAGCATAAATCTGTCAAATGTTGAAAACGGCATTGTTTCACTGAAAAAGTCTCAAAATCACAAACTGCAATTAAGAGTCACATTCTTAACGAAATATACAAAAACAAAGTACTTCATTATCTAGTTTTCATCTTTTAAACACAAAAGTGTATCTGTCAGTAACTTTTTGAGAGAATTACGCCATAAATCTGTCAAATGTTGAAAACGGCATTGTTTCACTGAAATAGCCTCAAAATCACAAACTGCATTAAGAGTCACATTCTTAACGAAATATACAAAAACAAGTACTTATTATTGAGTGGTCAGCTTTTAAACACAAAAGTGTATCTGTCAGTAACTTTTTGAGAGAATTAAGCATAAATCTGTCAAATGTTGAAAACGGCATTGTTTCACTGAAATAGCCTCAAAATCACAAACTGCAATTAAGAGTCACATTCTTAACGAAATATACAAAAACAAAGTACTTCATTATTGAGTGGTCAGCTTTTAAACACAAAAGTGTATCTGTCAGTAACTTTTTGAGAGAATAAGCATAAATCTGTCAAATGTTGAAAACGGCATTGTTTCACTGAAAAAGTCTCAAAATCACAAACTGCATTAAGAGTCACATTCTTAACGAAATATACAAAAACAAAGTACTTCATTATTAGTTTCTTTTTAAACACAAAAGTGTATCTGTCAGTAACTTTTTGAGAGAATTAAGCATAAATCTGTCAAATGTTGAAAACGGCATTGTTTCACTGAAATAGCTCAAAATCACAAACTGCAATTAAGAGTCACATTCTTAACGAAATATACAAAAAACAATGTACTTTATTATTGAGTGGTCAGCTTTTAAACACAAAAGTGTATCTGTCAGTAACTTTTTGAGAGAATTAAGCATAATCTGTCAAATGTTGAAAACGGCATTGTTTCACTGAAATAGCCTCAAATCACAAACTGACATTAAGAGTCACATTCTTAACGAAATATACAAAACCAAAGTACTTTTATTGAAGTGGTCAGCTTTTAAACACAAAAGTGTATCTGTCAGTAACTTTTGAGAGAATTAAGCATAAATCTTCAAATGTTGAAAACGGCATTGTTTCACTGAAATAGCCTCAAATCACAAACTGCAATTAAGAGTCACATTCTTAACGAAATATACAAAAACAAAGTACTTCATTATCTAGTTTTCATCTTTTAAACACAAAAGTGTATCTGTCAGTAACTTTTTGAGAGAATTAAGCATAAATCTGTCAAATGTTGAAAACGGCAGTGTTTCACTGAAATAGCCTCAAAATCACAAACTGCAATTAAGAGTCACATTCTTAACGAAATATACAAAAACAAAGTACTTTATTATTGAGTGGTCAGCTTTTAAACACAAAAGTGTATCTGTCAGTAACTTTTTGAGAGAATTAAGAAAATCTGTCAAATGTTGAAAACGGCATTGTTTCACTGAAATAGCCTCAAAATCACAAACTGCAAATTAAGAGTCACATTCTTAACGAAATATAAAAAACAAAGTACTTCATTATTAGTTTCATCTTTTAAACACAAAAGTGTATCTGTCAGTAACTTTTTGAGAGATAAGCATAAATCTGTCAAATGTTGAAAACGGCCTTGTTTCACTGAAATAGCCTCAAAATCACAAACTGCCATTATAAGTCACATTCTTAACGAAATATACAAAAACAAAGTACTTTATTATTGAGTGGTCAGCTTTTAAACACAAAAGTGTATCTGTCAGTAACTTTTTGAGAGAATTAAGCATAAATCTGTCAAATGTTGAAAACGGCATTGTTTCACTGAAATAGCCTCAAAATCACAACTGCATTAAGAGTCACATTCTTAACGAAATATACAAAAACAAAGTACTTTATTATTGGTGGTCAGCTTTTAAACACAAAAGTGTATCTGTCAGTAAACTTTTTGAGAGAATTAAGCAAATCTGTCAAATGTTGAAAACGGCCTTGTTTCACTGAAATAGCCTCAAAATCACAACTGCATTAAGAGTCACATTCTTAACGAAATATACAAAAACAAAGTACTTTATTATTGAGTGGTCAGCTTTTTAAACACAAAAGTGTATCTGTCAGTAACTTTTTGAGAGAATTAAGCATAAATCTGTCAAATGTTGAAAACGGCATGGTTTCACTGAAAAAGCCTCAAAATCACAAAACTGCATTAAGAGTCACATTCTTAACGAAATATACAAAAACAAAGTACTTTATTATTGAGTGGTCAGCTTTTAAACACAAAAGTGTCAGTAACTTTTTGAGAGAATTAAGCATAAATCTGTCAAATGTTGAAAACGGCATTGTTTCACTGAAATAGCCTCAAAATCACAAACTGCCATTAAGAGTCACATTCTTAACGAAATATACAAAAACAAAGTACTTTATTATTGAGTGGTCAGCTTTTAAACACAAAAGTGTATCTGTCAGTAACTTTTTGAGAGAATTAAGCATAAATCTGTCAAATGTTGAAAAGGCATGTTTCACTGAAATAGCCTCAAAATCACAAACTGCAATTAAGAGTCACATTCTTAACGAAAATACAAAAACAAAGTACTTTATTATTGAGTGGTCAGCTTTTAAACACAAAAGTGTATCTGTCAGTAACTTTTTTGAGAGAATTAAGCATAAATCTGTCAAATGTTGAAAACGGCATTGTTTCACTGAAATAGCCTCAAAATCACAAACTGCATTAAGAGTCACATTCTTAACGAAATATACAAAAACAAAGTACTTATTGAGTGGTCAGCTTTTAAACACAAAAGTGTATCTGTCAGTAACTTTTGAGAGATTAAGCATAAATCTGTCAAATGTTGAAAACGGCATTGTTTCACTGAAAAGCTCAAAATCACAAACTGCATTAAGAGTCACATTCTTAACGAAATATACAAAAAACAAAGTACTTCATTATTAGTTCAGCTTTTTAAACACAAAAGTGTATCTGTCAGTAACTTTTTGAGAGAATTAAGCATAAATCTGTCAAATGTTGAAAACGGCATTGTTTCACTGAATAGCCTCAAAATCACAAACTGCCATTAAGAGTCACATTCTTAACGAAATATACAAAAACAAAGTACTTCATTATTAGTGGTCAGCTTTTAAACACAAAAGTGTATCTGTCAGTAACTTTTTGAGAGAATTAAGCATAAATCTGTCAAATGTTGAAAACGGCATGTTTCACTGAAATAGCCTCAAAATCACAAACTGCAATTAAGAGTCACTTCTTAACAAAATATACAAAACAAAGTACTTTATATTGAGTGGTCAGCTTTTAAACACAAAAGTGTATCTGTCAGTAACTTTTTGAGAGAATTAAGCATAAATGTCAAATGTTGAAAACGGCATTGTTCACTGAAATAGCCTCAAATCACAAACTGCAATTAAGAGTCACATTCTTAACGAAATATCAAAAACAAAGTATATTATTAGTGGTCAGCTTTTAAACACAAAAGTGTATCTGTCAGTAACTTTTTGAGAGAATTAAGCATAAATCTGTCAAATGTTGAAAACGGCATTGTTTCACTGAAATAGCCTCAAAATCACAAAACTGCAATTAAGAGTCACATTCTTAACGAAATATACAAAAACAAAGTACTTCATTATTGAGTGGTCAGCTTTTAAACACAAAAGTGTATCTGTCAGTAAACTTTTTGAGAGAATTAAGCATAAATCTGTCAAATGTTGAAAACGCATTGTTCACTGAAATAGCCTCAAAATCACAAACTGCAATTAAGAGTCACATTCTTAACGAAATATACAAAAAAAAAGTACTTCATTATTGAGTGGTCAGCTTTTAAACACAAAAGTGTATCTGTCAGTAACTTTTTGAGAGAATTAAGCATAAATCTGTCAAATGTTGAAAACGGCATTGTTTCACTGAAATAGCCTCAAAATCACAACTGCATTAAGAGTCACATTCTTAACGAAATATACAAAACAAAGTACTCATTATTGAGTTGTCAGCTTTTTAAACAC